>OX031068.1:32872754-33568334 GCA_943736015.1 Tridacna crocea
GGTGCATCGAGGGTTAAAGGGAAGTAATTCTTGCAAGGGGCTTAAAAAGACCAAAACATGAGAGGGTAGTCAATGTAACTGGGTTTCTTGTTGCGGATTGAAGAGATTAGAAAAATTACACTTCAGTTGCCATTGTTTGATATATGCAATAGGAAGTAACTGAAAAGAGTTTTCAGTCTTTTTTTAGCCACTTGTCGCATTAATTTCTGTTGGTTTTTTTTTTTTCACTGTATATTGATCACTTTGGTCTATTGAAAGTTTCAATGTGCAGCATTTCTTGTGGGCTGAGTTAAAAAAGCAAATCCAGTAAAGGGCTGGGGAGGGGGGGTGCATCGAGGGTTAAAGGGAAGTAATTCTTGCAAGAGGCTTAAAAAGACCAAAACATATGAGCTGGGGAGGGGGGGTTGCATCGAGGAATAAAGGGAAGTAATTCTTGCAAGAGGCTTGAAAAGACCAACACATGGCCTTTTACGCCCCTATTTTCTTAAATGTGTGAAATCTGGCATGTGTGGATGGCAGTTTGCCAAGGACTGCACAGCAGCCTTTACAGAAGACTTTAAATCCACTTTTATGCCGTTTTTTTTACTGTTTTAAATCGATAAATTAGGGCGCCATTTTGGCGCGAATTTGAAGCTCTCTGATTGGCTGTTGAAATTTCTAAAGTCTTCTCTGATTGGCTGTTGGTTTTCATTCTGATTTCCTTAAAGCTTCTCTGATTGGATAATTTCAGAGCGGGAAGAGATTTGATTGGCTGATGGGAAGGGGGGGAATATCTGTTTATTCTTATTAACCTTTTACCGCACAATGACGCCTTTTAACACCCCTGAAAGAGAAGGCTTTTGGAAATAATCTGAGGAAAGGAGACAATGCAGGTTACCAGCATTTTCTCCTTTTCCCACAATGTTTTCTACCCTATCAAAGAAGCAATTGATTTTTAGTTATTCTTACATCTTATTGTATCTTTATGGCCTACTTCTAGATTCTTTTATCGGAAAAAGTTTCCGCAACAGCAAACGGTTGCTTCTGAATTTTATATTTTTGCGCAGCGATTAAACATAAAATTGACTTTTGACTCGCGCAGTCGTCAAAATTGGTTCAATGTTTTCATGACCCTGGTAAGAAAACAGGGAAAAATTTTGTTTACCTGTCCTTGAATTGTACAATAGGTATCAGTTGCCTCATAAAGTGTTGAAGTTGATTTTACGATTTTATGCGTAGCACGTAAGTCATGTATGCGTGAGATGGTCACGTAACCAAACCAATGGCCCTAGTGAGAGAAAAAGAAAAAGAAAAATCCATATAATTGACTTAAGCAACAGTTGGCGTCTGCTATAAAATATTCCGTCAGTCGATTTTTCATGTTTTTGCGGATACGTAAGTGGCACCTGCGAGACAACAGACAACCTAAAAGGGTTTGTTGTCAGGGTAAAAAAAGATTGCAGAAATAAAAAACAGATATTAGAAACTAAGTTCCCTATATTTGACCTATTAAGCAACAGGTGTCGTCTGCTATGAAATGTTCCGTAAGTCGATTTTCGCAACCGGCACCTATGAGACGGTAGTCAACGTAAATGGATTTCTCGTCACGGTATAAAGAGATTGGAGAAAAAAAATACTCATTGAAAATTTAGTTCCTTTTGTTTGATTTATGCAATAAGAAGCAGTTGCTACTGAAAGAGCCTTCAGTCTTTTTTTAGCCACTTGTCGCATTATTTTCTGGGGTTTTCGCATGAGCGTAACTGGCACATATGAGACGGTAGTCAACATAACTGGGCTTCTTGTTGTGGTTTGAAGATATTAGAAATATTACACTTCAGTTGCCTCTGTTTGATATATGCAATAGGAAGCAACTGAGAGTTTTCAGTCTTTTTTTAGCCACCTGTCACATTCATTTCTGGGGTTTTCGCATGAGCGTAACTGGCACATATGTGACGGTAGTCAACGTAACTGGGTTTCTTGTTGCGGTTTAAAGAGATTAGAAAAATTACACTTCAGTTGCCATTGTTTGATATATGCAATAGGAAGTAACTGAAAGAATTTTCAGTCTTTTTTTAGCCACTTGTCGCATTAATTTCTGGTTTTTCTTTTTACACTGTACATTGATCACCTTGGTCTATTGAAAGTTTCAATGTGCAGCATTTCTTGTGGGCTGAGTTAGAAAAGCAAATCAAGTAAAGGGCTGGGGAGGGGGGGGTGCATCGAGGGTTAAAGGGAAGTAATTCTTGCAAGGGGCTTAAAAAGACCAAAACATGAGAGGGTAGTCAATGTAACTGGGTTTCTTGTTGCGGATTGAAGAGATTAGAAAAATTACACTTCAGTTGCCATTGTTTGATATATGCAATAGGAAGTAACTGAAAAGAGTTTTCAGTCTTTTTTTAGCCACTTGTCGCATTAATTTCTGTTGGTTTTTTTTTTTTCACTGTATATTGATCACTTTGGTCTATTGAAAGTTTCAATGTGCAGCATTTCTTGTGGGCTGAGTTAAAAAAGCAAATCCAGTAAAGGGCTGGGGAGGGGGGGTGCATCGAGGGTTAAAGGGAAGTAATTCTTGCAAGAGGCTTAAAAAGACCAAAACATATGAGCTGGGGAGGGGGGGTTGCATCGAGGAATAAAGGGAAGTAATTCTTGCAAGAGGCTTGAAAAGACCAACACATGGCCTTTTACGCCCCTATTTTCTTAAATGTGTGAAATCTGGCATGTGTGGATGGCAGTTTGCCAAGGACTGCACAGCAGCCTTTACAGAAGACTTTAAATCCACTTTTATGCCGTTTTTTTTACTGTTTTAAATCGATAAATTAGGGCGCCATTTTGGCGCGAATTTGAAGCTCTCTGATTGGCTGTTGAAATTTCTAAAGTCTTCTCTGATTGGCTGTTGGTTTTCATTCTGATTTCCTTAAAGCTTCTCTGATTGGATAATTTCAGAGCGGGAAGAGATTTGATTGGCTGATGGGAAGGGGGGGAATATCTGTTTATTCTTATTAACCTTTTACCGCACAATGACGCCTTTTAACACCCCTGAAAGAGAAGGCTTTTGGAAATAATCTGAGGAAAGGAGACAATGCAGGTTACCAGCATTTTCTCCTTTTCCCACAATGTTTTCTACCCTATCAAAGAAGCAATTGATTTTTAGTTATTCTTACATCTTATTGTATCTTTATGGCCTACTTCTAGATTCTTTTATCGGAAAAAGTTTCCGCAACAGCAAACGGTTGCTTCTGAATTTTATATTTTTGCGCAGCGATTAAACATAAAATTGACTTTTGACTCGCGCAGTCGTCAAAATTGGTTCAATGTTTTCATGACCCTGGTAAGAAAACAGGGAAAAATTTTGTTTACCTGTCCTTGAATTGTACAATAGGTATCAGTTGCCTCATAAAGTGTTGAAGTTGATTTTACGATTTTATGCGTAGCACGTAAGTCATGTATGCGTGAGATGGTCACGTAACCAAACCAATGGCCCTAGTGAGAGAAAAAGAAAAAGAAAAATCCATATAATTGACTTAAGCAACAGTTGGCGTCTGCTATAAAATATTCCGTCAGTCGATTTTTCATGTTTTTGCGGATACGTAAGTGGCACCTGCGAGACAACAGACAACCTAAAAGGGTTTGTTGTCAGGGTAAAAAAAGATTGCAGAAATAAAAAACAGATATTAGAAACTAAGTTCCCTATATTTGACCTATTAAGCAACAGGTGTCGTCTGCTATGAAATGTTCCGTAAGTCGATTTTCGCAACCGGCACCTATGAGACGGTAGTCAACGTAAATGGATTTCTCGTCACGGTATAAAGAGATTGGAGAAAAAAAATACACATTGAAAATTTAGTTCCTTTTGTTTGATTTATGCAATAAGAAGCAGTTGCTACTGAAAGAGCCTTCAGTCTTTTTTTAGCCACTTGTCGCATTATTTTCTGGGGTTTTCGCATGAGCGTAACTGGCACATATGAGACGGTAGTCAACATAACTGGGCTTCTTGTTGTGGTTTGAAGATATTAGAAATATTACACTTCAGTTGCCTCTGTTTGATATATGCAATAGGAAGCAACTGAGAGTTTTCAGTCTTTTTTTAGCCACCTGTCACATTCATTTCTGGGGTTTTCGCATGAGCGTAACTGGCACATATGTGACGGTAGTCAACGTAACTGGGTTTCTTGTTGCGGTTTAAAGAGATTAGAAAAATTACACTTCAGTTGCCATTGTTTGATATATGCAATAGGAAGTAACTGAAAGAATTTTCAGTCTTTTTTTAGCCACTTGTCGCATTAATTTCTGGTTTTTCTTTTTACACTGTACATTGATCACCTTGGTCTATTGAAAGTTTCAATGTGCAGCATTTCTTGTGGGCTGAGTTAGAAAAGCAAATCAAGTAAAGGGCTGGGGAGGGGGGGGTGCATCGAGGGTTAAAGGGAAGTAATTCTTGCAAGGGGCTTAAAAAGACCAAAACATGAGAGGGTAGTCAATGTAACTGGGTTTCTTGTTGCGGATTGAAGAGATTAGAAAAATTACACTTCAGTTGCCATTGTTTGATATATGCAATAGGAAGTAACTGAAAAGAGTTTTCAGTCTTTTTTTAGCCACTTGTCGCATTAATTTCTGTTGGTTTTTTTTTTTTCACTGTATATTGATCACTTTGGTCTATTGAAAGTTTCAATGTGCAGCATTTCTTGTGGGCTGAGTTAAAAAAGCAAATCCAGTAAAGGGCTGGGGAGGGGGGGTGCATCGAGGGTTAAAGGGAAGTAATTCTTGCAAGAGGCTTAAAAAGACCAAAACATATGAGCTGGGGAGGGGGGGTTGCATCGAGGAATAAAGGGAAGTAATTCTTGCAAGAGGCTTGAAAAGACCAACACATGGCCTTTTACGCCCCTATTTTCTTAAATGTGTGAAATCTGGCATGTGTGGATGGCAGTTTGCCAAGGACTGCACAGCAGCCTTTACAGAAGACTTTAAATCCACTTTTATGCCGTTTTTTTTACTGTTTTAAATCGATAAATTAGGGCGCCATTTTGGCGCGAATTTGAAGCTCTCTGATTGGCTGTTGAAATTTCTAAAGTCTTCTCTGATTGGCTGTTGGTTTTCATTCTGATTTCCTTAAAGCTTCTCTGATTGGATAATTTCAGAGCGGGAAGAGATTTGATTGGCTGATGGGAAGGGGGGGAATATCTGTTTATTCTTATTAACCTTTTACCGCACAATGACGCCTTTTAACACCCCTGAAAGAGAAGGCTTTTGGAAATAATCTGAGGAAAGGAGACAATGCAGGTTACCAGCATTTTCTCCTTTTCCCACAATGTTTTCTACCCTATCAAAGAAGCAATTGATTTTTAGTTATTCTTACATCTTATTGTATCTTTATGGCCTACTTCTAGATTCTTTTATCGGAAAAAGTTTCCGCAACAGCAAACGGTTGCTTCTGAATTTTATATTTTTGCGCAGCGATTAAACATAAAATTGACTTTTGACTCGCGCAGTCGTCAAAATTGGTTCAATGTTTTCATGACCCTGGTAAGAAAACAGGGAAAAATTTTGTTTACCTGTCCTTGAATTGTACAATAGGTATCAGTTGCCTCATAAAGTGTTGAAGTTGATTTTACGATTTTATGCGTAGCACGTAAGTCATGTATGCGTGAGATGGTCACGTAACCAAACCAATGGCCCTAGTGAGAGAAAAAGAAAAAGAAAAATCCATATAATTGACTTAAGCAACAGTTGGCGTCTGCTATAAAATATTCCGTCAGTCGATTTTTCATGTTTTTGCGGATACGTAAGTGGCACCTGCGAGACAACAGACAACCTAAAAGGGTTTGTTGTCAGGGTAAAAAAAGATTGCAGAAATAAAAAACAGATATTAGAAACTAAGTTCCCTATATTTGACCTATTAAGCAACAGGTGTCGTCTGCTATGAAATGTTCCGTAAGTCGATTTTCGCAACCGGCACCTATGAGACGGTAGTCAACGTAAATGGATTTCTCGTCACGGTATAAAGAGATTGGAGAAAAAAAATACACATTGAAAATTTAGTTCCTTTTGTTTGATTTATGCAATAAGAAGCAGTTGCTACTGAAAGAGCCTTCAGTCTTTTTTTAGCCACTTGTCGCATTATTTTCTGGGGTTTTCGCATGAGCGTAACTGGCACATATGAGACGGTAGTCAACATAACTGGGCTTCTTGTTGTGGTTTGAAGATATTAGAAATATTACACTTCAGTTGCCTCTGTTTGATATATGCAATAGGAAGCAACTGAGAGTTTTCAGTCTTTTTTTAGCCACCTGTCACATTCATTTCTGGGGTTTTCGCATGAGCGTAACTGGCACATATGTGACGGTAGTCAACGTAACTGGGTTTCTTGTTGCGGTTTAAAGAGATTAGAAAAATTACACTTCAGTTGCCATTGTTTGATATATGCAATAGGAAGTAACTGAAAGAATTTTCAGTCTTTTTTTAGCCACTTGTCGCATTAATTTCTGGTTTTTCTTTTTACACTGTACATTGATCACCTTGGTCTATTGAAAGTTTCAATGTGCAGCATTTCTTGTGGGCTGAGTTAGAAAAGCAAATCAAGTAAAGGGCTGGGGAGGGGGGGGTGCATCGAGGGTTAAAGGGAAGTAATTCTTGCAAGGGGCTTAAAAAGACCAAAACATGAGAGGGTAGTCAATGTAACTGGGTTTCTTGTTGCGGATTGAAGAGATTAGAAAAATTACACTTCAGTTGCCATTGTTTGATATATGCAATAGGAAGTAACTGAAAAGAGTTTTCAGTCTTTTTTTAGCCACTTGTCGCATTAATTTCTGTTGGTTTTTTTTTTTTCACTGTATATTGATCACTTTGGTCTATTGAAAGTTTCAATGTGCAGCATTTCTTGTGGGCTGAGTTAAAAAAGCAAATCCAGTAAAGGGCTGGGGAGGGGGGGTGCATCGAGGGTTAAAGGGAAGTAATTCTTGCAAGAGGCTTAAAAAGACCAAAACATATGAGCTGGGGAGGGGGGGTTGCATCGAGGAATAAAGGGAAGTAATTCTTGCAAGAGGCTTGAAAAGACCAACACATGGCCTTTTACGCCCCTATTTTCTTAAATGTGTGAAATCTGGCATGTGTGGATGGCAGTTTGCCAAGGACTGCACAGCAGCCTTTACAGAAGACTTTAAATCCACTTTTATGCCGTTTTTTTTACTGTTTTAAATCGATAAATTAGGGCGCCATTTTGGCGCGAATTTGAAGCTCTCTGATTGGCTGTTGAAATTTCTAAAGTCTTCTCTGATTGGCTGTTGGTTTTCATTCTGATTTCCTTAAAGCTTCTCTGATTGGATAATTTCAGAGCGGGAAGAGATTTGATTGGCTGATGGGAAGGGGGGGAATATCTGTTTATTCTTATTAACCTTTTACCGCACAATGACGCCTTTTAACACCCCTGAAAGAGAAGGCTTTTGGAAATAATCTGAGGAAAGGAGACAATGCAGGTTACCAGCATTTTCTCCTTTTCCCACAATGTTTTCTACCCTATCAAAGAAGCAATTGATTTTTAGTTATTCTTACATCTTATTGTATCTTTATGGCCTACTTCTAGATTCTTTTATCGGAAAAAGTTTCCGCAACAGCAAACGGTTGCTTCTGAATTTTATATTTTTGCGCAGCGATTAAACATAAAATTGACTTTTGACTCGCGCAGTCGTCAAAATTGGTTCAATGTTTTCATGACCCTGGTAAGAAAACAGGGAAAAATTTTGTTTACCTGTCCTTGAATTGTACAATAGGTATCAGTTGCCTCATAAAGTGTTGAAGTTGATTTTACGATTTTATGCGTAGCACGTAAGTCATGTATGCGTGAGATGGTCACGTAACCAAACCAATGGCCCTAGTGAGAGAAAAAGAAAAAGAAAAATCCATATAATTGACTTAAGCAACAGTTGGCGTCTGCTATAAAATATTCCGTCAGTCGATTTTTCATGTTTTTGCGGATACGTAAGTGGCACCTGCGAGACAACAGACAACCTAAAAGGGTTTGTTGTCAGGGTAAAAAAAGATTGCAGAAATAAAAAACAGATATTAGAAACTAAGTTCCCTATATTTGACCTATTAAGCAACAGGTGTCGTCTGCTATGAAATGTTCCGTAAGTCGATTTTCGCAACCGGCACCTATGAGACGGTAGTCAACGTAAATGGATTTCTCGTCACGGTATAAAGAGATTGGAGAAAAAAAATACACATTGAAAATTTAGTTCCTTTTGTTTGATTTATGCAATAAGAAGCAGTTGCTACTGAAAGAGCCTTCAGTCTTTTTTTAGCCACTTGTCGCATTATTTTCTGGGGTTTTCGCATGAGCGTAACTGGCACATATGAGACGGTAGTCAACATAACTGGGCTTCTTGTTGTGGTTTGAAGATATTAGAAATATTACACTTCAGTTGCCTCTGTTTGATATATGCAATAGGAAGCAACTGAGAGTTTTCAGTCTTTTTTTAGCCACCTGTCACATTCATTTCTGGGGTTTTCGCATGAGCGTAACTGGCACATATGTGACGGTAGTCAACGTAACTGGGTTTCTTGTTGCGGTTTAAAGAGATTAGAAAAATTACACTTCAGTTGCCATTGTTTGATATATGCAATAGGAAGTAACTGAAAGAATTTTCAGTCTTTTTTTAGCCACTTGTCGCATTAATTTCTGGTTTTTCTTTTTACACTGTACATTGATCACCTTGGTCTATTGAAAGTTTCAATGTGCAGCATTTCTTGTGGGCTGAGTTAGAAAAGCAAATCAAGTAAAGGGCTGGGGAGGGGGGGGTGCATCGAGGGTTAAAGGGAAGTAATTCTTGCAAGGGGCTTAAAAAGACCAAAACATGAGAGGGTAGTCAATGTAACTGGGTTTCTTGTTGCGGATTGAAGAGATTAGAAAAATTACACTTCAGTTGCCATTGTTTGATATATGCAATAGGAAGTAACTGAAAAGAGTTTTCAGTCTTTTTTTAGCCACTTGTCGCATTAATTTCTGTTGGTTTTTTTTTTTTCACTGTATATTGATCACTTTGGTCTATTGAAAGTTTCAATGTGCAGCATTTCTTGTGGGCTGAGTTAAAAAAGCAAATCCAGTAAAGGGCTGGGGAGGGGGGGTGCATCGAGGGTTAAAGGGAAGTAATTCTTGCAAGAGGCTTAAAAAGACCAAAACATATGAGCTGGGGAGGGGGGGTTGCATCGAGGAATAAAGGGAAGTAATTCTTGCAAGAGGCTTGAAAAGACCAACACATGGCCTTTTACGCCCCTATTTTCTTAAATGTGTGAAATCTGGCATGTGTGGATGGCAGTTTGCCAAGGACTGCACAGCAGCCTTTACAGAAGACTTTAAATCCACTTTTATGCCGTTTTTTTTACTGTTTTAAATCGATAAATTAGGGCGCCATTTTGGCGCGAATTTGAAGCTCTCTGATTGGCTGTTGAAATTTCTAAAGTCTTCTCTGATTGGCTGTTGGTTTTCATTCTGATTTCCTTAAAGCTTCTCTGATTGGATAATTTCAGAGCGGGAAGAGATTTGATTGGCTGATGGGAAGGGGGGGAATATCTGTTTATTCTTATTAACCTTTTACCGCACAATGACGCCTTTTAACACCCCTGAAAGAGAAGGCTTTTGGAAATAATCTGAGGAAAGGAGACAATGCAGGTTACCAGCATTTTCTCCTTTTCCCACAATGTTTTCTACCCTATCAAAGAAGCAATTGATTTTTAGTTATTCTTACATCTTATTGTATCTTTATGGCCTACTTCTAGATTCTTTTATCGGAAAAAGTTTCCGCAACAGCAAACGGTTGCTTCTGAATTTTATATTTTTGCGCAGCGATTAAACATAAAATTGACTTTTGACTCGCGCAGTCGTCAAAATTGGTTCAATGTTTTCATGACCCTGGTAAGAAAACAGGGAAAAATTTTGTTTACCTGTCCTTGAATTGTACAATAGGTATCAGTTGCCTCATAAAGTGTTGAAGTTGATTTTACGATTTTATGCGTAGCACGTAAGTCATGTATGCGTGAGATGGTCACGTAACCAAACCAATGGCCCTAGTGAGAGAAAAAGAAAAAGAAAAATCCATATAATTGACTTAAGCAACAGTTGGCGTCTGCTATAAAATATTCCGTCAGTCGATTTTTCATGTTTTTGCGGATACGTAAGTGGCACCTGCGAGACAACAGACAACCTAAAAGGGTTTGTTGTCAGGGTAAAAAAAGATTGCAGAAATAAAAAACAGATATTAGAAACTAAGTTCCCTATATTTGACCTATTAAGCAACAGGTGTCGTCTGCTATGAAATGTTCCGTAAGTCGATTTTCGCAACCGCACCTATGAGACGGTAGTCAACGTAAATGGATTTCTCGTCACGGTATAAAGAGATTGGAGAAAAAAAATACACATTGAAAATTTAGTTCCTTTTGTTTGATTTATGCAATAAGAAGCAGTTGCTACTGAAAGAGCCTTCAGTCTTTTTTTAGCCACTTGTCGCATTATTTTCTGGGGTTTTCGCATGAGCGTAACTGGCACATATGAGACGGTAGTCAACATAACTGGGCTTCTTGTTGTGGTTTGAAGATATTAGAAATATTACACTTCAGTTGCCTCTGTTTGATATATGCAATAGGAAGCAACTGAGAGTTTTCAGTCTTTTTTTAGCCACCTGTCACATTCATTTCTGGGGTTTTCGCATGAGCGTAACTGGCACATATGTGACGGTAGTCAACGTAACTGGGTTTCTTGTTGCGGTTTAAAGAGATTAGAAAAATTACACTTCAGTTGCCATTGTTTGATATATGCAATAGGAAGTAACTGAAAGAATTTTCAGTCTTTTTTTAGCCACTTGTCGCATTAATTTCTGGTTTTTCTTTTTACACTGTACATTGATCACCTTGGGTCTATTGAAAGTTTCAATGTGCAGCATTTCTTGTGGGCTGAGTTAGAAAAGCAAATCAAGTAAAGGGCTGGGGAGGGGGGGGTGCATCGAGGGTTAAAGGGAAGTAATTCTTGCAAGGGGCTTAAAAAGACCAAAACATGAGAGGGTAGTCAATGTAACTGGGTTTCTTGTTGCGGATTGAAGAGATTAGAAAAATTACACTTCAGTTGCCATTGTTTGATATATGCAATAGGAAGTAACTGAAAAGAGTTTTCAGTCTTTTTTTAGCCACTTGTCGCATTAATTTCTGTTGGTTTTTTTTTTTTCACTGTATATTGATCACTTTGGTCTATTGAAAGTTTCAATGTGCAGCATTTCTTGTGGGCTGAGTTAAAAAAGCAAATCCAGTAAAGGGCTGGGGAGGGGGGGTGCATCGAGGGTTAAAGGGAAGTAATTCTTGCAAGAGGCTTAAAAAGACCAAAACATATGAGCTGGGGAGGGGGGGTTGCATCGAGGAATAAAGGGAAGTAATTCTTGCAAGAGGCTTGAAAAGACCAACACATGGCCTTTTACGCCCCTATTTTCTTAAATGTGTGAAATCTGGCATGTGTGGATGGCAGTTTGCCAAGGACTGCACAGCAGCCTTTACAGAAGACTTTAAATCCACTTTTATGCCGTTTTTTTTACTGTTTTAAATCGATAAATTAGGGCGCCATTTTGGCGCGAATTTGAAGCTCTCTGATTGGCTGTTGAAATTTCTAAAGTCTTCTCTGATTGGCTGTTGGTTTTCATTCTGATTTCCTTAAAGCTTCTCTGATTGGATAATTTCAGAGCGGGAAGAGATTTGATTGGCTGATGGGAAGGGGGGGAATATCTGTTTATTCTTATTAACCTTTTACCGCACAATGACGCCTTTTAACACCCCTGAAAGAGAAGGCTTTTGGAAATAATCTGAGGAAAGGAGACAATGCAGGTTACCAGCATTTTCTCCTTTTCCCACAATGTTTTCTACCCTATCAAAGAAGCAATTGATTTTTAGTTATTCTTACATCTTATTGTATCTTTATGGCCTACTTCTAGATTCTTTTATCGGAAAAAGTTTCCGCAACAGCAAACGGTTGCTTCTGAATTTTATATTTTTGCGCAGCGATTAAACATAAAATTGACTTTTGACTCGCGCAGTCGTCAAAATTGGTTCAATGTTTTCATGACCCTGGTAAGAAAACAGGGAAAAATTTTGTTTACCTGTCCTTGAATTGTACAATAGGTATCAGTTGCCTCATAAAGTGTTGAAGTTGATTTTACGATTTTATGCGTAGCACGTAAGTCATGTATGCGTGAGATGGTCACGTAACCAAACCAATGGCCCTAGTGAGAGAAAAAGAAAAAGAAAAATCCATATAATTGACTTAAGCAACAGTTGGCGTCTGCTATAAAATATTCCGTCAGTCGATTTTTCATGTTTTTGCGGATACGTAAGTGGCACCTGCGAGACAACAGACAACCTAAAAGGGTTTGTTGTCAGGGTAAAAAAAGATTGCAGAAATAAAAAACAGATATTAGAAACTAAGTTCCCTATATTTGACCTATTAAGCAACAGGTGTCGTCTGCTATGAAATGTTCCGTAAGTCGATTTTCGCGGGCACGTAACCGGCACCTACGAGACGGTAGTCAACGTAAATGGATTTCTCGTCACGGTATAAAGAGATTGGAGAAAAAAAATACACATTGAAAATTTAGTTCCTTTTGTTTGATTTATGCAATAAGAAGCAGTTGCTACTGAAAGAGCCTTCAGTCTTTTTTTAGCCACTTGTCGCATTATTTTCTGGGGTTTTCGCATGAGCGTAACTGGCACATATGAGACGGTAGTCAACATAACTGGGCTTCTTGTTGTGGTTTGAAGATATTAGAAATATTACACTTCAGTTGCCTCTGTTTGATATATGCAATAGGAAGCAACTGAGAGTTTTCAGTCTTTTTTTAGCCACCTGTCACATTCATTTCTGGGGTTTTCGCATGAGCGTAACTGGCACATATGTGACGGTAGTCAACGTAACTGGGTTTCTTGTTGCGGTTTAAAGAGATTAGAAAAATTACACTTCAGTTGCCATTGTTTGATATATGCAATAGGAAGTAACTGAAAGAATTTTCAGTCTTTTTTTAGCCACTTGTCGCATTAATTTCTGGTTTTTCTTTTTACACTGTACATTGATCACCTTGGTCTATTGAAAGTTTCAATGTGCAGCATTTCTTGTGGGCTGAGTTAGAAAAGCAAATCAAGTAAAGGGCTGGGGAGGGGGGGGTGCATCGAGGGTTAAAGGGAAGTAATTCTTGCAAGGGGCTTAAAAAGACCAAAACATGAGAGGGTAGTCAATGTAACTGGGTTTCTTGTTGCGGATTGAAGAGATTAGAAAAATTACACTTCAGTTGCCATTGTTTGATATATGCAATAGGAAGTAACTGAAAAGAGTTTTCAGTCTTTTTTTAGCCACTTGTCGCATTAATTTCTGTTGGTTTTTTTTTTTTCACTGTATATTGATCACTTTGGTCTATTGAAAGTTTCAATGTGCAGCATTTCGTGTGGGCTGAGTTAAAAAAGCAAATCCAGTAAAGGGCTGGGGAGGGGGGGTGCATCGAGGGTTAAAGGGAAGTAATTCTTGCAAGAGGCTTAAAAAGACCAAAACATATGAGCTGGGGAGGGGGGGTTGCATCGAGGAATAAAGGGAAGTAATTCTTGCAAGAGGCTTGAAAAGACCAACACATGGCCTTTTACGCCCCTATTTTCTTAAATGTGTGAAATCTGGCATGTGTGGATGGCAGTTTGCCAAGGACTGCACAGCAGCCTTTACAGAAGACTTTAAATCCACTTTTATGCCGTTTTTTTTACTGTTTTAAATCGATAAATTAGGGCGCCATTTTGGCGCGAATTTGAAGCTCTCTGATTGGCTGTTGAAATTTCTAAAGTCTTCTCTGATTGGCTGTTGGTTTTCATTCTGATTTCCTTAAAGCTTCTCTGATTGGATAATTTCAGAGCGGGAAGAGATTTGATTGGCTGATGGGAAGGGGGGGAATATCTGTTTATTCTTATTAACCTTTTACCGCACAATGACGCCTTTTAACACCCCTGAAAGAGAAGGCTTTTGGAAATAATCTGAGGAAAGGAGACAATGCAGGTTACCAGCATTTTCTCCTTTTCCCACAATGTTTTCTACCCTATCAAAGAAGCAATTGATTTTTAGTTATTCTTACATCTTATTGTATCTTTATGGCCTACTTCTAGATTCTTTTATCGGAAAAAGTTTCCGCAACAGCAAACGGTTGCTTCTGAATTTTATATTTTTGCGCAGCGATTAAACATAAAATTGACTTTTGACTCGCGCAGTTGTCAAAATTGGTTCAATGTTTTCATGACCCTGGTAAGAAAACAGGGAAAAATTTTGTTTACCTGTCCTTGAATTGTACAATAGGTATCAGTTGCCTCATAAAGTGTTGAAGTTGATTTTACGATTTTATGCGTAGCACGTAAGTCATGTATGCGTGAGATGGTCACGTAACCAAACCAATGGCCCTAGTGAGAGAAAAAGAAAAAGAAAAATCCATATAATTGACTTAAGCAACAGTTGGCGTCTGCTATAAAATATTCCGTCAGTCGATTTTTCATGTTTTTGCGGATACGTAAGTGGCACCTGCGAGACAACAGACAACCTAAAAGGGTTTGTTGTCAGGGTAAAAAAAGATTGCAGAAATAAAAAACAGATATTAGAAACTAAGTTCCCTATATTTGACCTATTAAGCAACAGGTGTCGTCTGCTATGAAATGTTCCGTAAGTCGATTTTCGCGGGCACGTAACCGGCACCTATGAGACGGTAGTCAACGTAAATGGATTTCTCGTCACGGTATAAAGAGATTGGAGAAAAAAAATACACATTGAAAATTTAGTTCCTTTTGTTTGATTTATGCAATAAGAAGCAGTTGCTACTGAAAGAGCCTTCAGTCTTTTTTTAGCCACTTGTCGCATTATTTTCTGGGGTTTTCGCATGAGCGTAACTGGCACATATGAGACGGTAGTCAACATAACTGGGCTTCTTGTTGTGGTTTGAAGATATTAGAAATATTACACTTCAGTTGCCTCTGTTTGATATATGCAATAGGAAGCAACTGAGAGTTTTCAGTCTTTTTTTAGCCACCTGTCACATTCATTTCTGGGGTTTTCGCATGAGCGTAACTGGCACATATGTGACGGTAGTCAACGTAACTGGGTTTCTTGTTGCGGTTTAAAGAGATTAGAAAAATTACACTTCAGTTGCCATTGTTTGATATATGCAATAGGAAGTAACTGAAAGAATTTTCAGTCTTTTTTTAGCCACTTGTCGCATTAATTTCTGGTTTTTCTTTTTACACTGTACATTGATCACCTTGGTCTATTGAAAGTTTCAATGTGCAGCATTTCTTGTGGGCTGAGTTAGAAAAGCAAATCAAGTAAAGGGCTGGGGAGGGGGGGGTGCATCGAGGGTTAAAGGGAAGTAATTCTTGCAAGGGGCTTAAAAAGACCAAAACATGAGAGGGTAGTCAATGTAACTGGGTTTCTTGTTGCGGATTGAAGAGATTAGAAAAATTACACTTCAGTTGCCATTGTTTGATATATGCAATAGGAAGTAACTGAAAAGAGTTTTCAGTCTTTTTTTAGCCACTTGTCGCATTAATTTCTGTTGGTTTTTTTTTTTTTCACTGTATATTGATCACTTTGGTCTATTGAAAGTTTCAATGTGCAGCATTTCTTGTGGGCTGAGTTAAAAAAGCAAATCCAGTAAAGGGCTGGGGAGGGGGGGTGCATCGAGGGTTAAAGGGAAGTAATTCTTGCAAGAGGCTTAAAAAGACCAAAACATATGAGCTGGGGAGGGGGGGTTGCATCGAGGAATAAAGGGAAGTAATTCTTGCAAGAGGCTTGAAAAGACCAACACATGGCCTTTTACGCCCCTATTTTCTTAAATGTGTGAAATCTGGCATGTGTGGATGGCAGTTTGCCAAGGACTGCACAGCAGCCTTTACAGAAGACTTTAAATCCACTTTTATGCCGTTTTTTTTACTGTTTTAAATCGATAAATTAGGGCGCCATTTTGGCGCGAATTTGAAGCTCTCTGATTGGCTGTTGAAATTTCTAAAGTCTTCTCTGATTGGCTGTTGGTTTTCATTCTGATTTCCTTAAAGCTTCTCTGATTGGATAATTTCAGAGCGGGAAGAGATTTGATTGGCTGATGGGAAGGGGGGGAATATCTGTTTATTCTTATTAACCTTTTACCGCACAATGACGCCTTTTAACACCCCTGAAAGAGAAGGCTTTTGGAAATAATCTGAGGAAAGGAGACAATGCAGGTTACCAGCATTTTCTCCTTTTCCCACAATGTTTTCTACCCTATCAAAGAAGCAATTGATTTTTAGTTATTCTTACATCTTATTGTATCTTTATGGCCTACTTCTAGATTCTTTTATCGGAAAAAGTTTCCGCAACAGCAAACGGTTGCTTCTGAATTTTATATTTTTGCGCAGCGATTAAACATAAAATTGACTTTTGACTCGCGCAGTCGTCAAAATTGGTTCAATGTTTTCATGACCCTGGTAAGAAAACAGGGAAAAATTTTGTTTACCTGTCCTTGAATTGTACAATAGGTATCAGTTGCCTCATAAAGTGTTGAAGTTGATTTTACGATTTTATGCGTAGCACGTAAGTCATGTATGCGTGAGATGGTCACGTAACCAAACCAATGGCCCTAGTGAGAGAAAAAGAAAAAGAAAAATCCATATAATTGACTTAAGCAACAGTTGGCGTCTGCTATAAAATATTCCGTCAGTCGATTTTTCATGTTTTTGCGGATACGTAAGTGGCACCTGCGAGACAACAGACAACCTAAAAGGGTTTGTTGTCAGGGTAAAAAAAGATTGCAGAAATAAAAAACAGATATTAGAAACTAAGTTCCCTATATTTGACCTATTAAGCAACAGGTGTCGTCTGCTATGAAATGTTCCGTAAGTCGATTTTCGCGGGCACGTAACCGGCACCTACGAGACGGTAGTCAACGTAAATGGATTTCTCGTCACGGTATAAAGAGATTGGAGAAAAAAAATACACATTGAAAATTTAGTTCCTTTTGTTTGATTTATGCAATAAGAAGCAGTTGCTACTGAAAGAGCCTTCAGTCTTTTTTTAGCCACTTGTCGCATTATTTTCTGGGGTTTTCGCATGAGCGTAACTGGCACATATGAGACGGTAGTCAACATAACTGGGCTTCTTGTTGTGGTTTGAAGATATTAGAAATATTACACTTCAGTTGCCTCTGTTTGATATATGCAATAGGAAGCAACTGAGAGTTTTCAGTCTTTTTTTAGCCACCTGTCACATTCATTTCTGGGGTTTTCGCATGAGCGTAACTGGCACATATGTGACGGTAGTCAACGTAACTGGGTTTCTTGTTGCGGTTTAAAGAGATTAGAAAAATTACACTTCAGTTGCCATTGTTTGATATATGCAATAGGAAGTAACTGAAAGAATTTTCAGTCTTTTTTTAGCCACTTGTCGCATTAATTTCTGGTTTTTCTTTTTACACTGTACATTGATCACCTTGGTCTATTGAAAGTTTCAATGTGCAGCATTTCTTGTGGGCTGAGTTAGAAAAGCAAATCAAGTAAAGGGCTGGGGAGGGGGGGGTGCATCGAGGGTTAAAGGGAAGTAATTCTTGCAAGGGGCTTAAAAAGACCAAAACATGAGAGGGTAGTCAATGTAACTGGGTTTCTTGTTGCGGATTGAAGAGATTAGAAAAATTACACTTCAGTTGCCATTGTTTGATATATGCAATAGGAAGTAACTGAAAAGAGTTTTCAGTCTTTTTTTAGCCACTTGTCGCATTAATTTCTGTTGGTTTTTTTTTTTTTTTCACTGTATATTGATCACTTTGGTTTATTGAAAGTTTCAATATGCAGCATTTCTTGTGGGCTGAGTTAAAAAAGCAAATCCAGTAAAGGGCTGGGGAGGGGGGGTGCATCGAGGGTTAAAGGGAAGTAATTCTTGCAAGGGGCTTAAAAAGACCAAAACATGAGAGGGTAGTCAATGTAACTGGGTTTCTTGTTGCGGATTGAAGAGATTAGAAAAATTACACTTCAGTTGCCATTGTTTGATATATGCAATAGGAAGTAACTGAAAAGAGTTTTCAGTCTTTTTTTAGCCACTTGTCGCATTAATTTCTGTTGGTTTTTTTTTTTTTCACTGTATATTGATCACTTTGGTCTATTGAAAGTTTCAATGTGCAGCATTTCTTGTGGGCTGAGTTAAAAAAGCAAATCCAGTAAAGGGCTGGGGAGGGGGGGTGCATCGAGGGTTAAAGGGAAGTAATTCTTGCAAGAGGCTTAAAAAGACCAAAACATATGAGCTGGGGAGGGGGGGTTGCATCGAGGAATAAAGGGAAGTAATTCTTGCAAGAGGCTTGAAAAGACCAACACATGGCCTTTTACGCCCCTATTTTCTTAAATGTGTGAAATCTGGCATGTGTGGATGGCAGTTTGCCAAGGACTGCACAGCAGCCTTTACAGAAGACTTTAAATCCACTTTTATGCCGTTTTTTTTACTGTTTTAAATCGATAAATTAGGGCGCCATTTTGGCGCGAATTTGAAGCTCTCTGATTGGCTGTTGAAATTTCTAAAGTCTTCTCTGATTGGCTGTTGGTTTTCATTCTGATTTCCTTAAAGCTTCTCTGATTGGATAATTTCAGAGCGGGAAGAGATTTGATTGGCTGATGGGAAGGGGGGGAATATCTGTTTATTCTTATTAACCTTTTACCGCACAATGACGCCTTTTAACACCCCTGAAAGAGAAGGCTTTTGGAAATAATCTGAGGAAAGGAGACAATGCAGGTTACCAGCATTTTCTCCTTTTCCCACAATGTTTTCTACCCTATCAAAGAAGCAATTGATTTTTAGTTATTCTTACATCTTATTGTATCTTTATGGCCTACTTCTAGATTCTTTTATCGGAAAAAGTTTCCGCAACAGCAAACGGTTGCTTCTGAATTTTATATTTTTGCGCAGCGATTAAACATAAAATTGACTTTTGACTCGCGCAGTCGTCAAAATTGGTTCAATGTTTTCATGACCCTGGTAAGAAAACAGGGAAAAATTTTGTTTACCTGTCCTTGAATTGTACAATAGGTATCAGTTGCCTCATAAAGTGTTGAAGTTGATTTTACGATTTTATGCGTAGCACGTAAGTCATGTATGCGTGAGATGGTCACGTAACCAAACCAATGGCCCTAGTGAGAGAAAAAGAAAAAGAAAAATCCATATAATTGACTTAAGCAACAGTTGGCGTCTGCTATAAAATATTCCGTCAGTCGATTTTTCATGTTTTTGCGGATACGTAAGTGGCACCTGCGAGACAACAGACAACCTAAAAGGGTTTGTTGTCAGGGTAAAAAAAGATTGCAGAAATAAAAAACAGATATTAGAAACTAAGTTCCCTATATTTGACCTATTAAGCAACAGGTGTCGTCTGCTATGAAATGTTCCGTAAGTCGATTTTCGCGGGCACGTAACCGGCACCTATGAGACGGTAGTCAACGTAAATGGATTTCTCGTCACGGTATAAAGAGATTGGAGAAAAAAAATACACATTGAAAATTTAGTTCCTTTTGTTTGATTTATGCAATAAGAAGCAGTTGCTACTGAAAGAGCCTTCAGTCTTTTTTTAGCCACTTGTCGCATTATTTTCTGGGGTTTTCGCATGAGCGTAACTGGCACATATGAGACGGTAGTCAACATAACTGGGCTTCTTGTTGTGGTTTGAAGATATTAGAAATATTACACTTCAGTTGCCTCTGTTTGATATATGCAATAGGAAGCAACTGAGAGTTTTCAGTCTTTTTTTAGCCACCTGTCACATTCATTTCTGGGGTTTTCGCATGAGCGTAACTGGCACATATGTGACGGTAGTCAACGTAACTGGGTTTCTTGTTGCGGTTTAAAGAGATTAGAAAAATTACACTTCAGTTGCCATTGTTTGATATATGCAATAGGAAGTAACTGAAAGAATTTTCAGTCTTTTTTTAGCCACTTGTCGCATTAATTTCTGGTTTTTCTTTTTACACTGTACATTGATCACCTTGGTCTATTGAAAGTTTCAATGTGCAGCATTTCTTGTGGGCTGAGTTAGAAAAGCAAATCAAGTAAAGGGCTGGGGAGGGGGGGGTGCATCGAGGGTTAAAGGGAAGTAATTCTTGCAAGGGGCTTAAAAAGACCAAAACATGAGAGGGTAGTCAATGTAACTGGGTTTCTTGTTGCGGATTGAAGAGATTAGAAAAATTACACTTCAGTTGCCATTGTTTGATATATGCAATAGGAAGTAACTGAAAAGAGTTTTCAGTCTTTTTTTAGCCACTTGTCGCATTAATTTCTGTTGGTTTTTTTTTTTTCACTGTATATTGATCACTTTGGTCTATTGAAAGTTTCAATGTGCAGCATTTCGTGTGGGCTGAGTTAAAAAAGCAAATCCAGTAAAGGGCTGGGGAGGGGGGGTGCATCGAGGGTTAAAGGGAAGTAATTCTTGCAAGAGGCTTAAAAAGACCAAAACATATGAGCTGGGGAGGGGGGGTTGCATCGAGGAATAAAGGGAAGTAATTCTTGCAAGAGGCTTGAAAAGACCAACACATGGCCTTTTACGCCCCTATTTTCTTAAATGTGTGAAATCTGGCATGTGTGGATGGCAGTTTGCCAAGGACTGCACAGCAGCCTTTACAGAAGACTTTAAATCCACTTTTATGCCGTTTTTTTTACTGTTTTAAATCGATAAATTAGGGCGCCATTTTGGCGCGAATTTGAAGCTCTCTGATTGGCTGTTGAAATTTCTAAAGTCTTCTCTGATTGGCTGTTGGTTTTCATTCTGATTTCCTTAAAGCTTCTCTGATTGGATAATTTCAGAGCGGGAAGAGATTTGATTGGCTGATGGGAAGGGGGGGAATATCTGTTTATTCTTATTAACCTTTTACCGCACAATGACGCCTTTTAACACCCCTGAAAGAGAAGGCTTTTGGAAATAATCTGAGGAAAGGAGACAATGCAGGTTACCAGCATTTTCTCCTTTTCCCACAATGTTTTCTACCCTATCAAAGAAGCAATTGATTTTTAGTTATTCTTACATCTTATTGTATCTTTATGGCCTACTTCTAGATTCTTTTATCGGAAAAAGTTTCCGCAACAGCAAACGGTTGCTTCTGAATTTTATATTTTTGCGCAGCGATTAAACATAAAATTGACTTTTGACTCGCGCAGTCGTCAAAATTGGTTCAATGTTTTCATGACCCTGGTAAGAAAACAGGGAAAAATTTTGTTTACCTGTCCTTGAATTGTACAATAGGTATCAGTTGCCTCATAAAGTGTTGAAGTTGATTTTACGATTTTATGCGTAGCACGTAAGTCATGTATGCGTGAGATGGTCACGTAACCAAACCAATGGCCCTAGTGAGAGAAAAAGAAAAAGAAAAATCCATATAATTGACTTAAGCAACAGTTGGCGTCTGCTATAAAATATTCCGTCAGTCGATTTTTCATGTTTTTGCGGATACGTAAGTGGCACCTGCGAGACAACAGACAACCTAAAAGGGTTTGTTGTCAGGGTAAAAAAAGATTGCAGAAATAAAAAACAGATATTAGAAACTAAGTTCCCTATATTTGACCTATTAAGCAACAGGTGTCGTCTGCTATGAAATGTTCCGTAAGTCGATTTTCGCGGGCACGTAACCGGCACCTATGAGACGGTAGTCAACGTAAATGGATTTCTCGTCACGGTATAAAGAGATTGGAGAAAAAAAATACACATTGAAAATTTAGTTCCTTTTGTTTGATTTATGCAATAAGAAGCAGTTGCTACTGAAAGAGCCTTCAGTCTTTTTTTAGCCACTTGTCGCATTATTTTCTGGGGTTTTCGCATGAGCGTAACTGGCACATATGAGACGGTAGTCAACATAACTGGGCTTCTTGTTGTGGTTTGAAGATATTAGAAATATTACACTTCAGTTGCCTCTGTTTGATATATGCAATAGGAAGCAACTGAGAGTTTTCAGTCTTTTTTTAGCCACCTGTCACATTCATTTCTGGGGTTTTCGCATGAGCGTAACTGGCACATATGTGACGGTAGTCAACGTAACTGGGTTTCTTGTTGCGGTTTAAAGAGATTAGAAAAATTACACTTCAGTTGCCATTGTTTGATATATGCAATAGGAAGTAACTGAAAGAATTTTCAGTCTTTTTTTAGCCACTTGTCGCATTAATTTCTGGTTTTTCTTTTTACACTGTACATTGATCACCTTGGTCTATTGAAAGTTTCAATGTGCAGCATTTCTTGTGGGCTGAGTTAGAAAAGCAAATCAAGTAAAGGGCTGGGGAGGGGGGGGTGCATCGAGGGTTAAAGGGAAGTAATTCTTGCAAGGGGCTTAAAAAGACCAAAACATGAGAGGGTAGTCAATGTAACTGGGTTTCTTGTTGCGGATTGAAGAGATTAGAAAAATTACACTTCAGTTGCCATTGTTTGATATATGCAATAGGAAGTAACTGAAAAGAGTTTTCAGTCTTTTTTTAGCCACTTGTCGCATTAATTTCTGTTGGTTTTTTTTTTTTTTTCACTGTATATTGATCACTTTGGTCTATTGAAAGTTTCAATATGCAGCATTTCTTGTGGGCTGAGTTAAAAAAGCAAATGAAGTAAAGGGCTGGGGAGGGGGGGTGCATCGAGGGTTAAAGGGAAGTAATTCTTGCAAGGGGCTTAAAAAGACCAAAACATGAGAGGGTAGTCAATGTAACTGGGTTTCTTGTTGCGGATTGAAGAGATTAGAAAAATTACACTTCAGTTGCCATTGTTTGATATATGCAATAGGAAGTAACTGAAAAGAGTTTTCAGTCTTTTTTTAGCCACTTGTCGCATTAATTTCTGTTGTTTTTTTTTTTTTTTCACTGTATATTGATCACTTTGGTCTATTGAAAGTTTCAATGTGCAGCATTTCTTGTGGGCTGAGTTAAAAAAGCAAATCCAGTAAAGGGCTGGGGAGGGGGGGTGCATCGAGGGTTAAAGGGAAGTAATTCTTGCAAGAGGCTTAAAAAGACCAAAACATATGAGCTGGGGAGGGGGGGTTTCATCGAGGAATAAAGGGAAGTAATTCTTGCAAGAGGCTTGAAAAGACCAACACATGGCCTTTTACGCCCCTATTTTCTTAAATGTGTGAAATCTGGCATGTGTGGATGGCAGTTTGCCAAGGACTGCACAGCAGCCTTTACAGAAGACTTTAAATCCACTTTTATGCCGTTTTTTTTACTGTTTTAAATCGATAAATTAGGGCGCCATTTTGGCGCGAATTTGAAGCTCTCTGATTGGCTGTTGAAATTTCTAAAGTCTTCTCTGATTGGCTGTTGGTTTTCATTCTGATTTCCTTAAAGCTTCTCTGATTGGATAATTTCAGAGCGGGAAGAGATTTGATTGGCTGATGGGAAGGGGGGGAATATCTGTTTATTCTTATTAACCTTTTACCGCACAATGACGCCTTTTAACACCCCTGAAAGAGAAGGCTTTTGGAAATAATCTGAGGAAAGGAGACAATGCAGGTTACCAGCATTTTCTCCTTTTCCCACAATGTTTTCTACCCTATCAAAGAAGCAATTGATTTTTAGTTATTCTTACATCTTATTGTATCTTTATGGCCTACTTCTAGATTCTTTTATCGGAAAAAGTTTCCGCAACAGCAAACGGTTGCTTCTGAATTTTATATTTTTGCGCAGCGATTAAACATAAAATTGACTTTTGACTCGCGCAGTCGTCAAAATTGGTTCAATGTTTTCATGACCCTGGTAAGAAAACAGGGAAAAATTTTGTTTACCTGTCCTTGAATTGTACAATAGGTATCAGTTGCCTCATAAAGTGTTGAAGTTGATTTTACGATTTTATGCGTAGCACGTAAGTCATGTATGCGTGAGATGGTCACGTAACCAAACCAATGGCCCTAGTGAGAGAAAAAGAAAAAGAAAAATCCATATAATTGACTTAAGCAACAGTTGGCGTCTGCTATAAAATATTCCGTCAGTCGATTTTTCATGTTTTTGCGGATACGTAAGTGGCACCTGCGAGACAACAGACAACCTAAAAGGGTTTGTTGTCAGGGTAAAAAAAGATTGCAGAAATAAAAAACAGATATTAGAAACTAAGTTCCCTATATTTGACCTATTAAGCAACAGGTGTCGTCTGCTATGAAATGTTCCGTAAGTCGATTTTCGCGGGCACGTAACCGGCACCTATGAGACGGTAGTCAACGTAAATGGATTTCTCGTCACGGTATAAAGAGATTGGAGAAAAAAAATACACATTGAAAATTTAGTTCCTTTTGTTTGATTTATGCAATAAGAAGCAGTTGCTACTGAAAGAGCCTTCAGTCTTTTTTTAGCCACTTGTCGCATTATTTTCTGGGGTTTTTGCATGAGCGTAACTGGCACATATGAGACGGTAGTCAACATAACTGGGCTTCTTGTTGTGGTTTGAAGATATTAGAAATATTACACTTCAGTTGCCTCTGTTTGATATATGCAATAGGAAGCAACTGAGAGTTTTCAGTCTTTTTTTAGCCACCTGTCACATTCATTTCTGGGGTTTTCGCATGAGCGTAACTGGCACATATGTGACGGTAGTCAACGTAACTGGGTTTCTTGTTGCGGTTTAAAGAGATTAGAAAAATTACACTTCAGTTGCCATTGTTTGATATATGCAATAGGAAGTAACTGAAAGAATTTTCAGTCTTTTTTTAGCCACTTGTCGCATTAATTTCTGGTTTTTCTTTTTACACTGTACATTGATCACCTTGGTCTATTGAAAGTTTCAATGTGCAGCATTTCTTGTGGGCTGAGTTAGAAAAGCAAATCAAGTAAAGGGCTGGGGAGGGGGGGGGTGCATCGAGGGTTAAAGGGAAGTAATTCTTGCAAGGGGCTTAAAAAGACCAAAACATGAGAGGGTAGTCAATGTAACTGGGTTTCTTGTTGCGGATTGAAGAGATTAGAAAAATTACACTTCAGTTGCCATTGTTTGATATATGCAATAGGAAGTAACTGAAAAGAGTTTTCAGTCTTTTTTTAGCCACTTGTCGCATTAATTTCTGTTGGTTTTTTTTTTTTCACTGTATATTGATCACTTTGGTCTATTGAAAGTTTCAATGTGCAGCATTTCGTGTGGGCTGAGTTAAAAAAGCAAATCCAGTAAAGGGCTGGGGAGGGGGGGTGCATCGAGGGTTAAAGGGAAGTAATTCTTGCAAGAGGCTTAAAAAGACCAAAACATATGAGCTGGGGAGGGGGGGTTGCATCGAGGAATAAAGGGAAGTAATTCTTGCAAGAGGCTTGAAAAGACCAACACATGGCCTTTTACGCCCCTATTTTCTTAAATGTGTGAAATCTGGCATGTGTGGATGGCAGTTTGCCAAGGACTGCACAGCAGCCTTTACAGAAGACTTTAAATCCACTTTTATGCCGTTTTTTTTACTGTTTTAAATCGATAAATTAGGGCGCCATTTTGGCGCGAATTTGAAGCTCTCTGATTGGCTGTTGAAATTTCTAAAGTCTTCTCTGATTGGCTGTTGGTTTTCATTCTGATTTCCTTAAAGCTTCTCTGATTGGATAATTTCAGAGCGGGAAGAGATTTGATTGGCTGATGGGAAGGGGGGGAATATCTGTTTATTCTTATTAACCTTTTACCGCACAATGACGCCTTTTAACACCCCTGAAAGAGAAGGCTTTTGGAAATAATCTGAGGAAAGGAGACAATGCAGGTTACCAGCATTTTCTCCTTTTCCCACAATGTTTTCTACCCTATCAAAGAAGCAATTGATTTTTAGTTATTCTTACATCTTATTGTATCTTTATGGCCTACTTCTAGATTCTTTTATCGGAAAAAGTTTCCGCAACAGCAAACGGTTGCTTCTGAATTTTATATTTTTGCGCAGCGATTAAACATAAAATTGACTTTTGACTCGCGCAGTCGTCAAAATTGGTTCAATGTTTTCATGACCCTGGTAAGAAAACAGGGAAAAATTTTGTTTACCTGTCCTTGAATTGTACAATAGGTATCAGTTGCCTCATAAAGTGTTGAAGTTGATTTTACGATTTTATGCGTAGCACGTAAGTCAT
This sequence comes from Tridacna crocea, assembly GCA_943736015.1. Taxonomy (NCBI): domain Eukaryota; kingdom Metazoa; phylum Mollusca; class Bivalvia; order Cardiida; family Cardiidae; genus Tridacna; species Tridacna crocea. The sequence continues at coordinate 32,898,808 of OX031068.1, forward strand.
GTATGCGTGAGATGGTCACGTAACCAAACCAATGGCCCTAGTGAGAGAAAAAGAAAAAGAAAAATCCATATAATTGACTTAAGCAACAGTTGGCGTCTGCTATAAAATATTCCGTCAGTCGATTTTTCATGTTTTTGCGGATACGTAAGTGGCACCTGCGAGACAACAGACAACCTAAAAGGGTTTGTTGTCAGGGTAAAAAAAGATTGCAGAAATAAAAAACAGATATTAGAAACTAAGTTCCCTATATTTGACCTATTAAGCAACAGGTGTCGTCTGCTATGAAATGTTCCGTAAGTCGATTTTCGCGGGCACGTAACCGGCACCTATGAGACGGTAGTCAACGTAAATGGATTTCTCGTCACGGTATAAAGAGATTGGAGAAAAAAAATACACATTGAAAATTTAGTTCCTTTTGTTTGATTTATGCAATAAGAAGCAGTTGCTACTGAAAGAGCCTTCAGTCTTTTTTTAGCCACTTGTCGCATTATTTTCTGGGGTTTTCGCATGAGCGTAACTGGCACATATGAGACGGTAGTCAACATAACTGGGCTTCTTGTTGTGGTTTGAAGATATTAGAAATATTACACTTCAGTTGCCTCTGTTTGATATATGCAATAGGAAGCAACTGAGAGTTTTCAGTCTTTTTTTAGCCACCTGTCACATTCATTTCTGGGGTTTTCGCATGAGCGTAACTGGCACATATGTGACGGTAGTCAACGTAACTGGGTTTCTTGTTGCGGTTTAAAGAGATTAGAAAAATTACACTTCAGTTGCCATTGTTTGATATATGCAATAGGAAGTAACTGAAAGAATTTTCAGTCTTTTTTTAGCCACTTGTCGCATTAATTTCTAGTTTTTCTTTTTACACTGTACATTGATCACCTTGGTCTATTGAAAGTTTCAATGTGCAGCATTTCTTGTGGGCTGAGTTAGAAAAGCAAATCAAGTAAAGGGCTGGGGAGGGGGGGGTGCATCGAGGGTTAAAGGGAAGTAATTCTTGCAAGGGGCTTAAAAAGACCAAAACATGAGAGGGTAGTCAATGTAACTGGGTTTCTTGTTGCGGATTGAAGAGATTAGAAAAATTACACTTCAGTTGCCATTGTTTGATATATGCAATAGGAAGTAACTGAAAAGAGTTTTCAGTCTTTTTTTAGCCACTTGTCGCATTAATTTCTGTTGGTTTTTTTTTTTTTCACTGTATATTGATCACTTTGGTCTATTGAAAGTTTCAATGTGCAGCATTTCTTGTGGGCTGAGTTAAAAAAGCAAATCCAGTAAAGGGCTGGGGAGGGGGGGTGCATCGAGGGTTAAAGGGAAGTAATTCTTGCAAGAGGCTTAAAAAGACCAAAACATATGAGCTGGGGAGGGAGGGTTGCATCGAGGAATAAAGGGAAGTAATTCTTGCAAGAGGCTTGAAAAGACCAACACATGGCCTTTTACGCCCCTATTTTCTTAAATGTGTGAAATCTGGCATGTGTGGATGGCAGTTTGCCAAGGACTGCACAGCAGCCTTTACAGAAGACTTTAAATCCACTTTTATGCCGTTTTTTTTACTGTTTTAAATCGATAAATTAGGGCGCCATTTTGGCGCGAATTTGAAGCTCTCTGATTGGCTGTTGAAATTTCTAAAGTCTTCTCTGATTGGCTGTTGGTTTTCATTCTGATTTCCTTAAAGCTTCTCTGATTGGATAATTTCAGAGCGGGAAGAGATTTGATTGGCTGATGGGAAGGGGGGGAATATCTGTTTATTCTTATTAACCTTTTACCGCACAATGACGCCTTTTAACACCCCTGAAAGAGAAGGCTTTTGGAAATCATCTGAGGAAAGGAGACAATGCAGGTTACCAGCATTTTCTCCTTTTCCCACAATGTTTTCTACCCTATCAAAGAAGCAATTGATTTTTAGTTATTCTTACATCTTATTGTATCTTTATGGCCTACTTCTAGATTCTTTTATCGGAAAAAGTTTCCGCAACAGCAAACGGTTGCTTCTGAATTTTATATTTTTGCGCAGCGATTAAACATAAAATTGACTTTTGACTCGCGCAGTCGTCAAAATTGGTTCAATGTTTTCATGACCCTGGTAAGAAAACAGGGAAAAATTTTGTTTACCTGTCCTTGAATTGTACAATAGGTATCAGTTGCCTCATAAAGTGTTGAAGTTGATTTTACGATTTTATGCGTAGCACGTAAGTCACGTATGCGTGAGATGGTCACGTAACCAAACCAATGGCCCTAGTGAGAGAAAAAGAAAAAGAAAAATCCATATAATTGACTTAAGCAACAGTTGGCGTCTGCTATAAAATATTCCGTCAGTCGATTTTTCATGTTTTTGCGGATACGTAAGTGGCACCTGCGAGACAACAGACAACCTAAAAGGGTTTGTTGTCAGGGTAAAAAAAGATTGCAGAAATAAAAAACAGATATTAGAAACTAAGTTCCCTATATTTGACCTATTAAGCAACAGGTGTCGTCTGCTATGAAATGTTCCGTAAGTCGATTTTCGCGGGCACGTAACCGGCACCTACGAGACGGTAATCAACGTAAATGGATTTCTCGTCACAGTATAAAGAGATTGGAGAAAAAAAATACACATTGAAAATTTAGTTCCTTTTGTTTGATTTATGCAATAAGAAGCAGTTGCTACTGAAAGAGCCTTCAGTCTTTTTTTAGCCACTTGTCGCATTATTTTCTGGGGTTTTCGCATGAGCGTAACTGGCACATATGAGACGGTAGTCAACATAACTGGGCTTCTTGTTGTGGTTTGAAGATATTAAAAATATTACACTTCAGTTGCCTCTGTTTGATATATGCAATAGGAAGCAACTGAGAGTTTTCAGTCTTTTTTTAGCCACCTGTCACATTCATTTCTGGGGTTTTCGCATGAGCGTAACTGGCACATATGTGACGGTAGTCAACGTAACTGGGTTTCTTGTTGCGGTTTAAAGAGATTAGAAAAATTACACTTCAGTTGCCATTGTTTGATATATGCAATAGGAAGTAACTGAAAGAATTTTCAGTCTTTTTTTAGCCACTTGTCGCATTAATTTCTGGTTTTTCTTTTTACACTGTACATTGATCACCTTGGTCTATTGAAAGTTTCAATGTGCAGCATTTCTTGTGGGCTGAGTTAGAAAAGCAAATCAAGTAAAGGGCTGGGGAGGGGGGGGTGCATCGAGGGTTAAAGGGAAGTAATTCTTGCAAGGGGCTTAAAAAGACCAAAACATGAGAGGGTAGTCAATGTAACTGGGTTTCTTGTTGCGGATTGAAGAGATTAGAAAAATTACACTTCAGTTGCCATTGTTTGATATATGCAATAGGAAGTAACTGAAAAGAGTTTTCAGTCTTTTTTTAGCCACTTGTCGCATTAATTTCTGTTGGTTTTTTTTTTTTCACTGTATATTGATCACTTTGGTCTATTGAAAGTTTCAATGTGCAGCATTTCTTGTGGGCTGAGTTAAAAAAGCAAATCCAGTAAAGGGCTGGGGAGGGGGGATGCATCGAGGGTTAAAGGGAAGTAATTCTTGCAAGAGGCTTAAAAAGACCAAAACATATGAGCTGGGGAGGGGGGTTGCATCGAGGAATAAAGGGAAGTAATTCTTGCAAGAGGCTTGAAAAGACCAACACATGGCCTTTTACGCCCCTATTTTCTTAAATGTGTGAAATCTGGCATGTGTGGATGGCAGTTTGCCAAGGACTGCACAGCAGCCTTTACAGAAGACTTTAAATCCACTTTTATGCCGTTTTTTTTACTGTTTTAAATCGATAAATTAGGGCGCCATTTTGGCGCGAATTTGAAGCTCTCTGATTGGCTGTTGAAATTTCTAAAGTCTTCTCTGATTGGCTGTTGGTTTTCATTCTGATTTCCTTAAAGCTTCTCTGATTGGATAATTTCAGAGCGGGAAGAGATTTGATTGGCTGATGGGAAGGGGGGGAATATCTGTTTATTCTTATTAACCTTTTACCGCACAATGACGCCTTTTAACACCCCTGAAAGAGAAGGCTTTTGGAAATCATCTGAGGAAAGGAGACAATGCAGGTTACCAGCATTTTCTCCTTTTCCCACAATGTTTTCTACCCTATCAAAGAAGCAATTGATTTTTAGTTATTCTTACATCTTATTGTATCTTTATGGCCTACTTCTAGATTCTTTTATCGGAAAAAGTTTCTGCAACAGCAAACGGTTGCTTCTGAATTTTATATTTTTGCGCAGCGATTAAACATAAAATTGACTTTTGACTCGCGCAGTCGTCAAAATTGGTTCAATGTTTTCATGACCCTGGTAAGAAAACAGGGAAAAATTTTGTTTACCTGTCCTTGAATTGTACAATAGGTATCAGTTGCCTCATAAAGTGTTGAAGTTGATTTTACGATTTTATGCGTAGCACGTAAGTCACGTATGCGTGAGATGGTCACGTAACCAAACCAATGGCCCTAGTGAGAGAAAAAGAAAAAGAAAAATCCATATAATTGACTTAAGCAACAGTTGGCGTCTGCTATAAAATATTCCGTCAGTCGATTTTTCATGTTTTTGCGGATACGTAAGTGGCACCTGCGAGACAACAGACAACCTAAAAGGGTTTGTTGTCAGGGTAAAAAAAAAAATGCAGAAATAAAAAACAGATATTAGAAACTAAGTTCCCTATATTTGACCTATTAAGCAACAGGTGTCGTCTGCTATGAAATGTTCCGTAAGTCGATTTTCGCGGGCACGTAACCGGCACCTATGAGACGGTAGTCAACGTAAATGGATTTCTCGTCACGGTATAAAGAGATTGGAGAAAAAAAATACACATTGAAAATTTAGTTCCTTTTGTTTGATTTATGCAATAAGAAGCAGTTGCTACTGAAAGAGCCTTCAGTCTTTTTTTAGCCACTTGTCGCATTATTTTCTGGGGTTTTCGCATGAGCGTAACTGGCACATATGAGACGGTAGTCAACATAACTGGGCTTCTTGTTGTGGTTTGAAGATATTAGAAATATTACACTTCAGTTGCCTCTGTTTGATATATGCAATAGGAAGCAACTGAGAGTTTTCAGTCTTTTTTTAGCCACCTGTCACATTCATTTCTGGGGTTTTCGCATGAGCGTAACTGGCACATATGTGACGGTAGTCAACGTAACTGGGTTTCTTGTTGCGGTTTAAAGAGATTAGAAAAATTACACTTCAGTTGCCATTGTTTGATATATGCAATAGGAAGTAACTGAAAGAATTTTCAGTCTTTTTTTAGCCACTTGTCGCATTAATTTCTGGTTTTTCTTTTTACACTGTACATTGATCACCTTGGTCTATTGAAAGTTTCAATGTGCAGCATTTCTTGTGGGCTGAGTTAGAAAAGCAAATCAAGTAAAGGGCTGGGGAGGGGGGGGTGCATCGAGGGTTAAAGGGAAGTAATTCTTGCAAGGGGCTTAAAAAGACCAAAACATGAGAGGGTAGTCAAGGTAACTGGGTTTCTTGTTGCGGATTGAAGAGATTAGAAAAATTACACTTCAGTTGCCATTGTTTGATATATGCAATAGGAAGTAACTGAAAAGAGTTTTCAGTCTTTTTTTAGCCACTTGTCGCATTAATTTCTGTTGGTTTTTTTTTTCACTGTATATTGATCGCTTTGGTCTATTGAAAGTTTCAATGTGCAGCATTTCTTGTGGGCTGAGTTAAAAAAGCAAATCCAGTAAAGGGCTGGGGAGGGGGGGTGCATCGAGGGTTAAAGGGAAGTAATTCTTGCAAGAGGCTTAAAAAGACCAAAACATATGAGCTGGGGAGGGAGGGTTGCATCGAGGAATAAAGGGAAGTAATTCTTGCAAGAGGCTTGAAAAGACCAACACATGGCCTTTTACGCCCCTATTTTCTTAAATGTGTGAAATCTGGCATGTGTGGATGGCAGTTTGCCAAGGACTGCACAGCAGCCTTTACAGAAGACTTTAAATCCACTTTTATGCCGTTTTTTTTACTGTTTTAAATCGATAAATTAGGGCGCCATTTTGGCGCAAATTTGAAGCTCTCTGATTGGCTGTTCAAATTTCTAAAGTCTTCTCTGATTGGCTGTTGGTTTTCATTCTGATTTCCTTAAAGCTTCTCTGATTGGATAATTTCAGAGCGGGAAGAGATTTGATTGGCTGATGGGAAGGGGGGGAATATCTGTTTATTCTTATTAACCTTTTACCGCACAATGACGCCTTTTAACACCCCTGAAAGAGAAGGCTTTTGGAAATCATCTGAGGAAAGGAGACAATGCAGGTTACCAGCATTTTCTCCTTTTCCCACAATGTTTTCTACCCTATCAAAGAAGCAATTGATTTTTAGTTATTCTTACATCTTATTGTATCTTTATGGCCTACTTCTAGATTCTTTTATCGGAAAAAGTTTCCGCAACAGCAAACGGTTGCTTCTGAATTTTATATTTTTGCGCAGCGATTAAACATAAAATTGACTTTTGACTCGCGCAGTCGTCAAAATTGGTTCAATGTTTTCATGACCCTGGTAAGAAAACAGGGAAAAATTTTGTTTACCTGTCCTTGAATTGTACAATAGGTATCAGTTGCCTCATAAAGTGTTGAAGTTGATTTTACGATTTTATGCGTAGCACGTAAGTCACGTATGCGTGAGATGGTCACGTAACCAAACCAATGGCCCTAGTGAGAGAAAAAGAAAAAGAAAAATCCATATAATTGACTTAAGCAACAGTTGGCGTCTGCTATAAAATATTCCGTCAGTCGATTTTTCATGTTTTTGCGGATACGTAAGTGGCACCTGCGAGACAACAGACAACCTAAAAGGGTTTGTTGTCAGGGTAAAAAAAAAAATGCAGAAATAAAAAACAGATATTAGAAACTAAGTTCCCTATATTTGACCTATTAAGCAACAGGTGTCGTCTGCTATGAAATGTTCCGTAAGTCGATTTTCGCGGGCACGTAACCGGCACCTATGAGACGGTAGTCAACGTAAATGGATTTCTCGTCACGGTATAAAGAGATTGGAGAAAAAAAATACACATTGAAAATTTAGTTCCTTTTGTTTGATTTATGCAATAAGAAGCAGTTGCTACTGAAAGAGCCTTCAGTCTTTTTTTAGCCACTTGTCGCATTATTTTCTGGGGTTTTCGCATGAGCGTAACTGGCACATATGAGACGGTAGTCAACATAACTGGGCTTCTTGTTGTGGTTTGAAGATATTAGAAATATTACACTTCAGTTGCCTCTGTTTGATATATGCAATAGGAAGCAACTGAGAGTTTTCAGTCTTTTTTTAGCCACCTGTCACATTCATTTCTGGGGTTTTCGCATGAGCGTAACTGGCACATATGTGACGGTAGTCAACGTAACTGGGTTTCTTGTTGCGGTTTAAAGAGATTAGAAAAATTACACTTCAGTTGCCATTGTTTGATATATGCAATAGGAAGTAACTGAAAGAATTTTCAGTCTTTTTTTAGCCACTTGTCGCATTAATTTCTGGTTTTTCTTTTTACACTGTACATTGATCACCTTGGTCTATTGAAAGTTTCAATGTGCAGCATTTCTTGTGGGCTGAGTTAGAAAAGCAAATCAAGTAAAGGGCTGGGGAGGGGGGGTGCATCGAGGGTTAAAGGGAAGTAATTCTTGCAAGGGGCTTAAAAAGACCAAAACATGAGAGGGTAGTCAATGTAACTGGGTTTCTTGTTGCGGATTGAAGAGATTAGAAAAATTACACTTCAGTTGCCATTGTTTGATATATGCAATAGGAAGTAACTGAAAAGAGTTTTCAGTCTTTTTTTAGCCACTTGTCGCATTAATTTCTGTTGGTTTTTTTTTTTCACTGTATATTGATCACTTTGGTCTATTGAAAGTTTCAATGTGCAGCATTTCTTGTGGGCTGAGTTAAAAAAGCAAATCCAGTAAAGGGCTGGGGAGGGGGGGTGCATCGAGGGTTAAAGGGAAGTAATTCTTGCAAGAGGCTTAAAAAGACCAAAACATATGAGCTGGGGAGGGGGGGTTGCATCGAGGAATAAAGGGAAGTAATTCTTGCAAGAGGCTTGAAAAGACCAACACATGGCCTTTTACGCCCCTATTTTCTTAAATGTGTGAAATCTGGCATGTGTGGATGGCAGTTTGCCAAGGACTGCACAGCAGCCTTTACAGAAGACTTTAAATCCACTTTTATGCCGTTTTTTTTACTGTTTTAAATCGATAAATTAGGGCGCCATTTTGGCGCGAATTTGAAGCTCTCTGATTGGCTGTTGAAATTTCTAAAGTCTTCTCTGATTGGCTGTTGGTTTTCATTCTGATTTCCTTAAAGCTTCTCTGATTGGATAATTTCAGAGCGGGAAGAGATTTGATTGGCTGATGGGAAGGGGGGGAATATCTGTTTATTCTTATTAACCTTTTACCGCACAATGACGCCTTTTAACACCCCTGAAAGAGAAGGCTTTTGGAAATCATCTGAGGAAAGGAGACAATGCAGGTTACCAGCATTTTCTCCTTTTCCCACAATGTTTTCTACCCTATCAAAGAAGCAATTGATTTTTAGTTATTCTTACATCTTATTGTATCTTTATGGCCTACTTCTAGATTCTTTTATCGGAAAAAGTTTCCGCAACAGCAAACGGTTGCTTCTGAATTTTATATTTTTGCGCAGCGATTAAACATAAAATTGACTTTTGACTCGCGCAGTCGTCAAAATTGGTTCAATGTTTTCATGACCCTGGTAAGAAAACAGGGAAAAATTTTGTTTACCTGTCCTTGAATTGTACAATAGGTATCAGTTGCCTCATAAAGTGTTGAAGTTGATTTTACGATTTTATGCGTAGCACGTAAGTCACGTATGCGTGAGATGGTCACGTAACCAAACCAATGGCCCTAGTGAGAGAAAAAGAAAAAGAAAAATCCATATAATTGACTTAAGCAACAGTTGGCGTCTGCTATAAAATATTCCGTCAGTCGATTTTTCATGTTTTTGCGGATACGTAAGTGGCACCTGCGAGACAACAGACAACCTAAAAGGGTTTGTTGTCAGGGTAAAAAAAGATTGCAGAAATAAAAAACAGATATTAGAAACTAAGTTCCCTATATTTGACCTATTAAGCAACAGGTGTCGTCTGCTATGAAATGTTCCGTAAGTCGATTTTCGCGGGCACGTAACCGGCACCTATGAGACGGTAGTCAACGTAAATGGATTTCTCGTCACGGTATAAAGAGATTGGAGAAAAAAAATACACATTGAAAATTTAGTTCCTTTTGTTTGATTTATGCAATAAGAAGCAGTTGCTACTGAAAGAGCCTTCAGTCTTTTTTTAGCCACTTGTCGCATTATTTTCTGGGGTTTTCGCATGAGCGTAACTGGCACATATGAGACGGTAGTCAACATAACTGGGCTTCTTGTTGTGGTTTGAAGATATTAGAAATATTACACTTCAGTTGCCTCTGTTTGATATATGCAATAGGAAGCAACTGAGAGTTTTCAGTCTTTTTTTAGCCACCTGTCACATTCATTTCTGGGGTTTTCGCATGAGCGTAACTGGCACATATGTGACGGTAGTCAACGTAACTGGGTTTCTTGTTGCGGTTTAAAGAGATTAGAAAAATTACACTTCAGTTGCCATTGTTTGATATATGCAATAGGAAGTAACTGAAAGAATTTTCAGTCTTTTTTTAGCCACTTGTCGCATTAATTTCTGGTTTTTCTTTTTACACTGTACATTGATCACCTTGGTCTATTGAAAGTTTCAATGTGCAGCATTTCTTGTGGGCTGAGTTAGAAAAGCAAATCAAGTAAAGGGCTGGGGAAGCGGGGGTGCATCGAGGGTTAAAGGGAAGTAATTCTTGCAAGGGGCTTAAAAAGACCAAAACATGAGAGGGTAGTCAATGTAACTGGGTTTCTTGTTGCGGATTGAAGAGATTAGAAAAATTACACTTCAGTTGCCATTGTTTGATATATGCAATAGGAAGTAACTGAAAAGAGTTTTCAGTCTTTTTTTAGCCACTTGTCGCATTAATTTCTGTTGGTTTTTTTTTTCACTGTATATTGATCACTTTGGTCTATTGAAAGTTTCAATGTGCAGCATTTCTTGTGGGCTGAGTTAAAAAAGCAAATCCAGTAAAGGGCTGGGGAGGGGGGTTGCATCGAGGGTTAAAGGGAAGTAATTCTTGCAAGAGGCTTAAAAAGACCAAAACATATGAGCTGGGGAGGGGGGGTTGCATCGAGGAATAAAGGGAAGTAATTCTTGCAAGAGGCTTGAAAAGACCAACACATGGCCTTTTACGCCCCTATTTTCTTAAATGTGTGAAATCTGGCATGTGTGGATGGCAGTTTGCCAAGGACTGCACAGCAGCCTTTACAGAAGACTTTAAATCCACTTTTATGCCGTTTTTTTTACTGTTTTAAATCGATAAATTAGGGCGCCATTTTGGCGCGAATTTGAAGCTCTCTGATTGGCTGTTGAAATTTCTAAAGTCTTCTCTGATTGGCTGTTGGTTTTCATTCTGATTTCCTTAAAGCTTCTCTGATTGGATAATTTCAGAGCGGGAAGAGATTTGATTGGCTGATGGGAAGGGGGGGAATATCTGTTTATTCTTATTAACCTTTTACCGCACAATGACGCCTTTTAACACCCCTGAAAGAGAAGGCTTTTGGAAATAATCTGAGGAAAGGAGACAATGCAGGTTACCAGCATTTTCTCCTTTTCCCACAATGTTTTCTACCCTATCAAAGAAGCAATTGATTTTTAGTTATTCTTACATCTTATTGTATCTTTATGGCCTACTTCTAGATTCTTTTATCGGAAAAAGTTTCCGCAACAGCAAACGGTTGCTTCTGAATTTTATATTTTTGCGCAGCGATTAAACATAAAATTGACTTTTGACTCGCGCAGTCGTCAAAATTGTTTCAATGTTTTCATGACCCTGGTAAGAAAACAGGGAAAAATTTTGTTTACCTGTCCTTGAATTGTACAATAGGTATCAGTTGCTTCATAAAGTTTTGAAGTTGATTTTACGATTTTATGCGTAGCACGTAAGTCATGTATGCGTGAGATGGTCACGTAACCAAACCAATGGCCCTAGTGAGAGAAAAAGAAAAAGAAAAATCCATATAATTGACTTAAGCAACAGTTGGCGTCTGCTATAAAATATTCCGTCAGTCGATTTTTCATGTTTTTGCGGATACGTAAGTGGCACCTGCGAGACAACAGACAACCTAAAAGGGTTTGTTGTCAGGGTAAAAAAAGATTGCAGAAATAAAAAACAGATATTAGAAACTAAGTTCCCTATATTTGACCTATTAAGCAACAGGTGTCGTCTGCTATGAAATGTTCCGTAAGTTGATTTTCGCGGGCACGTAACCGGCACCTATGAGACGGTAGTCAACGTAAATGGATTTCTCGTCACGGTATAAAGAGATTGGAGAAAAAAAATACACATTGAAAATTTAGTTCCTTTTGTTTGATTTATGCAATAAGAAGCAGTTGCTACTGAAAGAGCCTTCAGTCTTTTTTTAGCCACTTGTCGCATTATTTTCTGGGGTTTTCGCATGAGCGTAACTGGCACATATGAGACGGTAGTCAACATAACTGGGCTTCTTGTTGTGGTTTGAAGATATTAGAAATATTACACTTCAGTTGCCTCTGTTTGATATATGCAATAGGAAGCAACTGAGAGTTTTCAGTCTTTTTTTAGCCACCTGTCACATTCATTTCTGGGGTTTTCGCATGAGCGTAACTGGCACATATGTGACGGTAGTCAACGTAACTGGGTTTCTTGTTGCGGTTTAAAGAGATTAGAAAAATTACACTTCAGTTGCCATTGTTTGATATATGCAATAGGAAGTAACTGAAAGAATTTTCAGTCTTTTTTTAGCCACTTGTCGCATTAATTTCTGGTTTTTCTTTTTACACTGTACATTGATCACCTTGGTCTATTGAAAGTTTCAATGTGCAGCATTTCTTGTGGGCTGAGTTAGAAAAGCAAATCAAGTAAAGGGCTGGGGAGGGGGGGGTGCATCGAGGGTTAAAGGGAAGTAATTCTTGCAAGGGGCTTAAAAAGACCAAAACATGAGAGGGTAGTCAATGTAACTGGGTTTCTTGTTGCGGATTGAAGAGATTAGAAAAATTACACTTCAGTTGCCATTGTTTGATATATGCAATAGGAAGTAACTGAAAAGAGTTTTCAGTCTTTTTTTAGCCACTTGTCGCATTAATTTCTGTTGTTTTTTTTTTTCACTGTATATTGATCACTTTGGTCTATTGAAAGTTTCAATGTGCAGCATTTCTTGTGGGCTGAGTTAAAAAAGCAAATCCAGTAAAGGGCTGGGGAGGGGGGGGTGCATCGAGGGTTAAAGGGAAGTAATTCTTGCAAGAGGCTTAAAAAGACCAAAACATATGAGCTGGGGAGGGGGGGTTGCATCGAGGAATAAAGGGAAGTAATTCTTGCAAGAGGCTTGAAAAGACCAACACATGGCCTTTTACGCCCCTATTTTCTTAAATGTGTGAAATCTGGCATGTGTGGATGGCAGTTTGCCAAGGACTGCACAGCAGCCTTTACAGAAGACTTTAAATCCACTTTTATGCCGTTTTTTTTACTGTTTTAAATCGATAAATTAGGGCGCCATTTTGGCGCGAATTTGAAGCTCTCTGATTGGCTGTTGAAATTTCTAAAGTCTTCTCTGATTGGCTGTTGGTTTTCATTCTGATTTCCTTAAAGCTTCTCTGATTGGATAATTTCAGAGCGGGAAGAGATTTGATTGGCTGATGGGAAGGGGGGGAATATCTGTTTATTCTTATTAACCTTTTACCGCACAATGACGCCTTTTAACACCCCTGAAAGAGAAGGCTTTTGGAAATAATCTGAGGAAAGGAGACAATGCAGGTTACCAGCATTTTCTCCTTTTCCCACAATGTTTTCTACCCTATCAAAGAAGCAATTGATTTTTAGTTATTCTTACATCTTATTGTATCTTTATGGCCTACTTCTAGATTCTTTTATCGGAAAAAGTTTCCGCAACAGCAAACGGTTGCTTCTGAATTTTATATTTTTGCGCAGCGATTAAACATAAAATTGACTTTTGACTCGCGCAGTCGTCAAAATTGTTTCAATGTTTTCATGACCCTGGTAAGAAAACAGGGAAAAATTTTGTTTACCTGTCCTTGAATTGTACAATAGGTATCAGTTGCCTCATAAAGTGTTGAAGTTGATTTTACGATTTTATGCGTAGCACGTAAGTCATGTATGCGTGAGATGGTCACGTAACCAAACCAATGGCCCTAGTGAGAGAAAAAGAAAAAGAAAAATCCATATAATTGACTTAAGCAACAGTTGGCGTCTGCTATAAAATATTCCGTCAGTCGATTTTTCATGTTTTTGCGGATACGTAAGTGGCACCTGCGAGACAACAGACAACCTAAAAGGGTTTGTTGTCAGGGTAAAAAAAGATTGCAGAAATAAAAAACAGATATTAGAAACTAAGTTCCCTATATTTGACCTATTAAGCAACAGGTGTCGTCTGCTATGAAATGTTCCGTAAGTCGATTTTCGCGGGCACGTAACCGGCACCTATGAGACGGTAGTCAACGTAAATGGATTTCTCGTCACGGTATAAAGAGATTGGAGAAAAAAAATACACATTGAAAATTTAGTTCCTTTTGTTTGATTTATGCAATAAGAAGCAGTTGCTACTGAAAGAGCCTTCAGTCATTTTTTAGCCACCTGTCACATTCATTTCTGGGGTTTTCGCATGAGCGTAACTGGCACATATGTGACGGTAGTCAACGTAACTGGGTTTCTTGTTGCGGTTTAAAGAGATTAGAAAAATTACACTTCAGTTGCCATTGTTTGATATATGCAATAGGAAGTAACTGAAAGAATTTTCAGTCTTTTTTTAGCCACTTGTCGCTTTAATTTCTGGTTTTTCTTTTTACACTGTACATTGATCACCTTGGTCTATTGAAAGTTTCAATGTGCAGCATTTCTTGTGGGCTGAGTTAGAAAAGCAAATCAAGTAAAGGGCTGGGGAGGGGGGGTGCATCGAGGGTTAAAGGGAAGTAATTCTTGCAAGGGGTTTAAAAAGACCAAAACATGAGAGGGTAGTCAATGTAACTGGGTTTCTTGTTGCGGATTGAAGAGATTAGAAAAATTACACTTCAGTTGCCATTGTTTGATATATGCAATAGGAAGTAACTGAAAAGAGTTTTCAGTCTTTTTTTAGCCACTTGTCGCATTAATTTCTGTTGGTTTTTTTTTTTTCACTGTATATTGATCACTTTGGTCTATTGAAAGTTTCAATGTGCAGCATTTCTTGTGGGCTGAGTTAAAAAAGCAAATCCAGTAAAGGGCTGGGGAGGGGGGGTGCATCGAGGGTTAAAGGGAAGTAATTCTTGCAAGAGGCTTAAAAAGACCAAAACATATGAGCTGGGGAGGGGGGGTTGCATCGAGGAATAAAGGGAAGTAATTCTTGCAAGAGGCTTGAAAAGACCAACACATGGCCTTTTACGCCCCTATTTTCTTAAATGTGTGAAATCTGGCATGTGTGGATGGCAGTTTGCCAAGGACTGCACAGCAGCCTTTACAGAAGACTTTAAATCCACTTTTATGCCGTTTTTTTTACTGTTTTAAATCGATAAATTAGGGCGCCATTTTGGCGCGAATTTGAAGCTCTCTGATTGGCTGTTGAAATTTCTAAAGTCTTCTCTGATTGGCTGTTGGTTTTCATTCTGATTTCCTTAAAGCTTCTCTGATTGGATAATTTCAGAGCGGGAAGAGATTTGATTGGCTGATGGGAAGGGGGGGAATATCTGTTTATTCTTATTAACCTTTTACCGCACAATGACGCCTTTTAACACCCCTGAAAGAGAAGGCTTTTGGAAATAATCTGAGGAAAGGAGACAATGCAGGTTACCAGCATTTTCTCCTTTTCCCACAATGTTTTCTACCCTATCAAAGAAGCAATTGATTTTTAGTTATTCTTACATCTTATTGTATCTTTATGGCCTACTTCTAGATTCTTTTATCGGAAAAAGTTTCCGCAACAGCAAACGGTTGCTTCTGAATTTTATATTTTTGCGCAGCGATTAAACATAAAATTGACTTTTGACTCGCGCAGTCGTCAAAATTGTTTCAATGTTTTCATGACCCTGGTAAGAAAACAGGGAAAAATTTTGTTTACCTGTCCTTGAATTGTACAATAGGTATCAGTTGCCTCATAAAGTGTTGAAGTTGATTTTACGATTTTATGCGTAGCACGTAAGTCATGTATGCGTGAGATGGTCACGTAACCAAACCAATGGCCCTAGTGAGAGAAAAAGAAAAAGAAAAATCCATATAATTGACTTAAGCAACAGTTGGCGTCTGCTATAAAACATTCCGTCAGTCGATTTTTCATGTTTTTGCGGATACGTAAGTGGCACCTGCGAGACAACAGACAACCTAAAAGGGTTTGTTGTCAGGGTAAAAAAAGATTGCAGAAATAAAAAACAGATATTAGAAACTAAGTTCCCTATATTTGACCTATTAAGCAACAGGTGTCGTCTGCTATGAAATGTTCCGTAAGTCGATTTTCGCGGGCACGTAACCGGCACCTATGAGACGGTAGTCAACGTAAATGGATTTCTCGTCACGGTATAAAGAGATTGGAGAAAAAAAATACACATTGAAAATTTAGTTCCTTTTGTTTGATTTATGCAATAAGAAGCAGTTGCTACTGAAAGAGCCTTCAGTCATTTTTTAGCCACCTGTCACATTCATTTCTGGGGTTTTCGCATGAGCGTAACTGGCACATATGTGACGGTAGTCAACGTAACTGGGTTTCTTGTTGCGGTTTAAAGAGATTAGAAAAATTACACTTCAGTTGCCATTGTTTGATATATGCAATAGGAAGTAACTGAAAGAATTTTCAGTCTTTTTTTAGCCACTTGTCGCATTAATTTCTGGTTTTTCTTTTTACACTGTACATTGATCACCTTGGTCTATTGAAAGTTTCAATGTGCAGCATTTCTTGTGGGCTGAGTTAGAAAAGCAAATCAAGTAAAGGGCTGGGGAGGGGGGGTGCATCGAGGGTTAAAGGGAAGTAATTCTTGCAAGGGGCTTAAAAAGACCAAAACATGAGAGGGTAGTCAATGTAACTGGGTTTCTTGTTGCGGATTGAAGAGATTAGAAAAATTACACTTCAGTTGCCATTGTTTGATATATGCAATAGGAAGTAACTGAAAAGAGTTTTCAGTCTTTTTTTAGCCACTTGTCGCATTAATTTCTGTTGGTTTTTTTTTTTCACTGTATATTGATCACTTTGGTCTATTGAAAGTTTCAATGTGCA
This sequence comes from Tridacna crocea, assembly GCA_943736015.1. Taxonomy (NCBI): domain Eukaryota; kingdom Metazoa; phylum Mollusca; class Bivalvia; order Cardiida; family Cardiidae; genus Tridacna; species Tridacna crocea. The sequence goes on from OX031068.1 coordinate 32,915,084, forward strand.
GCATTTCTTGTGGGCTGAGTTAAAAAAGCAAATCCAGTAAAGGGCTGGGGAGGGGGGGTGCATCGAGGGTTAAAGGGAAGTAATTCTTGCAAGAGGCTTAAAAAGACCAAAACATATGAGCTGGGGAGGGGGGGTTTCATCGAGGAATAAAGGGAAGTAATTCTTGCAAGAGGCTTGAAAAGACCAACACATGGCCTTTTACGCCCCTATTTTCTTAAATGTGTGAAATCTGGCATGTGTGGATGGCAGTTTGCCAAGGACTGCACAGCAGCCTTTACAGAAGACTTTAAATCCACTTTTATGCCGTTTTTTTTACTGTTTTAAATCGATAAATTAGGGCGCCATTTTGGCGCGAATTTGAAGCTCTCTGATTGGCTGTTGAAATTTCTAAAGTCTTCTCTGATTGGCTGTTGGTTTTCATTCTGATTTCCTTAAAGCTTCTCTGATTGGATAATTTCAGAGCGGGAAGAGATTTGATTGGCTGATGGGAAGGGGGGGAATATCTGTTTATTCTTATTAACCTTTTACCGCACAATGACGCCTTTTAACACCCCTGAAAGAGAAGGCTTTTGGAAATAATCTGAGGAAAGGAGACAATGCAGGTTACCAGCATTTTCTCCTTTTCCCACAATGTTTTCTACCCTATCAAAGAAGCAATTGATTTTTAGTTATTCTTACATCTTATTGTATCTTTATGGCCTACTTCTAGATTCTTTTATCGGAAAAAGTTTCCGCAACAGCAAACGGTTGCTTCTGAATTTTATATTTTTGCGCAGCGATTAAACATAAAATTGACTTTTGACTCGCGCAGTCGTCAAAATTGGTTCAATGTTTTCATGACCCTGGTAAGAAAACAGGGAAAAATTTTGTTTACCTGTCCTTGAATTGTACAATAGGTATCAGTTGCCTCATAAAGTGTTGAAGTTGATTTTACGATTTTATGCGTAGCACGTAAGTCATGTATGCGTGAGATGGTCACGTAACCAAACCAATGGCCCTAGTGAGAGAAAAAGAAAAAGAAAAATCCATATAATTGACTTAAGCAACAGTTGGCGTCTGCTATAAAATATTCCGTCAGTCGATTTTTCATGTTTTTGCGGATACGTAAGTGGCACCTGCGAGACAACAGACAACCTAAAAGGGTTTGTTGTCAGGGTAAAAAAAGATTGCAGAAATAAAAAACAGCACGTAACCGGCACCTATGAGACGGTAGTCAACGTAAAGGGATTTCTCGTCACGGTATAAAGAGATTGGAGAAAAAAAATACACATTGAAAATTTAGTTCCTTTTGTTTGATTTATGCAATAAGAAGCAGTTGCTACTGAAAAAGCCTTCAGTCTTTTTTTAGCCACTTGTCGCATTATTTTCTGGGGTTTTCGCATGAGCGTAACTGGCACATATGAGACGGTAGTCAACATAACTGGGCTTCTTGTTGTGGTTTGAAGATATTAGAAATATTACACTTCAGTTGCCTCTGTTTGATATATGCAATAGGAAGCAACTGAGAGTTTTCAGTCTTTTTTTAGCCACCTGTCACATTCATTTCTGGGGTTTTCGCATGAGCGTAACTGGCACATATGTGACGGTAGTCAACGTAACTGGGTTTCTTGTTGCGGTTTAAAGAGATTAGAAAAATTACACTTCAGTTGCCATTGTTTGATATATGCAATAGGAAGTAACTGAAAGAATTTTCAGTCTTTTTTTAGCCACTTGTCGCATTAATTTCTGGTTTTTCTTTTTACACTGTACATTGATCACCTTGGTCTATTGAAAGTTTCAATGTGCAGCATTTCTTGTGGGCTGAGTTAGAAAAGCAAATCAAGTAAAGGGCTGGGGAGGGGGGGGTGCATCGAGGGTTAAAGGGAAGTAATTCTTGCAAGGGGCTTAAAAAGACCAAAACATGAGAGGGTAGTCAATGTAACTGGGTTTCTTGTTGCGGATTGAAGAGATTAGAAAAATTACACTTCAGTTGCCATTGTTTGATATATGCAATAGGAAGTAACTGAAAAGAGTTTTCAGTCTTTTTTTAGCCACTTGTCGCATTAATTTCTGTTGGTTTTTTTTTTTCACTGTATATTGATCACTTTGGTCTATTGAAAGTTTCAATGTGCAGCATTTCTTGTGGGCTGAGTTAAAAAAGCAAATCCAGTAAAGGGCTGGGGAGGGGGGTTGCATCGAGGGTTAAAGGGAAGTAATTCTTGCAAGAGGCTTAAAAAGACCAAAACATATGAGCTGGGGAGGGGGGGTTGCATCGAGGAATAAAGGGAAGTAATTCTTGCAAGAGGCTTGAAAAGACCAACACATGGCCTTTTACGCCCCTATTTTCTTAAATGTGTGAAATCTGGCATGTGTGGATGGCAGTTTGCCAAGGACTGCACAGCAGCCTTTACAGAAGACTAAATCCACTTTTATGCCGTTTTTTTTACTGTTTTAAATCGATAAATTAGGGCGCCATTTTGGCGCGAATTTGAAGCTCTCTGATTGGCTGTTGAAATTTCTAAAGTCTTCTCTGATTGGCTGTTGGTTTTCATTCTGATTTCCTTAAAGCTTCTCTGATTGGATAATTTCAGAGCGGGAAGAGATTTGATTGGCTGATGGGAAGGGGGGGGAATATCTGTTTATTCTTATTAACCTTTTACCGCACAATGACGCCTTTTAACACCCCTGAAAGAGAAGGCTTTTGGAAATAATCTGAGGAAAGGAGACAATGCAGGTTACCAGCATTTTCTCCTTTTCCCACAATGTTTTCTACCCTATCAAAGAAGCAATTGATTTTTAGTTATTCTTACATCTTATTGTATCTTTATGGCCTACTTCTAGATTCTTTTATCGGAAAAAGTTTCCGCAACAGCAAACGGTTGCTTCTGAATTTTATATTTTTGCGCAGCGATTAAACATAAAATTGACTTTTGACTCGCGCAGTCGTCAAAATTGTTTCAATGTTTTCATGACCCTGGTAAGAAAACAGGGAAAAATTTTGTTTACCTGTCCTTAAATTGTACAATAGGTATCAGTTGCCTCATAAAGTGTTGAAGTTGATTTTACGATTTTATGCGTAGCACGTAAGTCATGTATGCGTGAGATGGTCACGTAACCAAACCAATGGCCCTAGTGAGAGAAAAAGAAAAAGAAATATCCATATAATTGACTTAAGCAACAGTTGGCGTCTGCTATAAAATATTCCGTCAGTCGATTTTTCATGTTTTTGCGGATACGTAAGTGGCACCTGCGAGACAACAGACAACCTAAAAGGGTTTGTTGTCAGGGTAAAAAAAGATTGCAGAAATAAAAAACAGATATTAGAAACTAAGTTCCCTATATTTGACCTATTAAGCAACAGGTGTCGTCTGCTATGAAATGTTCCGTAAGTCGATTTTCGCGGGCACGTAACCGGCACCTATGAGACGGTAGTCAACGTAAATGGATTTCTCGTCACGGTATAAAGAGATTGGAGAAAAAAAATACACATTGAAAATTTAGTTCCTTTTGTTTGATTTATGCAATAAGAAGCAGTTGCTACTGAAAGAGCCTTCAGTCTTTTTTTAGCCACTTGTCGCATTATTTTCTGGGGTTTTCGCATGAGCGTAACTGGCACATATGAGACGGTAGTCAACATAACTGGGCTTCTTGTTGTGGTTTGAAGATATTAGAAATATTACACTTCAGTTGCCTCTGTTTGATATATGCAATAGGAAGCAACTGAGAGTTTTCAGTCTTTTTTTAGCCACCTGTCACATTCATTTCTGGGGTTTTCGCATGAGCGTAACTGGCACATATGTGACGGTAGTCAACGTAACTGGGTTTCTTGTTGCGGTTTAAAGAGATTAGAAAAATTACACTTCAGTTGCCATTGTTTGATATATGCAATAGGAAGTAACTGAAAGAATTTTCAGTCTTTTTTTAGCCACTTGTCGCATTAATTTCTGGTTTTTCTTTTTACACTGTACATTGATCACCTTGGTCTATTGAAAGTTTCAATGTGCAGCATTTCTTGTGGGCTGAGTTAGAAAAGCAAATCAAGTAAAGGGCTGGGGAGGGGGGGGTGCATCGAGGGTTAAAGGGAAGTAATTCTTGCAAGGGGCTTAAAAAGACCAAAACATGAGAGGGTAGTCAATGTAACTGGGTTTCTTGTTGCGGATTGAAGAGATTAGAAAAATTACACTTCAGTTGCCATTGTTTGATATATGCAATAGGAAGTAACTGAAAAGAGTTTTCAGTCTTTTTTTAGCCACTTGTCGCATTAATTTCTGTTGGTTTTTTTTTTTCACTGTATATTGATTACTTTGGTCTATTGAAAGTTTCAATGTGCAGCATTTCTTGTGGGCTGAGTTAAAAAAGCAAATCCAGTAAAGGGCTGGGGAGGGGGGGTGCATCGAGGGTTAAAGGGAAGTAATTCTTGCAAGAGGCTTAAAAAGACCAAAACATATGAGCTGGGGAGGGGGGGTTGCATCGAGGAATAAAGGGAAGTAATTCTTGCAAGAGGCTTGAAAAGACCAACACATGGCCTTTTACGCCCCTATTTTCTTAAATGTGTGAAATCTGGCATGTGTGGATGGCAGTTTGCCAAGGACTGCACAGCAGCCTTTACAGAAGACTTTAAATCCACTTTTATGCCGTTTTTTTTACTGTTTTAAATCGATAAATTAGGGCGCCATTTTGGCGCGAATTTGAAGCTCTCTGATTGGCTGTTGAAATTTCTAAAGTCTTCTCTGATTGGCTGTTGGTTTTCATTCTGATTTCCTTAAAGCTTCTCTGATTGGATAATTTCAGAGCGGGAAGAGATTTGATTGGCTGATGGGAAGGGGGGGAATATCTGTTTATTCTTATTAACCTTTTACCGCACAATGACGCCTTTTAACACCCCTGAAAGAGAAGGCTTTTGGAAATAATCTGAGGAAAGGAGACAATGCAGGTTACCAGCATTTTCTCCTTTTCCCACAATGTTTTCTACCCTATCAAAGAAGCAATTGATTTTTAGTTATTCTTACATCTTATTGTATCTTTATGGCCTACTTCTAGATTCTTTTATCGGAAAAAGTTTCCGCAACAGCAAACGGTTGCTTCTGAATTTTATATTTTTGCGCAGCGATTAAACATAAAATTGACTTTTGACTCGCGCAGTCGTCAAAATTGGTTCAATGTTTTCATGACCCTGGTAAGAAAACAGGGAAAAATTTTGTTTACCTGTCCTTGAATTGTACAATAGGTATCAGTTGCCTCATAAAGTGTTGAAGTTGATTTTACGATTTTATGCGTAGCACGTAAGTCATGTATGCGTGAGATGGTCACGTAACCAAACCAATGGCCCTAGTGAGAGAAAAAGAAAAAGAAAAATCCATATAATTGACTTAAGCAACAGTTGGCGTCTGCTATAAAATATTCCGTCAGTCGATTTTTCATATTTTTGCGGATACGTAAGTGGCACCTGCGAGACAACAGACAACCTAAAAGGGTTTGTTGTCAGGGTAAAAAAAGATTGCAGAAATAAAAAACAGATATTAGAAACTAAGTTCCCTATATTTGACCTATTAAGCAACAGGTGTCGTCTGCTATGAAATGTTCCGTAAGTCGATTTTCGCGGGCACGTAACCGGCACCTATGAGACGGTAGTCAACGTAAATGGATTTCTCGTCACGGTATAAAGAGATTGGAGAAAAAAAATACACATTGAAAATTTAGTTCCTTTTGTTTGATTTATGCAATAAGAAGCAGTTGCTACTGAAAGAGCCTTCAGTCTTTTTTTAGCCACTTGTCGCATTATTTTCTGGGGTTTTCGCATGAGCGTAACTGGCACATATGAGACGGTAGTCAACATAACTGGGCTTCTTGTTGTGGTTTGAAGATATTAGAAATATTACACTTCAGTTGCCTCTGTTTGATATATGCAATAGGAAGCAACTGAGAGTTTTCAGTCTTTTTTTAGCCACCTGTCACATTCATTTCTGGGGTTTTCGCATGAGCGTAACTGGCACATATGTGACGGTAGTCAACGTAACTGGGTTTCTTGTTGCGGTTTAAAGAGATTAGAAAAATTACACTTCAGTTGCCATTGTTTGATATATGCAATAGGAAGTAACTGAAAGAATTTTCAGTCTTTTTTTAGCCACTTGTCGCACTAATTTCTGGTTTTTCTTTTTACACTGTACATTGATCACCTTGGTCTATTGAAAGTTTCAATGTGCAGCATTTCTTGTGGGCTGAGTTAGAAAAGCAAATCAAGTAAAGGGCTGGGGAGGGGGGGTGCATCGAGGGTTAAAGGGAAGTAATTCTTGCAAGGGGCTTAAAAAGACCAAAACATGAGAGGGTAGTCAATGTAACTGGGTTTCTTGTTGCGGATTGAAGAGATTAGAAAAATTACACTTCAGTTGCCATTGTTTGATATATGCAATAGGAAGTAACTGAAAAGAGTTTTCAGTCTTTTTTTAGCCACTTGTCGCATTAATTTCTGTTGGTTTTTTTTTTTTTCACTGTATATTGATCACTTTGGTCTATTGAAAGTTTCAATGTGCAGCATTTCTTGTGGGCTGAGTTAAAAAAGCAAATCCAGTAAAGGGCTGGGGAGGGGGGTGCATCGAGGGTTAAAGGGAAGTAATTCTTGCAAGAGGCTTAAAAAGACCAAAACATATGAGCTGGGGAGGGGGGGTTGCATCGAGGAATAAAGGGAAGTAATTCTTGCAAGAGGCTTGAAAAGACCAACACATGGCCTTTTACGCCCCTATTTTCTTAAATGTGTGAAATCTGGCATGTGTGGATGGCAGTTTGCCAAGGACTGCACAGCAGCCTTTACAGAAGACTTTAAATCCACTTTTATGCCGTTTTTTTTACTGTTTTAAATCGATAAATTAGGGCGCCATTTTGGCGCGAATTTGAAGCTCTCTGATTGGCTGTTGAAATTTCTAAAGTCTTCTCTGATTGGCTGTTGGTTTTCATTCTGATTTCCTTAAAGCTTCTCTGATTGGATAATTTCAGAGCGGGAAGAGATTTGATTGGCTGATGGGAAGGGGGGGAATATCTGTTTATTCTTATTAACCTTTTACCGCACAATGACGCCTTTTAACACCCCTGAAAGAGAAGGCTTTTGGAAATAATCTGAGGAAAGGAGACAATGCAGGTTACCAGCATTTTCTCCTTTTCCCACAATGTTTTCTACCCTATCAAAGAAGCAATTGATTTTTAGTTATTCTTACATCTTATTGTATCTTTATGGCCTACTTCTAGATTCTTTTATCGGAAAAAGTTTCCGCAACAGCAAACGGTTGCTTCTGAATTTTATATTTTTGCGCAGCGATTAAACATAAAATTGACTTTTGACTCGCGCAGTCGTCAAAATTGGTTCAATGTTTTCATGACCCTGGTAAGAAAACAGGGACAAATTTTGTTTACCTGTCCTTGAATTGTACAATAGGTATCAGTTGCCTCATAAAGTGTTGAAGTTGATTTTACGATTTTATGCGTAGCACGTAAGTCATGTATGCGTGAGATGGTCACGTAACCAAACCAATGGCCCTAGTGAGAGAAAAAGAAAAAGAAAAATCCATATAATTGACTTAAGCAACAGTTGGCGTCTGCTATAAAATATTCCGTCAGTCGATTTTTCATGTTTTTGCGGATACGTAAGTGGCACCTGCGAGACAACAGACAACCTAAAAGGGTTTGTTGTCAGGGTAAAAAAAGATTGCAGAAATAAAAAACAGATATTAGAAACTAAGTTCCCTATATTTGACCTATTAAGCAACAGGTGTCGTCTGCTATGAAATGTTCCGTAAGTCGATTTTCGCGGGCACGTAACCGGCACCTATGAGACGGTAGTCAACGTAAATGGATTTCTCGTCACGGTATAAAGAGATTGGAGAAAAAAAATACACATTGAAAATTTAGTTCCTTTTGTTTGATTTATGCAATAAGAAGCAGTTGCTACTGAAAGAGCCTTCAGTCTTTTTTTAGCCACTTGTCGCATTATTTTCTGGGGTTTTCGCATGAGCGTAACTGGCACATATGAGACGGTAGTCAACATAACTGGGCTTCTTGTTGTGGTTTGAAGATATTAGAAATATTACACTTCAGTTGCCTCTGTTTGATATATGCAATAGGAAGCAACTGAGAGTTTTCAGTCTTTTTTTAGCCACCTGTCACATTCATTTCTGGGGTTTTCGCATGAGCGTAACTGGCACATATGTGACGGTAGTCAACGTAACTGGGTTTCTTGTTGCGGTTTAAAGAGATTAGAAAAATTACACTTCAGTTGCCATTGTTTGATATATGCAATAGGAAGTAACTGAAAGAATTTTCAGTCTTTTTTTAGCCACTTGTCGCATTAATTTCTGGTTTTTCTTTTTACACTGTACATTGATCACCTTGGTCTATTGAAAGTTTCAATGTGCAGCATTTCTTGTGGGCTGAGTTAGAAAAGCAAATCAAGTAAAGGGCTGGGGAGGGGGGGTGCATCGAGGGTTAAAGGGAAGTAATTCTTGCAAGGGGCTTAAAAAGACCAAAACATGAGAGGGTAGTCAATGTAACTGGGTTTCTTGTTGCGGATTGAAGAGATTAGAAAAATTACACTTCAGTTGCCATTGTTTGATATATGCAATAGGAAGTAACTGAAAAGAGTTTTCAGTCTTTTTTTAGCCACTTGTCGCATTAATTTCTGTTGGTTTTTTTTTTTTTCACTGTATATTGATCACTTTGGTCTATTGAAAGTTTCAATGTGCAGCATTTCTTGTGGGCTGAGTTAAAAAAGCAAATCCAGTAAAGGGCTGGGGAGGGGGGTGCATCGAGGGTTAAAGGGAAGTAATTCTTGCAAGAGGCTTAAAAAGACCAAAACATATGAGCTGGGGAGGGGGGGTTGCATCGAGGAATAAAGGGAAGTAATTCTTGCAAGAGGCTTGAAAAGACCAACACATGGCCTTTTACGCCCCTATTTTCTTAAATGTGTGAAATCTGGCATGTGTGGATGGCAGTTTGCCAAGGACTGCACAGCAGCCTTTACAGAAGACTTTAAATCCACTTTTATGCCGTTTTTTTTACTGTTTTAAATCGATAAATTAGGGCGCCATTTTGGCGCGAATTTGAAGCTCTCTGATTGGCTGTTGAAATTTCTAAAGTCTTCTCTGATTGGCTGTTGGTTTTCATTCTGATTTCCTTAAAGCTTCTCTGATTGGATAATTTCAGAGCGGGAAGAGATTTGATTGGCTGATGGGAAGGGGGGGAATATCTGTTTATTCTTATTAACCTTTTACCGCACAATGACGCCTTTAACACCCCTGAAAGAGAAGGCTTTTGGAAATAATCTGAGGAAAGGAGACAATGCAGGTTACCAGCATTTTCTCCTTTTCCCACAATGTTTTCTACCCTATCAAAGAAGCAATTGATTTTTAGTTATTCTTACATCTTATTGTATCTTTATGGCCTACTTCTAGATTCTTTTATCGGAAAAAGTTTCCGCAACAGCAAACGGTTGCTTCTGAATTTTATATTTTTGCGCAGCGATTAAACATAAAATTGACTTTTGACTCGCGCAGTCGTCAAAATTGGTTCAATGTTTTCATGACCCTGGTAAGAAAACAGGGAAAAATTTTGTTTACCTGTCCTTGAATTGTACAATAGGTATCAGTTGCCTCATAAAGTGTTGAAGTTGATTTTACGATTTTATGCGTAGCACGTAAGTCATGTATGCGTGAGATGGTCACGTAACCAAACCAATGGCCCTAGTGAGAGAAAAAGAAAAAGAAAAATCCATATAATTGACTTAAGCAACAGTTGGCGTCTGCTATAAAATATTCCGTCAGTCGATTTTTCATGTTTTTGCGGATACGTAAGTGGCACCTGCGAGACAACAGACAACCTAAAAGGGTTTGTTGTCAGGGTAAAAAAAGATTGCAGAAATAAAAAACAGATATTAGAAACTAAGTTCCCTATATTTGACCTATTAAGAAACAGGTGTCGTCTGCTATGAAATGTTCCGTAAGTCGATTTTCGCGGGCACGTAACCGGCACCTATGAGACGGTAGTCAACGTAAATGGATTTCTCGTCACGGTATAAAGAGATTGGAGAAAAAAAATACACATTGAAAATTTAGTTCCTTTTGTTTGATTTATGCAATAAGAAGCAGTTGCTACTGAAAGAGCCTTCAGTCTTTTTTTAGCCACTTGTCGCATTATTTTCTGGGGTTTTCGCATGAGCGTAACTGGCACATATGAGACGGTAGTCAACATAACTGGGCTTCTTGTTGTGGTTTGAAGATATTAGAAATATTACACTTCAGTTGCCTCTGTTTGATATATGCAATAGGAAGCAACTGAGAGTTTTCAGTCTTTTTTTAGCCACCTGTCACATTCATTTCTGGGGTTTTCGCATGAGCGTAACTGGCACATATGTGACGGTAGTCAACGTAACTGGGTTTCTTGTTGCGGTTTAAAGAGATTAGAAAAATTACACTTCAGTTGCCATTGTTTGATATATGCAATAGGAAGTAACTGAAAGAATTTTCAGTCTTTTTTTAGCCACTTGTCGCATTAATTTCTGGTTTTTCTTTTTACACTGTACATTGATCACCTTGGTCTATTGAATGTTTCAATGTGCAGCATTTCTTGTGGGCTGAGTTAGAAAAGCAAATCAAGTAAAGGGCTGGGGAGGGGGGGGTGCATCGAGGGTTAAAGGGAAGTAATTCTTGCAAGGGGCTTAAAAAGACCAAAACATGAGAGGGTAGTCAATGTAACTGGGTTTCTTGTTGCGGATTGAAGAGATTAGAAAAATTACACTTCAGTTGCCATTGTTTGATATATGCAATAGGAAGTAACTGAAAAGAGTTTTCAGTCTTTTTTTAGCCACTTGTCGCATTAATTTCTGTTGGTTTTTTTTTTTTTCACTGTATATTGATCACTTTGGTCTATTGAAAGTTTCAATGTGCAGCATTTCTTGTGGGCTGAGTTAAAAAAGCAAATCCAGTAAAGGGCTGGGGAGGGGGGTGCATCGAGGGTTAAAGGGAAGTAATTCTTGCAAGAGGCTTAAAAAGACCAAAACATATGAGCTGGGGAGGGGGGGTTGCATCGAGGAATAAAGGGAAGTAATTCTTGCAAGAGGCTTGAAAAGACCAACACATGGCCTTTTACGCCCCTATTTTCTTAAATGTGTGAAATCTGGCATGTGTGGATGGCAGTTTGCCAAGGACTGCACAGCAGCCTTTACAGAAGACTTTAAATCCACTTTTATGCCGTTTTTTTTACTGTTTTAAATCGATAAATTAGGGCGCCATTTTGGCGCGAATTTGAAGCTCTCTGATTGGCTGTTGAAATTTCTAAAGTCTTCTCTGATTGGCTGTTGGTTTTCATTCTGATTTCCTTAAAGCTTCTCTGATTGGATAATTTCAGAACGGGAAGAGATTTGATTGGCTGATGGGAAGGGGGGGAATATCTGTTTATTCTTATTAACCTTTTACCGCACAATGACGCCTTTTAACACCCCTGAAAGAGAAGGCTTTTGGAAATAATCTGAGGAAAGGAGACAATGCAGGTTACCAGCATTTTCTTCTTTTCCCACAATGTTTTCTACCCTATCAAAGAAGCAATTGATTTTTAGTTATTCTTACATCTTATTGTATCTTTATGGCCTACTTCTAGATTCTTTTATCGGAAAAAGTTTCCGCAACAGCAAACGGTTGCTTCTGAATTTTATATTTTTGCGCAGCGATTAAACATAAAATTGACTTTTGACTCGCGCAGTCGTCAAAATTGGTTCAATGTTTTCATGACCCTGGTAAGAAAACAGGGAAAAATTTTGTTTACCTGTCCTTGAATTGTACAATAGGTATCAGTTGCCTCATAAAGTGTTGAAGTTGATTTTACGATTTTATGCGTAGCACGTAAGTCATGTATGCGTGAGATGGTCACGTAACCAAACCAATGGCCCTAGTGAGAGAAAAAGAAAAAGAAAAATCCATATAATTGACTTAAGCAACAGTTGGCATCTGCTATAAAATATTCCGTCAGTCGATTTTTCATGTTTTTGCGGATACGTAAGTGGCACCTGCGAGACAACAGACAACCTAAAAGGGTTTGTTGTCAGGGTAAAAAAAGATTGCAGAAATAAAAAACAGATATTAGAAACTAAGTTCCCTATATTTGACCTATTAAGCAACAGGTGTCGTCTGCTATGAAATGTTCCGTAAGTCGATTTTCGCGGGCACGTAACCGGCACCTATGAGACGGTAGTCAACGTAAATGGATTTCTCGTCACGGTATAAAGAGATTGGAGAAAAAAAATACACATTGAAAATTTAGTTCCTTTTGTTTGATTTATGCAATAAGAAGCAGTTGCTACTGAAAGAGCCTTCAGTCTTTTTTTAGCCACTTGTCGCATTATTTTCTGGGGTTTTCGCATGAGCGTAACTGGCACATATGAGACGGTAGTCAACATAACTGGGCTTCTTGTTGTGGTTTGAAGATATTAGAAATATTACACTTCAGTTGCCTCTGTTTGATATATGCAATAGGAAGCAACTGAGAGTTTTCAGTCTTTTTTTAGCCACCTGTCACATTCATTTCTGGGGTTTTCGCATGAGCGTAACTGGCACATATGTGACGGTAGTCAACGTAACTGGGTTTCTTGTTGCGGTTTAAAGAGATTAGAAAAATTACACTTCAGTTGCCATTGTTTGATATATGCAATAGGAAGTAACTGAAAGAATTTTCAGTCTTTTTTTAGCCACTTGTCGCATTAATTTCTGGTTTTTCTTTTTACACTGTACATTGATCACCTTGGTCTATTGAAAGTTTCAATGTGCAGCATTTCTTGTGGGCTGAGTTAGAAAAGCAAATCAAGTAAAGGGCTGGGGAGGGGGGGATGCATCGAGGGTTAAAGGGAAGTAATTCTTGCAAGGGGCTTAAAAAGACCAAAACATGAGAGGGTAGTCAATGTAACTGGGTTTCTTGTTGCGGATTGAAGAGATTAGAAAAATTACACTTCAGTTGCCATTGTTTGATATATGCAATAGGAAGTAACTGAAAAGAGTTTTCAGTCTTTTTTTAGCCACTTGTCGCATTAATTTCTGTTGGTTTTTTTTTTTTTTCACTGTATATTGATCACTTTGGTCTATTGAAAGTTTCAATGTGCAGCATTTCTTGTGGGCTGAGTTAAAAAAGCAAATCCAGTAAAGGGCTGGGGAGGGGGGTGCATCGAGGGTTAAAGGGAAGTAATTCTTGCAAGAGGCTTAAAAAGACCAAAACATATGAGCTGGGGAGGGGGGGTTGCATCGAGGAATAAAGGGAAGTAATTCTTGCAAGAGGCTTGAAAAGATCAACACATGGCCTTTTACGCCCCTATTTTCTTAAATGTGTGAAATCTGGCATGTGTGGATGGCAGTTTGCCAAGGACTGCACAGCAGCCTTTACAGAAGACTTTAAATCCACTTTTATGCCGTTTTTTTTACTGTTTTAAATCGATAAATTAGGGCGCCATTTTGGCGCGAATTTGAAGCTCTCTGATTGGCTGTTGAAATTTCTAAAGTCTTCTCTGATTGGCTGTTGGTTTTCATTCTGATTTCCTTAAAGCTTCTCTGATTGGATAATTTCAGAGCGGGAAGAGATTTGATTGGCTGATGGGAAGGGGGGGAATATCTGTTTATTCTTATTAACCTTTTACCGCACAATGACGCCTTTTAACACCCCTGAAAGAGAAGGCTTTTGGAAATAATCTGAGGAAAGGAGACAATGCAGGTTACCAGCATTTTCTTCTTTTCCCACAATGTTTTCTACCCTATCAAAGAAGCAATTGATTTTTAGTTATTCTTACATCTTATTGTATCTTTATGGCCTACTTCTAGATTCTTTTATCGGAAAAAGTTTCCGCAACAGCAAACGGTTGCTTCTGAATTTTATATTTTTGCGCAGCGATTAAACATAAAATTGACTTTTGACTCGCGCAGTCGTCAAAATTGGTTCAATGTTTTCATGACCCTGGTAAGAAAACAGGGAAAAATTTTGTTTACCTGTCCTTGAATTGTACAATAGGTATCAGTTGCCTCATAAAGTGTTGAAGTTGATTTTACGATTTTATGCGTAGCACGTAAGTCATGTATGCGTGAGATGGTCACGTAACCAAACCAATGGCCCTAGTGAGAGAAAAAGAAAAAGAAAAATCCATATAATTGACTTAAGCAACAGTTGGCATCTGCTATAAAATATTCCGTCAGTCGATTTTTCATGTTTTTGCGGATACGTAAGTGGCACCTGCGAGACAACAGACAACCTAAAAGGGTTTGTTGTCAGGGTAAAAAAAGATTGCAGAAATAAAAAACAGATATTAGAAACTAAGTTCCCTATATTTGACCTATTAAGCAACAGGTGTCGTCTGCTATGAAATGTTCCGTAAGTCGATTTTCGCGGGCACGTAACCGGCACCTATGAGACGGTAGTCAACGTAAATGGATTTATCGTCACGGTATAAAGAGATTGGAGAAAAAAAATACACATTGAAAATTTAGTTCCTTTTGTTTGATTTATGCAATAAGAAGCAGTTGCTACTGAAAGAGCCTTCAGTCTTTTTTTAGCCACTTGTCGCATTATTTTCTGGGGTTTTCGCATGAGCGTAACTGGCACATATGAGACGGTAGTCAACATAACTGGGCTTCTTGTTGTGGTTTGAAGATATTAGAAATATTACACTTCAGTTGCCTCTGTTTGATATATGCAATAGGAAGCAACTGAGAGTTTTCAGTCTTTTTTTAGCCACCTGTCACATTCATTTCTGGGGTTTTCGCATGAGCGTAACTGGCACATATGTGACGGTAGTCAACGTAACTGGGTTTCTTGTTGCGGTTTAAAGAGATTAGAAAAATTACACTTCAGTTGCCATTGTTTGATATATGCAATAGGAAGTAACTGAAAGAATTTTCAGTCTTTTTTTAGCCACTTGTCGCATTAATTTCTGGTTTTTCTTTTTACACTGTACATTGATCACCTTGGTCTATTGAAAGTTTCAATGTGCAGCATTTCTTGTGGGCTGAGTTAGAAAAGCAAATCAAGTAAAGGGCTGGGAGGGGGGGGGTGCATCGAGGGTTAAAGGGAAGTAATTCTTGCAAGGGGCTTAAAAAGACCAAAACATGAGAGGGTAGTCAATGTAACTGGGTTTCTTGTTGCGGATTGAAGAGATTAGAAAAATTACACTACAGTTGCCATTGTTTGATATATGCAATAAGAAGTAACTGAAAAGAGTTTTCAGTCTTTTTTTAGCCACTTGTCGCATTAATTTCTGTTGGTTTTTTTTTTCACTGTATATTGATCACTTTGGTCTATTGAAAGTTTCAATGTGCAGCATTTCTTGTGGGCTGAGTTAAAAAAGCAAATCCAGTAAAGGGCTGGGGAGGGGGGGTGCATCGAGGGTTAAAGGGAAGTAATTCTTGCAAGAGGCTTAAAAAGACCAAAACATATGAGCTGGGGAGGGGGGGTTGCATCGAGGAATAAAGGGAAGTAATTCTTGCAAGAGGCTTGAAAAGACCAACACATGGCCTTTTACGCCCCTATTTTCTTAAATGTGTGAAATCTGGCATGTGTGGATGGCAGTTTGCCAAGGACTGCACAGCAGCCTTTACAGAAGACTTTAAATCCACTTTTATGCCGTTTTTTTTACTGTTTTAAATCGATAAATTAGGGCGCCATTTTGGCGCGAATTTGAAGCTCTCTGATTGGCTGTTGAAATTTCTAAAGTCTTCTCTGATTGGCTGTTGGTTTTCATTCTGATTTCCTTAAAGCTTCTCTGATTGGATAATTTCAGAGCGGGAAGAGATTTGATTGGCTGATGGGAAGGGGGGGAATATCTGTTTATTCTTATTAACCTTTTACCGCACAATGACGCCTTTTAACACCCCTGAAAGAGAAGGCTTTTGGAAATAATCTGAGGAAAGGAGACAATGCAGGTTACCAGCATTTTCTCCTTTTCCCACAATGTTTTCTACCCTATCAAAGAAGCAATTGATTTTTAGTTATTCTTACATCTTATTGTATCTTTATGGCCTACTTCTAGATTCTTTTATCGGAAAAAGTTTCCGCAACAGCAAACGGTTGCTTCTGAATTTTATATTTTTGCGCAGCGATTAAACATAAAATTGACTTTTGACTCGTGCAGTCGTCAAAATTGGTTCAATGTTTTCATGACCCTGGTAAGAAAACAGGGAAAAATTTTGTTTACCTGTCCTTGAATTGTACAATAGGTATCAGTTGCCTCATAAAGTGTTGAAGTTGATTTTACGATTTTATGCGTAGCACGTAAGTCATGTATGCGTGAGATGGTCACGTAACCAAACCAATGGCCCTAGTGAGAGAAAAAGAAAAAGAAAAATCCATATAATTGACTTAAGCAACAGTTGGCGTCTGCTATAAAATATTCCGTCAGTCGATTTTTCATGTTTTTGCGGATACGTAAGTGGCACCTGCGAGACAACAGACAACCTAAAAGGGTTTGTTGTCAGGGTAAAAAAAGATTGCAGAAATAAAAAACAGATATTAGAAACTAAGTTCCCTATATTTGACCTATTAAGCAACAGGTGTCGTCTGCTATGAAATGTTCCGTAAGTCGATTTTCGCGGGCACGTAACCGGCACCTATGAGACGGTAGTCAACGTAAATGGATTTCTCGTCACGGTATAAAGAGATTGGAGAAAAAAAATACACATTGAAAATTTAGTTCCTTTTGTTTGATTTATGCAATAAGAAGCAGTTGCTACTGAAAGAGCCTTCAGTCTTTTTTTAGCCACTTGTCGCATTATTTTCTGGGGTTTTCGCATGAGCGTAACTGGCACATATGAGACGGTAGTCAACATAACTGGGCTTCTTGTTGTGGTTTGAAGATATTAGAAATATTACACTTCAGTTGCCTCTGTTTGATATATGCAATAGGAAGCAACTGAGAGTTTTCAGTCTTTTTTTAGCCACCTGTCACATTCATTTCTGGGGTTTTCGCATGAGCGTAACTGGCACATATGTGACGGTAGTCAACGTAACTGGGTTTCTTGTTGCGGTTTAAAGAGATTAGAAAAATTACACTTCAGTTGCCATTGTTTGATATATGCAATAGGAAGTAACTGAAAGAATTTTCAGTCTTTTTTTAGCCACTTGTCGCATTAATTTCTGGTTTTTCTTTTTACACTGTACATTGATCACCTTGGTCTATTGAAAGTTTCAATGTGCAGCATTTCTTGTGGGCTGAGTTAGAAAAGCAAATCAAGTAAAGGGCTGGGGAGGGGGGGGTGCATCGAGGGTTAAAGGGAAGTAATTCTTGCAAGGGGCTTAAAAAGACCAAAACATGAGAGGGTAGTCAATGTAACTGGGTTTCTTGTTGCGGATTGAAGAGATTAGAAAAATTACACTTCAGTTGCCATTGTTTGATATATGCAATAGGAAGTAACTGAAAAGAGTTTTCAGTCATTTTTTAGCCACTTGTCGCATTAATTTCTGTTGGTTTTTTTTTTTTTTCACTGTATATTGATCACTTTGGTCTATTGAAAGTTTCAATGTGCAGCATTTCTTGTGGGCTGAGTTAAAAAAGCAAATCCAGTAAAGGGCTGGGGAGGGGGGTGCATCGAGGGTTAAAGGGAAGTAATTCTTGCAAGAGGCTTAAAAAGACCAAAACATATGAGCTGGGGAGGGGGGGTTGCATCGAGGAATAAAGGGAAGTAATTCTTGCAAGAGGCTTGAAAAGACCAACACATGGCCTTTTACGCCCCTATTTTCTTAAATGTGTGAAATCTGGCATGTGTGGATGGCAGTTTGCCAAGGACTGCACAGCAGCCTTTACAGAAGACTTTAAATCCACTTTTATGCCGTTTTTTTTACTGTTTTAAATCGATAAATTAGGGCGCCATTTTGGCGCGAATTTGAAGCTCTCTGATTGGCTGTTGAAATTTCTAAAGTCTTCTCTGATTGGCTGTTGGTTTTCATTCTGATTTCCTTAAAGCTTCTCTGATTGGATAATTTCAGAGCGGGAAGAGATTTGATTGGCTGATGGGAAGGGGGGGAATATCTGTTTATTCTTATTAACCTTTTACCGCACAATGACGCCTTTTAACACCCCTGAAAGAGAAGGCTTTTGGAAATAATCTGAGGAAAGGAGACAATGCAGGTTACCAGCATTTTCTTCTTTTCCCACAATGTTTTCTACCCTATCAAAGAAGCAATTGATTTTTAGTTATTCTTACATCTTATTGTATCTTTATGGCCTACTTCTAGATTCTTTTATCGGAAAAAGTTTCCGCAACAGCAAACGGTTGCTTCTGAATTTTATATTTTTGCGCAGCGATTAAACATAAAATTGACTTTTGACTCGCGCAGTCGTCAAAATTGGTTCAATGTTTTCATGACCCTGGTAAGAAAACAGGGAAAAATTTTGTTTACCTGTCCTTGAATTGTACAATAGGTATCAGTTGCCTCATAAAGTGTTGAAGTTGATTTTACGATTTTATGCGTAGCACGTAAGTCATGTATGCGTGAGATGGTCACGTAACCAAACCAATGGCCCTAGTGAGAGAAAAAGAAAAAGAAAAATCCATATAATTGACTTAAGCAACAGTTGGCATCTGCTATAAAATATTCCGTCAGTCGATTTTTCATGTTTTTGCGGATACGTAAGTGGCACCTGCGAGACAACAGACAACCTAAAAGGGTTTGTTGTCAGGGTAAAAAAAGATTGCAGAAATAAAAAACAGATATTAGAAACTAAGTTCCCTATATTTGACCTATTAAGCAACAGGTGTCGTCTGCTATGAAATGTTCCGTAAGTCGATTTTCGCGGGCACGTAACCGGCACCTATGAGACGGTAGTCAACGTAAATGGATTTCTCGTCACGGTATAAAGAGATTGGAGAAAAAAAATACACATTGAAAATTTAGTTCCTTTTGTTTGATTTATGCAATAAGAAGCAGTTGCTACTGAAAGAGCCTTCAGTCTTTTTTTAGCCACTTGTCGCATTATTTTCTGGGGTTTTCGCATGAGCGTAACTGGCACATATGAGACGGTAGTCAACATAACTGGGCTTCTTGTTGTGGTTTGAAGATATTAGAAATATTACACTTCAGTTGCCTCTGTTTGATATATGCAATAGGAAGCAACTGAGAGTTTTCAGTCTTTTTTTAGCCACCTGTCACATTCATTTCTGGGGTTTTCGCATGAGCGTAACTGGCACATATGTGACGGTAGTCAACGTAACTGGGTTTCTTGTTGCGGTTTAAAGAGATTAGAAAAATTACACTTCAGTTGCCATTGTTTGATATATGCAATAGGAAGTAACTGAAAGAATTTTCAGTCTTTTTTTAGCCACTTGTCGCATTAATTTCTGGTTTTTCTTTTTACACTGTACATTGATCACCTTGGTCTATTGAAAGTTTCAATGTGCAGCATTTCTTGTGGGCTGAGTTAGAAAAGCAAATCAAGTAAAGGGCTGGGAGGGGGGGGGTGCATCGAGGGTTAAAGGGAAGTAATTCTTGCAAGGGGCTTAAAAAGACCAAAACATGAGAGGGTAGTCAATGTAACTGGGTTTCTTGTTGCGGATTGAAGAGATTAGAAAAATTACACTACAGTTGCCATTGTTTGATATATGCAATAAGAAGTAACTGAAAAGAGTTTTCAGTCTTTTTTTAGCCACTTGTCGCATTAATTTCTGTTGGTTTTTTTTTTTCACTGTATATTGATCACTTTGGTCTATTGAAAGTTTCAATGTGCAGCATTTCTTGTGGGCTGAGTTAAAAAAGCAAATCCAGTAAAGGGCTGGGGAGGGGGGGTGCATCGAGGGTTAAAGGGAAGTAATTCTTGCAAGAGGCTTAAAAAGACCAAAACATATGAGCTGGGGAGGGGGGGTTGCATCGAGGAATAAAGGGAAGTAATTCTTGCAAGAGGCTTGAAAAGACCAACACATGGCCTTTTACGCCCCTATTTTCTTAAATGTGTGAAATCTGGCATGTGTGGATGGCAGTTTGCCAAGGACTGCACAGCAGCCTTTACAGAAGACTTTAAATCCACTTTTATGCCGTTTTTTTTACTGTTTTAAATCGATAAATTAGGGCGCCATTTTGGCGCGAATTTGAAGCTCTCTGATTGGCTGTTGAAATTTCTAAAGTCTTCTCTGATTGGCTGTTGGTTTTCATTCTGATTTCCTTAAAGCTTCTCTGATTGGATAATTTCAGAGCGGGAAGAGATTTGATTGGCTGATGGGAAGGGGGGGAATATCTGTTTATTCTTATTAACCTTTTACCGCACAATGACGCCTTTTAACACCCCTGAAAGAGAAGGCTTTTGGAAATAATCTGAGGAAAGGAGACAATGCAGGTTACCAGCATTTTCTCCTTTTCCCACAATGTTTTCTACCCTATCAAAGAAGCAATTGATTTTTAGTTATTCTTACATCTTATTGTATCTTTATGGCCTACTTCTAGATTCTTTTATCGGAAAAAGTTTCCGCAACAGCAAACGGTTGCTTCTGAATTTTATATTTTTGCGCAGCGATTAAACATAAAATTGACTTTTGACTCGCGCAGTCGTCAAAATTGGTTCAATGTTTTCATGACCCTGGTAAGAAAACAGGGAAAAATTTTGTTTACCTGTCCTTGAATTGTACAATAGGTATCAGTTGCCTCATAAAGTGTTGAAGTTGATTTTACGATTTTATGCGTAGCACGTAAGTCATGTATGCGTGAGATGGTCACGTAACCAAACCAATGGCCCTAGTGAGAGAAAAAGAAAAAGAAAAATCCATATAATTGACTTAAGCAACAGTTGGCGTCTGCTATAAAATATTCCGTCAGTCGATTTTTCATGTTTTTGCGGATACGTAAGTGGCACCTGCGAGACAACAGACAACCTAAAAGGGTTTGTTGTCAGGGTAAAAAAAGATTGCAGAAATAAAAAACAGATATTAGAAACTAAGTTCCCTATATTTGACCTATTAAGCAACAGGTGTCGTCTGCTATGAAATGTTCCGTAAGTCGATTTTCGCGGGCACGTAACCGGCACCTATGAGACGGTAGTCAACGTAAATGGATTTCTCGTCACGGTATAAAGAGATTGGAGAAAAAAAATACACATTGAAAATTTAGTTCCTTTTGTTTGATTTATGCAATAAGAAGCAGTTGCTACTGAAAGAGCCTTCAGTCTTTTTTTAGCCACTTGTCGCATTATTTTCTGGGGTTTTCGCATGAGCGTAACTGGCACATATGAGACGGTAGTCAACATAACTGGGCTTCTTGTTGTGGTTTGAAGATATTAGAAATATTACACTTCAGTTGCCTCTGTTTGATATATGCAATAGGAAGCAACTGAGAGTTTTCAGTCTTTTTTTAGCCACCTGTCACATTCATTTCTGGGGTTTTCGCATGAGCGTAACTGGCACATATGTGACGGTAGTCAACGTAACTGGGTTTCTTGTTGCGGTTTAAAGAGATTAGAAAAATTACACTTCAGTTGCCATTGTTTGATATATGCAATAGGAAGTAACTGAAAGAATTTTCAGTCTTTTTTTAGCCACTTGTCGCATTAATTTCTGGTTTTTCTTTTTACACTGTACATTGATCACCTTGGTCTATTGAAAGTTTCAATGTGCAGCATTTCTTGTGGGCTGAGTTAGAAAAGCAAATCAAGTAAAGGGCTGGGAGGGGGGGGGTGCATCGAGGGTTAAAGGGAAGTAATTCTTGCAAGGGGCTTAAAAAGACCAAAACATGAGAGGGTAGTCAATGTAACTGGGTTTCTTGTTGCGGATTGAAGAGATTAGAAAAATTACACTACAGTTGCCATTGTTTGATATATGCAATAAGAAGTAACTGAAAAGAGTTTTCAGTCTTTTTTTAGCCACTTGTCGCATTAATTTCTGTTGGTTTTTTTTTTTCACTGTATATTGATCACTTTGGTCTATTGAAAGTTTCAATGTGCAGCATTTCTTGTGGGCTGAGTTAAAAAAGCAAATCCAGTAAAGGGCTGGGGAGGGGGGGTGCATCGAGGGTTAAAGGGAAGTAATTCTTGCAAGAGGCTTAAAAAGACCAAAACATATGAGCTGGGGAGGGGGGGTTGCATCGAGGAATAAAGGGAAGTAATTCTTGCAAGAGGCTTGAAAAGACCAACACATGGCCTTTTACGCCCCTATTTTCTTAAATGTGTGAAATCTGGCATGTGTGGATGGCAGTTTGCCAAGGACTGCACAGCAGCCTTTACAGAAGACTTTAAATCCACTTTTATGCCGTTTTTTTTACTGTTTTAAATCGATAAATTAGGGCGCCATTTTGGCGCGAATTTGAAGCTCTCTGATTGGCTGTTGAAATTTCTAAAGTCTTCTCTGATTGGCTGTTGGTTTTCATTCTGATTTCCTTAAAGCTTCTCTGATTGGATAATTTCAGAGCGGGAAGAGATTTGATTGGCTGATGGGAAGGGGGGGAATATCTGTTTATTCTTATTAACCTTTTACCGCACAATGACGCCTTTTAACACCCCTGAAAGAGAAGGCTTTTGGAAATAATCTGAGGAAAGGAGACAATGCAGGTTACCAGCATTTTCTCCTTTTCCCACAATGTTTTCTACCCTATCAAAGAAGCAATTGATTTTTAGTTATTCTTACATCTTATTGTATCTTTATGGCCTACTTCTAGATTCTTTTATCGGAAAAAGTTTCCGCAACAGCAAACGGTTGCTTCTGAATTTTATATTTTTGCGCAGCGATTAAACATAAAATTGACTTTTGACTCGCGCAGTCGTCAAAATTGGTTCAATGTTTTCATGACCCTGGTAAGAAAACAGGGAAAAATTTTGTTTACCTGTCCTTGAATTGTACAATAGGTATCAGTTGCCTCATAAAGTGTTGAAGTTGATTTTACGATTTTATGCGTAGCACGTAAGTCATGTATGCGTGAGATGGTCACGTAACCAAACCAATGGCCCTAGTGAGAGAAAAAGAAAAAGAAAAATCCATATAATTGACTTAAGCAACAGTTGGCGTCTGCTATAAAATATTCCGTCAGTCGATTTTTCATGTTTTTGCGGATACGTAAGTGGCACCTGCGAGACAACAGACAACCTAAAAGGGTTTGTTGTCAGGGTAAAAAAAGATTGCAGAAATAAAAAACAGATATTAGAAACTAAGTTCCCTATATTTGACCTATTAAGCAACAGGTGTCGTCTGCTATGAAATGTTCCGTAAGTCGATTTTCGCGGGCACGTAACCGGCACCTATGAGACGGTAGTCAACGTAAATGGATTTCTCGTCACGGTATAAAGAGATTGGAGAAAAAAAATACACATTGAAAATTTAGTTCCTTTTGTTTGATTTATGCAATAAGAAGCAGTTGCTACTGAAAGAGCCTTCAGTCTTTTTTTAGCCACTTGTCGCATTATTTTCTGGGGTTTTCGCATGAGCGTAACTGGCACATATGAGACGGTAGTCAACATAACTGGGCTTCTTGTTGTGGTTTGAAGATATTAGAAATATTACACTTCAGTTGCCTCTGTTTGATATATGCAATAGGAAGCAACTGAGAGTTTTCAGTCTTTTTTTAGCCACCTGTCACATTCATTTCTGGGGTTTTCGCATGAGCGTAACTGGCACATATGTGACGGTAGTCAACGTAACTGGGTTTCTTGTTGCGGTTTAAAGAGATTAGAAAAATTACACTTCAGTTGCCATTGTTTGATATATGCAATAGGAAGTAACTGAAAGAATTTTCAGTCTTTTTTTAGCCACTTGTCGCATTAATTTCTGGTTTTTCTTTTTACACTGTACATTGATCACCTTGGTCTATTGAAAGTTTCAATGTGCAGCATTTCTTGTGGGCTGAGTTAGAAAAGCAAATCAAGTAAAGGGCTGGGGAGGGGGGGGTGCATCGAGGGTTAAAGGGAAGTAATTCTTGCAAGGGGCTTAAAAAGACCAAAACATGAGAGGGTAGTCAATGTAACTGGGTTTCTTGTTGCGGATTGAAGAGATTAGAAAAATTACACTTCAGTTGCCATTGTTTGATATATGCAATAGGAAGTAACTGAAAAGAGTTTTCAGTCATTTTTTAGCCACTTGTCGCATTAATTTCTGTTGGTTTTTTTTTTTTTTCACTGTATATTGATCACTTTGGTCTATTGAAAGTTTCAATGTGCAGCATTTCTTGTGGGCTGAGTTAAAAAAGCAAATCCAGTAAAGGGCTGGGGAGGGGGGTGCATCGAGGGTTAAAGGGAAGTAATTCTTGCAAGAGGCTTAAAAAGACCAAAACATATGAGCTGGGGAGGGGGGGTTGCATCGAGGAATAAAGGGAAGTAATTCTTGCAAGAGGCTTGAAAAGACCAACACATGGCCTTTTACGCCCCTATTTTCTTAAATGTGTGAAATCTGGCATGTGTGGATGGCAGTTTGCCAAGGACTGCACAGCAGCCTTTACAGAAGACTTTAAATCCACTTTTATGCCGTTTTTTTTACTGTTTTAAATCGATAAATTAGGGCGCCATTTTGGCGCGAATTTGAAGCTCTCTGATTGGCTGTTGAAATTTCTAAAGTCTTCTCTGATTGGCTGTTGGTTTTCATTCTGATTTCCTTAAAGCTTCTCTGATTGGATAATTTCAGAGCGGGAAGAGATTTGATTGGCTGATGGGAAGGGGGGGAATATCTGTTTATTCTTATTAACCTTTTACCGCACAATGACGCCTTTTAACACCCCTGAAAGAGAAGGCTTTTGGAAATAATCTGAGGAAAGGAGACAATGCAAGTTACCAGCATTTTCTTCTTTTCCCACAATGTTTTCTACCCTATCAAAGAAGCAATTGATTTTTAGTTATTCTTACATCTTATTGTATCTTTATGGCCTACTTCTAGATTCTTTTATCGGAAAAAGTTTCCGCAACAGCAAACGGTTGCTTCTGAATTTTATATTTTTGCGCAGCGATTAAACATAAAATTGACTTTTGACTCGCGCAGTCGTCAAAATTGGTTCAATGTTTTCATGACCCTGGTAAGAAAACAGGGAAAAATTTTGTTTACCTGTCCTTGAATTGTACAATAGGTATCAGTTGCCTCATAAAGTGTTGAAGTTGATTTTACGATTTTATGCGTAGCACGTAAGTCATGTATGCGTGAGATGGTCACGTAACCAAACCAATGGCCCTAGTGAGAGAAAAAGAAAAAGAAAAATCCATATAATTGACTTAAGCAACAGTTGGCATCTGCTATAAAATATTCCGTCAGTCGATTTTTCATGTTTTTGCGGATACGTAAGTGGCACCTGCGAGACAACAGACAACCTAAAAGGGTTTGTTGTCAGGGTAAAAAAAGATTGCAGAAATAAAAAACAGATATTAGAAACTAAGTTCCCTATATTTGACCTATTAAGCAACAGGTGTCGTCTGCTATGAAATGTTCCGTAAGTCGATTTTCGCGGGCACGTAACCGGCACCTATGAGACGGTAGTCAACGTAAATGGATTTCTCGTCACGGTATAAAGAGATTGGAGAAAAAAAATACACATTGAAAATTTAGTTCCTTTTGTTTGATTTATGCAATAAGAAGCAGTTGCTACTGAAAGAGCCTTCAGTCTTTTTTTAGCCACTTGTCGCATTATTTTCTGGGGTTTTCGCATGAGCGTAACTGGCACATATGAGACGGTAGTCAACATAACTGGGCTTCTTGTTGTGGTTTGAAGATATTAGAAATATTACACTTCAGTTGCCTCTGTTTGATATATGCAATAGGAAGCAACTGAGAGTTTTCAGTCTTTTTTTAGCCACCTGTCACATTCATTTCTGGGGTTTTCGCATGAGCGTAACTGGCACATATGTGACGGTAGTCAACGTAACTGGGTTTCTTGTTGCGGTTTAAAGAGATTAGAAAAATTACACTTCAGTTGCCATTGTTTGATATATGCAATAGGAAGTAACTGAAAGAATTTTCAGTCTTTTTTTAGCCACTTGTCGCATTAATTTCTGGTTTTTCTTTTTACACTGTACATTGATCACCTTGGTCTATTGAAAGTTTCAATGTGCAGCATTTCTTGTGGGCTGAGTTAGAAAAGCAAATCAAGTAAAGGGCTGGGAGGGGGGGGGTGCATCGAGGGTTAAAGGGAAGTAATTCTTGCAAGGGGCTTAAAAAGACCAAAACATGAGAGGGTAGTCAATGTAACTGGGTTTCTTGTTGCGGATTGAAGAGATTAGAAAAATTACACTACAGTTGCCATTGTTTGATATATGCAATAAGAAGTAACTGAAAAGAGTTTTCAGTCTTTTTTTAGCCACTTGTCGCATTAATTTCTGTTGGTTTTTTTTTTTCACTGTATATTGATCACTTTGGTCTATTGAAAGTTTCAATGTGCAGCATTTCTTGTGGGCTGAGTTAAAAAAGCAAATCCAGTAAAGGGCTGGGGAGGGGGGGTGCATCGAGGGTTAAAGGGAAGTAATTCTTGCAAGAGGCTTAAAAAGACCAAAACATATGAGCTGGGGAGGGGGGGTTGCATCGAGGAATAAAGGGAAGTAATTCTTGCAAGAGGCTTGAAAAGACCAACACATGGCCTTTTACGCCCCTATTTTCTTAAATGTGTGAAATCTGGCATGTGTGGATGGCAGTTTGCCAAGGACTGCACAGCAGCCTTTACAGAAGACTTTAAATCCACTTTTATGCCGTTTTTTTTACTGTTTTAAATCGATAAATTAGGGCGCCATTTTGGCGCGAATTTGAAGCTCTCTGATTGGCTGTTGAAATTTCTAAAGTCTTCTCTGATTGGCTGTTGGTTTTCATTCTGATTTCCTTAAAGCTTCTCTGATTGGATAATTTCAGAGCGGGAAGAGATTTGATTGGCTGATGGGAAGGGGGGGAATATCTGTTTATTCTTATTAACCTTTTACCGCACAATGACGCCTTTTAACACCCCTGAAAGAGAAGGCTTTTGGAAATAATCTGAGGAAAGGAGACAATGCAGGTTACCAGCATTTTCTCCTTTTCCCACAATGTTTTCTACCCTATCAAAGAAGCAATTGATTTTTAGTTATTCTTACATCTTATTGTATCTTTATGGCCTACTTCTAGATTCTTTTATCGGAAAAAGTTTCCGCAACAGCAAACGGTTGCTTCTGAATTTTATATTTTTGCGCAGCGATTAAACATAAAATTGACTTTTGACTCGCGCAGTCGTCAAAATGGGTTCAATGTTTTCATGACCCTGGTAAGAAAACAGGGAAAAATTTTGTTTACCTGTCCTTGAATTGTACAATAGGTATCAGTTGCCTCATAAAGTGTTGAAGTTGATTTTACGATTTTATGCGTAGCACGTAAGTCATGTATGCGTGAGATGGTCACGTAACCAAACCAATGGCCCTAGTGAGAGAAAAAGAAAAAGAAAAATCCATATAATTGACTTAAGCAACAGTTGGCGTCTGCTATAAAATATTCCGTCAGTCGATTTTTCATGTTTTTGCGGATACGTAAGTGGCACCTGCGAGACAACAGACAACCTAAAAGGGTTTGTTGTCAGGGTAAAAAAAGATTGCAGAAATAAAAAACAGATATTAGAAACTAAGTTCCCTATATTTGACCTATTAAGCAACAGGTGTCGTCTGCTATGAAATGTTCCGTAAGTCGATTTTCGCGGGCACGTAACCGGCACCTATGAGACGGTAGTCAACGTAAATGGATTTCTCGTCACGGTATAAAGAGATTGGAGAAAAAAAATACACATTGAAAATTTAGTTCCTTTTGTTTGATTTATGCAATAAGAAGCAGTTGCTACTGAAAGAGCCTTCAGTCTTTTTTTAGCCACTTGTCGCATTATTTTCTGGGGTTTTCGCATGAGCGTAACTGGCACATATGAGACGGTAGTCAACATAACTGGGCTTCTTGTTGTGGTTTGAAGATATTAGAAATATTACACTTCAGTTGCCTCTGTTTGATATATGCAATAGGAAGCAACTGAGAGTTTTCAGTCTTTTTTTAGCCACCTGTCACATTCATTTCTGGGGTTTTCGCATGAGCGTAACTGGCACATATGTGACGGTAGTCAACGTAACTGGGTTTCTTGTTGCAGTTTAAAGAGATTAGAAAAATTACACTTCAGTTGCCATTGTTTGATATATGCAATAGGAAGTAACTGAAAGAATTTTCAGTCTTTTTTTAGCCACTTGTCGCATTAATTTCTGGTTTTTCTTTTTACACTGTACATTGATCACCTTGGTCTATTGAAAGTTTCAATGTGCAGCATTTCTTGTGGGCTGAGTTAGAAAAGCAAATCAAGTAAAGGGCTGGGGAGGGGGGGGTGCATCGAGGGTTAAAGGGAAGTAATTCTTGCAAGGGGCTTAAAAAGACCAAAACATGAGAGGGTAGTCAATGTAACTGGGTTTCTTGTTGCGGATTGAAGAGATTAGAAAAATTACACTACAGTTGCCATTGTTTGATATATGCAATAGGAAGTAACTGAAAAGAGTTTTCAGTCTTTTTTTAGCCACTTGTCGCATTAATTTCTGTTGGTTTTTTTTTTTTCACTGTATATTGATCACTTTGGTCTATTGAAAGTTTCAATGTGCAGCATTTCTTGTGGGCTGAGTTAAAAAAGCAAATCCAGTAAAGGGCTGGGGAGGGGGGGTGCATCGAGGGTTAAAGGGAAGTAATTCTTGCAAGAGGCTTAAAAAGACCAAAACATATGAGCTGGGGAGGGGGGGTTGCATCGAGGAATAAAGGGAAGTAATTCTTGCAAGAGGCTTGAAAAGACCAACACATGGCCTTTTACGCCCCTATTTTCTTAAATGTGTGAAATCTGGCATGTGTGGATGGCAGTTTGCCAAGGACTGCACAGCAGCCTTTACAGAAGACTTTAAATCCACTTTTATGCCGTTTTTTTTACTGTTTTAAATCGATAAATTAGGGCGCCATTTTGGCGCGAATTTGAAGCTCTCTGATTGGCTGTTGAAATTTCTAAAGTCTTCTCTGATTGGCTGTTGGTTTTCATTCTGATTTCCTTAAAGCTTCTCTGATTGGATAATTTCAGAGCGGGAAGAGATTTGATTGGCTGATGGGAAGGGGGGGAATATCTGTTTATTCTTATTAACCTTTTACCGCACAATGACGCCTTTTAACACCCCTGAAAGAGAAGGCTTTTGGAAATAATCTGAGGAAAGGAGACAATGCAGGTTACCAGCATTTTCTCCTTTTCCCACAATGTTTTCTACCCTATCAAAGAAGCAATTGATTTTTAGTTATTCTTACATCTTATTGTATCTTTATGGCCTACTTCTAGATTCTTTTATCGGAAAAAGTTTCCGCAACAGCAAACGGTTGCTTCTGAATTTTATATTTTTGCGCAGCGATTAAACATAAAATTGACTTTTGACTCGCGCAGTCGTCAAAATTGGTTCAATGTTTTCATGACCCTGGTAAGAAAACAGGGAAAAATTTTGTTTACCTGTCCTTGAATTGTACAATAGGTATCAGTTGCCTCATAAAGTGTTGAAGTTGATTTTACGATTTTATGCGTAGCACGTAAGTCATGTATGCGTGAGATGGTCACGTAACCAAACCAATGGCCCTAGTGAGAGAAAAAGAAAAAGAAAAATCCATATAATTGACTTAAGCAACAGTTGGCGTCTGCTATAAAATATTCCGTCAGTCGATTTTTCATGTTTTTGCGGATACGTAAGTGGCACCTGCGAGACAACAGACAACCTAAAAGGGTTTGTTGTCAGGGTAAAAAAAGATTGCAGAAATAAAAAACAGATATTAGAAACTAAGTTCCCTATATTTGACCTATTAAGCAACAGGTGTCGTCTGCTATGAAATGTTCCGTAAGTCGATTTTCGCAACCGGCACCTATGAGACGGTAGTCAACATAAATGGATTTCTCGTCACGGTATAAAGAGATTGGAGAAAAAAAATACACATTGAAAATTTAGTTCCTTTTGTTTGATTTATGCAATAAGAAGCAGTTGCTACTGAAAGAGCCTTCAGTCTTTTTTTAGCCACTTGTCGCATTATTTTCTGGGGTTTTCGCATGAGCGTAACTGGCACATATGAGACGGTAGTCAACATAACTGGGCTTCTTGTTGTGGTTTGAAGATATTAGAAATATTACACTTCAGTTGCCTCTGTTTGATATATGCAATAGGAAGCAACTGAGAGTTTTCAGTCTTTTTTTAGCCACCTGTCACATTCATTTCTGGGGTTTTCGCATGAGCGTAACTGGCACATATGTGACGGTAGTCAACGTAACTGGGTTTCTTGTTGCGGTTTAAAGAGATTAGAAAAATTACACTTCAGTTGCCATTGTTTGATATATGCAATAGGAAGTAACTGAAAGAATTTTCAGTCTTTTTTTAGCCACTTGTCGCATTAATTTCTGGTTTTTCTTTTTACACTGTACATTGATCACCTTGGTCTATTGAAAGTTTCAATGTGCAGCATTTCTTGTGGGCTGAGTTAGAAAAGCAAATCAAGTAAAGGGCTG
Organism: Tridacna crocea; assembly: GCA_943736015.1. Lineage (NCBI taxonomy): Eukaryota > Metazoa > Mollusca > Bivalvia > Cardiida > Cardiidae > Tridacna > Tridacna crocea. The sequence continues at coordinate 32,945,501 of OX031068.1, forward strand.
GGGAGGGGGGGGTGCATCGAGGGTTAAAGGGAAGTAATTCTTGCAAGGGGCTTAAAAAGACCAAAACATGAGAGGGTAGTCAATGTAACTGGGTTTCTTGTTGCGGATTGAAGAGATTAGAAAAATTACACTTCAGTTGCCATTGTTTGATATATGCAATAGGAAGTAACTGAAAAGAGTTTTCAGTCTTTTTTTAGCCACTTGTCGCATTAATTTCTGTTGGTTTTTTTTTTTTCACTGTATATTGATCACTTTGGTCTATTGAAAGTTTCAATGTGCAGCATTTCTTGTGGGCTGAGTTAAAAAAGCAAATCCAGTAAAGGGCTGGGGAGGGGGGGTGCATCGAGGGTTAAAGGGAAGTAATTCTTGCAAGAGGCTTAAAAAGACCAAAACATATGAGCTGGGGAGGGGGGGTTGCATCGAGGAATAAAGGGAAGTAATTCTTGCAAGAGGCTTGAAAAGACCAACACATGGCCTTTTACGCCCCTATTTTCTTAAATGTGTGAAATCTGGCATGTGTGGATGGCAGTTTGCCAAGGACTGCACAGCAGCCTTTACAGAAGACTTTAAATCCACTTTTATGCCGTTTTTTTTACCGTTTTAAATCGATAAATTAGGGCGCCATTTTGGCGCGAATTTGAAGCTCTCTGATTGGCTGTTGAAATTTCTAAAGTCTTCTCTGATTGGCTGTTGGTTTTCATTCTGATTTCCTTAAAGCTTCTCTGATTGGATAATTTCAGAGCGGGAAGAGATTTGATTGGCTGATGGGAAGGGGGGGAATATCTGTTTATTCTTATTAACCTTTTACCGCACAATGACGCCTTTTAACACCCCTGAAAGAGAAGGCTTTTGGAAATAATCTGAGGAAAGGAGACAATGCAGGTTACCAGCATTTTCTCCTTTTCCCACAATGTTTTCTACCCTATCAAAGAAGCAATTGATTTTTAGTTATTCTTACATCTTATTGTATCTTTATGGCCTACTTCTAGATTCTTTTATCGGAAAAAGTTTCCGCAACAGCAAACGGTTGCTTCTGAATTTTATATTTTTGCGCAGCGATTAAACATAAAATTGACTTTTGACTCGCGCAGTCGTCAAAATTGGTTCAATGTTTTCATGACCCTGGTAAGAAAACAGGGAAAAATTTTGTTTACCTGTCCTTGAATTGTACAATAGGTATCAGTTGCCTCATAAAGTGTTGAAGTTGATTTTACGATTTTATGCGTAGCACGTAAGTCATGTATGCGTGAGATGGTCACGTAACCAAACCAATGGCCTTAGTGAGAGAAAAAGAAAAAGAAAAATCCATATAATTGACTTAAGCAACAGTTGGCGTCTGCTATAAAATATTCCGTCAGTCGATTTTTCATGTTTTTGCGGATACGTAAGTGGCACCTGCGAGACAACAGACAACCTAAAAGGGTTTGTTGTCAGGGTAAAAAAAGATTGCAGAAATAAAAAACAGATATTAGAAACTAAGTTCCCTATATTTGACCTATTAAGCAACAGGTGTCGTCTGCTATGAAATGTTCCGTAAGTCGATTTTCGCGGGCACGTAACCGGCACCTATGAGACGGTAGTCAACGTAAATGGATTTCTCGTCACGGTATAAAGAGATTGGAGAAAAAAAATACACATTGAAAATTTAGTTCCTTTTGTTTGATTTATGCAATAAGAAGCAGTTGCTACTGAAAGAGCCTTCAGTCTTTTTTTAGCCACTTGTCGCATTATTTTCTGGGGTTTTCGCATGAGCGTAACTGGCACATATGAGACGGTAGTCAACATAACTGGGCTTCTTGTTGTGGTTTGAAGATATTAGAAATATTACACTTCAGTTGCCTCTGTTTGATATATGCAATAGGAAGCAACTGAGAGTTTTCAGTCTTTTTTTAGCCACCTGTCACATTCATTTCTGGGGTTTTCGCATGAGCGTAACTGGCACATATGTGACGGTAGTCAACGTAACTGGGTTTCTTGTTGCGGTTTAAAGAGATTAGAAAAATTACACTTCAGTTGCCATTGTTTGATATATGCAATAGGAAGTAACTGAAAGAATTTTCAGTCTTTTTTTAGCCACTTGTCGCATTAATTTCTGGTTTTTCTTTTTACACTGTACATTGATCACCTTGGTCTATTGAAAGTTTCAATGTGCAGCATTTCTTGTGGGCTGAGTTAGAAAAGCAAATCAAGTAAAGGGCTGGGGAGGGGGGGGTGCATCGAGGGTTAAAGGGAAGTAATTCTTGCAAGGGGCTTAAAAAGACCAAAACATGAGAGGGTAGTCAATGTAACTGGGTTTCTTGTTGCGGATTGAAGAGATTAGAAAAATTACACTTCAGTTGCCATTGTTTGATATATGCAATAGGAAGTAACTGAAAAGAGTTTTCAGTTTTTTTTTAGCCACTTGTCGCATTAATTTCTGTTGGTTTTTTTTTTTCACTGTATATTGATCACTTTGGTCTATTGAAAGTTTCAATGTGCAGCATTTCTTGTGGGCTGAGTTAAAAAAGCAAATCCAGTAAAGGGCTGGGGAGGGGGGGTGCATCGAGGGTTAAAGGGAAGTAATTCTTGCAAGAGGCTTAAAAAGACCAAAACATATGAGCTGGGGAGGGGGGGTTGCATCGAGGAATAAAGGGAAGTAATTCTTGCAAGAGGCTTGAAAAGACCAACACATGGCCTTTTACGCCCCTATTTTCTTAAATGTGTGAAATCTGGCATGTGTGGATGGCAGTTTGCCAAGGACTGCACAGCAGCCTTTACAGAAGACTTTAAATCCACTTTTATGCCGTTTTTTTTACTGTTTTAAATCGATAAATTAGGGCGCCATTTTGGCGCGAATTTGAAGCTCTCTGATTGGCTGTTGAAATTTCTAAAGTCTTCTCTGATTGGCTGTTGGTTTTCATTCTGATTTCCTTAAAGCTTCTCTGATTGGATAATTTCAGAGCGGGAAGAGATTTGATTGGCTGATGGGAAGGGGGGGAATATCTGTTTATTCTTATTAACCTTTTACCGCACAATGACGCCTTTTAACACCCCTGAAAGAGAAGGCTTTTGGAAATAATCTGAGGAAAGGAGACAATGCAGGTTACCAGCATTTTCTCCTTTTCCCACAATGTTTTCTACCCTATCAAAGAAGCAATTGATTTTTAGTTATTCTTACATCTTATTGTATCTTTATGGCCTACTTCTAGATTCTTTTATCGGAAAAAGTTTCCGCAACAGCAAACGGTTGCTTCTGAATTTTATATTTTTGCGCAGCGATTAAACATAAAATTGACTTTTGACTCGCGCAGTCGTCAAAATTGGTTCAATGTTTTCATGACCCTGGTAAGAAAACAGGGAAAAATTTTGTTTACCTGTCCTTGAATTGTACAATAGGTATCAGTTGCCTCATAAAGTGTTGAAGTTGATTTTACGATTTTATGCGTAGCACGTAAGTCATGTATGCGTGAGATGGTCACGTAACCAAACCAATGGCCCTAGTGAGAGAAAAAGAAAAAGAAAAATCCATATAATTGACTTAAGCAACAGTTGGCGTCTGCTATAAAATATTCCGTCAGTCGATTTTTCATGTTTTTGCGGATACGTAAGTGGCACCTGCGAGACAACAGACAACCTAAAAGGGTTTGTTGTCAGGGTAAAAAAAGATTGCAGAAATAAAAAACAGATATTAGAAACTAAGTTCCCTATATTTGACCTATTAAGCAACAGGTGTCGTCTGCTATGAAATGTTCCGTAAGTCGATTTTCGCAACCGGCACCTATGAGACGGTAGTCAACGTAAATGGATTTCTCGTCACGGTATAAAGAGATTGGAGAAAAAAAATACACATTGAAAATTTAGTTCCTTTTGTTTGATTTATGCAATAAGAAGCAGTTGCTACTGAAAGAGCCTTCAGTCTTTTTTTAGCCACTTGTCGCATTATTTTCTGGGGTTTTCGCATGAGCGTAACTGGCACATATGAGACGGTAGTCAACATAACTGGGCTTCTTGTTGTGGTTTGAAGATATTAGAAATATTACACTTCAGTTGCCTCTGTTTGATATATGCAATAGGAAGCAACTGAGAGTTTTCAGTCTTTTTTTAGCCACCTGTCACATTCATTTCTGGGGTTTTCGCATGAGCGTAACTGGCACATATGTGACGGTAGTCAACGTAACTGGGTTTCTTGTTGCGGTTTAAAGAGATTAGAAAAATTACACTTCAGTTGCCATTGTTTGATATATGCAATAGGAAGTAACTGAAAGAATTTTCAGTCTTTTTTTAGCCACTTGTCGCATTAATTTCTGGTTTTTCTTTTTACACTGTACATTGATCACCTTGGTCTATTGAAAGTTTCAATGTGCAGCATTTCTTGTGGGCTGAGTTAGAAAAGCAAATCAAGTAAAGGGCTGGGGAGGGGGGGGTGCATCGAGGGTTAAAGGGAAGTAATTCTTGCAAGGGGCTTAAAAAGACCAAAACATGAGAGGGTAGTCAATGTAACTGGGTTTCTTGTTGCGGATTGAAGAGATTAGAAAAATTACACTTCAGTTGCCATTGTTTGATATATGCAATAGGAAGTAACTGAAAAGAGTTTTCAGTCTTTTTTTAGCCACTTGTCGCATTAATTTCTGTTGGTTTTTTTTTTTTCACTGTATATTGATCACTTTGGTCTATTGAAAGTTTCAATGTGCAGCATTTCTTGTGGGCTGAGTTAAAAAAGCAAATCCAGTAAAGGGCTGGGGAGGGGGGGTGCATCGAGGGTTAAAGGGAAGTAATTCTTGCAAGAGGCTTAAAAAGACCAAAACATATGAGCTGGGGAGGGGGGGTTGCATCGAGGAATAAAGGGAAGTAATTCTTGCAAGAGGCTTGAAAAGACCAACACATGGCCTTTTACGCCCCTATTTTCTTAAATGTGTGAAATCTGGCATGTGTGGATGGCAGTTTGCCAAGGACTGCACAGCAGCCTTTACAGAAGACTTTAAATCCACTTTTATGCCGTTTTTTTTACTGTTTTAAATCGATAAATTAGGGCGCCATTTTGGCGCGAATTTGAAGCTCTCTGATTGGCTGTTGAAATTTCTAAAGTCTTCTCTGATTGGCTGTTGGTTTTCATTCTGATTTCCTTAAAGCTTCTCTGATTGGATAATTTCAGAGCGGGAAGAGATTTGATTGGCTGATGGGAAGGGGGGAATATCTGTTTATTCTTATTAACCTTTTACCGCACAATGACGCCTTTTAACACCCCTGAAAGAGAAGGCTTTTGGAAATAATCTGAGGAAAGGAGACAATGCAGGTTACCAGCATTTTCTCCTTTTCCCACAATGTTTTCTACCCTATCAAAGAAGCAATTGATTTTTAGTTATTCTTACATCTTATTGTATCTTTATGGCCTACTTCTAGATTCTTTTATCGGAAAAAGTTTCCGCAACAGCAAACGGTTGCTTCTGAATTTTATATTTTTGCGCAGCGATTAAACATAAAATTGACTTTTGACTCGCGCAGTCGTCAAAATTGGTTCAATGTTTTCATGACCCTGGTAAGAAAACAGGGAAAAATTTTGTTTACCTGTCCTTGAATTGTACAATAGGTATCAGTTGCCTCATAAAGTGTTGAAGTTGATTTTACGATTTTATGCGTAGCACGTAAGTCATGTATGCGTGAGATGGTCACGTAACCAAACCAATGGCCCTACTGAGAGAAAAAGAAAAAGAAAAATCCATATAATTGACTTAAGCAACAGTTGGCGTCTGCTATAAAATATTCCGTCAGTCGATTTTTCATGTTTTTGCGGATACGTAAGTGGCACCTGCGAGACAACAGACAACCTAAAAGGGTTTGTTGTCAGGGTAAAAAAAGATTGCAGAAATAAAAAACAGATATTAGAAACTAAGTTCCCTATATTTGACCTATTAAGCAACAGGTGTCGTCTGCTATGAAATGTTCCGTAAGTCGATTTTCGCAACCGGCACCTATGAGACGGTAGTCAACGTAAATGGATTTCTCGTCACGGTATAAAGAGATTGGAGAAAAAAAATACACATTGAAAATTTAGTTCCTTTTGTTTGATTTATGCAATAAGAAGCAGTTGCTACTGAAAGAGCCTTCAGTCTTTTTTTAGCCACTTGTCGCATTATTTTCTGGGGTTTTCGCATGAGCGTAACTGGCACATATGAGACGGTAGTCAACATAACTGGGCTTCTTGTTGTGGTTTGAAGATATTAGAAATATTACACTTCAGTTGCCTCTGTTTGATATATGCAATAGGAAGCAACTGAGAGTTTTCAGTCTTTTTTTAGCCACCTGTCACATTCATTTCTGGGGTTTTCGCATGAGCGTAACTGGCACATATGTGACGGTAGTCAACGTAACTGGGTTTCTTGTTGCGGTTTAAAGAGATTAGAAAAATTACACTTCAGTTGCCATTGTTTGATATATGCAATAGGAAGTAACTGAAAGAATTTTCAGTCTTTTTTTAGCCACTTGTCGCATTAATTTCTGGTTTTTCTTTTTACACTGTACATTGATCACCTTGGTCTATTGAAAGTTTCAATGTGCAGCATTTCTTGTGGGCTGAGTTATAAAAGCAAATCAAGTAAAGGGCTGGGGAGGGGGGGTGCATCGAGGGTTAAAGGGAAGTAATTCTTGCGAGGGGCTTAAAAAGACCAAAACATGAGAGGGTAGTCAATGTAACTGGGTTTCTTGTTGCGGATTGAAGAGATTAGAAAAATTACACTTCAGTTGCCATTGTTTGATATATGCAATAGGAAGTAACTGAAAAGAGTTTTCAGTCTTTTTTTAGCCACTTGTCGCATTAATTTCTGTTGGTTTTTTTTTTTTCACTGTATATTGATCACTTTGGTCTATTGAAAGTTTCAATGTGCAGCATTTCTTGTGGGCTGAGTTAAAAAAGCAAATCCAGTAAAGGGCTGGGGAGGGGGGGTGCATCGAGGGTTAAAGGGAAGTAATTCTTGCAAGAGGCTTAAAAAGACCAAAACATATGAGCTGGGGAGGGGGGGTTGCATCGAGGAATAAAGGGAAGTAATTCTTGCAAGAGGCTTGAAAAGACCAACACATGGCCTTTTACGCCCCTATTTTCTTAAATGTGTGAAATCTGGCATGTGTGGATGGCAGTTTGCCAAGGACTGCACAGCAGCCTTTACAGAAGACTTTAAATCCACTTTTATGCCGTTTTTTTTACTGTTTTAAATCGATAAATTAGGGCGCCATTTTGGCGCGAATTTGAAGCTCTCTGATTGGCTGTTGAAATTTCTAAAGTCTTCTCTGATTAGCTGTTGGTTTTCATTCTGATTTCCTTAAAGCTTCTCTGATTGGATAATTTCAGAGCGGGAAGAGATTTGATTGGCTGATGGGAAGGGGGGGAATATCTGTTTATTCTTATTAACCTTTTACCGCACAATGACGCCTTTTAACACCCCTGAAAGAGAAGGCTTTTGGAAATAATCTGAGGAAAGGAGACAATGCAGGTTACCAGCATTTTCTCCTTTTCCCACAATGTTTTCTACCCTATCAAAGAAGCAATTGATTTTTAGTTATTCTTACATCTTATTGTATCTTTATGGCCTACTTCTAGATTCTTTTATCGGAAAAAGTTTCCGCAACAGCAAACGGTTGCTTCTGAATTTTATATTTTTGCGCAGCGATTAAACATAAAATTGACTTTTGACTCGCGCAGTCGTCAAAATGGGTTCAATGTTTTCATGACCCTGGTAAGAAAACAGGGAAAAATTTTGTTTACCTGTCCTTGAATTGTACAATAGGTATCAGTTGCCTCATAAAGTGTTGAAGTTGATTTTACGATTTTATGCGTAGCACGTAAGTCATGTACGCGTGAGATGGTCACGTAACCAAACCAATGGCCCTAGTGAGAGAAAAAGAAAAAGAAAAATCCATATAATTGACTTAAGCAACAGTTGGCGTCTGCTATAAAATATTCCGTCAGTCGATTTTTCATGTTTTTGCGGATACGTAAGTGGCACCTGCGAGACAACAGACAACCTAAAAGGGTTTGTTGTCAGGGTAAAAAAAGATTGCAGAAATAAAAAACAGATATTAGAAACTAAGTTCCCTATATTTGACCTATTAAGCAACAGGTGTCGTCTGCTATGAAATGTTCCGTAAGTCGATTTTCGCAACCGGCACCTATGAGACGGTAGTCAACGTAAATGGATTTCTCGTCACGGTATAAAGAGATTGGAGAAAAAAAATACACATTGAAAATTTAGTTCCTTTTGTTTGATTTATGCAATAAGAAGCAGTTGCTACTGAAAGAGCCTTCAGTCTTTTTTTAGCCACTTGTCGCATTATTTTCTGGGGTTTTCGCATGAGCGTAACTGGCACATATGAGACGGTAGTCAACATAACTGGGCTTCTTGTTGTGGTTTGAAGATATTAGAAATATTACACTTCAGTTGCCTCTGTTTGATATATGCAATAGGAAGCAACTGAGAGTTTTCAGTCTTTTTTTAGCCACCTGTCACATTCATTTCTGGGGTTTTCGCATGAGCGTAACTGGCACATATGTGACGGTAGTCAACGTAACTGGGTTTCTTGTTGCGGTTTAAAGAGATTAGAAAAATTACACTTCAGTTGCCATTGTTTGATATATGCAATAGGAAGTAACTGAAAGAATTTTCAGTCTTTTTTTAGCCACTTGTCGCATTAATTTCTGGTTTTTCTTTTTACACTGTACATTGATCACCTTGGTCTATTGAAAGTTTCAATGTGCAGCATTTCTTGTGGGCTGAGTTAGAAAAGCAAATCAAGTAAAGGGCTGGGGAGGGGGGGGTGCATCGAGGGTTAAAGGGAAGTAATTCTTGCAAGGGGCTTAAAAAGACCAAAACATGAGAGGGTAGTCAATGTAACTGGGTTTCTTGTTGCGGATTGAAGAGATTAGAAAAATTACACTTCAGTTGCCATTGTTTGATATATGCAATAGGAAGTAACTGAAAAGAGTTTTCAGTCTTTTTTTAGCCACTTGTCGCATTAATTTCTGTTGGTTTTTTTTTTTTTCACTGTATATTGATCACTTTGGTCTATTGAAAGTTTCAATGTGCAGCATTTCTTGTGGGCTGAGTTAAAAAAGCAAATCCAGTAAAGGGCTGGGGAGGGGGGGTGCATCGAGGGTTAAAGGGAAGTAATTCTTGCAAGAGGCTTAAAAAGACCAAAACATATGAGCTGGGGAGGGGGGGTTGCATCGAGGAATAAAGGGAAGTAATTCTTGCAAGAGGCTTGAAAAGACCAACACATGGCCTTTTACGCCCCTATTTTCTTAAATGTGTGAAATCTGGCATGTGTGGATGGCAGTTTGCCAAGGACTGCACAGCAGCCTTTACAGAAGACTTTAAATCCACTTTTATGCCGTTTTTTTTACTGTTTTAAATCGATAAATTAGGGCGCCATTTTGGCGCGAATTTGAAGCTCTCTGATTGGCTGTTGAAATTTCTAAAGTCTTCTCTGATTGGCTGTTGGTTTTCATTCTGATTTCCTTAAAGCTTCTCTGATTGGATAATTTCAGAGCGGGAAGAGATTTGATTGGCTGATGGGAAGGGGGGGAATATCTGTTTATTCTTATTAACCTTTTACCGCACAATGACGCCTTTTAACACCCCTGAAAGAGAAGGCTTTTGGAAATAATCTGAGGAAAGGAGACAATGCAGGTTACCAGCATTTTCTCCTTTTCCCACAATGTTTTCTACCCTATCAAAGAAGCAATTGATTTTTAGTTATTCTTACATCTTATTGTATCTTTATGGCCTACTTCTAGATTCTTTTATCGGAAAAAGTTTCCGCAACAGCAAACGGTTGCTTCTGAATTTTATATTTTTGCGCAGCGATTAAACATAAAATTGACTTTTGACTCGCGCAGTCGTCAAAATTGGTTCAATGTTTTCATGACCCTGGTAAGAAAACAGGGAAAAATTTTGTTTACCTGTCCTTGAATTGTACAATAGGTATCAGTTGCCTCATAAAGTGTTGAAGTTGATTTTACGATTTTATGCGTAGCACGTAAGTCATGTATGCGTGAGATGGTCACGTAACCAAACCAATGGCCCTAGTGAGAGAAAAAGAAAAAGAAAAATCCATATAATTGACTTAAGCAACAGTTGGCGTCTGCTATAAAATATTCCGTCAGTCGATTTTTCATGTTTTTGCGGATACGTAAGTGGCACCTGCGAGACAACAGACAACCTAAAAGGGTTTGTTGTCAGGGTAAAAAAAGATTGCAGAAATAAAAAACAGATATTAGAAACTAAGTTCCCTATATTTGACCTATTAAGCAACAGGTGTCGTCTGCTATGAAATGTTCCGTAAGTCGATTTTCGCAACCGGCACCTATGAGACGGTAGTCAACGTAAATGGATTTCTCGTCACGGTATAAAGAGATTGGAGAAAAAAAATACACATTGAAAATTTAGTTCCTTTTGTTTGATTTATGCAATAAGAAGCAGTTGCTACTGAAAGAGCCTTCAGTCTTTTTTTAGCCACTTGTCGCATTATTTTCTGGGGTTTTCGCATGAGCGTAACTGGCACATATGAGACGGTAGTCAACATAACTGGGCTTCTTGTTGTGGTTTGAAGATATTAGAAATATTACACTTCAGTTGCCTCTGTTTGATATATGCAATAGGAAGCAACTGAGAGTTTTCAGTCTTTTTTTAGCCACCTGTCACATTCATTTCTGGGGTTTTCGCATGAGCGTAACTGGCACATATGTGACGGTAGTCAACGTAACTGGGTTTCTTGTTGCGGTTTAAAGAGATTAGAAAAATTACACTTCAGTTGCCATTGTTTGATATATGCAATAGGAAGTAACTGAAAGAATTTTCAGTCTTTTTTTAGCCACTTGTCGCATTAATTTCTGGTTTTTCTTTTTACACTGTACATTGATCACCTTGGTCTATTGAAAGTTTCAATGTGCAGCATTTCTTGTGGGCTGAGTTATAAAAGCAAATCAAGTAAAGGGCTGGGGAGGGGGGGTGCATCGAGGGTTAAAGGGAAGTAATTCTTGCGAGGGGCTTAAAAAGACCAAAACATGAGAGGGTAGTCAATGTAACTGGGTTTCTTGTTGCGGATTGAAGAGATTAGAAAAATTACACTTCAGTTGCCATTGTTTGATATATGCAATAGGAAGTAACTGAAAAGAGTTTTCAGTCTTTTTTTAGCCACTTGTCGCATTAATTTCTGTTGGTTTTTTTTTTTTCACTGTATATTGATCACTTTGGTCTATTGAAAGTTTCAATGTGCAGCATTTCTTGTGGGCTGAGTTAAAAAAGCAAATCCAGTAAAGGGCTGGGGAGGGGGGGTGCATCGAGGGTTAAAGGGAAGTAATTCTTGCAAGAGGCTTAAAAAGACCAAAACATATGAGCTGGGGAGGGGGGGTTGCATCGAGGAATAAAGGGAAGTAATTCTTGCAAGAGGCTTGAAAAGACCAACACATGGCCTTTTACGCCCCTATTTTCTTAAATGTGTGAAATCTGGCATGTGTGGATGGCAGTTTGCCAAGGACTGCACAGCAGCCTTTACAGAAGACTTTAAATCCACTTTTATGCCGTTTTTTTTACTGTTTTAAATCGATAAATTAGGGCGCCATTTTGGCGCGAATTTGAAGCTCTCTGATTGGCTGTTGAAATTTCTAAAGTCTTCTCTGATTAGCTGTTGGTTTTCATTCTGATTTCCTTAAAGCTTCTCTGATTGGATAATTTCAGAGCGGGAAGAGATTTGATTGGCTGATGGGAAGGGGGGGAATATCTGTTTATTCTTATTAACCTTTTACCGCACAATGACGCCTTTTAACACCCCTGAAAGAGAAGGCTTTTGGAAATAATCTGAGGAAAGGAGACAATGCAGGTTACCAGCATTTTCTCCTTTTCCCACAATGTTTTCTACCCTATCAAAGAAGCAATTGATTTTTAGTTATTCTTACATCTTATTGTATCTTTATGGCCTACTTCTAGATTCTTTTATCGGAAAAAGTTTCCGCAACAGCAAACGGTTGCTTCTGAATTTTATATTTTTGCGCAGCGATTAAACATAAAATTGACTTTTGACTCGCGCAGTCGTCAAAATGGGTTCAATGTTTTCATGACCCTGGTAAGAAAACAGGGAAAAATTTTGTTTACCTGTCCTTGAATTGTACAATAGGTATCAGTTGCCTCATAAAGTGTTGAAGTTGATTTTACGATTTTATGCGTAGCACGTAAGTCATGTACGCGTGAGATGGTCACGTAACCAAACCAATGGCCCTAGTGAGAGAAAAAGAAAAAGAAAAATCCATATAATTGACTTAAGCAACAGTTGGCGTCTGCTATAAAATATTCCGTCAGTCGATTTTTCATGTTTTTGCGGATACGTAAGTGGCACCTGCGAGACAACAGACAACCTAAAAGGGTTTGTTGTCAGGGTAAAAAAAGATTGCAGAAATAAAAAACAGATATTAGAAACTAAGTTCCCTATATTTGACCTATTAAGCAACAGGTGTCGTCTGCTATGAAATGTTCCGTAAGTCGATTTTCGCAACCGGCACCTATGAGACGGTAGTCAACGTAAATGGATTTCTCGTCACGGTATAAAGAGATTGGAGAAAAAAAATACACATTGAAAATTTAGTTCCTTTTGTTTGATTTATGCAATAAGAAGCAGTTGCTACTGAAAGAGCCTTCAGTCTTTTTTTAGCCACTTGTCGCATTATTTTCTGGGGTTTTCGCATGAGCGTAACTGGCACATATGAGACGGTAGTCAACATAACTGGGCTTCTTGTTGTGGTTTGAAGATATTAGAAATATTACACTTCAGTTGCCTCTGTTTGATATATGCAATAGGAAGCAACTGAGAGTTTTCAGTCTTTTTTTAGCCACCTGTCACATTCATTTCTGGGGTTTTCGCATGAGCGTAACTGGCACATATGTGACGGTAGTCAACGTAACTGGGTTTCTTGTTGCGGTTTAAAGAGATTAGAAAAATTACACTTCAGTTGCCATTGTTTGATATATGCAATAGGAAGTAACTGAAAGAATTTTCAGTCTTTTTTTAGCCACTTGTCGCATTAATTTCTGGTTTTTCTTTTTACACTGTACATTGATCACCTTGGTCTATTGAAAGTTTCAATGTGCAGCATTTCTTGTGGGCTGAGTTAGAAAAGCAAATCAAGTAAAGGGCTGGGGAGGGGGGGGTGCATCGAGGGTTAAAGGGAAGTAATTCTTGCAAGGGGCTTAAAAAGACCAAAACATGAGAGGGTAGTCAATGTAACTGGGTTTCTTGTTGCGGATTGAAGAGATTAGAAAAATTACACTTCAGTTGCCATTGTTTGATATATGCAATAGGAAGTAACTGAAAAGAGTTTTCAGTCTTTTTTTAGCCACTTGTCGCATTAATTTCTGTTTTTTTTTTTTTTTCACTGTATATTGATCACTTTGGTCTATTGAAAGTTTCAATGTGCAGCATTTCTTGTGGGCTGAGTTAAAAAAGCAAATCCAGTAAAGGGCTGGGGAGGGGGGGTGCATCGAGGGTTAAAGGGAAGTAATTCTTGCAAGAGGCTTAAAAAGACCAAAACATATGAGCTGGGGAGGGGGGGTTGCATCGAGGAATAAAGGGAAGTAATTCTTGCAAGAGGCTTGAAAAGACCAACACATGGCCTTTTACGCCCCTATTTTCTTAAATGTGTGAAATCTGGCATGTGTGGATGGCAGTTTGCCAAGGACTGCACAGCAGCCTTTACAGAAGACTTTAAATCCACTTTTATGCCGTTTTTTTTACTGTTTTAAATCGATAAATTAGGGCGCCATTTTGGCGCGAATTTGAAGCTCTCTGATTGGCTGTTGAAATTTCTAAAGTCTTCTCTGATTGGCTGTTGGTTTTCATTCTGATTTCCTTAAAGCTTCTCTGATTGGATAATTTCAGAGCGGGAAGAGATTTGATTGGCTGATGGGAAGGGGGGGAATATCTGTTTATTCTTATTAACCTTTTACCGCACAATGACGCCTTTTAACACCCCTGAAAGAGAAGGCTTTTGGAAATAATCTGAGGAAAGGAGACAATGCAGGTTACCAGCATTTTCTCCTTTTCCCACAATGTTTTCTACCCTATCAAAGAAGCAATTGATTTTTAGTTATTCTTACATCTTATTGTATCTTTATGGCCTACTTCTAGATTCTTTTATCGGAAAAAGTTTCCGCAACAGCAAACGGTTGCTTCTGAATTTTATATTTTTGCGCAGCGATTAAACATAAAATTGACTTTTGACTCGCGCAGTCATCAAAATTGGTTCAATGTTTTCATGACCCTGGTAAGAAAACAGGGAAAAATTTTGTTTACCTGTCCTTGAATTGTACAATAGGTATCAGTTGCCTCATAAAGTGTTGAAGTTGATTTTACGATTTTATGCGTAGCACGTAAGTCATGTATGCGTGAGATGGTCACGTAACCAAACCAATGGCCCTAGTGAGAGAAAAAGAAAAAGAAAAATCCATATAATTGACTTAAGCAACAGTTGGCGTCTGCTATAAAATATTCCGTCAGTCGATTTTTCATGTTTTTGCGGATACGTAAGTGGCACCTGCGAGACAACAGACAACCTAAAAGGGTTTGTTGTCAGGGTAAAAAAAGATTGCAGAAATAAAAAACAGATATTAGAAACTAAGTTCCCTATATTTGACCTATTAAGCAACAGGTGTCGTCTGCTATGAAATGTTCCGTAAGTCGATTTTCGCAACCGGCACCTATGAGACGGTAGTCAACGTAAATGGATTTCTCGTCACGGTATAAAGAGATTGGAGAAAAAAAATACACATTGAAAATTTAGTTCCTTTTGTTTGATTTATGCAATAAGAAGCAGTTGCTACTGAAAGAGCCTTCAGTCTTTTTTTAGCCACTTGTCGCATTATTTTCTGGGGTTTTTGCATGAGCGTAACTGGCACATATGAGACGGTAGTCAACATAACTGGGCTTCTTGTTGTGGTTTGAAGATATTAGAAATATTACACTTCAGTTGCCTCTGTTTGATATATGCAATAGGAAGCAACTGAGAGTTTTCAGTCTTTTTTTAGCCACCTGTCACATTCATTTCTGGGGTTTTCGCATGAGCGTAACTGGCACATATGTGACGGTAGTCAACGTAACTGGGTTTCTTGTTGCGGTTTAAAGAGATTAGAAAAATTACACTTCAGTTGCCATTGTTTGATATATGCAATAGGAAGTAACTGAAAGAATTTTCAGTCTTTTTTTAGCCACTTGTCGCATTAATTTCTGGTTTTTCTTTTTACACTGTACATTGATCACCTTGGTCTATTGAAAGTTTCAATGTGCAGCATTTCTTGTGGGCTGAGTTAGAAAAGCAAATCAAGTAAAGGGCTGGGGAGGGGGGGGTGCATCGAGGGTTAAAGGGAAGTAATTCTTGCAAGGGGCTTAAAAAGACCAAAACATGAGAGGGTAGTCAATGTAACTGGGTTTCTTGTTGCGGATTGAAGAGATTAGAAAAATTACACTTCAGTTGCCATTGTTTGATATATGCAATAGGAAGTAACTGAAAAGAGTTTTCAGTCTTTTTTTAGCCACTTGTCGCATTAATTTCTGTTGGTTTTTTTTTTTTCACTGTATATTGATCACTTTGGTCTATTGAAAGTTTCAATGTGCAGCATTTCTTGTGGGCTGAGTTAAAAAAGCAAATCCAGTAAAGGGCTGGGGAGGGGGGGTGCATCGAGGGTTAAAGGGAAGTAATTCTTGCAAGAGGCTTAAAAAGACCAAAACATATGAGCTGGGGAGGGGGGGTTGCATCGAGGAATAAAGGGAAGTAATTCTTGCAAGAGGCTTGAAAAGACCAACACATGGCCTTTTACGCCCCTATTTTCTTAAATGTGTGAAATCTGGCATGTGTGGATGGCAGTTTGCCAAGGACTGCACAGCAGCCTTTACAGAAGACTTTAAATCCACTTTTATGCCGTTTTTTTTACTGTTTTAAATCGATAAATTAGGGCGCCATTTTGGCGCGAATTTGAAGCTCTCTGATTGGCTGTTGAAATTTCTAAAGTCTTCTCTGATTGGCTGTTGGTTTTCATTCTGATTTCCTTAAAGCTTCTCTGATTGGATAATTTCAGAGCGGGAAGAGATTTGATTGGCTGATGGGAAGGGGGGAATATCTGTTTATTCTTATTAACCTTTTACCGCACAATGACGCCTTTTAACACCCCTGAAAGAGAAGGCTTTTGGAAATAATCTGAGGAAAGGAGACAATGCAGGTTACCAGCATTTTCTCCTTTTCCCACAATGTTTTCTACCCTATCAAAGAAGCAATTGATTTTTAGTTATTCTTACATCTTATTGTATCTTTATGGCCTACTTCTAGATTCTTTTATCGGAAAAAGTTTCCGCAACAGCAAACGGTTGCTTCTGAATTTTATATTTTTGCGCAGCGATTAAACATAAAATTGACTTTTGACTCGCGCAGTCGTCAAAATTGGTTCAATGTTTTCATGACCCTGGTAAGAAAACAGGGAAAAATTTTGTTTACCTGTCCTTGAATTGTACAATAGGTATCAGTTGCCTCATAAAGTGTTGAAGTTGATTTTACGATTTTATGCGTAGCACGTAAGTCATGTATGCGTGAGATGGTCACGTAACCAAACCAATGGCCCTACTGAGAGAAAAAGAAAAAGAAAAATCCATATAATTGACTTAA
Organism: Tridacna crocea; assembly: GCA_943736015.1. Lineage (NCBI taxonomy): Eukaryota > Metazoa > Mollusca > Bivalvia > Cardiida > Cardiidae > Tridacna > Tridacna crocea. The sequence continues at coordinate 32,962,170 of OX031068.1, forward strand.
GCAACAGTTGGCGTCTGCTATAAAATATTCCGTCAGTCGATTTTTCATGTTTTTGCGGATACGTAAGTGGCACCTGCGAGACAACAGACAACCTAAAAGGGTTTGTTGTCAGGGTAAAAAAAGATTGCAGAAATAAAAAACAGATATTAGAAACTAAGTTCCCTATATTTGACCTATTAAGCAACAGGTGTCGTCTGCTATGAAATGTTCCGTAAGTCGATTTTCGCAACCGGCACCTATGAGACGGTAGTCAACGTAAATGGATTTCTCGTCACGGTATAAAGAGATTGGAGAAAAAAAATACACATTGAAAATTTAGTTCCTTTTGTTTGATTTATGCAATAAGAAGCAGTTGCTACTGAAAGAGCCTTCAGTCTTTTTTTAGCCACTTGTCGCATTATTTTCTGGGGTTTTCGCATGAGCGTAACTGGCACATATGAGACGGTAGTCAACATAACTGGGCTTCTTGTTGTGGTTTGAAGATATTAGAAATATTACACTTCAGTTGCCTCTGTTTGATATATGCAATAGGAAGCAACTGAGAGTTTTCAGTCTTTTTTTAGCCACCTGTCACATTCATTTCTGGGGTTTTCGCATGAGCGTAACTGGCACATATGTGACGGTAGTCAACGTAACTGGGTTTCTTGTTGCGGTTTAAAGAGATTAGAAAAATTACACTTCAGTTGCCATTGTTTGATATATGCAATAGGAAGTAACTGAAAGAATTTTCAGTCTTTTTTTAGCCACTTGTCGCATTAATTTCTGGTTTTTCTTTTTACACTGTACATTGATCACCTTGGTCTATTGAAAGTTTCAATGTGCAGCATTTCTTGTGGGCTGAGTTAGAAAAGCAAATCAAGTAAAGGGCTGGGGAGGGGGGGTGCATCGAGGGTTAAAGGGAAGTAATTCTTGCGAGGGGCTTAAAAAGACCAAAACATGAGAGGGTAGTCAATGTAACTGGGTTTCTTGTTGCGGATTGAAGAGATTAGAAAAATTACACTTCAGTTGCCATTGTTTGATATATGCAATAGGAAGTAACTGAAAAGAGTTTTCAGTCTTTTTTTAGCCACTTGTCGCATTAATTTCTGTTGGTTTTTTTTTTTTTCACTGTATATTGATCACTTTGGTCTATTGAAAGTTTCAATGTGCAGCATTTCTTGTGGGCTGAGTTAAAAAAGCAAATCCAGTAAAGGGCTGGGGAGGGGGGGTGCATCGAGGGTTAAAGGGAAGTAATTCTTGCAAGAGGCTTAAAAAGACCAAAACATATGAGCTGGGGAGGGGGGGTTGCATCGAGGAATAAAGGGAAGTAATTCTTGCAAGAGGCTTGAAAAGACCAACACATGGCCTTTTACGCCCCTATTTTCTTAAATGTGTGAAATCTGGCATGTGTGGATGGCAGTTTGCCAAGGACTGCACAGCAGCCTTTACAGAAGACTGTAAATCCACTTTTATGCCGTTTTTTTTACTGTTTTAAATCGATAAATTAGGGCGCCATTTTGGCGCGAATTTGAAGCTCTCTGATTGGCTGTTGAAATTTCTAAAGTCTTCTCTGATTGGCTGTTGGTTTTCATTCTGATTTCCTTAAAGCTTCTCTGATTGGATAATTTCAGAGCGGGAAGAGATTTGATTGGCTGATGGGAAGGGGGGGAATATCTGTTTATTCTTATTAACCTTTTACCGCACAATGACGCCTTTTAACACCCCTGAAAGAGAAGGCTTTTGGAAATAATCTGAGGAAAGGAGACAATGCAGGTTACCAGCATTTTCTCCTTTTCCCACAATGTTTTCTACCCTATCAAAGAAGCAATTGATTTTTAGTTATTCTTACATCTTATTGTATCTTTATGGCCTACTTCTAGATTCTTTTATCGGAAAAAGTTTCCGCAACAGCAAACGGTTGCTTCTGAATTTTATATTTTTGCGCAGCGATTAAACATAAAATTGACTTTTGACTCGCGCAGTCGTCAAAATGGGTTCAATGTTTTCATGACCCTGGTAAGAAAACAGGGAAAAATTTTGTTTACCTGTCCTTGAATTGTACAATAGGTATCAGTTGCCTCATAAAGTGTTGAAGTTGATTTTACGATTTTATGCGTAGCACGTAAGTCATGTATGCGTGAGATGGTCACGTAACCAAACCAATGGCCCTAGTGAGAGAAAAAGAAAAAGAAAAATCCATATAATTGACTTAAGCAACAGTTGGCGTCTGCTATAAAATATTCCGTCAGTCGATTTTTCATGTTTTTGCGGATACGTAAGTGGCACCTGCGAGACAACAGACAACCTAAAAGGGTTTGTTGTCAGGGTAAAAAAAGATTGCAGAAATAAAAAACAGATATTAGAAACTAAGTTCCCTATATTTGACCTATTAAGCAACAGGTGTCGTCTGCTATGAAATGTTCCATAAGTCGATTTTCGCGGGCACGTAACTGGCACCTATGAGACGGTAGTCAACGTAAATGGATTTCTCGTCACGGTATAAAGAGATTGGAGAAAAAAAATACACATTGAAAATTTAGTTCCTTTTGTTTGATTTATGCAATAAGAAGCAGTTGCTACTGAAAGAGCCTTCAGTCTTTTTTTAGCCACTTGTCGCATTATTTTCTGGGGTTTTCGCATGAGCGTAACTGGCACATATGAGACGGTAGTCAACATAACTGGGCTTCTTGTTGTGGTTTGAAGATATTAGAAATATTACACTTCAGTTGCCTCTGTTTGATATATGCAATAGGAAGCAACTGAGAGTTTTCAGTCTTTTTTTAGCCACCTGTCACATTCATTTCTGGGGTTTTCGCATGAGCGTAACTGGCACATATGTGACGGTAGTCAACGTAACTGGGTTTCTTGTTGCGGTTTAAAGAGATTAGAAAAATTACACTTCAGTTGCCATTGTTTGATATATGCAATAGGAAGTAACTGAAAGAATTTTCAGTCTTTTTTTAGCCACTTGTCGCATTAATTTCTGGTTTTTCTTTTTACACTGTACATTGATCACCTTGGTCTATTGAAAGTTTCAATGTGCAGCATTTCTTGTGGGCTGAGTTAGAAAAGCAAATCAAGTAAAGGGCTGAGGAGGGGGGGGTGCATCGAGGGTTAAAGGGAAGTAATTCTTGCAAGGGGCTTAAAAAGACCAAAACATGAGAGGGTAGTCAATGTAACTGGGTTTCTTGTTGCGGATTGAAGAGATTAGAAAAATTACACTTCAGTTGCCATTGTTTGATATATGCAATAGGAAGTAACTGAAAAGAGTTTTCAGTCTTTTTTTAGCCACTTGTCGCATTAATTTCTGTTGGTTTTTTTTTTTTTTCACTGTATATTGATCACTTTGGTCTATTGAAAGTTTCAATGTGCAGCATTTCTTGTGGGCTGAGTTAAAAAAGCAAATCCAGTAAAGGGCTGGGGAGGGGGGGTGCATCGAGGGTTAAAGGGAAGTAATTCTTGCAAGAGGCTTAAAAAGACCAAAACATATGAGCTGGGGAGGGGGGGTTGCATCGAGGAATAAAGGGAAGTAATTCTTGCAAGAGGCTTGAAAAGACCAACACATGGCCTTTTACGCCCCTATTTTCTTAAATGTGTGAAATCTGGCATGTGTGGATGGCAGTTTGCCAAGGACTGCACAGCAGCCTTTACAGAAGACTTTAAATCCACTTTTATGCCGTTTTTTTTACTGTTTTAAATCGATAAATTAGGGCGCCATTTTGGCGCGAATTTGAAGCTCTCTGATTGGCTGTTGAAATTTCTAAAGTCTTCTCTGATTGGCTGTTGGTTTTCATTCTGATTTCCTTAAAGCTTCTCTGATTGGATAATTTCAGAGCGGGAAGAGATTTGATTGGCTGATGGGAAGAGGGGGAATTTCTGTTTATTCTTATTAACCTTTTACCGCACAATGACGCCTTTTAACACCCCTGAAAGAGAAGGCTTTTGGAAATAATCTGAGGAAAGGAGACAATGCAGGTTACCAGCATTTTCTCCTTTTCCCACAATGTTTTCTACCCTATCAAAGAAGCAATTGATTTTTAGTTATTCTTACATCTTATTGTATCTTTATGGCCTACTTCTAGATTCTTTTATCGGAAAAAGTTTCCGCAACAGCAAACGGTTGCTTCTGAATTTTATATTTTTGCGCAGCGATTAAACATAAAATTGACTTTTGACTCGCGCAGTCGTCAAAATGGGTTCAATGTTTTCATGACCCTGGTAAGAAAACAGGGAAAAATTTTGTTTACCTGTCCTTGAATTGTACAATAGGTATCAGTTGCCTCATAAAGTGTTGAAGTTGATTTTACGATTTTATGCGTAGCACGTAAGTCATGTATGCGTGAGATGGTCACGTAACCAAACCAATGGCCCTAGTGAGAGAAAAAGAAAAAGAAAAATCCATATAATTGACTTAAGCAACAGTTGGCGTCTGCTATAAAATATTCCGTCAGTCGATTTTTCATGTTTTTGCGGATACGTAAGTGGCACCTGCGAGACAACAGACAACCTAAAAGGGTTTGTTGTCAGGGTAAAAAAAGATTGCAGAAATAAAAAACAGATATTAGAAACTAAGTTCCCTATATTTGACCTATTAAGCAACAGGTGTCGTCTGCTATGAAATGTTCCATAAGTCGATTTTCGCGGGCACGTAACTGGCACCTATGAGACGGTAGTCAACGTAAATGGATTTCTCGTCACGGTATAAAGAGATTGGAGAAAAAAAATACACATTGAAAATTTAGTTCCTTTTGTTTGATTTATGCAATAAGAAGCAGTTGCTACTGAAAGAGCCTTCAGTCTTTTTTTAGCCACTTGTCGCATTATTTTCTGGGGTTTTCGCATGAGCGTAACTGGCACATATGAGACGGTAGTCAACATAACTGGGCTTCTTGTTGTGGTTTGAAGATATTAGAAATATTACACTTCAGTTGCCTCTGTTTGATATATGCAATAGGAAGCAACTGAGAGTTTTCAGTCTTTTTTTAGCCACCTGTCACATTCATTTCTGGGGTTTTCGCATGAGCGTAACTGGCACATATGTGACGGTAGTCAACGTAACTGGGTTTCTTGTTGCGGTTTAAAGAGATTAGAAAAATTACACTTCAGTTGCCATTGTTTGATATATGCAATAGGAAGTAACTGAAAGAATTTTCAGTCTTTTTTTAGCCACTTGTCGCATTAATTTCTGGTTTTTCTTTTTACACTGTACATTGATCACCTTGGTCTATTGAAAGTTTCAATGTGCAGCATTTCTTGTGGGCTGAGTTAGAAAAGCAAATCAAGTAAAGGGCTGGGGAGGGGGGGGTGCATCGAGGGTTAAAGGGAAGTAATTCTTGCAAGGGGCTTAAAAAGACCAAAACATGAGAGGGTAGTCAATGTAACTGGGTTTCTTGTTGCGGATTGAAGAGATTAGAAAAATTACACTTCAGTTGCCATTGTTTGATATATGCAATAGGAAGTAACTGAAAAGAGTTTTCAGTCTTTTTTTAGCCACTTGTCGCATTAATTTCTGTTTTTTTTTTTTTTTTTCACTGTATATTGATCACTTTGGTCTATTGAAAGTTTCAATGTGCAGCATTTCTTGTGGGCTGAGTTAAAAAAGCAAATCCAGTAAAGGGCTGGGAGGGGGGGTGCATCGAGGGTTAAAGGGAAGTAATTCTTGCAAGAGGCTTAAAAAGACCAAAACATATGAGCTGGGGAGGGGGGGTTGCATCGAGGAATAAAGGGAAGTAATTCTTGCAAGAGGCTTGAAAAGACCAACACATGGCCTTTTACGCCCCTATTTTCTTAAATGTGTGAAATCTGGCATGTGTGGATGGCAGTTTGCCAAGGACTGCACAGCAGCCTTTACAGAAGACTTTAAATCCACTTTTATGCCGTTTTTTTTACTGTTTTAAATCGATAAATTAGGGCGCCATTTTGGCGCGAATTTGAAGCTCTCTGATTGGCTGTTGAAATTTCTAAAGTCTTCTCTGATTGGCTGTTGGTTTTCATTCTGATTTCCTTAAAGCTTCTCTGATTGGATAATTTCAGAGCGGGAAGAGATTTGATTGGCTGATGGGAAGGGGGTAATATCTGTTTATTCTTATTAACCTTTTACCGCACAATGACGCCTTTTAACACCCCTGAAAGAGAAGGCTTTTGGAAATAATCTGAGGAAAGGAGACAATGCAGGTTACCAGCATTTTCTCATTTTCCCACAATGTTTTCTACCCTATCAAAGAAGCAATTGATTTTTAGTTATTCTTACATCTTATTGTATCTTTATGGCCTACTTCTAGATTCTTTTATCGGAAAAAGTTTCCGCAACAGCAAACGGTTGCTTCTGAATTTTATATTTTTGCGCAGCGATTAAACATAAAATTGACTTTTGACTGGCGCAGTCGTCAAAATGGGTTCAATGTTTTCATGACCCTGGTAAGAAAACAGGGAAAAATTTTGTTTACCTGTCCTTGAATTGTACAATAGGTATCAGTTGCCTCATAAAGTGTTGAAGTTGATTTTACGATTTTATGCGTAGCACGTAAGTCATGTATGCGTGAGATGGTCACGTAACCAAACCAATGGCCCTAGTGAGAGAAAAAGAAAAAGAAAAATCCATATAATTGACTTAAGCAACAGTTGGCGTCTGCTATAAAATATTCCGTCAGTCGATTTTTCATGTTTTTGCGGATACGTAAGTGGCACCTGCGAGACAACAGACAACCTAAAAGGGTTTGTTGTCAGGGTAAAAAAAGATTGCAGAAATAAAAAACAGATATTAGAAACTAAGTTCCCTATATTTGACCTATTAAGCAACAGGTGTCGTCTGCTATGAAATGTTCCGTAAGTCGATTTTCGCAACCGGCACCTATGAGACGGTAGTCAACGTAAATGGATTTCTCGTCACGGTATAAAGAGATTGGAGAAAAAAAATACACATTGAAAATTTAGTTCCTTTTGTTTGATTTATGCAATAAGAAGCAGTTGCTACTAAAAGAGCCTTCAGTCTTTTTTTAGCCACTTGTCGCATTATTTTCTGGGGTTTTCGCATGAGCGTAACTGGCACATATGAGACGGTAGTCAACATAACTGGGCTTCTTGTTGTGGTTTGAAGATATTAGAAATATTACACTTCAGTTGCCTCTGTTTGATATATGCAATAGGAAGCAACTGAGAGTTTTCAGTCTTTTTTTAGCCACCTGTCACATTCATTTCTGGGGTTTTCGCATGAGCGTAACTGGCACATATGTGACGGTAGTCAACGTAACTGGGTTTCTTGTTGCGGTTTAAAGAGATTAGAAAAATTACACTTCAGTTGCCATTGTTTGATATATGCAATAGGAAGTAACTGAAAGAATTTTCAGTCTTTTTTTAGCCACTTGTCGCATTAATTTCTGGTTTTTCTTTTTACACTGTACATTGATCACCTTGGTCTATTGAAAGTTTCAATGTGCAGCATTTCTTGTGGGCTGAGTTAGAAAAGCAAATCAAGTAAAGGGCTGGGGAGGGGGGGTGCATCGAGGGTTAAAGGGAAGTAATTCTTGCGAGGGGCTTAAAAAGACCAAAACATGAGAGGGTAGTCAATGTAACTGGGTTTCTTGTTGCGGATTGAAGAGATTAGAAAAATTACACTTCAGTTGCCATTGTTTGATATATGCAATAGGAAGTAACTGAAAAGAGTTTTCAGTCTTTTTTTAGCCACTTGTCGCATTAATTTCTGTTGGTTTTTTTTTTTTTCACTGTATATTGATCACTTTGGTCTATTGAAAGTTTCAATGTGCAGCATTTCTTGTGGGCTGAGTTAAAAAAGCAAATCCAGTAAAGGGCTGGGGAGGGGGGGTGCATCGAGGGTTAAAGGGAAGTAATTCTTGCAAGAGGCTTAAAAAGACCAAAACATATGAGCTGGGGAGGGGGGGTTGCATCGAGGAATAAGGGGAAGTAATTCTTGCAAGAGGCTTGAAAAGACCAACACATGGCCTTTTACGCCCCTATTTTCTTAAATGTGTGAAATCTGGCATGTGTGGATGGCAGTTTGCCAAGGACTGCACAGCAGCCTTTACAGAAGACTTTAAATCCACTTTTATGCCGTTTTTTTTACTGTTTTAAATCGATAAATTAGGGCGCCATTTTGGCGCGAATTTGAAGCTCTCTGATTGGCTGTTGAAATTTCTAAAGTCTTCTCTGATTGGCTGTTGGTTTTCATTCTGATTTCCTTAAAGCTTCTCTGATTGGATAATTTCAGAGCGGGAAGAGATTTGATTGGCTGATGGGAAGGGGGGGAATATCTGTTTATTCTTATTAACCTTTTACCGCACAATGACGCCTTTTAACACCCCTGAAAGAGAAGGCTTTTGGAAATAATCTGAGGAAAGGAGACAATGCAGGTTACCAGCATTTTCTCCTTTTCCCACAATGTTTTCTACCCTATCAAAGAAGCAATTGATTTTTAGTTATTCTTACATCTTATTGTATCTTTATGGCCTACTTCTAGATTCTTTTATCGGAAAAAGTTTCCGCAACAGCAAACGGTTGCTTCTGAATTTTATATTTTTGCGCAGCGATTAAACATAAAATTGACTTTTGACTCGCGCAGTCATCAAAATGGGTTCAATGTTTTCATGACCCTGGTAAGAAAACAGGGAAAAATTTTGTTTACCTGTCCTTGAATTGTACAATAGGTATCAGTTGCCTCATAAAGTGTTGAAGTTGATTTTACGATTTTATGCGTAGCACGTAAGTCATGTATGCGTGAGATGGTCACGTAACCAAACCAATGGCCCTAGTGAGAGAAAAAGAAAAAGAAAAATCCATATAATTGACTTAAGCAACAGTTGGCGTCTGCTATAAAATATTCCGTCAGTCGATTTTTCATGTTTTTGCGGATACGTAAGTGGCACCTGCGAGACAACAGACAACCTAAAAGGGTTTGTTGTCAGGGTAAAAAAAGATTGCAGAAATAAAAAACAGATATTAGAAACTAAGTTCCCTATATTTGACCTATTAAGCAACAGGTGTCGTCTGCTATGAAATGTTCCATAAGTCGATTTTCGCGGGCACGTAACTGGCACCTATGAGACGGTAGTCAACGTAAATGGATTTCTCGTCACGGTATAAAGAGATTGGAGAAAAAAAATACACATTGAAAATTTAGTTCCTTTTGTTTGATTTATGCAATAAGAAGCAGTTGCTACTGAAAGAGCCTTCAGTCTTTTTTTAGCCACTTGTCGCATTATTTTCTGGGGTTTTCGCATGAGCGTAACTGGCACATATGAGACGGTAGTCAACATAACTGGGCTTCTTGTTGTGGTTTGAAGATATTAGAAATATTACACTTCAGTTGCCTCTGTTTGATATATGCAATAGGAAGCAACTGAGAGTTTTCAGTCTTTTTTTAGCCACCTGTCACATTCATTTCTGGGGTTTTCGCATGAGCGTAACTGGCACATATGTGACGGTAGTCAACGTAACTGGGTTTCTTGTTGCGGTTTAAAGAGATTAGAAAAATTACACTTCAGTTGCCATTGTTTGATATATGCAATAGGAAGTAACTGAAAGAATTTTCAGTCTTTTTTTAGCCACTTGTCGCATTAATTTCTGGTTTTTCTTTTTACACTGTACATTGATCACCTTGGTCTATTGAAAGTTTCAATGTGCAGCATTTCTTGTGGGCTGAGTTAGAAAAGCAAATGAAGTAAAGGGCTGGGGAGGGGGGGGTGCATCGAGGGTTAAAGGGAAGTAATTCTTGCAAGGGGCTTAAAAAGACCAAAACATGAGAGGGTAGTCAATGTAACTGGGTTTCTTGTTGCGGATTGAAGAGATTAGAAAAATTACACTTCAGTTGCCATTGTTTGATATATGCAATAGGAAGTAACTGAAAAGAGTTTTCAGTCTTTTTTTAGCCACTTGTCGCATTAATTTCTGTTTTTTTTTTTTTTTTCACTGTATATTGATCACTTTGGTCTATTGAAAGTTTCAATGTGCAGCATTTCTTGTGGGCTGAGTTAAAAAAGCAAATCCAGTAAAGGGCTGGGGAGGGGGGGTGCATCGAGGGTTAAAGGGAAGTAATTCTTGCAAGAGGCTTAAAAAGACCAAAACATATGAGCTGGGGAGGGGGGGTTGCATCGAGGAATAAAGGGAAGTAATTCTTGCAAGAGGCTTGAAAAGACCAACACATGGCCTTTTACGCCCCTATTTTCTTAAATGTGTGAAATCTGGCATGTGTGGATGGCAGTTTGCCAAGGACTGCACAGCAGCCTTTACAGAAGACTTTAAATCCACTTTTATGCCGTTTTTTTTACTGTTTTAAATCGATAAATTAGGGCGCCATTTTGGCGCGAATTTGAAGCTCTCTGATTGGCTGTTGAAATTTCTAAAGTCTTCTCTGATTGGCTGTTGGTTTTCATTCTGATTTCCTTAAAGCTTCTCTGATTGGATAATTTCAGAGCGGGAAGAGATTTGATTGGCTGATGGGAAGGGGGGTAATATCTGTTTATTCTTATTAACCTTTTACCGCACAATGACGCCTTTTAACACCCCTGAAAGAGAAGGCTTTTGGAAATAATCTGAGGAAAGGAGACAATGCAGGTTACCAGCATTTTCTCATTTTCCCACAATGTTTTCTACCCTATCAAAGAAGCAATTGATTTTTAGTTATTCTTACATCTTATTGTATCTTTATGGCCTACTTCTAGATTCTTTTATCGGAAAAAGTTTCCGCAACAGCAAACGGTTGCTTCTGAATTTTATATTTTTGCGCAGCGATTAAACATAAAATTGACTTTTGACTCGCGCAGTCGTCAAAATGGGTTCAATGTTTTCATGACCCTGGTAAGAAAACAGGGAAAAATTTTGTTTACCTGTCCTTGAATTGTACAATAGGTATCAGTTGCCTCATAAAGTGTTGAAGTTGATTTTACGATTTTATGCGTAGCACGTAAGTCATGTATGCGTGAGATGGTCACGTAACCAAACCAATGGCCCTAGTGAGAGAAAAAGAAAAAGAAAAATCCATATAATTGACTTAAGCAACAGTTGGCGTCTGCTATAAAATATTCCGTCAGTCGATTTTTCATGTTTTTGCGGATACGTAAGTGGCACCTGCGAGACAACAGACAACCTAAAAGGGTTTGTTGTCAGGGTAAAAAAAGATTGCAGAAATAAAAAACAGATATTAGAAACTAAGTTCCCTATATTTGACCTATTAAGCAACAGGTGTCGTCTGCTATGAAATGTTCCGTAAGTCGATTTTCGCGGGCACGTAACCGGCACCTATGAGACGGTAGTCAACGTAAATGGATTTCTCGTCACGGTATAAAGAGATTGGAGAAAAAAAATACACATTGAAAATTTAGTTCCTTTTGTTTGATTTATGCAATAAGAAGCAGTTGCTACTGAAAGAGCCTTCAGTCTTTTTTTAGCCACTTGTCGCATTATTTTCTGGGGTTTTCGCATGAGCGTAACTGGCACATATGAGACGGTAGTCAACATAACTGGGCTTCTTGTTGTGGTTTGAAGATATTAGAAATATTACACTTCAGTTGCCTCTGTTTGATATATGCAATAGGAAGCAACTGAGAGTTTTCAGTCTTTTTTTAGCCACCTGTCACATTCATTTCTGGGGTTTTCGCATGAGCGTAACTGGCACATATGTGACGGTAGTCAACGTAACTGGGTTTCTTGTTGCGGTTTAAAGAGATTAGAAAAATTACACTTCAGTTGCCATTGTTTGATATATGCAATAGGAAGTAACTGAAAGAATTTTCAGTCTTTTTTTAGCCACTTGTCGCATTAATTTCTGGTTTTTCTTTTTACACTGTACATTGATCACCTTGGTCTATTGAAAGTTTCAATGTGCAGCATTTCTTGTGGGCTGAGTTAGAAAAGCAAATCAAGTAAAGGGCTGAGGAGGGGGGGGTGCATCGAGGGTTAAAGGGAAGTAATTCTTGCAAGGGGCTTAAAAAGACCAAAACATGAGAGGGTAGTCAATGTAACTGGGTTTCTTGTTGCGGATTGAAGAGATTAGAAAAATTACACTTCAGTTGCCATTGTTTGATATATGCAATAGGAAGTAACTGAAAAGAGTTTTCAGTCTTTTTTTAGCCACTTGTCGCATTAATTTCTGTTGGTTTTTTTTTTTTCACTGTATATTGATCACTTTGGTCTATTGAAAGTTTCAATGTGCAGCATTTCTTGTGGGCTGAGTTAAAAAAGCAAATCCAGTAAAGGGCTGGGGAGGGGGGGTGCATCGAGGGTTAAAGGGAAGTAATTCTTGCAAGAGGCTTAAAAAGACCAAAACATATGAGCTGGGGAGGGGGGGTTGCATCGAGGAATAAAGGGAAGTAATTCTTGCAAGAGGCTTGAAAAGACCAACACATGGCCTTTTACGCCCCTATTTTCTTAAATGTGTGAAATCTGGCATGTGTGGATGGCAGTTTGCCAAGGACTGCACAGCAGCCTTTACAGAAGACTTTAAATCCACTTTTATGCCGTTTTTTTTACTGTTTTAAATCGATAAATTAGGGCGCCATTTTGGCGCGAATTTGAAGCTCTCTGATTGGCTGTTGAAATTTCTAAAGTCTTCTCTGATTGGCTGTTGGTTTTCATTCTGATTTCCTTAAAGCTTCTCTGATTGGATAATTTCAGAGCGGGAAGAGATTTGATTGGCTGATGGGAAGGGGGGGAATATCTGTTTATTCTTATTAACCTTTTACCGCACAATGACGCCTTTTAACACCCCTGAAAGAGAAGGCTTTTGGAAATAATCTGAGGAAAGGAGACAATGCAGGTTACCAGCATTTTCTCCTTTTCCCACAATGTTTTCTACCCTATCAAAGAAGCAATTGATTTTTAGTTATTCTTACATCTTATTGTATCTTTATGGCCTACTTCTAGATTCTTTTATCGGAAAAAGTTTCCGCAACAGCAAACGGTTGCTTCTGAATTTTATATTTTTGCGCAGCGATTAAACATAAAATTGACTTTTGACTCGCGCAGTCGTCAAAATTGGTTCAATGTTTTCATGACCCTGGTAAGAAAACAGGGAAAAATTTTGTTTACCTGTCCTTGAATTGTACAATAGGTATCAGTTGCCTCATAAAGTGTTGAAGTTGATTTTACGATTTTATGCGTAGCACGTAAGTCATGTATGCGTGAGATGGTCACGTAACCAAACCAATGGCCCTAGTGAGAGAAAAAGAAAAAGAAAAATCCATATAATTGACTTAAGCAACAGTTGGCGTCTGCTATAAAATATTCCGTCAGTCGATTTTTCATGTTTTTGCGGATACGTAAGTGGCACCTGCGAGACAACAGACAACCTAAAAGGGTTTGTTGTCAGGGTAAAAAAAGATTGCAGAAATAAAAAACAGATATTAGAAACTAAGTTCCCTATATTTGACCTATTAAGCAACAGGTGTCGTCTGCTATGAAATGTTCCGTAAGTCGATTTTCGCAACCGGCACCTATGAGACGGTAGTCAACGTAAATGGATTTCTCGTCACGGTATAAAGAGATTGGAGAAAAAAAATACACATTGAAAATTTAGTTCCTTTTGTTTGATTTATGCAATAAGAAGCAGTTGCTACTGAAAGAGCCTTCAGTCTTTTTTTAGCCACTTGTCGCATTATTTTCTGGGGTTTTCGCATGAGCGTAACTGGCACATATGAGACGGTAGTCAACATAACTGGGCTTCTTGTTGTGGTTTGAAGATATTAGAAATATTACACTTCAGTTGCCTCTGTTTGATATATGCAATAGGAAGCAACTGAGAGTTTTCAGTCTTTTTTTAGCCACCTGTCACATTCATTTCTGGGGTTTTCGCATGAGCGTAACTGGCACATATGTGACGGTAGTCAACGTAACTGGGTTTCTTGTTGCGGTTTAAAGAGATTAGAAAAATTACACTTCAGTTGCCATTGTTTGATATATGCAATAGGAAGTAACTGAAAGAATTTTCAGTCTTTTTTTAGCCACTTGTCGCATTAATTTCTGGTTTTTCTTTTTACACTGTACATTGATCACCTTGGTCTATTGAAAGTTTCAATGTGCAGCATTTCTTGTGGGCTGAGTTAGAAAAGCAAATCAAGTAAAGGGCTGGGGAGGGGGGGGTGCATCGAGGGTTAAAGGGAAGTAATTCTTGCAAGGGGCTTAAAAAGACCAAAACATGAGAGGGTAGTCAATGTAACTGGGTTTCTTGTTGCGGATTGAAGAGATTAGAAAAATTACACTTCAGTTGCCATTGTTTGATATATGCAATAGGAAGTAACTGAAAAGAGTTTTCAGTCTTTTTTTAGCCACTTGTCGCATTAATTTCTGTTGGTTTTTTTTTTTTCACTGTATATTGATCACTTTGGTCTATTGAAAGTTTCAATGTGCAGCATTTCTTGTGGGCTGAGTTAAAAAAGCAAATCCAGTAAAGGGCTGGGGAGGGGGGGTGCATCGAGGGTTAAAGGGAAGTAATTCTTGCAAGAGGCTTAAAAAGACCAAAACATATGAGCTGGGGAGGGGGGGTTGCATCGAGGAATAAAGGGAAGTAATTCTTGCAAGAGGCTTGAAAAGACCAACACATGGCCTTTTACGCCCCTATTTTCTTAAATGTGTGAAATCTGGCATGTGTGGATGGCAGTTTGCCAAGGACTGCACAGCAGCCTTTACAGAAGACTTTAAATCCACTTTTATGCCGTTTTTTTTACTGTTTTAAATCGATAAATTAGGGCGCCATTTTGGCGCGAATTTGAAGCTCTCTGATTGGCTGTTGAAATTTCTAAAGTCTTCTCTGATTGGCTGTTGGTTTTCATTCTGATTTCCTTAAAGCTTCTCTGATTGGATAATTTCAGAGCGGGAAGAGATTTGATTGGCTGATGGGAAGGGGGGGAATATCTGTTTATTCTTATTAACCTTTTACCGCACAATGACGCCTTTTAACACCCCTGAAAGAGAAGACTTTTGGAAATAATCTGAGGAAAGGAGACAATGCAGGTTACCAGCATTTTCTCCTTTTCCCACAATGTTTTCTACCCTATCAAAGAAGCAATTGATTTTTAGTTATTCTTACATCTTATTGTATCTTTATGGCCTACTTCTAGATTCTTTTATCGGAAAAAGTTTCCGCAACAGCAAACGGTTGCTTCTGAATTTTATATTTTTGCGCAGCGATTAAACATAAAATTGACTTTTGACTCGCGCAGTCGTCAAAATTGGTTCAATGTTTTCATGACCCTGGTAAGAAAACAGGGAAAAATTTTGTTTACCTGTCCTTGAATTGTACAATAGGTATCAGTTGCCTCATAAAGTGTTGAAGTTGATTTTACGATTTTATGCGTAGCACGTAAGTCATGTATGCGTGAGATGGGTCACGTAACCAAACCAATGGCCCTAGTGAGAGAAAAAGAAAAAGAAAAATCCATATAATTGACTTAAGCAACAGTTGGCGTCTGCTATAAAATATTCCGTCAGTCGATTTTTCATGTTTTTGCGGATACGTAAGTGGCACCTGCGAGACAACAGACAACCTAAAAGGGTTTGTTGTCAGGGTAAAAAAAGATTGCAGAAATAAAAAACAGATATTAGAAACTAAGTTCCCTATATTTGACCTATTAAGCAACAGGTGTCGTCTGCTATGAAATGTTCCGTAAGTCGATTTTCGCAACCGGCACCTATGAGACGGTAGTCAACGTAAATGGATTTCTCGTCACGGTATAAAGAGATTGGAGAAAAAAAATACACATTGAAAATTTAGTTCCTTTTGTTTGATTTATGCAATAAGAAGCAGTTGCTACTGAAAGAGCCTTCAGTCTTTTTTTAGCCACTTGTCGCATTATTTTCTGGGGTTTTCGCATGAGCGTAACTGGCACATATGAGACGGTAGTCAACATAACTGGGCTTCTTGTTGTGGTTTGAAGATATTAGAAATATTACACTTCAGTTGCCTCTGTTTGATATATGCAATAGGAAGCAACTGAGAGTTTTCAGTCTTTTTTTAGCCACCTGTCACATTCATTTCTGGGGTTTTCGCATGAGCGTAACTGGCACATATGTGACGGTAGTCAACGTAACTGGGTTTCTTGTTGCGGTTTAAAGAGATTAGAAAAATTACACTTCAGTTGCCATTGTTTGATATATGCAATAGGAAGTAACTGAAAGAATTTTCAGTCTTTTTTTAGCCACTTGTCGCATTAATTTCTGGTTTTTCTTTTTACACTGTACATTGATCACCTTGGTCTATTGAAAGTTTCAATGTGCAGCATTTCTTGTGGGCTGAGTTAGAAAAGCAAATCAAGTAAAGGGCTGGGGAGGGGGGGGTGCATCGAGGGTTAAAGGGAAGTAATTCTTGCAAGGGGCTTAAAAAGACCAAAACATGAGAGGGTAGTCAATGTAACTGGGTTTCTTGTTGCGGATTGAAGAGATTAGAAAAATTACACTTCAGTTGCCATTGTTTGATATATGCAATAGGAAGTAACTGAAAAGAGTTTTCAGTCTTTTTTTAGCCACTTGTCGCATTAATTTCTGTTGGTTTTTTTTTTTTCACTGTATATTGATCACTTTGGTCTATTGAAAGTTTCAATGTGCAGCATTTCTTGTGGGCTGAGTTAAAAAAGCAAATCCAGTAAAGGGCTGGGGAGGGGGGGTGCATCGAGGGTTAAAGGGAAGTAATTCTTGCAAGAGGCTTAAAAAGACCAAAACATATGAGCTGGGGAGGGGGGGTTGCATCGAGGAATAAAGGGAAGTAATTCTTGCAAGAGGCTTGAAAAGACCAACACATGGCCTTTTACGCCCCTATTTTCTTAAATGTGTGAAATCTGGCATGTGTGGATGGCAGTTTGCCAAGGACTGCACAGCAGCCTTTACAGAAGACTTTAAATCCACTTTTATGCCGTTTTTTTTACTGTTTTAAATCGATAAATTAGGGCGCCATTTTGGCGCGAATTTGAAGCTCTCTGATTGGCTGTTGAAATTTCTAAAGTCTTCTCTGATTGGCTGTTGGTTTTCATTCTGATTTCCTTAAAGCTTCTCTGATTGGATAATTTCAGAGCGGGAAGAGATTTGATTGGCTGATGGGAAGGGGGGGAATATCTGTTTATTCTTATTAACCTTTTACCGCACAATGACGCCTTTTAACACCCCTGAAAGAGAAGGCTTTTGGAAATAATCTGAGGAAAGGAGACAATGCAGGTTACCAGCATTTTCTCCTTTTCCCACAATGTTTTCTACCCTATCAAAGAAGCAATTGATTTTTAGTTATTCTTACATCTTATTGTATCTTTATGGCCTACTTCTAGATTCTTTTATCGGAAAAAGTTTCCGCAACAGCAAACGGTTGCTTCTGAATTTTATATTTTTGCGCAGCGATTAAACATAAAATTGACTTTTGACTCGCGCAGTCGTCAAAATTGGTTCAATGTTTTCATGACCCTGGTAAGAAAACAGGGAAAAATTTTGTTTACCTGTCCTTGAATTGTACAATAGGTATCAGTTGCCTCATAAAGTGTTGAAGTTGATTTTACGATTTTATGCGTAGCACGTAAGTCATGTATGCGTGAGATGGTCACGTAACCAAACCAATGGCCCTAGTGAGAGAAAAAGAAAAAGAAAAATCCATATAATTGACTTAAGCAACAGTTGGCGTCTGCTATAAAATATTCCGTCAGTCGATTTTTCATGTTTTTGCGGATACGTAAGTGGCACCTGCGAGACAACAGACAACCTAAAAGGGTTTGTTGTCAGGGTAAAAAAAGATTGCAGAAATAAAAAACAGATATTAGAAACTAAGTTCCCTATATTTGACCTATTAAGCAACAGGTGTCGTCTGCTATGAAATGTTCCGTAAGTCGATTTTCGCAACCGGCACCTATGAGACGGTAGTCAACGTAAATGGATTTCTCGTCACGGTATAAAGAGATTGGAGAAAAAAAATACACATTGAAAATTTAGTTCCTTTTGTTTGATTTATGCAATAAGAAGCAGTTGCTACTGAAAGAGCCTTCAGTCTTTTTTTAGCCACTTGTCGCATTATTTTCTGGGGTTTTCGCATGAGCGTAACTGGCACATATGAGACGGTAGTCAACATAACTGGGCTTCTTGTTGTGGTTTGAAGATATTAGAAATATTACACTTCAGTTGCCTCTGTTTGATATATGCAATAGGAAGCAACTGAGAGTTTTCAGTCTTTTTTTAGCCACCTGTCACATTCATTTCTGGGGTTTTCGCATGAGCGTAACTGGCACATATGTGACGGTTGTCAACGTAACTGGGTTTCTTGTTGCGGTTTAAAGAGATTAGAAAAATTACACTTCAGTTGCCATTGTTTGATATATGCAATAGGAAGTAACTGAAAGAATTTTCAGTCTTTTTTTAGCCACTTGTCGCATTAATTTCTGGTTTTTCTTTTTACACTGTACATTGATCACCTTGGTCTATTGAAAGTTTCAATGTGCAGCATTTCTTGTGGGCTGAGTTAGAAAAGCAAATCAAGTAAAGGGCTGGGGAGGGGGGGGTGCATCGAGGGTTAAAGGGAAGTAATTCTTGCAAGGGGCTTAAAAAGACCAAAACATGAGAGGGTAGTCAATGTAACTGGGTTTCTTGTTGCGGATTGAAGAGATTAGAAAAATTACACTTCAGTTGCCATTGTTTGATATATGCAATAGGAAGTAACTGAAAAGAGTTTTCAGTCTTTTTTTAGCCACTTGTCGCATTAATTTCTGTTGGTTTTTTTTTTTTCACTGTATATTGATCACTTTGGTCTATTGAAAGTTTCAATGTGCAGCATTTCTTGTGGGCTGAGTTAAAAAAGCAAATCCAGTAAAGGGCTGGGGAGGGGGGGTGCATCGAGGGTTAAAGGGAAGTAATTCTTGCAAGAGGCTTAAAAAGACCAAAACATATGAGCTGGGGAGGGGGGGTTGCATCGAGGAATAAAGGGAAGTAATTCTTGCAAGAGGCTTGAAAAGACCAACACATGGCCTTTTACGCCCCTATTTTCTTAAATGTGTGAAATCTGGCATGTGTGGATGGCAGTTTGCCAAGGACTGCACAGCAGCCTTTACAGAAGACTTTAAATCCACTTTTATGCCGTTTTTTTTACTGTTTTAAATCGATAAATTAGGGCGCCATTTTGGCGCGAATTTGAAGCTCTCTGATTGGCTGTTGAAATTTCTAAAGTCTTCTCTGATTGGCTGTTGGTTTTCATTCTGATTTCCTTGGAGCTTCTCTGATTGGATAATTTCAGAGCGGGAAGAGATTTGATTGGCTGATGGGAAGGGGGGAATATCTGTTTATTCTTATTAACCTTTTACCGCACAATGACGCCTTTTAACACCCCTGAAAGAGAAGGCTTTTGGAAATAATCTGAGGAAAGGAGACAATGCAGGTTACCAGCATTTTCTCCTTTTCCCACAATGTTTTCTACCCTATCAAAGAAGCAATTGATTTTTAGTTATTCTTACATCTTATTGTATCTTTATGGCCTACTTCTAGATTCTTTTATCGGAAAAAGTTTCCGCAACAGCAAACGGTTGCTTCTGAATTTTATATTTTTGCGCAGCGATTAAACATAAAATTGACTTTTGACTCGCGCAGTCGTCAAAATTGGTTCAATGTTTTCATGACCCTGGTAAGAAAACAGGGAAAAATTTTGTTTACCTGTCCTTGAATTGTACAATAGGTATCAGTTGCCTCATAAAGTGTTGAAGTTGATTTTACGATTTTATGCGTAGCACGTAAGTCATGTATGCGTGAGATGGTCACGTAACCAAACCAATGGCCCTAGTGAGAGAAAAAGAAAAAGAAAAATCCATATAATTGACTTAAGCAACAGTTGGCGTCTGCTATAAAATATTCCGTCAGTCGATTTTTCATGTTTTTGCGGATACGTAAGTGGCACCTGCGAGACAACAGACAACCTAAAAGGGTTTGTTGTCAGGGTAAAAAAAGATTGCAGAAATAAAAAACAGATATTAGAAACTAAGTTCCCTATATTTGACCTATTAAGCAACAGGTGTCGTCTGCTATGAAATGTTCCGTAAGTCGATTTTCGCAACCGGCACCTATGAGACGGTAGTCAACGTAAATGGATTTCTCGTCACGGTATAAAGAGATTGGAGAAAAAAAATACACATTGAAAATTTAGTTCCTTTTGTTTGATTTATGCAATAAGAAGCAGTTGCTACTGAAAGAGCCTTCAGTCTTTTTTTAGCCACTTGTCGCATTATTTTCTGGGGTTTTCGCATGAGCGTAACTGGCACATATGAGACGGTAGTCAACATAACTGGGCTTCTTGTTGTGGTTTGAAGATATTAGAAATATTACACTTCAGTTGCCTCTGTTTGATATATGCAATAGGAAGCAACTGAGAGTTTTCAGTCTTTTTTTAGCCACCTGTCACATTCATTTCTGGGGTTTTCGCATGAGCGTAACTGGCACATATGTGACGGTAGTCAACGTAACTGGGTTTCTTGTTGCGGTTTAAAGAGATTAGAAAAATTACACTTCAGTTGCCATTGTTTGATATATGCAATAGGAAGTAACTGAAAGAATTTTCAGTCTTTTTTTAGCCACTTGTCGCATTAATTTCTGGTTTTTCTTTTTACACTGTACATTGATCACCTTGGTCTATTGAAAGTTTCAATGTGCAGCATTTCTTGTGGGCTGAGTTAGAAAAGCAAATCAAGTAAAGGGCTGGGGAGGGGGGGGTGCATCGAGGGTTAAAGGGAAGTAATTCTTGCAAGGGGCTTAAAAAGACCAAAACATGAGAGGGTAGTCAATGTAACTGGGTTTCTTGTTGCGGATTGAAGAGATTAGAAAAATTACACTTCAGTTGCCATTGTTTGATATATGCAATAGGAAGTAACTGAAAAGAGTTTTCAGTCTTTTTTTAGCCACTTGTCGCATTAATTTCTGTTGGTTTTTTTTTTTTCACTGTATATTGATCACTTTGGTCTATTGAAAGTTTCAATGTGCAGCATTTCTTGTGGGCTGAGTTAAAAAAGCAAATCCAGTAAAGGGCTGGGGAGGGGGGGTGCATCGAGGGTTAAAGGGAAGTAATTCTTGCAAGAGGCTTAAAAAGACCAAAACATATGAGCTGGGGAGGGGGGTTGCATCGAGGAATAAAGGGAAGTAATTCTTGCAAGAGGCTTGAAAAGACCAACACATGGCCTTTTACGCCCCTATTTTCTTAAATGTGTGAAATCTGGCATGTGTGGATGGCAGTTTGCCAAGGACTGCACAGCAGCCTTTACAGAAGACTTTAAATCCACTTTTATGCCGTTTTTTTTACTGTTTTAAATCGATAAATTAGGGCGCCATTTTGGCGCGAATTTGAAGCTCTCTGATTGGCTGTTGAAATTTCTAAAGTCTTCTCTGATTGGCTGTTGGTTTTCATTCTGATTTCCTTGGAGCTTCTCTGATTGGATAATTTCAGAGCGGGAAGAGATTTGATTGGCTGATGGGAAGGGGGGAATATCTGTTTATTCTTATTAACCTTTTACCGCACAATGACGCCTTTTAACACCCCTGAAAGAGAAGGCTTTTGGAAATAATCTGAGGAAAGGAGACAATGCAGGTTACCAGCATTTTCTCCTTTTCCCACAATGTTTTCTACCCTATCAAAGAAGCAATTGATTTTTAGTTATTCTTACATCTTATTGTATCTTTATGGCCTACTTCTAGATTCTTTTATCGGAAAAAGTTTCCGCAACAGCAAACGGTTGCTTCTGAATTTTATATTTTTGCGCAGCGATTAAACATAAAATTGACTTTTGACTCGCGCAGTCGTCAAAATTGGTTCAATGTTTTCATGACCCTGGTAAGAAAACAGGGAAAAATTTTGTTTACCTGTCCTTGAATTGTACAATAGGTATCAGTTGCCTCATAAAGTGTTGAAGTTGATTTTACGATTTTATGCGTAGCACGTAAGTCATGTATGCGTGAGATGGTCACGTAACCAAACCAATGGCCCTAACGAGAGAAAAAGAAAAAGAAAAATCCATATAATTGACTTAAGCAACAGTTGGCGTCTGCTATAAAATATTCCGTCAGTCGATTTTTCATGTTTTTGCGGATACGTAAGTGGCACCTGCGAGACAACAGACAACCTAAAAGGGTTTGTTGTCAGGGTAAAAAAAGATTGCAGAAATAAAAAACAGATATTAGAAACTAAGTTCCCTATATTTGACCTATTAAGCAACAGGTGTCGTCTGCTATGAAATGTTCCGTAAGTCGATTTTCGCAACCGGCACCTATGAGACGGTAGTCAACGTAAATGGATTTCTCGTCACGGTATAAAGAGATTGGAGAAAAAAAATACACATTGAAAATTTAGTTCCTTTTGTTTGATTTATGCAATAAGAAGCAGTTGCTACTGAAAGAGCCTTCAGTCTTTTTTTAGCCACTTGTCGCATTATTTTCTGGGGTTTTCGCATGAGCGTAACTGGCACATATGAGACGGTAGTCAACATAACTGGGCTTCTTGTTGTGGTTTGAAGATATTAGAAATATTACACTTCAGTTGCCTCTGTTTGATATATGCAATAGGAAGCAACTGAGAGTTTTCAGTCTTTTTTTAGCCACCTGTCACATTCATTTCTGGGGTTTTCGCATGAGCGTAACTGGCACATATGTGACGGTAGTCAACGTAACTGGGTTTCTTGTTGCGGTTTAAAGAGATTAGAAAAATTACACTTCAGTTGCCATTGTTTGATATATGCAATAGGAAGTAACTGAAAGAATTTTCAGTCTTTTTTTAGCCACTTGTCGCATTAATTTCTGGTTTTTCTTTTTACACTGTACATTGATCACCTTGGTCTATTGAAAGTTTCAATGTGCAGCATTTCTTGTGGGCTGAGTTAGAAAAGCAAATCAAGTAAAGGGCTGGGGAGGGGGGGGTGCATCGAGGGTTAAAGGGAAGTAATTCTTGCAAGGGGCTTAAAAAGACCAAAACATGAGAGGGTAGTCAATGTAACTGGGTTTCTTGTTGCGGATTGAAGAGATTAGAAAAATTACACTTCAGTTGCCATTGTTTGATATATGCAATAGGAAGTAACTGAAAAGAGTTTTCAGTCTTTTTTTAGCCACTTGTCGCATTAATTTCTGTTTTTTTTTTTTTTTTTTCACTGTATATTGATCACTTTGGTCTATTGAAAGTTTCAATGTGCAGCATTTCTTGTGGGCTGAGTTAAAAAAGCAAATCCAGTAAAGGGCTGGGGAGGGGGGGTGCATCGAGGGTTAAAGGGAAGTAATTCTTGCAAGAGGCTTAAAAAGACCAAAACATATGAGCTGGGGAGGGGGGGTTGCATCGAGGAATAAAGGGAAGTAATTCTTGCAAGAGGCTTGAAAAGACCAACACATGGCCTTTTACGCCCCTATTTTCTTAAATGTGTGAAATCTGGCATGTGTGGATGGCAGTTTGCCAAGGACTGCACAGCAGCCTTTACAGAAGACTTTAAATCCACTTTTATGCCGTTTTTTTTACTGTTTTAAATCGATAAATTAGGGCGCCATTTTGGCGCGAATTTGAAGCTCTCTGATTGGCTGTTGAAATTTCTAAAGTCTTCTCTGATTGGCTGTTGGTTTTCATTCTGATTTCCTTAAAGCTTCTCTGATTGGATAATTTCAGAGCGGGAAGAGATTTGATTGGCTGATGGGAAGGGGGGAATATCTGTTTATTCTTATTAACCTTTTACCGCACAATGACGCCTTTTAACACCCCTGAAAGAGAAGGCTTTTGGAAATAATCTGAGGAAAGGAGACAATGCAGGTTACCAGCATTTTCTCATTTTCCCACAATGTTTTCTACCCTATCAAAGAAGCAATTGATTTTTAGTTATTCTTACATCTTATTGTATCTTTATGGCCTACTTCTAGATTCTTTTATCGGAAAAAGTTTCCGCAACAGCAAACGGTTGCTTCTGAATTTTATATTTTTGCGCAGCGATTAAACATAAAATTGACTTTTGACTCGCGCAGTCGTCAAAATGGGTTCAATGTTTTCATGACCCTGGTAAGAAAACAGGGAAAAATTTTGTTTACCTGTCCTTGAATTGTACAATAGGTATCAGTTGCCTCATAAAGTGTTGAAGTTGATTTTACGATTTTATGCGTAGCACGTAAGTCATGTATGCGTGAGATGGTCACGTAACCAAACCAATGGCCCTAGTGAGAGAAAAAGAAAAAGAAAAATCCATATAATTGACTTAAGCAACAGTTGGCGTCTGCTATAAAATATTCCGTCAGTCGATTTTTCATGTTTTTGCGGATACGTAAGTGGCACCTGCGAGACAACAGACAACCTAAAAGGGTTTGTTGTCAGGGTAAAAAAAGATTGCAGAAATAAAAAACAGATATTAGAAACTAAGTTCCCTATATTTGACCTATTAAGCAACAGGTGTCGTCTGCTATGAAATGTTCCGTAAGTCGATTTTCGCGGGCACGTAACCGGCACCTATGAGACGGTAGTCAACGTAAATGGATTTCTCGTCACGGTATAAAGAGATTGGAGAAAAAAAATACACATTGAAAATTTAGTTCCTTTTGTTTGATTTATGCAATAAGAAGCAGTTGCTACTGAAAGAGCCTTCAGTCTTTTTTTAGCCACTTGTCGCATTATTTTCTGGGGTTTTCGCATGAGCGTAACTGGCACATATGAGACGGTAGTCAACATAACTGGGCTTCTTGTTGTGGTTTGAAGATATTAGAAATATTACACTTCAGTTGCCTCTGTTTGATATATGCAATAGGAAGCAACTGAGAGTTTTCAGTCTTTTTTTAGCCACCTGTCACATTCATTTCTGGGGTTTTCGCATGAGCGTAACTGGCACATATGTGACGGTAGTCAACGTAACTGGGTTTCTTGTTGCGGTTTAAAGAGATTAGAAAAATTACACTTCAGTTGCCATTGTTTGATATATGCAATAGGAAGTAACTGAAAGAATTTTCAGTCTTTTTTTAGCCACTTGTCGCATTAATTTCTGGTTTTTCTTTTTACACTGTACATTGATCACCTTGGTCTATTGAAAGTTTCAATGTGCAGCATTTCTTGTGGGCTGAGTTAGAAAAGCAAATCAAGTAAAGGGCTGGGGAGGGGGGGGTGCATCGAGGGTTAAAGGGAAGTAATTCTTGCAAGGGGCTTAAAAAGACCAAAACATGAGAGGGTAGTCAATGTAACTGGGTTTCTTGTTGCGGATTGAAGAGATTAGAAAAATTACACTTCAGTTGCCATTGTTTGATATATGCAATAGGAAGTAACTGAAAAGAGTTTTCAGTCTTTTTTTAGCCACTTGTCGCATTAATTTCTGTTGTTTTTTTTTTTTTTTTCACTGTATATTGATCACTTTGGTCTATTGAAAGTTTCAATGTGCAGCATTTCTTGTGGGCTGAGTTAAAAAAGCAAATCCAGTAAAGGGCTGGGGAGGGGGGGTGCATCGAGGGTTAAAGGGAAGTAATTCTTGCAAGAGGCTTAAAAAGACCAAAACATATGAGCTGGGGAGGGGGGGTTGCATCGAGGAATAAAGGGAAGTAATTCTTGCAAGAGGCTTGAAAAGACCAACACATGGCCTTTTACGCCCCTATTTTCTTAAATGTGTGAAATCTGGCATGTGTGGATGGCAGTTTGCCAAGGACTGCACAGCAGCCTTTACAGAAGACTTTAAATCCACTTTTATGCCGTTTTTTTTACTGTTTTAAATCGATAAATTAGGGCGCCATTTTGGCGCGAATTTGAAGCTCTCTGATTGGCTGTTGAAATTTCTAAAGTCTTCTCTGATTGGCTGTTGGTTTTCATTCTGATTTCCTTAAAGCTTCTCTGATTGGATAATTTCAGAGCGGGAAGAGATTTGATTGGCTGATGGGAAGGGGGGGAATATCTGTTTATTCTTATTAACCTTTTACCGCACAATAACGCCTTTTAACACCCCTGAAAGAGAAGGCTTTTGGAAATAATCTGAGGAAAGGAGACAATGCAGGTTACCAGCATTTTCTCCTTTTCCCACAATGTTTTCTACCCTATCAAAGAAGCAATTGATTTTTAGTTATTCTTACATCTTATTGTATCTTTATGGCCTACTTCTAGATTCTTTTATCGGAAAAAGTTTCCGCAACAGCAAACGGTTGCTTCTGAATTTTATATTTTTGCGCAGCGATTAAACATAAAATTGACTTTTGACTCGCGCAGTCGTCAAAATGGGTTCAATGTTTTCATGACCCTGGTAAGAAAACAGGGAAAAATTTTGTTTACCTGTCCTTGAATTGTACAATAGGTATCAGTTGCCTCATAAAGTGTTGAAGTTGATTTTACGATTTTATGCGTAGCACGTAAGTCATGTATGCGTGAGATGGTCACGTAACCAAACCAATGGCCCTAGTGAGAGAAAAAGAAAAAGAAAAATCCATATAATTGACTTAAGCAACAGTTGGCGTCTGCTATAAAATATTCCGTCAGTCGATTTTTCATGTTTTTGCGGATACGTAAGTGGCACCTGCGAGACAACAGACAACCTAAAAGGGTTTGTTGTCAGGGTAAAAAAAGATTGCAGAAATAAAAAACAGATATTAGAAACTAAGTTCCCTATATTTGACCTATTAAGCAACAGGTGTCGTCTGCTATGAAATGTTCCGTAAGTCGATTTTCGCGGGCACGTAACCGGCACCTATGAGACGGTAGTCAACGTAAATGGATTTCTCGTCACGGTATAAAGAGATTGGAGAAAAAAAATACACATTGAAAATTTAGTTCCTTTTGTTTGATTTATGCAATAAGAAGCAGTTGCTACTGAAAGAGCCTTCAGTCTTTTTTTAGCCACTTGTCGCATTATTTTCTGGGGTTTTCGCATGAGCGTAACTGGCACATATGAGACGGTAGTCAACATAACTGGGCTTCTTGTTGTGGTTTGAAGATATTAGAAATATTACACTTCAGTTGCCTCTGTTTGATATATGCAATAGGAAGCAACTGAGAGTTTTCAGTCTTTTTTTAGCCACCTGTCACATTCATTTCTGGGGTTTTCGCATGAGCGTAACTGGCACATATGTGACGGTAGTCAACGTAACTGGGTTTCTTGTTGCGGTTTAAAGAGATTAGAAAAATTACACTTCAGTTGCCATTGTTTGATATATGCAATAGGAAGTAACTGAAAGAATTTTCAGTCTTTTTTTAGCCACTTGTCGCATTAATTTCTGGTTTTTCTTTTTACACTGTACATTGATCACCTTGGTCTATTGAAAGTTTCAATGTGCAGCATTTCTTGTGGGCTGAGTTAGAAAAGCAAATCAAGTAAAGGGCTGGGGAGGGGGGGGTGCATCGAGGGTTAAAGGGAAGTAATTCTTGCAAGGGGCTTAAAAAGACCAAAACATGAGAGGGTAGTCAATGTAACTGGGTTTCTTGTTGCGGATTGAAGAGATTAGAAAAATTACACTTCAGTTGCCATTGTTTGATATATGCAATAGGAAGTAACTGAAAAGAGTTTTCAGTCTTTTTTTAGCCACTTGTCGCATTAATTTCTGTTGGTTTTTTTTTTTTCACTGTATATTGATCACTTTGGTCTATTGAAAGTTTCAATGTGCAGCATTTCTTGTGGGCTGAGTTAAAAAAGCAAATCCAGTAAAGGGCTGGGGAGGGGGGGTGCATCGAGGGTTAAAGGGAAGTAATTCTTGCAAGAGGCTTAAAAAGACCAAAACATATGAGCTGGGGAGGGGGGGTTGCATCGAGGAATAAAGGGAAGTAATTCTTGCAAGAGGCTTGAAAAGACCAACACATGGCCTTTTACGCCCCTATTTTCTTAAATGTGTGAAATCTGGCATGTGTGGATGGCAGTTTGCCAAGGACTGCACAGCAGCCTTTACAGAAGACTTTAAATCCACTTTTATGCCGTTTTTTTTACCGTTTTAAATCGATAAATTAGGGCGCCATTTTGGCGCGAATTTGAAGCTCTCTGATTGGCTGTTGAAATTTCTAAAGTCTTCTCTGATTGGCTGTTGGTTTTCATTCTGATTTCCTTAAAGCTTCTCTGATTGGATAATTTCAGAGCGGGAAGAGATTTGATTGGCTGATGGGAAGGGGGGGAATATCTGTTTATTCTTATTAACCTTTTACCGCACAATGACGCCTTTTAACACCCCTGAAAGAGAAGGCTTTTGGAAATAATCTGAGGAAAGGAGACAATGCAGGTTACCAGCATTTTCTCCTTTTCCCACAATGTTTTCTACCCTATCAAAGAAGCAATTGATTTTTAGTTATTCTTACATCTTATTGTATCTTTATGGCCTACTTCTAGATTCTTTTATCGGAAAAAGTTTCCGCAACAGCAAACGGTTGCTTCTGAATTTTATATTTTTGCGCAGCGATTAAACATAAAATTGACTTTTGACTCGCGCAGTCGTCAAAATTGGTTCAATGTTTTCATGACCCTGGTAAGAAAACAGGGAAAAATTTTGTTTACCTGTCCTTGAATTGTACAATAGGTATCAGTTGCCTCATAAAGTGTTGAAGTTGATTTTACGATTTTATGCGTAGCACGTAAGTCATGTATGCGTGAGATGGTCACGTAACCAAACCAATGGCCTTAGTGAGAGAAAAAGAAAAAGAAAAATCCATATAATTGACTTAAGCAACAGTTGGCGTCTGCTATAAAATATTCCGTCAGTCGATTTTTCATGTTTTTGCGGATACGTAAGTGGCACCTGCGAGACAACAGACAACCTAAAAGGGTTTGTTGTCAGGGTAAAAAAAGATTGCAGAAATAAAAAACAGATATTAGAAACTAAGTTCCCTATATTTGACCTATTAAGCAACAGGTGTCGTCTGCTATGAAATGTTCCGTAAGTCGATTTTCGCGGGCACGTAACCGGCACCTATGAGACGGTAGTCAACGTAAATGGATTTCTCGTCACGGTATAAAGAGATTGGAGAAAAAAAATACACATTGAAAATTTAGTTCCTTTTGTTTGATTTATGCAATAAGAAGCAGTTGCTACTGAAAGAGCCTTCAGTCTTTTTTTAGCCACTTGTCGCATTATTTTCTGGGGTTTTCGCATGAGCGTAACTGGCACATATGAGACGGTAGTCAACATAACTGGGCTTCTTGTTGTGGTTTGAAGATATTAGAAATATTACACTTCAGTTGCCTCTGTTTGATATATGCAATAGGAAGCAACTGAGAGTTTTCAGTCTTTTTTTAGCCACCTGTCACATTCATTTCTGGGGTTTTCGCATGAGCGTAACTGGCACATATGTGACGGTAGTCAACGTAACTGGGTTTCTTGTTGCGGTTTAAAGAGATTAGAAAAATTACACTTCAGTTGCCATTGTTTGATATATGCAATAGGAAGTAACTGAAAGAATTTTCAGTCTTTTTTTAGCCACTTGTCGCATTAATTTCTGGTTTTTCTTTTTACACTGTACATTGATCACCTTGGTCTATTGAAAGTTTCAATGTGCAGCATTTCTTGTGGGCTGAGTTAGAAAAGCAAATCAAGTAAAGGGCTGGGGAGGGGGGGGTGCATCGAGGGTTAAAGGGAAGTAATTCTTGCAAGGGGCTTAAAAAGACCAAAACATGAGAGGGTAGTCAATGTAACTGGGTTTCTTGTTGCGGATTGAAGAGATTAGAAAAATTACACTTCAGTTGCCATTGTTTGATATATGCAATAGGAAGTAACTGAAAAGAGTTTTCAGTTTTTTTTTAGCCACTTGTCGCATTAATTTCTGTTGGTTTTTTTTTTTCACTGTATATTGATCACTTTGGTCTATTGAAAGTTTCAATGTGCAGCATTTCTTGTGGGCTGAGTTAAAAAAGCAAATCCAGTAAAGGGCTGGGGAGGGGGGGTGCATCGAGGGTTAAAGGGAAGTAATTCTTGCAAGAGGCTTAAAAAGACCAAAACATATGAGCTGGGGAGGGGGGGTTGCATCGAGGAATAAAGGGAAGTAATTCTTGCAAGAGGCTTGAAAAGACCAACACATGGCCTTTTACGCCCCTATTTTCTTAAATGTGTGAAATCTGGCATGTGTGGATGGCAGTTTGCCAAGGACTGCACAGCAGCCTTTACAGAAGACTTTAAATCCACTTTTATGCCGTTTTTTTTACTGTTTTAAATCGATAAATTAGGGCGCCATTTTGGCGCGAATTTGAAGCTCTCTGATTGGCTGTTGAAATTTCTAAAGTCTTCTCTGATTGGCTGTTGGTTTTCATTCTGATTTCCTTAAAGCTTCTCTGATTGGATAATTTCAGAGCGGGAAGAGATTTGATTGGCTGATGGGAAGGGGGGGAATATCTGTTTATTCTTATTAACCTTTTACCGCACAATGACGCCTTTTAACACCCCTGAAAGAGAAGGCTTTTGGAAATAATCTGAGGAAAGGAGACAATGCAGGTTACCAGCATTTTCTCCTTTTCCCACAATGTTTTCTACCCTATCAAAGAAGCAATTGATTTTTAGTTATTCTTACATCTTATTGTATCTTTATGGCCTACTTCTAGATTCTTTTATCGGAAAAAGTTTCCGCAACAGCAAACGGTTGCTTCTGAATTTTATATTTTTGCGCAGCGATTAAACATAAAATTGACTTTTGACTCGCGCAGTCGTCAAAATTGGTTCAATGTTTTCATGACCCTGGTAAGAAAACAGGGAAAAATTTTGTTTACCTGTCCTTGAATTGTACAATAGGTATCAGTTGCCTCATAAAGTGTTGAAGTTGATTTTACGATTTTATGCGTAGCACGTAAGTCATGTATGCGTGAGATGGTCACGTAACCAAACCAATGGCCCTAGTGAGAGAAAAAGAAAAAGAAAAATCCATTTAATTGACTTAAGCAACAGTTGGCGTCTGCTATAAAATATTCCGTCAGTCGATTTTTCATGTTTTTGCGGATACGTAAGTGGCACCTGCGAGACAACAGACAACCTAAAAGGGTTTGTTGTCAGGGTAAAAAAAGATTGCAGAAATAAAAAACAGATATTAGAAACTAAGTTCCCTATATTTGACCTATTAAGAAACAGGTGTCGTCTGCTATGAAATGTTCCGTAAGTCGATTTTCGCGGGCACGTAACCGGCACCTATGAGACGGTAGTCAACGTAAATGGATTTCTCGTCACGGTATAAAGAGATTGGAGAAAAAAAATACACATTGAAAATTTAGTTCCTTTTGTTTGATTTATGCAATAAGAAGCAGTTGCTACTGAAAGAGCCTTCAGTCTTTTTTTAGCCACTTGTCGCATTATTTTCTGGGGTTTTCGCATGAGCGTAACTGGCACATATGAGACGGTAGTCAACATAACTGGGCTTCTTGTTGTGGTTTGAAGATATTAGAAATATTACACTTCAGTTGCCTCTGTTTGATATATGCAATAGGAAGCAACTGAGAGTTTTCAGTCTTTTTTTAGCCACCTGTCACATTCATTTCTGGGGTTTTCGCATGAGCGTAACTGGCACATATGTGACGGTAGTCAACGTAACTGGGTTTCTTGTTGCGGTTTAAAGAGATTAGAAAAATTACACTTCAGTTGCTATTGTTTGATATATGCAATAGGAAGTAACTGAAAGAATTTTCAGTCTTTTTTTAGCCACTTGTCGCATTAATTTCTGGTTTTTCTTTTTACACTGTACATTGATCACCTTGGTCTATTGAAAGTTTCAATGTGCAGCATTTCTTGTGGGCTGAGTTAGAAAAGCAAATCAAGTAAAGGGCTGGGGAGGGGGGGGTGCATCGAGGGTTAAAGGGAAGTAATTCTTGCAAGGGGCTTAAAAAGACCAAAACATGAGAGGGTAGTCAATGTAACTGGGTTTCTTGTTGCGGATTGAAGAGATTAGAAAAATTACACTTCAGTTGCCATTGTTTGATATATGCAATAGGAAGTAACTGAAAAGAGTTTTCAGTCTTTTTTTAGCCACTTGTCGCATTAATTTCTGTTGGTTTTTTTTTTTTCACTGTATATTGATCACTTTGGTCTATTGAAAGTTTCAATGTGCAGCATTTCTTGTGGGCTGAGTTAAAAAAGCAAATCCAGTAAAGGGCTGGGGAGGGGGGGTGCATCGAGGGTTAAAGGGAAGTAATTCTTGCAAGAGGCTTAAAAAGACCAAAACATATGAGCTGGGGAGGGGGGGTTGCATCGAGGAATAAAGGGAAGTAATTCTTGCAAGAGGCTTGAAAAGACCAACACATGGCCTTTTACGCCCCTATTTTCTTAAATGTGTGAAATCTGGCATGTGTGGATGGCAGTTTGCCAAGGACTGCACAGCAGCCTTTACAGAAGACTTTAAATCCACTTTTATGCCGTTTTTTTTACTGTTTTAAATCGATAAATTAGGGCGCCATTTTGGCGCGAATTTGAAGCTCTCTGATTGGCTGTTGAAATTTCTAAAGTCTTCTCTGATTGGCTGTTGGTTTTCATTCTGATTTCCTTAAAGCTTCTCTGATTGGATAATTTCAGAGCGGGAAGAGATTTGATTGGCTGATGGGAAGGGGGGGAATATCTGTTTATTCTTATTAACCTTTTACCGCACAATGACGCCTTTTAACACCCCTGAAAGAGAAGGCTTTTGGAAATAATCTGAGGAAAGGAGACAATGCAGGTTACCAGCATTTTCTCCTTTTCCCACAATGTTTTCTACCCTATCAAAGAAGCAATTGATTTTTAGTTATTCTTACATCTTATTGTATCTTTATGGCCTACTTCTAGATTCTTTTATCGGAAAAAGTTTCCGCAACAGCAAACGGTTGCTTCTGAATTTTATATTTTTGCGCAGCGATTAAACATAAAATTGACTTTTGACTCGCGCAGTCGTCAAAATGGGTTCAATGTTTTCATGACCCTGGTAAGAAAACAGGGAAAAATTTTGTTTACCTGTCCTTGAATTGTACAATAGGTATCAGTTGCCTCATAAAGTGTTGAAGTTGATTTTACGATTTTATGCGTAGCACGTAAGTCATGTATGCGTGAGATGGTCACGTAACCAAACCAATGGCCCTAGTGAGAGAAAAAGAAAAAGAAAAATCCATATAATTGACTTAAGCAACAGTTGGCGTCTGCTATAAAATATTCCGTCAGTCGATTTTTCATGTTTTTGCGGATACGTAAGTGGCACCTGCGAGACAACAGACAACCTAAAAGGGTTTGTTGTCAGGGTAAAAAAAGATTGCAGAAATAAAAAACAGATATTAGAAACTAAGTTCCCTATATTTGACCTATTAAGCAACAGGTGTCGTCTGCTATGAAATGTTCCGTAAGTCGATTTTCGCGGGCACGTAACCGGCACCTATGAGACGGTAGTCAACGTAAATGGATTTCTCGTCACGGTATAAAGAGATTGGAGAAAAAAAATACACATTGAAAATTTAGTTCCTTTTGTTTGATTTATGCAATAAGAAGCAGTTGCTACTGAAAGAGCCTTCAGTCTTTTTTTAGCCACTTGTCGCATTATTTTCTGGGGTTTTCGCATGAGCGTAACTGGCACATATGAGACGGTAGTCAACATAACTGGGCTTCTTGTTGTGGTTTGAAGATATTAGAAATATTACACTTCAGTTGCCTCTGTTTGATATATGCAATAGGAAGCAACTGAGAGTTTTCAGTCTTTTTTTAGCCACCTGTCACATTCATTTCTGGGGTTTTCGCATGAGCGTAACTGGCACATATGTGACGGTAGTCAACGTAACTGGGTTTCTTGTTGCGGTTTAAAGAGATTAGAAAAATTACACTTCAGTTGCCATTGTTTGATATATGCAATAGGAAGTAACTGAAAGAATTTTCAGTCTTTTTTTAGCCACTTGTCGCATTAATTTCTGGTTTTTCTTTTTACACTGTACATTGATCACCTTGGTCTATTGAAAGTTTCAATGTGCAGCATTTCTTGTGGGCTGAGTTAGAAAAGCAAATCAAGTAAAGGGCTGGGGAGGGGGGGGTGCATCGAGGGTTAAAGGGAAGTAATTCTTGCAAGGGGCTTAAAAAGACCAAAACATGAGAGGGTAGTCAATGTAACTGGGTTTCTTGTTGCGGATTGAAGGGATTAGAAAAATTACACTTCAGTTGCCATTGTTTGATATATGCAATAGGAAGTAACTGAAAAGAGTTTTCAGTCTTTTTTTAGCCACTTGTCGCATTAATTTCTGTTGGTTTTTTTTTTTTCACTGTATATTGATCACTTTGGTCTATTGAAAGTTTCAATGTGCAGCATTTCTTGTGGGCTGAGTTAAAAAAGCAAATCCAGTAAAGGGCTGGGGAGGGGGGGTGCATCGAGGGTTAAAGGGAAGTAATTCTTGCAAGAGGCTTAAAAAGACCAAAACATATGAGCTGGGGAGGGGGGGTTGCATCGAGGAATAAAGGGAAGTAATTCTTGCAAGAGGCTTGAAAAGACCAACACATGGCCTTTTACGCCCCTATTTTCTTAAATGTGTGAAATCTGGCATGTGTGGATGGCAGTTTGCCAAGGACTGCACAGCAGCCTTTACAGAAGACTTTAAATCCACTTTTATGCCGTTTTTTTTACCGTTTTAAATCGATAAATTAGGGCGCCATTTTGGCGCGAATTTGAAGCTCTCTGATTGGCTGTTGAAATTTCTAAAGTCTTCTCTGATTGGCTGTTGGTTTTCATTCTGATTTCCTTAAAGCTTCTCTGATTGGATAATTTCAGAGCGGGAAGAGATTTGATTGGCTGATGGGAAGGGGGGGAATATCTGTTTATTCTTATTAACCTTTTACCGCACAATGACGCCTTTTAACACCCCTGAAAGAGAAGGCTTTTGGAAATAATCTGAGGAAAGGAGACAATGCAGGTTACCAGCATTTTCTCCTTTTCCCACAATGTTTTCTACCCTATCAAAGAAGCAATTGATTTTTAGTTATTCTTACATCTTATTGTATCTTTATGGCCTACTTCTAGATTCTTTTATCGGAAAAAGTTTCCGCAACAGCAAACGGTTGCTTCTGAATTTTATATTTTTGCGCAGCGATTAAACATAAAATTGACTTTTGACTCGCGCAGTCGTCAAAATTGGTTCAATGTTTTCATGACCCTGGTAAGAAAACAGGGAAAAATTTTGTTTACCTGTCCTTGAATTGTACAATAGGTATCAGTTGCCTCATAAAGTGTTGAAGTTGATTTTACGATTTTATGCGTAGCACGTAAGTCATGTATGCGTGAGATGGTCACGTAACCAAACCAATGGCCCTAGTGAGAGAAAAAGAAAAAGAAAAATCCATATAATTGACTTAAGCAACAGTTGGCGTCTGCTATAAAATATTCCGTCAGTCGATTTTTCATGTTTTTGCGGATACGTAAGTGGCACCTGCGAGACAACAGACAACCTAAAAGGGTTTGTTGTCAGGGTAAAAAAAGATTGCAGAAATAAAAAACAGATATTAGAAACTAAGTTCCCTATATTTGACCTATTAAGCAACAGGTGTCGTCTGCTATGAAATGTTCCGTAAGTCGATTTTCGCGGGCACGTAACCGGCACCTATGAGACGGTAGTCAACGTAAATGGATTTCTCGTCACGGTATAAAGAGATTGGAGAAAAAAAATACACATTGAAAATTTAGTTCCTTTTGTTTGATTTATGCAATAAGAAGCAGTTGCTACTGAAAGAGCCTTCAGTCTTTTTTTAGCCACTTGTCGCATTATTTTCTGGGGTTTTCGCATGAGCGTAACTGGCACATATGAGACGGTAGTCAACATAACTGGGCTTCTTGTTGTGGTTTGAAGATATTAGAAATATTACACTTCAGTTGCCTCTGTTTGATATATGCAATAGGAAGCAACTGAGAGTTTTCAGTCTTTTTTTAGCCACCTGTCACATTCATTTCTGGGGTTTTCGCATGAGCGTAACTGGCACATATGTGACGGTAGTCAACGTAACTGGGTTTCTTGTTGCGGTTTAAAGAGATTAGAAAAATTACACTTCAGTTGCCATTGTTTGATATATGCAATAGGAAGTAACTGAAAGAATTTTCAGTCTTTTTTTAGCCACTTGTCGCATTAATTTCTGGTTTTTCTTTTTACACTGTACATTGATCACCTTGGTCTATTGAAAGTTTCAATGTGCAGCATTTCTTGTGGGCTGAGTTAGAAAAGCAAATCAAGTAAAGGGCTGGGGAGGGGGGGGTGCATCGAGGGTTAAAGGGAAGTAATTCTTGCAAGGGGCTTAAAAAGACCAAAACATGAGAGGGTAGTCAATGTAACTGGGTTTCTTGTTGCGGATTGAAGAGATTAGAAAAATTACACTTCAGTTGCCATTGTTTGATATATGCAATAGGAAGTAACTGAAAAGAGTTTTCAGTCTTTTTTTAGCCACTTGTCGCATTAATTTCTGTTGGTTTTTTTTTTTCACTGTATATTGATCACTTTGGTCTATTGAAAGTTTCAATGTGCAGCATTTCTTGTGGGCTGAGTTAAAAAAGCAAATCCAGTAAAGGGCTGGGGAGGGGGGGTGCATCGAGGGTTAAAGGGAAGTAATTCTTGCAAGAGGCTTAAAAAGACCAAAACATATGAGCTGGGGAGGGGGGGTTGCATCGAGGAATAAAGGGAAGTAATTCTTGCAAGAGGCTTGAAAAGACCAACACATGGCCTTTTACGCCCCTATTTTCTTAAATGTGTGAAATCTGGCATGTGTGGATGGCAGTTTGCCAAGGACTGCACAGCAGCCTTTACAGAAGACTTTAAATCCACTTTTATGCCGTTTTTTTTACTGTTTTAAATCGATAAATTAGGGCGCCATTTTGGCGCGAATTTGAAGCTCTCTGATTGGCTGTTGAAATTTCTAAAGTCTTCTCTGATTGGCTGTTGGTTTTCATTCTGATTTCCTTAAAGCTTCTCTGATTGGATAATTTCAGAGCGGGAAGAGATTTGATTGGCTGATGGGAAGGGGGGGAATATCTGTTTATTCTTATTAACCTTTTACCGCACAATGACGCCTTTTAACACCCCTGAAAGAGAAGGCTTTTGGAAATAATCTGAGGAAAGGAGACAATGCAGGTTACCAGCATTTTCTCCTTTTCCCACAATGTTTTCTACCCTATCAAAGAAGCAATTGATTTTTAGTTATTCTTACATCTTATTGTATCTTTATGGCCTACTTCTAGATTCTTTTATCGGAAAAAGTTTCCGCAACAGCAAACGGTTGCTTCTGAATTTTATATTTTTGCGCAGCGATTAAACATAAAATTGACTTTTGACTCGCGCAGTCGTCAAAATTGGTTCAATGTTTTCATGACCCTGGTAAGAAAACAGGGAAAAATTTTGTTTACCTGTCCTTGAATTGTACAATAGGTATCAGTTGCCTCATAAAGTGTTGAAGTTGATTTTACGATTTTATGCGTAGCACGTAAGTCATGTATGCGTGAGATGGTCACGTAACCAAACCAATGGCCCTAGTGAGAGAAAAAGAAAAAGAAAAATCCATTTAATTGACTTAAGCAACAGTTGGCGTCTGCTATAAAATATTCCGTCAGTCGATTTTTCATGTTTTTGCGGATACGTAAGTGGCACCTGCGAGACAACAGACAACCTAAAAGGGTTTGTTGTCAGGGTAAAAAAAGATTGCAGAAATAAAAAACAGATATTAGAAACTAAGTTCCCTATATTTGACCTATTAAGAAACAGGTGTCGTCTGCTATGAAATGTTCCGTAAGTCGATTTTCGCGGGCACGTAACCGGCACCTATGAGACGGTAGTCAACGTAAATGGATTTCTCGTCACGGTATAAAGAGATTGGAGAAAAAAAATACACATTGAAAATTTAGTTCCTTTTGTTTGATTTATGCAATAAGAAGCAGTTGCTACTGAAAGAGCCTTCAGTCTTTTTTTAGCCACTTGTCGCATTATTTTCTGGGGTTTTCGCATGAGCGTAACTGGCACATATGAGACGGTAGTCAACATAACTGGGCTTCTTGTTGTGGTTTGAAGATATTAGAAATATTACACTTCAGTTGCCTCTGTTTGATATATGCAATAGGAAGCAACTGAGAGTTTTCAGTCTTTTTTTAGCCACCTGTCACATTCATTTCTGGGGTTTTCGCATGAGCGTAACTGGCACATATGTGACGGTAGTCAACGTAACTGGGTTTCTTGTTGCGGTTTAAAGAGATTAGAAAAATTACACTTCAGTTGCTATTGTTTGATATATGCAATAGGAAGTAACTGAAAGAATTTTCAGTCTTTTTTTAGCCACTTGTCGCATTAATTTCTGGTTTTTCTTTTTACACTGTACATTGATCACCTTGGTCTATTGAAAGTTTCAATGTGCAGCATTTCTTGTGGGCTGAGTTAGAAAAGCAAATCAAGTAAAGGGCTGGGGAGGGGGGGGTGCATCGAGGGTTAAAGGGAAGTAATTCTTGCAAGGGGCTTAAAAAGACCAAAACATGAGAGGGTAGTCAATGTAACTGGGTTTCTTGTTGCGGATTGAAGAGATTAGAAAAATTACACTTCAGTTGCCATTGTTTGATATATGCAATAGGAAGTAACTGAAAAGAGTTTTCAGTCTTTTTTTAGCCACTTGTCGCATTAATTTCTGTTGGTTTTTTTTTTTTCACTGTATATTGATCACTTTGGTCTATTGAAAGTTTCAATGTGCAGCATTTCTTGTGGGCTGAGTTAAAAAAGCAAATCCAGTAAAGGGCTGGGGAGGGGGGGTGCATCGAGGGTTAAAGGGAAGTAATTCTTGCAAGAGGCTTAAAAAGACCAAAACATATGAGCTGGGGAGGGGGGGTTGCATCGAGGAATAAAGGGAAGTAATTCTTGCAAGAGGCTTGAAAAGACCAACACATGGCCTTTTACGCCCCTATTTTCTTAAATGTGTGAAATCTGGCATGTGTGGATGGCAGTTTGCCAAGGACTGCACAGCAGCCTTTACAGAAGACTTTAAATCCACTTTTATGCCGTTTTTTTTACTGTTTTAAATCGATAAATTAGGGCGCCATTTTGGCGCGAATTTGAAGCTCTCTGATTTGCTGTTGAAATTTCTAAAGTCTTCTCTGATTGGCTGTTGGTTTTCATTCTGATTTCCTTAAAGCTTCTCTGATTGGATAATTTCAGAGCGGGAAGAGATTTGATTGGCTGATGGGAAGGGGGGGAATATCTGTTTATTCTTATTAACCTTTTACCGCACAATGACGCCTTTTAACACCCCTGAAAGAGAAGGCTTTTGGAAATAATCTGAGGAAAGGAGACAATGCAGGTTACCAGCATTTTCTCCTTTTCCCACAATGTTTTCTACCCTATCAAAGAAGCAATTGATTTTTAGTTATTCTTACATCTTATTGTATCTTTATGGCCTACTTCTAGATTCTTTTATCGGAAAAAGTTTCCGCAACAGCAAACGGTTGCTTCTGAATTTTATATTTTTGCGCAGCGATTAAACATAAAATTGACTTTTGACTCGCGCAGTCGTCAAAATGGGTTCAATGTTTTCATGACCCTGGTAAGAAAACAGGGAAAAATTTTGTTTACCTGTCCTTGAATTGTACAATAGGTATCAGTTGCCTCATAAAGTGTTGAAGTTGATTTTACGATTTTATGCGTAGCACGTAAGTCATGTATGCGTGAGATGGTCACGTAACCAAACCAATGGCCCTAGTGAGAGAAAAAGAAAAAGAAAAATCCATATAATTGACTTAAGCAACAGTTGGCGTCTGCTATAAAATATTCCGTCAGTCGATTTTTCATGTTTTTGCGGATACGTAAGTGGCACCTGCGAGACAACAGACAACCTAAAAGGGTTTGTTGTCAGGGTAAAAAAAGATTGCAGAAATAAAAAACAGATATTAGAAACTAAGTTCCCTATATTTGACCTATTAAGCAACAGGTGTCGTCTGCTATGAAATGTTCCGTAAGTCGATTTTCGCGGGCACGTAACCGGCACCTATGAGACGGTAGTCAACGTAAATGGATTTCTCGTCACGGTATAAAGAGATTGGAGAAAAAAAATACACATTGAAAATTTAGTTCCTTTTGTTTGATTTATGCAATAAGAAGCAGTTGCTACTGAAAGAGCCTTCAGTCTTTTTTTAGCCACTTGTCGCATTATTTTCTGGGGTTTTCGCATGAGCGTAACTGGCACATATGAGACGGTAGTCAACATAACTGGGCTTCTTGTTGTGGTTTGAAGATATTAGAAATATTACACTTCAGTTGCCTCTGTTTGATATATGCAATAGGAAGCAACTGAGAGTTTTCAGTCTTTTTTTAGCCACCTGTCACATTCATTTCTGGGGTTTTCGCATGAGCGTAACTGGCACATATGTGACGGTAGTCAACGTAACTGGGTTTCTTGTTGCGGTTTAAAGAGATTAGAAAAATTACACTTCAGTTGCCATTGTTTGATATATGCAATAGGAAGTAACTGAAAGAATTTTCAGTCTTTTTTTAGCCACTTGTCGCATTAATTTCTGGTTTTTCTTTTTACACTGTACATTGATCACCTTGGTCTATTGAAAGTTTCAATGTGCAGCATTTCTTGTGGGCTGAGTTAGAAAAGCAAATCAAGTAAAGGGCTGGGGAGGGGGGGGTGCATCGAGGGTTAAAGGGAAGTAATTCTTGCAAGGGGCTTAAAAAGACCAAAACATGAGAGGGTAGTCAATGTAACTGGGTTTCTTGTTGCGGATTGAAGAGATTAGAAAAATTACACTTCAGTTGCCATTGTTTGATATATGCAATAGGAAGTAACTGAAAAGAGTTTTCAGTCTTTTTTTAGCCACTTGTCGCATTAATTTCTGTTGGTTTTTTTTTTTTCACTGTATATTGATCACTTTGGTCTATTGAAAGTTTCAATGTGCAGCATTTCTTGTGGGCTGAGTTAAAAAAGCAAATCCAGTAAAGGGCTGGGGAGGGGGGGTGCATCGAGGGTTAAAGGGAAGTAATTCTTGCAAGAGGCTTAAAAAGACCAAAACATATGAGCTGGGGAGGGGGGGTTGCATCGAGGAATAAAGGGAAGTAATTCTTGCAAGAGGCTTGAAAAGACCAACACATGGCCTTTTACGCCCCTATTTTCTTAAATGTGTGAAATCTGGCATGTGTGGATGGCAGTTTGCCAAGGACTGCACAGCAGCCTTTACAGAAGACTTTAAATCCACTTTTATGCCGTTTTTTTTACTGTTTTAAATCGATAAATTAGGGCGCCATTTTGGCGCGAATTTGAAGCTCTCTGATTGGCTGTTGAAATTTCTAAAGTCTTCTCTGATTGGCTGTTGGTTTTCATTCTGATTTCCTTAAAGCTTCTCTGATTGGATAATTTCAGAGCGGGAAGAGATTTGATTGGCTGATGGGAAGGGGGGGAATATCTGTTTATTCTTATTAACCTTTTACCGCACAATGACGCCTTTTAACACCCCTGAAAGAGAAGGCTTTTGGAAATAATCTGAGGAAAGGAGACAATGCAGGTTACCAGCATTTTCTCCTTTTCCCACAATGTTTTCTACCCTATCAAAGAAGCAATTGATTTTTAGTTATTCTTACATCTTATTGTATCTTTATGGCCTACTTCTAGATTCTTTTATCGGAAAAAGTTTCCGCAACAGCAAACGGTTGCTTCTGAATTTTATATTTTTGCGCAGCGATTAAACATAAAATTGACTTTTGACTCGCGCAGTCGTCAAAATTGGTTCAATGTTTTCATGACCCTGGTAAGAAAACAGGGAAAAATTTTGTTTACCTGTCCTTGAATTGTACAATAGGTATCAGTTGCCTCATAAAGTGTTGAAGTTGATTTTACGATTTTATGCGTAGCACGTAAGTCATGTATGCGTGAGATGGTCACGTAACCAAACCAATGGCCCTAGTGAGAGAAAAAGAAAAAGAAAAATCCATATAATTGACTTAAGCAACAGTTGGCGTCTGCTATAAAATATTCCGTCAGTCGATTTTTCATGTTTTTGCGGATACGTAAGTGGCACCTGCGAGACAACAGACAACCTAAAAGGGTTTGTTGTCAGGGTAAAAAAAGATTGCAGAAATAAAAAACAGATATTAGAAACTAAGTTCCCTATATTTGACCTATTAAGCAACAGGTGTCGTCTGCTATGAAATGTTCCGTAAGTCGATTTTCGCAACCGGCACCTATGAGACGGTAGTCAACGTAAATGGATTTCTCGTCACGGTATAAAGAGATTGGAGAAAAAAAATACACATTGAAAATTTAGTTCCTTTTGTTTGATTTATGCAATAAGAAGCAGTTGCTACTGAAAGAGCCTTCAGTCTTTTTTTAGCCACTTGTCGCATTATTTTCTGGGGTTTTCGCATGAGCGTAACTGGCACATATGAGACGGTAGTCAACATAACTGGGCTTCTTGTTGTGGTTTGAAGATATTAGAAATATTACACTTCAGTTGCCTCTGTTTGATATATGCAATAGGAAGCAACTGAGAGTTTTCAGTCTTTTTTTAGCCACCTGTCACATTCATTTCTGGGGTTTTCGCATGAGCGTAACTGGCACATATGTGACGGTAGTCAACGTAACTGGGTTTCTTGTTGCGGTTTAAAGAGATTAGAAAAATTACACTTCAGTTGCCATTGTTTGATATATGCAATAGGAAGTAACTGAAAGAATTTTCAGTCTTTTTTTAGCCACTTGTCGCATTAATTTCTGGTTTTTCTTTTTACACTGTACATTGATCACCTTGGTCTATTGAAAGTTTCAATGTGCAGCATTTCTTGTGGGCTGAGTTAGAAAAGCAAATCAAGTAAAGGGCTGGGGAGGGGGGGGTGCATCGAGGGTTAAAGGGAAGTAATTCTTGCAAGGGGCTTAAAAAGACCAAAACATGAGAGGGTAGTCAATGTAACTGGGTTTCTTGTTGCGGATTGAAGAGATTAGAAAAATTACACTTCAGTTGCCATTGTTTGATATATGCAATAGGAAGTAACTGAAAAGAGTTTTCAGTCTTTTTTTAGCCACTTGTCGCATTAATTTCTGTTGGTTTTTTTTTTTTCACTGTATATTGATCACTTTGGTCTATTGAAAGTTTCAATGTGCAGCATTTCTTGTGGGCTGAGTTAAAAAAGCAAATCCAGTAAAGGGCTGGGGAGGGGGGGTGCATCGAGGGTTAAAGGGAAGTAATTCTTGCAAGAGGCTTAAAAAGACCAAAACATATGAGCTGGGGAGGGGGGGTTGCATCGAGGAATAAAGGGAAGTAATTCTTGCAAGAGGCTTGAAAAGACCAACACATGGCCTTTTACGCCCCTATTTTCTTAAATGTGTGAAATCTGGCATGTGTGGATGGCAGTTTGCCAAGGACTGCACAGCAGCCTTTACAGAAGACTTTAAATCCACTTTTATGCCGTTTTTTTTACTGTTTTAAATCGATAAATTAGGGCGCCATTTTGGCGCGAATTTGAAGCTCTCTGATTGGCTGTTGAAATTTCTAAAGTCTTCTCTGATTGGCTGTTGGT
This sequence comes from Tridacna crocea, assembly GCA_943736015.1. Lineage (NCBI taxonomy): Eukaryota > Metazoa > Mollusca > Bivalvia > Cardiida > Cardiidae > Tridacna > Tridacna crocea. Next base: position 33,005,480 of record OX031068.1, read on the forward strand.
TTTCATTCTGATTTCCTTAAAGCTTCTCTGATTGGATAATTTCAGAGCGGGAAGAGATTTGATTGGCTGATGGGAAGGGGGGGAATATCTGTTTATTCTTATTAACCTTTTACCGCACAATGACGCCTTTTAACACCCCTGAAAGAGAAGGCTTTTGGAAATAATCTGAGGAAAGGAGACAATGCAGGTTACCAGCATTTTCTCCTTTTCCCACAATGTTTTCTACCCTATCAAAGAAGCAATTGATTTTTAGTTATTCTTACATCTTATTGTATCTTTATGGCCTACTTCTAGATTCTTTTATCGGAAAAAGTTTCCGCAACAGCAAACGGTTGCTTCTGAATTTTATATTTTTGCGCAGCGATTAAACATAAAATTGACTTTTGACTCGCGCAGTCGTCAAAATTGGTTCAATGTTTTCATGACCCTGGTAAGAAAACAGGGAAAAATTTTGTTTACCTGTCCTTGAATTGTACAATAGGTATCAGTTGCCTCATAAAGTGTTGAAGTTGATTTTACGATTTTATGCGTAGCACGTAAGTCATGTATGCGTGAGATGGTCACGTAACCAAACCAATGGCCCTAGTGAGAGAAAAAGAAAAAGAAAAATCCATATAATTGACTTAAGCAACAGTTGGCGTCTGCTATAAAATATTCCGTCAGTCGATTTTTCATGTTTTTGCGGATACGTAAGTGGCACCTGCGAGACAACAGACAACCTAAAAGGGTTTGTTGTCAGGGTAAAAAAAGATTGCAGAAATAAAAAACAGATATTAGAAACTAAGTTCCCTATATTTGACCTATTAAGCAACAGGTGTCGTCTGCTATGAAATGTTCCGTAAGTCGATTTTCGCAACCGGCACCTATGAGACGGTAGTCAACGTAAATGGATTTCTCGTCACGGTATAAAGAGATTGGAGAAAAAAAATACACATTGAAAATTTAGTTCCTTTTGTTTGATTTATGCAATAAGAAGCAGTTGCTACTGAAAGAGCCTTCAGTCTTTTTTTAGCCACTTGTCGCATTATTTTCTGGGGTTTTCGCATGAGCGTAACTGGCACATATGAGACGGTAGTCAACATAACTGGGCTTCTTGTTGTGGTTTGAAGATATTAGAAATATTACACTTCAGTTGCCTCTGTTTGATATATGCAATAGGAAGCAACTGAGAGTTTTCAGTCTTTTTTTAGCCACCTGTCACATTCATTTCTGGGGTTTTCGCATGAGCGTAACTGGCACATATGTGACGGTAGTCAACGTAACTGGGTTTCTTGTTGCGGTTTAAAGAGATTAGAAAAATTACACTTCAGTTGCCATTGTTTGATATATGCAATAGGAAGTAACTGAAAGAATTTTCAGTCTTTTTTTAGCCACTTGTCGCATTAATTTCTGGTTTTTCTTTTTACACTGTACATTGATCACCTTGGTCTATTGAAAGTTTCAATGTGCAGCATTTCTTGTGGGCTGAGTTAGAAAAGCAAATCAAGTAAAGGGCTGGGGAGGGGGGGGTGCATCGAGGGTTAAAGGGAAGTAATTCTTGCAAGGGGCTTAAAAAGACCAAAACATGAGAGGGTAGTCAATGTAACTGGGTTTCTTGTTGCGGATTGAAGAGATTAGAAAAATTACACTTCAGTTGCCATTGTTTGATATATGCAATAGGAAGTAACTGAAAAGAGTTTTCAGTCTTTTTTTAGCCACTTGTCGCATTAATTTCTGTTGGTTTTTTTTTTTTCACTGTATATTGATCACTTTGGTCTATTGAAAGTTTCAATGTGCAGCATTTCTTGTGGGCTGAGTTAAAAAAGCAAATCCAGTAAAGGGCTGGGGAGGGGGGGTGCATCGAGGGTTAAAGGGAAGTAATTCTTGCAAGAGGCTTAAAAAGACCAAAACATATGAGCTGGGGAGGGGGGGTTGCATCGAGGAATAAAGGGAAGTAATTCTTGCAAGAGGCTTGAAAAGACCAACACATGGCCTTTTACGCCCCTATTTTCTTAAATGTGTGAAATCTGGCATGTGTGGATGGCAGTTTGCCAAGGACTGCACAGCAGCCTTTACAGAAGACTTTAAATCCACTTTTATGCCGTTTTTTTTACTGTTTTAAATCGATAAATTAGGGCGCCATTTTGGCGCGAATTTGAAGCTCTCTGATTGGCTGTTGAAATTTCTAAAGTCTTCTCTGATTGGCTGTTGGTTTTCATTCTGATTTCCTTAAAGCTTCTCTGATTGGATAATTTCAGAGCGGGAAGAGATTTGATTGGCTGATGGGAAGGGGGGGAATATCTGTTTATTCTTATTAACCTTTTACCGCACAATGACGCCTTTTAACACCCCTGAAAGAGAAGGCTTTTGGAAATAATCTGAGGAAAGGAGACAATGCAGGTTACCAGCATTTTCTCCTTTTCCCACAATGTTTTCTACCCTATCAAAGAAGCAATTGATTTTTAGTTATTCTTACATCTTATTGTATCTTTATGGCCTACTTCTAGATTCTTTTATCGGAAAAAGTTTCCGCAACAGCAAACGGTTGCTTCTGAATTTTATATTTTTGCGCAGCGATTAAACATAAAATTGACTTTTGACTCGCGCAGTCGTCAAAATTGGTTCAATGTTTTCATGACCCTGGTAAGAAAACAGGGAAAAATTTTGTTTACCTGTCCTTGAATTGTACAATAGGTATCAGTTGCCTCATAAAGTGTTGAAGTTGATTTTACGATTTTATGCGTAGCACGTAAGTCATGTATGCGTGAGATGGTCACGTAACCAAACCAATGGCCCTAGTGAGAGAAAAAGAAAAAGAAAAATCCATATAATTGACTTAAGCAACAGTTGGCGTCTGCTATAAAATATTCCGTCAGTCGATTTTTCATGTTTTTGCGGATACGTAAGTGGCACCTGCGAGACAACAGACAACCTAAAAGGGTTTGTTGTCAGGGTAAAAAAAGATTGCAGAAATAAAAAACAGATATTAGAAACTAAGTTCCCTATATTTGACCTATTAAGCAACAGGTGTCGTCTGCTATGAAATGTTCCGTAAGTCGATTTTCGCAACCGGCACCTATGAGACGGTAGTCAACGTAAATGGATTTCTCGTCACGGTATAAAGAGATTGGAGAAAAAAAATACACATTGAAAATTTAGTTCCTTTTGTTTGATTTATGCAATAAGAAGCAGTTGCTACTGAAAGAGCCTTCAGTCTTTTTTTAGCCACTTGTCGCATTATTTTCTGGGGTTTTCGCATGAGCGTAACTGGCACATATGAGACGGTAGTCAACATAACTGGGCTTCTTGTTGTGGTTTGAAGATATTAGAAATATTACACTTCAGTTGCCTCTGTTTGATATATGCAATAGGAAGCAACTGAGAGTTTTCAGTCTTTTTTTAGCCACCTGTCACATTCATTTCTGGGGTTTTCGCATGAGCGTAACTGGCACATATGTGACGGTAGTCAACGTAACTGGGTTTCTTGTTGCGGTTTAAAGAGATTAGAAAAATTACACTTCAGTTGCCATTGTTTGATATATGCAATAGGAAGTAACTGAAAGAATTTTCAGTCTTTTTTTAGCCACTTGTCGCATTAATTTCTGGTTTTTCTTTTTACACTGTACATTGATCACCTTGGTCTATTGAAAGTTTCAATGTGCAGCATTTCTTGTGGGCTGAGTTAGAAAAGCAAATCAAGTAAAGGGCTGGGGAGGGGGGGGTGCATCGAGGGTTAAAGGGAAGTAATTCTTGCAAGGGGCTTAAAAAGACCAAAACATGAGAGGGTAGTCAATGTAACTGGGTTTCTTGTTGCGGATTGAAGAGATTAGAAAAATTACACTTCAGTTGCCATTGTTTGATATATGCAATAGGAAGTAACTGAAAAGAGTTTTCAGTCTTTTTTTAGCCACTTGTCGCATTAATTTCTGTTGGTTTTTTTTTTTTCACTGTATATTGATCACTTTGGTCTATTGAAAGTTTCAATGTGCAGCATTTCTTGTGGGCTGAGTTAAAAAAGCAAATCCATTAAAGGGCTGGGGAGGGGGGGTGCATCGAGGGTTAAAGGGAAGTAATTCTTGCAAGAGGCTTAAAAAGACCAAAACATATGAGCTGGGGAGGGGGGGTTGCATCGAGGAATAAAGGGAAGTAATTCTTGCAAGAGGCTTGAAAAGACCAACACATGGCCTTTTACGCCCCTATTTTCTTAAATGTGTGAAATCTGGCATGTGTGGATGGCAGTTTGCCAAGGACTGCACAGCAGCCTTTACAGAAGACTTTAAATCCACTTTTATGCCGTTTTTTTTACTGTTTTAAATCGATAAATTAGGGCGCCATTTTGGCGCGAATTTGAAGCTCTCTGATTGGCTGTTGAAATTTCTAAAGTCTTCTCTGATTGGCTGTTGGTTTTCATTCTGATTTCCTTAAAGCTTCTCTGATTGGATAATTTCAGAGCGGGAAGAGATTTGATTGGCTGATGGGAAGGGGGGGAATATCTGTTTATTCTTATTAACCTTTTACCGCACAATGACGCCTTTTAACACCCCTGAAAGAGAAGGCTTTTGGAAATAATCTGAGGAAAGGAGACAATGCAGGTTACCAGCATTTTCTCCTTTTCCCACAATGTTTTCTACCCTATCAAAGAAGCAATTGATTTTTAGTTATTCTTACATCTTATTGTATCTTTATGGCCTACTTCTAGATTCTTTTATCGGAAAAAGTTTCCGCAACAGCAAACGGTTGCTTCTGAATTTTATATTTTTGCGCAGCGATTAAACATAAAATTGACTTTTGACTCGCGCAGTCGTCAAAATTGGTTCAATGTTTTCATGACCCTGGTAAGAAAACAGGGAAAAATTTTGTTTACCTGTCCTTGAATTGTACAATAGGTATCAGTTGCCTCATAAAGTGTTGAAGTTGATTTTACGATTTTATGCGTAGCACGTAAGTCATGTATGCGTGAGATGGTCACGTAACCAAACCAATGGCCCTAGTGAGAGAAAAAGAAAAAGAAAAATCCATATAATTGACTTAAGCAACAGTTGGCGTCTGCTATAAAATATTCCGTCAGTCGATTTTTCATGTTTTTGCGGATACGTAAGTGGCACCTGCGAGACAACAGACAACCTAAAAGGGTTTGTTGTCAGGGTAAAAAAAGATTGCAGAAATAAAAAACAGATATTAGAAACTAAGTTCCCTATATTTGACCTATTAAGCAACAGGTGTCGTCTGCTATGAAATGTTCCGTAAGTCGATTTTCGCAACCGGCACCTATGAGACGGTAGTCAACGTAAATGGATTTCTCGTCACGGTATAAAGAGATTGGAGAAAAAAAATACACATTGAAAATTTAGTTCCTTTTGTTTGATTTATGCAATAAGAAGCAGTTGCTACTGAAAGAGCCTTCAGTCTTTTTTTAGCCACTTGTCGCATTATTTTCTGGGGTTTTCGCATGAGCGTAACTGGCACATATGAGACGGTAGTCAACATAACTGGGCTTCTTGTTGTGGTTTGAAGATATTAGAAATATTACACTTCAGTTGCCTCTGTTTGATATATGCAATAGGAAGCAACTGAGAGTTTTCAGTCTTTTTTTAGCCACCTGTCACATTCATTTCTGGGGTTTTCGCATGAGCGTAACTGGCACATATGTGACGGTAGTCAACGTAACTGGGTTTCTTGTTGCGGTTTAAAGAGATTAGAAAAATTACACTTCAGTTGCCATTGTTTGATATATGCAATAGGAAGTAACTGAAAGAATTTTCAGTCTTTTTTTAGCCACTTGTCGCATTAATTTCTGGTTTTTCTTTTTACACTGTACATTGATCACCTTGGTCTATTGAAAGTTTCAATGTGCAGCATTTCTTGTGGGCTGAGTTAGAAAAGCAAATCAAGTAAAGGGCTGGGGAGGGGGGGGTGCATCGAGGGTTAAAGGGAAGTAATTCTTGCAAGGGGCTTAAAAAGACCAAAACATGAGAGGGTAGTCAATGTAACTGGGTTTCTTGTTGCGGATTGAAGAGATTAGAAAAATTACACTTCAGTTGCCATTGTTTGATATATGCAATAGGAAGTAACTGAAAAGAGTTTTCAGTCTTTTTTTAGCCACTTGTCGCATTAATTTCTGTTGGTTTTTTTTTTTTCACTGTATATTGATCACTTTGGTCTATTGAAAGTTTCAATGTGCAGCATTTCTTGTGGGCTGAGTTAAAAAAGCAAATCCAGTAAAGGGCTGGGGAGGGGGGGTGCATCGAGGGTTAAAGGGAAGTAATTCTTGCAAGAGGCTTAAAAAGACCAAAACATATGAGCTGGGGAGGGGGGGTTGCATCGAGGAATAAAGGGAAGTAATTCTTGCAAGAGGCTTGAAAAGACCAACACATGGCCTTTTACGCCCCTATTTTCTTAAATGTGTGAAATCTGGCATGTGTGGATGGCAGTTTGCCAAGGACTGCACAGCAGCCTTTACAGAAGACTTTAAATCCACTTTTATGCCGTTTTTTTTACTGTTTTAAATCGATAAATTAGGGCGCCATTTTGGCGCGAATTTGAAGCTCTCTGATTGGCTGTTGAAATTTCTAAAGTCTTCTCTGATTGGCTGTTGGTTTTCATTCTGATTTCCTTAAAGCTTCTCTGATTGGATAATTTCAGAGCGGGAAGAGATTTGATTGGCTGATGGGAAGGGGGGGAATATCTGTTTATTCTTATTAACCTTTTACCGCACAATGACGCCTTTTAACACCCCTGAAAGAGAAGGCTTTTGGAAATAATCTGAGGAAAGGAGACAATGCAGGTTACCAGCATTTTCTCCTTTTCCCACAATGTTTTCTACCCTATCAAAGAAGCAATTGATTTTTAGTTATTCTTACATCTTATTGTATCTTTATGGCCTACTTCTAGATTCTTTTATCGGAAAAAGTTTCCGCAACAGCAAACGGTTGCTTCTGAATTTTATATTTTTGCGCAGCGATTAAACATAAAATTGACTTTTGACTCGCGCAGTCGTCAAAATTGGTTCAATGTTTTCATGACCCTGGTAAGAAAACAGGGAAAAATTTTGTTTACCTGTCCTTGAATTGTACAATAGGTATCAGTTGCCTCATAAAGTGTTGAAGTTGATTTTACGATTTTATGCGTAGCACGTAAGTCATGTATGCGTGAGATGGTCACGTAACCAAACCAATGGCCCTAGTGAGAGAAAAAGAAAAAGAAAAATCCATATAATTGACTTAAGCAACAGTTGGCGTCTGCTATAAAATATTCCGTCAGTCGATTTTTCATGTTTTTGCGGATACGTAAGTGGCACCTGCGAGACAACAGACAACCTAAAAGGGTTTGTTGTCAGGGTAAAAAAAGATTGCAGAAATAAAAAACAGATATTAGAAACTAAGTTCCCTATATTTGACCTATTAAGCAACAGGTGTCGTCTGCTATGAAATGTTCCGTAAGTCGATTTTCGCAACCGGCACCTATGAGACGGTAGTCAACGTAAATGGATTTCTCGTCACGGTATAAAGAGATTGGAGAAAAAAAATACACATTGAAAATTTAGTTCCTTTTGTTTGATTTATGCAATAAGAAGCAGTTGCTACTGAAAGAGCCTTCAGTCTTTTTTTAGCCACTTGTCGCATTATTTTCTGGGGTTTTCGCATGAGCGTAACTGGCACATATGAGACGGTAGTCAACATAACTGGGCTTCTTGTTGTGGTTTGAAGATATTAGAAATATTACACTTCAGTTGCCTCTGTTTGATATATGCAATAGGAAGCAACTGAGAGTTTTCAGTCTTTTTTTAGCCACCTGTCACATTCATTTCTGGGGTTTTCGCATGAGCGTAACTGGCACATATGTGACGGTAGTCAACGTAACTGGGTTTCTTGTTGCGGTTTAAAGAGATTAGAAAAATTACACTTCAGTTGCCATTGTTTGATATATGCAATAGGAAGTAACTGAAAGAATTTTCAGTCTTTTTTTAGCCACTTGTCGCATTAATTTCTGGTTTTTCTTTTTACACTGTACATTGATCACCTTGGTCTATTGAAAGTTTCAATGTGCAGCATTTCTTGTGGGCTGAGTTAGAAAAGCAAATCAAGTAAAGGGCTGGGGAGGGGGGGGTGCATCGAGGGTTAAAGGGAAGTAATTCTTGCAAGGGGCTTAAAAAGACCAAAACATGAGAGGGTAGTCAATGTAACTGGGTTTCTTGTTGCGGATTGAAGAGATTAGAAAAATTACACTTCAGTTGCCATTGTTTGATATATGCAATAGGAAGTAACTGAAAAGAGTTTTCAGTCTTTTTTTAGCCACTTGTCGCATTAATTTCTGTTGGTTTTTTTTTTTTCACTGTATATTGATCACTTTGGTCTATTGAAAGTTTCAATGTGCAGCATTTCTTGTGGGCTGAGTTAAAAAAGCAAATCCAGTAAAGGGCTGGGGAGGGGGGGTGCATCGAGGGTTAAAGGGAAGTAATTCTTGCAAGAGGCTTAAAAAGACCAAAACATATGAGCTGGGGAGGGGGGGTTGCATCGAGGAATAAAGGGAAGTAATTCTTGCAAGAGGCTTGAAAAGACCAACACATGGCCTTTTACGCCCCTATTTTCTTAAATGTGTGAAATCTGGCATGTGTGGATGGCAGTTTGCCAAGGACTGCACAGCAGCCTTTACAGAAGACTTTAAATCCACTTTTATGCCGTTTTTTTTACTGTTTTAAATCGATAAATTAGGGCGCCATTTTGGCGCGAATTTGAAGCTCTCTGATTGGCTGTTGAAATTTCTAAAGTCTTCTCTGATTGGCTGTTGGTTTTCATTCTGATTTCCTTAAAGCTTCTCTGATTGGATAATTTCAGAGCGGGAAGAGATTTGATTGGCTGATGGGAAGGGGGGGAATATCTGTTTATTCTTATTAACCTTTTACCGCACAATGACGCCTTTTAACACCCCTGAAAGAGAAGGCTTTTGGAAATAATCTGAGGAAAGGAGACAATGCAGGTTACCAGCATTTTCTCCTTTTCCCACAATGTTTTCTACCCTATCAAAGAAGCAATTGATTTTTAGTTATTCTTACATCTTATTGTATCTTTATGGCCTACTTCTAGATTCTTTTATCGGAAAAAGTTTCCGCAACAGCAAACGGTTGCTTCTGAATTTTATATTTTTGCGCAGCGATTAAACATAAAATTGACTTTTGACTCGCGCAGTCGTCAAAATTGGTTCAATGTTTTCATGACCCTGGTAAGAAAACAGGGAAAAATTTTGTTTACCTGTCCTTGAATTGTACAATAGGTATCAGTTGCCTCATAAAGTGTTGAAGTTGATTTTACGATTTTATGCGTAGCACGTAAGTCATGTATGCGTGAGATGGTCACGTAACCAAACCAATGGCCCTAGTGAGAGAAAAAGAAAAAGAAAAATCCATATAATTGACTTAAGCAACAGTTGGCGTCTGCTATAAAATATTCCGTCAGTCGATTTTTCATGTTTTTGCGGATACGTAAGTGGCACCTGCGAGACAACAGACAACCTAAAAGGGTTTGTTGTCAGGGTAAAAAAAGATTGCAGAAATAAAAAACAGATATTAGAAACTAAGTTCCCTATATTTGACCTATTAAGCAACAGGTGTCGTCTGCTATGAAATGTTCCGTAAGTCGATTTTCGCAACCGGCACCTATGAGACGGTAGTCAACGTAAATGGATTTCTCGTCACGGTATAAAGAGATTGGAGAAAAAAAATACACATTGAAAATTTAGTTCCTTTTGTTTGATTTATGCAATAAGAAGCAGTTGCTACTGAAAGAGCCTTCAGTCTTTTTTTAGCCACTTGTCGCATTATTTTCTGGGGTTTTCGCATGAGCGTAACTGGCACATATGAGACGGTAGTCAACATAACTGGGCTTCTTGTTGTGGTTTGAAGATATTAGAAATATTACACTTCAGTTGCCTCTGTTTGATATATGCAATAGGAAGCAACTGAGAGTTTTCAGTCTTTTTTTAGCCACCTGTCACATTCATTTCTGGGGTTTTCGCATGAGCGTAACTGGCACATATGTGACGGTAGTCAACGTAACTGGGTTTCTTGTTGCGGTTTAAAGAGATTAGAAAAATTACACTTCAGTTGCCATTGTTTGATATATGCAATAGGAAGTAACTGAAAGAATTTTCAGTCTTTTTTTAGCCACTTGTCGCATTAATTTCTGGTTTTTCTTTTTACACTGTACATTGATCACCTTGGTCTATTGAAAGTTTCAATGTGCAGCATTTCTTGTGGGCTGAGTTAGAAAAGCAAATCAAGTAAAGGGCTGGGGAGGGGGGGGTGCATCGAGGGTTAAAGGGAAGTAATTCTTGCAAGGGGCTTAAAAAGACCAAAACATGAGAGGGTAGTCAATGTAACTGGGTTTCTTGTTGCGGATTGAAGAGATTAGAAAAATTACACTTCAGTTGCCATTGTTTGATATATGCAATAGGAAGTAACTGAAAAGAGTTTTCAGTCTTTTTTTAGCCACTTGTCGCATTAATTTCTGTTGGTTTTTTTTTTTTCACTGTATATTGATCACTTTGGTCTATTGAAAGTTTCAATGTGCAGCATTTCTTGTGGGCTGAGTTAAAAAAGCAAATCCAGTAAAGGGCTGGGGAGGGGGGGTGCATCGAGGGTTAAAGGGAAGTAATTCTTGCAAGAGGCTTAAAAAGACCAAAACATATGAGCTGGGGAGGGGGGGTTGCATCGAGGAATAAAGGGAAGTAATTCTTGCAAGAGGCTTGAAAAGACCAACACATGGCCTTTTACGCCCCTATTTTCTTAAATGTGTGAAATCTGGCATGTGTGGATGGCAGTTTGCCAAGGACTGCACAGCAGCCTTTACAGAAGACTTTAAATCCACTTTTATGCCGTTTTTTTTACTGTTTTAAATCGATAAATTAGGGCGCCATTTTGGCGCGAATTTGAAGCTCTCTGATTGGCTGTTGAAATTTCTAAAGTCTTCTCTGATTGGCTGTTGGTTTTCATTCTGATTTCCTTAAAGCTTCTCTGATTGGATAATTTCAGAGCGGGAAGAGATTTGATTGGCTGATGGGAAGGGGGGGAATATCTGTTTATTCTTATTAACCTTTTACCGCACAATGACGCCTTTTAACACCCCTGAAAGAGAAGGCTTTTGGAAATAATCTGAGGAAAGGAGACAATGCAGGTTACCAGCATTTTCTCCTTTTCCCACAATGTTTTCTACCCTATCAAAGAAGCAATTGATTTTTAGTTATTCTTACATCTTATTGTATCTTTATGGCCTACTTCTAGATTCTTTTATCGGAAAAAGTTTCCGCAACAGCAAACGGTTGCTTCTGAATTTTATATTTTTGCGCAGCGATTAAACATAAAATTGACTTTTGACTCGCGCAGTCGTCAAAATTGGTTCAATGTTTTCATGACCCTGGTAAGAAAACAGGGAAAAATTTTGTTTACCTGTCCTTGAATTGTACAATAGGTATCAGTTGCCTCATAAAGTGTTGAAGTTGATTTTACGATTTTATGCGTAGCACGTAAGTCATGTATGCGTGAGATGGTCACGTAACCAAACCAATGGCCCTAGTGAGAGAAAAAGAAAAAGAAAAATCCATATAATTGACTTAAGCAACAGTTGGCGTCTGCTATAAAATATTCCGTCAGTCGATTTTTCATGTTTTTGCGGATACGTAAGTGGCACCTGCGAGACAACAGACAACCTAAAAGGGTTTGTTGTCAGGGTAAAAAAAGATTGCAGAAATAAAAAACAGATATTAGAAACTAAGTTCCCTATATTTGACCTATTAAGCAACAGGTGTCGTCTGCTATGAAATGTTCCGTAAGTCGATTTTCGCAACCGGCACCTATGAGACGGTAGTCAACGTAAATGGATTTCTCGTCACGGTATAAAGAGATTGGAGAAAAAAAATACACATTGAAAATTTAGTTCCTTTTGTTTGATTTATGCAATAAGAAGCAGTTGCTACTGAAAGAGCCTTCAGTCTTTTTTTAGCCACTTGTCGCATTATTTTCTGGGGTTTTCGCATGAGCGTAACTGGCACATATGAGACGGTAGTCAACATAACTGGGCTTCTTGTTGTGGTTTGAAGATATTAGAAATATTACACTTCAGTTGCCTCTGTTTGATATATGCAATAGGAAGCAACTGAGAGTTTTCAGTCTTTTTTTAGCCACCTGTCACATTCATTTCTGGGGTTTTCGCATGAGCGTAACTGGCACATATGTGACGGTAGTCAACGTAACTGGGTTTCTTGTTGCGGTTTAAAGAGATTAGAAAAATTACACTTCAGTTGCCATTGTTTGATATATGCAATAGGAAGTAACTGAAAGAATTTTCAGTCTTTTTTTAGCCACTTGTCGCATTAATTTCTGGTTTTTCTTTTTACACTGTACATTGATCACCTTGGTCTATTGAAAGTTTCAATGTGCAGCATTTCTTGTGGGCTGAGTTAGAAAAGCAAATCAAGTAAAGGGCTGGGGAGGGGGGGGTGCATCGAGGGTTAAAGGGAAGTAATTCTTGCAAGGGGCTTAAAAAGACCAAAACATGAGAGGGTAGTCAATGTAACTGGGTTTCTTGTTGCGGATTGAAGAGATTAGAAAAATTACACTTCAGTTGCCATTGTTTGATATATGCAATAGGAAGTAACTGAAAAGAGTTTTCAGTCTTTTTTTAGCCACTTGTCGCATTAATTTCTGTTGGTTTTTTTTTTTTCACTGTATATTGATCACTTTGGTCTATTGAAAGTTTCAATGTGCAGCATTTCTTGTGGGCTGAGTTAAAAAAGCAAATCCAGTAAAGGGCTGGGGAGGGGGGGTGCATCGAGGGTTAAAGGGAAGTAATTCTTGCAAGAGGCTTAAAAAGACCAAAACATATGAGCTGGGGAGGGGGGGTTGCATCGAGGAATAAAGGGAAGTAATTCTTGCAAGAGGCTTGAAAAGACCAACACATGGCCTTTTACGCCCCTATTTTCTTAAATGTGTGAAATCTGGCATGTGTGGATGGCAGTTTGCCAAGGACTGCACAGCAGCCTTTACAGAAGACTTTAAATCCACTTTTATGCCGTTTTTTTTACTGTTTTAAATCGATAAATTAGGGCGCCATTTTGGCGCGAATTTGAAGCTCTCTGATTGGCTGTTGAAATTTCTAAAGTCTTCTCTGATTGGCTGTTGGTTTTCATTCTGATTTCCTTAAAGCTTCTCTGATTGGATAATTTCAGAGCGGGAAGAGATTTGATTGGCTGATGGGAAGGGGGGGAATATCTGTTTATTCTTATTAACCTTTTACCGCACAATGACGCCTTTTAACACCCCTGAAAGAGAAGGCTTTTGGAAATAATCTGAGGAAAGGAGACAATGCAGGTTACCAGCATTTTCTCCTTTTCCCACAATGTTTTCTACCCTATCAAAGAAGCAATTGATTTTTAGTTATTCTTACATCTTATTGTATCTTTATGGCCTACTTCTAGATTCTTTTATCGGAAAAAGTTTCCGCAACAGCAAACGGTTGCTTCTGAATTTTATATTTTTGCGCAGCGATTAAACATAAAATTGACTTTTGACTCGCGCAGTCGTCAAAATTGGTTCAATGTTTTCATGACCCTGGTAAGAAAACAGGGAAAAATTTTGTTTACCTGTCCTTGAATTGTACAATAGGTATCAGTTGCCTCATAAAGTGTTGAAGTTGATTTTACGATTTTATGCGTAGCACGTAAGTCATGTATGCGTGAGATGGTCACGTAACCAAACCAATGGCCCTAGTGAGAGAAAAAGAAAAAGAAAAATCCATATAATTGACTTAAGCAACAGTTGGCGTCTGCTATAAAATATTCCGTCAGTCGATTTTTCATGTTTTTGCGGATACGTAAGTGGCACCTGCGAGACAACAGACAACCTAAAAGGGTTTGTTGTCAGGGTAAAAAAAGATTGCAGAAATAAAAAACAGATATTAGAAACTAAGTTCCCTATATTTGACCTATTAAGCAACAGGTGTCGTCTGCTATGAAATGTTCCGTAAGTCGATTTTCGCAACCGGCACCTATGAGACGGTAGTCAACGTAAATGGATTTCTCGTCACGGTATAAAGAGATTGGAGAAAAAAAATACACATTGAAAATTTAGTTCCTTTTGTTTGATTTATGCAATAAGAAGCAGTTGCTACTGAAAGAGCCTTCAGTCTTTTTTTAGCCACTTGTCGCATTATTTTCTGGGGTTTTCGCATGAGCGTAACTGGCACATATGAGACGGTAGTCAACATAACTGGGCTTCTTGTTGTGGTTTGAAGATATTAGAAATATTACACTTCAGTTGCCTCTGTTTGATATATGCAATAGGAAGCAACTGAGAGTTTTCAGTCTTTTTTTAGCCACCTGTCACATTCATTTCTGGGGTTTTCGCATGAGCGTAACTGGCACATATGTGACGGTAGTCAACGTAACTGGGTTTCTTGTTGCGGTTTAAAGAGATTAGAAAAATTACACTTCAGTTGCCATTGTTTGATATATGCAATAGGAAGTAACTGAAAGAATTTTCAGTCTTTTTTTAGCCACTTGTCGCATTAATTTCTGGTTTTTCTTTTTACACTGTACATTGATCACCTTGGTCTATTGAAAGTTTCAATGTGCAGCATTTCTTGTGGGCTGAGTTAGAAAAGCAAATCAAGTAAAGGGCTGGGGAGGGGGGGGTGCATCGAGGGTTAAAGGGAAGTAATTCTTGCAAGGGGCTTAAAAAGACCAAAACATGAGAGGGTAGTCAATGTAACTGGGTTTCTTGTTGCGGATTGAAGAGATTAGAAAAATTACACTTCAGTTGCCATTGTTTGATATATGCAATAGGAAGTAACTGAAAAGAGTTTTCAGTCTTTTTTTAGCCACTTGTCGCATTAATTTCTGTTGGTTTTTTTTTTTTCACTGTATATTGATCACTTTGGTCTATTGAAAGTTTCAATGTGCAGCATTTCTTGTGGGCTGAGTTAAAAAAGCAAATCCAGTAAAGGGCTGGGGAGGGGGGGTGCATCGAGGGTTAAAGGGAAGTAATTCTTGCAAGAGGCTTAAAAAGACCAAAACATATGAGCTGGGGAGGGGGGGTTGCATCGAGGAATAAAGGGAAGTAATTCTTGCAAGAGGCTTGAAAAGACCAACACATGGCCTTTTACGCCCCTATTTTCTTAAATGTGTGAAATCTGGCATGTGTGGATGGCAGTTTGCCAAGGACTGCACAGCAGCCTTTACAGAAGACTTTAAATCCACTTTTATGCCGTTTTTTTTACTGTTTTAAATCGATAAATTAGGGCGCCATTTTGGCGCGAATTTGAAGCTCTCTGATTGGCTGTTGAAATTTCTAAAGTCTTCTCTGATTGGCTGTTGGTTTTCATTCTGATTTCCTTAAAGCTTCTCTGATTGGATAATTTCAGAGCGGGAAGAGATTTGATTGGCTGATGGGAAGGGGGGGAATATCTGTTTATTCTTATTAACCTTTTACCGCACAATGACGCCTTTTAACACCCCTGAAAGAGAAGGCTTTTGGAAATAATCTGAGGAAAGGAGACAATGCAGGTTACCAGCATTTTCTCCTTTTCCCACAATGTTTTCTACCCTATCAAAGAAGCAATTGATTTTTAGTTATTCTTACATCTTATTGTATCTTTATGGCCTACTTCTAGATTCTTTTATCGGAAAAAGTTTCCGCAACAGCAAACGGTTGCTTCTGAATTTTATATTTTTGCGCAGCGATTAAACATAAAATTGACTTTTGACTCGCGCAGTCGTCAAAATTGGTTCAATGTTTTCATGACCCTGGTAAGAAAACAGGGAAAAATTTTGTTTACCTGTCCTTGAATTGTACAATAGGTATCAGTTGCCTCATAAAGTGTTGAAGTTGATTTTACGATTTTATGCGTAGCACGTAAGTCATGTATGCGTGAGATGGTCACGTAACCAAACCAATGGCCCTAGTGAGAGAAAAAGAAAAAGAAAAATCCATATAATTGACTTAAGCAACAGTTGGCGTCTGCTATAAAATATTCCGTCAGTCGATTTTTCATGTTTTTGCGGATACGTAAGTGGCACCTGCGAGACAACAGACAACCTAAAAGGGTTTGTTGTCAGGGTAAAAAAAGATTGCAGAAATAAAAAACAGATATTAGAAACTAAGTTCCCTATATTTGACCTATTAAGCAACAGGTGTCGTCTGCTATGAAATGTTCCGTAAGTCGATTTTCGCAACCGGCACCTATGAGACGGTAGTCAACGTAAATGGATTTCTCGTCACGGTATAAAGAGATTGGAGAAAAAAAATACACATTGAAAATTTAGTTCCTTTTGTTTGATTTATGCAATAAGAAGCAGTTGCTACTGAAAGAGCCTTCAGTCTTTTTTTAGCCACTTGTCGCATTATTTTCTGGGGTTTTCGCATGAGCGTAACTGGCACATATGAGACGGTAGTCAACATAACTGGGCTTCTTGTTGTGGTTTGAAGATATTAGAAATATTACACTTCAGTTGCCTCTGTTTGATATATGCAATAGGAAGCAACTGAGAGTTTTCAGTCTTTTTTTAGCCACCTGTCACATTCATTTCTGGGGTTTTCGCATGAGCGTAACTGGCACATATGTGACGGTAGTCAACGTAACTGGGTTTCTTGTTGCGGTTTAAAGAGATTAGAAAAATTACACTTCAGTTGCCATTGTTTGATATATGCAATAGGAAGTAACTGAAAGAATTTTCAGTCTTTTTTTAGCCACTTGTCGCATTAATTTCTGGTTTTTCTTTTTACACTGTACATTGATCACCTTGGTCTATTGAAAGTTTCAATGTGCAGCATTTCTTGTGGGCTGAGTTAGAAAAGCAAATCAAGTAAAGGGCTGGGGAGGGGGGGGTGCATCGAGGGTTAAAGGGAAGTAATTCTTGCAAGGGGCTTAAAAAGACCAAAACATGAGAGGGTAGTCAATGTAACTGGGTTTCTTGTTGCGGATTGAAGAGATTAGAAAAATTACACTTCAGTTGCCATTGTTTGATATATGCAATAGGAAGTAACTGAAAAGAGTTTTCAGTCTTTTTTTAGCCACTTGTCGCATTAATTTCTGTTGGTTTTTTTTTTTTCACTGTATATTGATCACTTTGGTCTATTGAAAGTTTCAATGTGCAGCATTTCTTGTGGGCTGAGTTAAAAAAGCAAATCCAGTAAAGGGCTGGGGAGGGGGGGTGCATCGAGGGTTAAAGGGAAGTAATTCTTGCAAGAGGCTTAAAAAGACCAAAACATATGAGCTGGGGAGGGGGGGTTGCATCGAGGAATAAAGGGAAGTAATTCTTGCAAGAGGCTTGAAAAGACCAACACATGGCCTTTTACGCCCCTATTTTCTTAAATGTGTGAAATCTGGCATGTGTGGATGGCAGTTTGCCAAGGACTGCACAGCAGCCTTTACAGAAGACTTTAAATCCACTTTTATGCCGTTTTTTTTACTGTTTTAAATCGATAAATTAGGGCGCCATTTTGGCGCGAATTTGAAGCTCTCTGATTGGCTGTTGAAATTTCTAAAGTCTTCTCTGATTGGCTGTTGGTTTTCATTCTGATTTCCTTAAAGCTTCTCTGATTGGATAATTTCAGAGCGGGAAGAGATTTGATTGGCTGATGGGAAGGGGGGGAATATCTGTTTATTCTTATTAACCTTTTACCGCACAATGACGCCTTTTAACACCCCTGAAAGAGAAGGCTTTTGGAAATAATCTGAGGAAAGGAGACAATGCAGGTTACCAGCATTTTCTCCTTTTCCCACAATGTTTTCTACCCTATCAAAGAAGCAATTGATTTTTAGTTATTCTTACATCTTATTGTATCTTTATGGCCTACTTCTAGATTCTTTTATCGGAAAAAGTTTCCGCAACAGCAAACGGTTGCTTCTGAATTTTATATTTTTGCGCAGCGATTAAACATAAAATTGACTTTTGACTCGCGCAGTCGTCAAAATTGGTTCAATGTTTTCATGACCCTGGTAAGAAAACAGGGAAAAATTTTGTTTACCTGTCCTTGAATTGTACAATAGGTATCAGTTGCCTCATAAAGTGTTGAAGTTGATTTTACGATTTTATGCGTAGCACGTAAGTCATGTATGCGTGAGATGGTCACGTAACCAAACCAATGGCCCTAGTGAGAGAAAAAGAAAAAGAAAAATCCATATAATTGACTTAAGCAACAGTTGGCGTCTGCTATAAAATATTCCGTCAGTCGATTTTTCATGTTTTTGCGGATACGTAAGTGGCACCTGCGAGACAACAGACAACCTAAAAGGGTTTGTTGTCAGGGTAAAAAAAGATTGCAGAAATAAAAAACAGATATTAGAAACTAAGTTCCCTATATTTGACCTATTAAGCAACAGGTGTCGTCTGCTATGAAATGTTCCGTAAGTCGATTTTCGCAACCGGCACCTATGAGACGGTAGTCAACGTAAATGGATTTCTCGTCACGGTATAAAGAGATTGGAGAAAAAAAATACACATTGAAAATTTAGTTCCTTTTGTTTGATTTATGCAATAAGAAGCAGTTGCTACTGAAAGAGCCTTCAGTCTTTTTTTAGCCACTTGTCGCATTATTTTCTGGGGTTTTCGCATGAGCGTAACTGGCACATATGAGACGGTAGTCAACATAACTGGGCTTCTTGTTGTGGTTTGAAGATATTAGAAATATTACACTTCAGTTGCCTCTGTTTGATATATGCAATAGGAAGCAACTGAGAGTTTTCAGTCTTTTTTTAGCCACCTGTCACATTCATTTCTGGGGTTTTCGCATGAGCGTAACTGGCACATATGTGACGGTAGTCAACGTAACTGGGTTTCTTGTTGCGGTTTAAAGAGATTAGAAAAATTACACTTCAGTTGCCATTGTTTGATATATGCAATAGGAAGTAACTGAAAGAATTTTCAGTCTTTTTTTAGCCACTTGTCGCATTAATTTCTGGTTTTTCTTTTTACACTGTACATTGATCACCTTGGTCTATTGAAAGTTTCAATGTGCAGCATTTCTTGTGGGCTGAGTTAGAAAAGCAAATCAAGTAAAGGGCTGGGGAGGGGGGGGTGCATCGAGGGTTAAAGGGAAGTAATTCTTGCAAGGGGCTTAAAAAGACCAAAACATGAGAGGGTAGTCAATGTAACTGGGTTTCTTGTTGCGGATTGAAGAGATTAGAAAAATTACACTTCAGTTGCCATTGTTTGATATATGCAATAGGAAGTAACTGAAAAGAGTTTTCAGTCTTTTTTTAGCCACTTGTCGCATTAATTTCTGTTGGTTTTTTTTTTTTCACTGTATATTGATCACTTTGGTCTATTGAAAGTTTCAATGTGCAGCATTTCTTGTGGGCTGAGTTAAAAAAGCAAATCCAGTAAAGGGCTGGGGAGGGGGGGTGCATCGAGGGTTAAAGGGAAGTAATTCTTGCAAGAGGCTTAAAAAGACCAAAACATATGAGCTGGGGAGGGGGGGTTGCATCGAGGAATAAAGGGAAGTAATTCTTGCAAGAGGCTTGAAAAGACCAACACATGGCCTTTTACGCCCCTATTTTCTTAAATGTGTGAAATCTGGCATGTGTGGATGGCAGTTTGCCAAGGACTGCACAGCAGCCTTTACAGAAGACTTTAAATCCACTTTTATGCCGTTTTTTTTACTGTTTTAAATCGATAAATTAGGGCGCCATTTTGGCGCGAATTTGAAGCTCTCTGATTGGCTGTTGAAATTTCTAAAGTCTTCTCTGATTGGCTGTTGGTTTTCATTCTGATTTCCTTAAAGCTTCTCTGATTGGATAATTTCAGAGCGGGAAGAGATTTGATTGGCTGATGGGAAGGGGGGGAATATCTGTTTATTCTTATTAACCTTTTACCGCACAATGACGCCTTTTAACACCCCTGAAAGAGAAGGCTTTTGGAAATAATCTGAGGAAAGGAGACAATGCAGGTTACCAGCATTTTCTCCTTTTCCCACAATGTTTTCTACCCTATCAAAGAAGCAATTGATTTTTAGTTATTCTTACATCTTATTGTATCTTTATGGCCTACTTCTAGATTCTTTTATCGGAAAAAGTTTCCGCAACAGCAAACGGTTGCTTCTGAATTTTATATTTTTGCGCAGCGATTAAACATAAAATTGACTTTTGACTCGCGCAGTCGTCAAAATTGGTTCAATGTTTTCATGACCCTGGTAAGAAAACAGGGAAAAATTTTGTTTACCTGTCCTTGAATTGTACAATAGGTATCAGTTGCCTCATAAAGTGTTGAAGTTGATTTTACGATTTTATGCGTAGCACGTAAGTCATGTATGCGTGAGATGGTCACGTAACCAAACCAATGGCCCTAGTGAGAGAAAAAGAAAAAGAAAAATCCATATAATTGACTTAAGCAACAGTTGGCGTCTGCTATAAAATATTCCGTCAGTCGATTTTTCATGTTTTTGCGGATACGTAAGTGGCACCTGCGAGACAACAGACAACCTAAAAGGGTTTGTTGTCAGGGTAAAAAAAGATTGCAGAAATAAAAAACAGATATTAGAAACTAAGTTCCCTATATTTGACCTATTAAGCAACAGGTGTCGTCTGCTATGAAATGTTCCGTAAGTCGATTTTCGCAACCGGCACCTATGAGACGGTAGTCAACGTAAATGGATTTCTCGTCACGGTATAAAGAGATTGGAGAAAAAAAATACACATTGAAAATTTAGTTCCTTTTGTTTGATTTATGCAATAAGAAGCAGTTGCTACTGAAAGAGCCTTCAGTCTTTTTTTAGCCACTTGTCGCATTATTTTCTGGGGTTTTCGCATGAGCGTAACTGGCACATATGAGACGGTAGTCAACATAACTGGGCTTCTTGTTGTGGTTTGAAGATATTAGAAATATTACACTTCAGTTGCCTCTGTTTGATATATGCAATAGGAAGCAACTGAGAGTTTTCAGTCTTTTTTTAGCCACCTGTCACATTCATTTCTGGGGTTTTCGCATGAGCGTAACTGGCACATATGTGACGGTAGTCAACGTAACTGGGTTTCTTGTTGCGGTTTAAAGAGATTAGAAAAATTACACTTCAGTTGCCATTGTTTGATATATGCAATAGGAAGTAACTGAAAGAATTTTCAGTCTTTTTTTAGCCACTTGTCGCATTAATTTCTGGTTTTTCTTTTTACACTGTACATTGATCACCTTGGTCTATTGAAAGTTTCAATGTGCAGCATTTCTTGTGGGCTGAGTTAGAAAAGCAAATCAAGTAAAGGGCTGGGGAGGGGGGGGTGCATCGAGGGTTAAAGGGAAGTAATTCTTGCAAGGGGCTTAAAAAGACCAAAACATGAGAGGGTAGTCAATGTAACTGGGTTTCTTGTTGCGGATTGAAGAGATTAGAAAAATTACACTTCAGTTGCCATTGTTTGATATATGCAATAGGAAGTAACTGAAAAGAGTTTTCAGTCTTTTTTTAGCCACTTGTCGCATTAATTTCTGTTGGTTTTTTTTTTTTCACTGTATATTGATCACTTTGGTCTATTGAAAGTTTCAATGTGCAGCATTTCTTGTGGGCTGAGTTAAAAAAGCAAATCCAGTAAAGGGCTGGGGAGGGGGGGTGCATCGAGGGTTAAAGGGAAGTAATTCTTGCAAGAGGCTTAAAAAGACCAAAACATATGAGCTGGGGAGGGGGGGTTGCATCGAGGAATAAAGGGAAGTAATTCTTGCAAGAGGCTTGAAAAGACCAACACATGGCCTTTTACGCCCCTATTTTCTTAAATGTGTGAAATCTGGCATGTGTGGATGGCAGTTTGCCAAGGACTGCACAGCAGCCTTTACAGAAGACTTTAAATCCACTTTTATGCCGTTTTTTTTACTGTTTTAAATCGATAAATTAGGGCGCCATTTTGGCGCGAATTTGAAGCTCTCTGATTGGCTGTTGAAATTTCTAAAGTCTTCTCTGATTGGCTGTTGGTTTTCATTCTGATTTCCTTAAAGCTTCTCTGATTGGATAATTTCAGAGCGGGAAGAGATTTGATTGGCTGATGGGAAGGGGGGGAATATCTGTTTATTCTTATTAACCTTTTACCGCACAATGACGCCTTTTAACACCCCTGAAAGAGAAGGCTTTTGGAAATAATCTGAGGAAAGGAGACAATGCAGGTTACCAGCATTTTCTCCTTTTCCCACAATGTTTTCTACCCTATCAAAGAAGCAATTGATTTTTAGTTATTCTTACATCTTATTGTATCTTTATGGCCTACTTCTAGATTCTTTTATCGGAAAAAGTTTCCGCAACAGCAAACGGTTGCTTCTGAATTTTATATTTTTGCGCAGCGATTAAACATAAAATTGACTTTTGACTCGCGCAGTCGTCAAAATTGGTTCAATGTTTTCATGACCCTGGTAAGAAAACAGGGAAAAATTTTGTTTACCTGTCCTTGAATTGTACAATAGGTATCAGTTGCCTCATAAAGTGTTGAAGTTGATTTTACGATTTTATGCGTAGCACGTAAGTCATGTATGCGTGAGATGGTCACGTAACCAAACCAATGGCCCTAGTGAGAGAAAAAGAAAAAGAAAAATCCATATAATTGACTTAAGCAACAGTTGGCGTCTGCTATAAAATATTCCGTCAGTCGATTTTTCATGTTTTTGCGGATACGTAAGTGGCACCTGCGAGACAACAGACAACCTAAAAGGGTTTGTTGTCAGGGTAAAAAAAGATTGCAGAAATAAAAAACAGATATTAGAAACTAAGTTCCCTATATTTGACCTATTAAGCAACAGGTGTCGTCTGCTATGAAATGTTCCGTAAGTCGATTTTCGCAACCGGCACCTATGAGACGGTAGTCAACGTAAATGGATTTCTCGTCACGGTATAAAGAGATTGGAGAAAAAAAATACTCATTGAAAATTTAGTTCCTTTTGTTTGATTTATGCAATAAGAAGCAGTTGCTACTGAAAGAGCCTTCAGTCTTTTTTTAGCCACTTGTCGCATTATTTTCTGGGGTTTTCGCATGAGCGTAACTGGCACATATGAGACGGTAGTCAACATAACTGGGCTTCTTGTTGTGGTTTGAAGATATTAGAAATATTACACTTCAGTTGCCTCTGTTTGATATATGCAATAGGAAGCAACTGAGAGTTTTCAGTCTTTTTTTAGCCACCTGTCACATTCATTTCTGGGGTTTTCGCATGAGCGTAACTGGCACATATGTGACGGTAGTCAACGTAACTGGGTTTCTTGTTGCGGTTTAAAGAGATTAGAAAAATTACACTTCAGTTGCCATTGTTTGATATATGCAATAGGAAGTAACTGAAAGAATTTTCAGTCTTTTTTTAGCCACTTGTCGCATTAATTTCTGGTTTTTCTTTTTACACTGTACATTGATCACCTTGGTCTATTGAAAGTTTCAATGTGCAGCATTTCTTGTGGGCTGAGTTAGAAAAGCAAATCAAGTAAAGGGCTGGGGAGGGGGGGGTGCATCGAGGGTTAAAGGGAAGTAATTCTTGCAAGGGGCTTAAAAAGACCAAAACATGAGAGGGTAGTCAATGTAACTGGGTTTCTTGTTGCGGATTGAAGAGATTAGAAAAATTACACTTCAGTTGCCATTGTTTGATATATGCAATAGGAAGTAACTGAAAAGAGTTTTCAGTCTTTTTTTAGCCACTTGTCGCATTAATTTCTGTTGGTTTTTTTTTTTTCACTGTATATTGATCACTTTGGTCTATTGAAAGTTTCAATGTGCAGCATTTCTTGTGGGCTGAGTTAAAAAAGCAAATCCAGTAAAGGGCTGGGGAGGGGGGGTGCATCGAGGGTTAAAGGGAAGTAATTCTTGCAAGAGGCTTAAAAAGACCAAAACATATGAGCTGGGGAGGGGGGGTTGCATCGAGGAATAAAGGGAAGTAATTCTTGCAAGAGGCTTGAAAAGACCAACACATGGCCTTTTACGCCCCTATTTTCTTAAATGTGTGAAATCTGGCATGTGTGGATGGCAGTTTGCCAAGGACTGCACAGCAGCCTTTACAGAAGACTTTAAATCCACTTTTATGCCGTTTTTTTTACTGTTTTAAATCGATAAATTAGGGCGCCATTTTGGCGCGAATTTGAAGCTCTCTGATTGGCTGTTGAAATTTCTAAAGTCTTCTCTGATTGGCTGTTGGTTTTCATTCTGATTTCCTTAAAGCTTCTCTGATTGGATAATTTCAGAGCGGGAAGAGATTTGATTGGCTGATGGGAAGGGGGGGAATATCTGTTTATTCTTATTAACCTTTTACCGCACAATGACGCCTTTTAACACCCCTGAAAGAGAAGGCTTTTGGAAATAATCTGAGGAAAGGAGACAATGCAGGTTACCAGCATTTTCTCCTTTTCCCACAATGTTTTCTACCCTATCAAAGAAGCAATTGATTTTTAGTTATTCTTACATCTTATTGTATCTTTATGGCCTACTTCTAGATTCTTTTATCGGAAAAAGTTTCCGCAACAGCAAACGGTTGCTTCTGAATTTTATATTTTTGCGCAGCGATTAAACATAAAATTGACTTTTGACTCGCGCAGTCGTCAAAATTGGTTCAATGTTTTCATGACCCTGGTAAGAAAACAGGGAAAAATTTTGTTTACCTGTCCTTGAATTGTACAATAGGTATCAGTTGCCTCATAAAGTGTTGAAGTTGATTTTACGATTTTATGCGTAGCACGTAAGTCATGTATGCGTGAGATGGTCACGTAACCAAACCAATGGCCCTAGTGAGAGAAAAAGAAAAAGAAAAATCCATATAATTGACTTAAGCAACAGTTGGCGTCTGCTATAAAATATTCCGTCAGTCGATTTTTCATGTTTTTGCGGATACGTAAGTGGCACCTGCGAGACAACAGACAACCTAAAAGGGTTTGTTGTCAGGGTAAAAAAAGATTGCAGAAATAAAAAACAGATATTAGAAACTAAGTTCCCTATATTTGACCTATTAAGCAACAGGTGTCGTCTGCTATGAAATGTTCCGTAAGTCGATTTTCGCAACCGGCACCTATGAGACGGTAGTCAACGTAAATGGATTTCTCGTCACGGTATAAAGAGATTGGAGAAAAAAAATACACATTGAAAATTTAGTTCCTTTTGTTTGATTTATGCAATAAGAAGCAGTTGCTACTGAAAGAGCCTTCAGTCTTTTTTTAGCCACTTGTCGCATTATTTTCTGGGGTTTTCGCATGAGCGTAACTGGCACATATGAGACGGTAGTCAACATAACTGGGCTTCTTGTTGTGGTTTGAAGATATTAGAAATATTACACTTCAGTTGCCTCTGTTTGATATATGCAATAGGAAGCAACTGAGAGTTTTCAGTCTTTTTTTAGCCACCTGTCACATTCATTTCTGGGGTTTTCGCATGAGCGTAACTGGCACATATGTGACGGTAGTCAACGTAACTGGGTTTCTTGTTGCGGTTTAAAGAGATTAGAAAAATTACACTTCAGTTGCCATTGTTTGATATATGCAATAGGAAGTAACTGAAAGAATTTTCAGTCTTTTTTTAGCCACTTGTCGCATTAATTTCTGGTTTTTCTTTTTACACTGTACATTGATCACCTTGGTCTATTGAAAGTTTCAATGTGCAGCATTTCTTGTGGGCTGAGTTAGAAAAGCAAATCAAGTAAAGGGCTGGGGAGGGGGGGGTGCATCGAGGGTTAAAGGGAAGTAATTCTTGCAAGGGGCTTAAAAAGACCAAAACATGAGAGGGTAGTCAATGTAACTGGGTTTCTTGTTGCGGATTGAAGAGATTAGAAAAATTACACTTCAGTTGCCATTGTTTGATATATGCAATAGGAAGTAACTGAAAAGAGTTTTCAGTCTTTTTTTAGCCACTTGTCGCATTAATTTCTGTTGGTTTTTTTTTTTTCACTGTATATTGATCACTTTGGTCTATTGAAAGTTTCAATGTGCAGCATTTCTTGTGGGCTGAGTTAAAAAAGCAAATCCAGTAAAGGGCTGGGGAGGGGGGGTGCATCGAGGGTTAAAGGGAAGTAATTCTTGCAAGAGGCTTAAAAAGACCAAAACATATGAGCTGGGGAGGGGGGGTTGCATCGAGGAATAAAGGGAAGTAATTCTTGCAAGAGGCTTGAAAAGACCAACACATGGCCTTTTACGCCCCTATTTTCTTAAATGTGTGAAATCTGGCATGTGTGGATGGCAGTTTGCCAAGGACTGCACAGCAGCCTTTACAGAAGACTTTAAATCCACTTTTATGCCGTTTTTTTTACTGTTTTAAATCGATAAATTAGGGCGCCATTTTGGCGCGAATTTGAAGCTCTCTGATTGGCTGTTGAAATTTCTAAAGTCTTCTCTGATTGGCTGTTGGTTTTCATTCTGATTTCCTTAAAGCTTCTCTGATTGGATAATTTCAGAGCGGGAAGAGATTTGATTGGCTGATGGGAAGGGGGGGAATATCTGTTTATTCTTATTAACCTTTTACCGCACAATGACGCCTTTTAACACCCCTGAAAGAGAAGGCTTTTGGAAATAATCTGAGGAAAGGAGACAATGCAGGTTACCAGCATTTTCTCCTTTTCCCACAATGTTTTCTACCCTATCAAAGAAGCAATTGATTTTTAGTTATTCTTACATCTTATTGTATCTTTATGGCCTACTTCTAGATTCTTTTATCGGAAAAAGTTTCCGCAACAGCAAACGGTTGCTTCTGAATTTTATATTTTTGCGCAGCGATTAAACATAAAATTGACTTTTGACTCGCGCAGTCGTCAAAATTGGTTCAATGTTTTCATGACCCTGGTAAGAAAACAGGGAAAAATTTTGTTTACCTGTCCTTGAATTGTACAATAGGTATCAGTTGCCTCATAAAGTGTTGAAGTTGATTTTACGATTTTATGCGTAGCACGTAAGTCATGTATGCGTGAGATGGTCACGTAACCAAACCAATGGCCCTAGTGAGAGAAAAAGAAAAAGAAAAATCCATATAATTGACTTAAGCAACAGTTGGCGTCTGCTATAAAATATTCCGTCAGTCGATTTTTCATGTTTTTGCGGATACGTAAGTGGCACCTGCGAGACAACAGACAACCTAAAAGGGTTTGTTGTCAGGGTAAAAAAAGATTGCAGAAATAAAAAACAGATATTAGAAACTAAGTTCCCTATATTTGACCTATTAAGCAACAGGTGTCGTCTGCTATGAAATGTTCCGTAAGTCGATTTTCGCAACCGGCACCTATGAGACGGTAGTCAACGTAAATGGATTTCTCGTCACGGTATAAAGAGATTGGAGAAAAAAAATACACATTGAAAATTTAGTTCCTTTTGTTTGATTTATGCAATAAGAAGCAGTTGCTACTGAAAGAGCCTTCAGTCTTTTTTTAGCCACTTGTCGCATTATTTTCTGGGGTTTTCGCATGAGCGTAACTGGCACATATGAGACGGTAGTCAACATAACTGGGCTTCTTGTTGTGGTTTGAAGATATTAGAAATATTACACTTCAGTTGCCTCTGTTTGATATATGCAATAGGAAGCAACTGAGAGTTTTCAGTCTTTTTTTAGCCACCTGTCACATTCATTTCTGGGGTTTTCGCATGAGCGTAACTGGCACATATGTGACGGTAGTCAACGTAACTGGGTTTCTTGTTGCGGTTTAAAGAGATTAGAAAAATTACACTTCAGTTGCCATTGTTTGATATATGCAATAGGAAGTAACTGAAAGAATTTTCAGTCTTTTTTTAGCCACTTGTCGCATTAATTTCTGGTTTTTCTTTTTACACTGTACATTGATCACCTTGGTCTATTGAAAGTTTCAATGTGCAGCATTTCTTGTGGGCTGAGTTAGAAAAGCAAATCAAGTAAAGGGCTGGGGAGGGGGGGGTGCATCGAGGGTTAAAGGGAAGTAATTCTTGCAAGGGGCTTAAAAAGACCAAAACATGAGAGGGTAGTCAATGTAACTGGGTTTCTTGTTGCGGATTGAAGAGATTAGAAAAATTACACTTCAGTTGCCATTGTTTGATATATGCAATAGGAAGTAACTGAAAAGAGTTTTCAGTCTTTTTTTAGCCACTTGTCGCATTAATTTCTGTTGGTTTTTTTTTTTTCACTGTATATTGATCACTTTGGTCTATTGAAAGTTTCAATGTGCAGCATTTCTTGTGGGCTGAGTTAAAAAAGCAAATCCAGTAAAGGGCTGGGGAGGGGGGGTGCATCGAGGGTTAAAGGGAAGTAATTCTTGCAAGAGGCTTAAAAAGACCAAAACATATGAGCTGGGGAGGGGGGGTTGCATCGAGGAATAAAGGGAAGTAATTCTTGCAAGAGGCTTGAAAAGACCAACACATGGCCTTTTACGCCCCTATTTTCTTAAATGTGTGAAATCTGGCATGTGTGGATGGCAGTTTGCCAAGGACTGCACAGCAGCCTTTACAGAAGACTTTAAATCCACTTTTATGCCGTTTTTTTTACTGTTTTAAATCGATAAATTAGGGCGCCATTTTGGCGCGAATTTGAAGCTCTCTGATTGGCTGTTGAAATTTCTAAAGTCTTCTCTGATTGGCTGTTGGTTTTCATTCTGATTTCCTTAAAGCTTCTCTGATTGGATAATTTCAGAGCGGGAAGAGATTTGATTGGCTGATGGGAAGGGGGGGAATATCTGTTTATTCTTATTAACCTTTTACCGCACAATGACGCCTTTTAACACCCCTGAAAGAGAAGGCTTTTGGAAATAATCTGAGGAAAGGAGACAATGCAGGTTACCAGCATTTTCTCCTTTTCCCACAATGTTTTCTACCCTATCAAAGAAGCAATTGATTTTTAGTTATTCTTACATCTTATTGTATCTTTATGGCCTACTTCTAGATTCTTTTATCGGAAAAAGTTTCCGCAACAGCAAACGGTTGCTTCTGAATTTTATATTTTTGCGCAGCGATTAAACATAAAATTGACTTTTGACTCGCGCAGTCGTCAAAATTGGTTCAATGTTTTCATGACCCTGGTAAGAAAACAGGGAAAAATTTTGTTTACCTGTCCTTGAATTGTACAATAGGTATCAGTTGCCTCATAAAGTGTTGAAGTTGATTTTACGATTTTATGCGTAGCACGTAAGTCATGTATGCGTGAGATGGTCACGTAACCAAACCAATGGCCCTAGTGAGAGAAAAAGAAAAAGAAAAATCCATATAATTGACTTAAGCAACAGTTGGCGTCTGCTATAAAATATTCCGTCAGTCGATTTTTCATGTTTTTGCGGATACGTAAGTGGCACCTGCGAGACAACAGACAACCTAAAAGGGTTTGTTGTCAGGGTAAAAAAAGATTGCAGAAATAAAAAACAGATATTAGAAACTAAGTTCCCTATATTTGACCTATTAAGCAACAGGTGTCGTCTGCTATGAAATGTTCCGTAAGTCGATTTTCGCAACCGGCACCTATGAGACGGTAGTCAACGTAAATGGATTTCTCGTCACGGTATAAAGAGATTGGAGAAAAAAAATACACATTGAAAATTTAGTTCCTTTTGTTTGATTTATGCAATAAGAAGCAGTTGCTACTGAAAGAGCCTTCAGTCTTTTTTTAGCCACTTGTCGCATTATTTTCTGGGGTTTTCGCATGAGCGTAACTGGCACATATGAGACGGTAGTCAACATAACTGGGCTTCTTGTTGTGGTTTGAAGATATTAGAAATATTACACTTCAGTTGCCTCTGTTTGATATATGCAATAGGAAGCAACTGAGAGTTTTCAGTCTTTTTTTAGCCACCTGTCACATTCATTTCTGGGGTTTTCGCATGAGCGTAACTGGCACATATGTGACGGTAGTCAACGTAACTGGGTTTCTTGTTGCGGTTTAAAGAGATTAGAAAAATTACACTTCAGTTGCCATTGTTTGATATATGCAATAGGAAGTAACTGAAAGAATTTTCAGTCTTTTTTTAGCCACTTGTCGCATTAATTTCTGGTTTTTCTTTTTACACTGTACATTGATCACCTTGGTCTATTGAAAGTTTCAATGTGCAGCATTTCTTGTGGGCTGAGTTAGAAAAGCAAATCAAGTAAAGGGCTGGGGAGGGGGGGGTGCATCGAGGGTTAAAGGGAAGTAATTCTTGCAAGGGGCTTAAAAAGACCAAAACATGAGAGGGTAGTCAATGTAACTGGGTTTCTTGTTGCGGATTGAAGAGATTAGAAAAATTACACTTCAGTTGCCATTGTTTGATATATGCAATAGGAAGTAACTGAAAAGAGTTTTCAGTCTTTTTTTAGCCACTTGTCGCATTAATTTCTGTTGGTTTTTTTTTTTTCACTGTATATTGATCACTTTGGTCTATTGAAAGTTTCAATGTGCAGCATTTCTTGTGGGCTGAGTTAAAAAAGCAAATCCAGTAAAGGGCTGGGGAGGGGGGGTGCATCGAGGGTTAAAGGGAAGTAATTCTTGCAAGAGGCTTAAAAAGACCAAAACATATGAGCTGGGGAGGGGGGGTTGCATCGAGGAATAAAGGGAAGTAATTCTTGCAAGAGGCTTGAAAAGACCAACACATGGCCTTTTACGCCCCTATTTTCTTAAATGTGTGAAATCTGGCATGTGTGGATGGCAGTTTGCCAAGGACTGCACAGCAGCCTTTACAGAAGACTTTAAATCCACTTTTATGCCGTTTTTTTTACTGTTTTAAATCGATAAATTAGGGCGCCATTTTGGCGCGAATTTGAAGCTCTCTGATTGGCTGTTGAAATTTCTAAAGTCTTCTCTGATTGGCTGTTGGTTTTCATTCTGATTTCCTTAAAGCTTCTCTGATTGGATAATTTCAGAGCGGGAAGAGATTTGATTGGCTGATGGGAAGGGGGGGAATATCTGTTTATTCTTATTAACCTTTTACCGCACAATGACGCCTTTTAACACCCCTGAAAGAGAAGGCTTTTGGAAATAATCTGAGGAAAGGAGACAATGCAGGTTACCAGCATTTTCTCCTTTTCCCACAATGTTTTCTACCCTATCAAAGAAGCAATTGATTTTTAGTTATTCTTACATCTTATTGTATCTTTATGGCCTACTTCTAGATTCTTTTATCGGAAAAAGTTTCCGCAACAGCAAACGGTTGCTTCTGAATTTTATATTTTTGCGCAGCGATTAAACATAAAATTGACTTTTGACTCGCGCAGTCGTCAAAATTGGTTCAATGTTTTCATGACCCTGGTAAGAAAACAGGGAAAAATTTTGTTTACCTGTCCTTGAATTGTACAATAGGTATCAGTTGCCTCATAAAGTGTTGAAGTTGATTTTACGATTTTATGCGTAGCACGTAAGTCATGTATGCGTGAGATGGTCACGTAACCAAACCAATGGCCCTAGTGAGAGAAAAAGAAAAAGAAAAATCCATATAATTGACTTAAGCAACAGTTGGCGTCTGCTATAAAATATTCCGTCAGTCGATTTTTCATGTTTTTGCGGATACGTAAGTGGCACCTGCGAGACAACAGACAACCTAAAAGGGTTTGTTGTCAGGGTAAAAAAAGATTGCAGAAATAAAAAACAGATATTAGAAACTAAGTTCCCTATATTTGACCTATTAAGCAACAGGTGTCGTCTGCTATGAAATGTTCCGTAAGTCGATTTTCGCAACCGGCACCTATGAGACGGTAGTCAACGTAAATGGATTTCTCGTCACGGTATAAAGAGATTGGAGAAAAAAAATACTCATTGAAAATTTAGTTCCTTTTGTTTGATTTATGCAATAAGAAGCAGTTGCTACTGAAAGAGCCTTCAGTCTTTTTTTAGCCACTTGTCGCATTATTTTCTGGGGTTTTCGCATGAGCGTAACTGGCACATATGAGACGGTAGTCAACATAACTGGGCTTCTTGTTGTGGTTTGAAGATATTAGAAATATTACACTTCAGTTGCCTCTGTTTGATATATGCAATAGGAAGCAACTGAGAGTTTTCAGTCTTTTTTTAGCCACCTGTCACATTCATTTCTGGGGTTTTCGCATGAGCGTAACTGGCACATATGTGACGGTAGTCAACGTAACTGGGTTTCTTGTTGCGGTTTAAAGAGATTAGAAAAATTACACTTCAGTTGCCATTGTTTGATATATGCAATAGGAAGTAACTGAAAGAATTTTCAGTCTTTTTTTAGCCACTTGTCGCATTAATTTCTGGTTTTTCTTTTTACACTGTACATTGATCACCTTGGTCTATTGAAAGTTTCAATGTGCAGCATTTCTTGTGGGCTGAGTTAGAAAAGCAAATCAAGTAAAGGGCTGGGGAGGGGGGGGTGCATCGAGGGTTAAAGGGAAGTAATTCTTGCAAGGGGCTTAAAAAGACCAAAACATGAGAGGGTAGTCAATGTAACTGGGTTTCTTGTTGCGGATTGAAGAGATTAGAAAAATTACACTTCAGTTGCCATTGTTTGATATATGCAATAGGAAGTAACTGAAAAGAGTTTTCAGTCTTTTTTTAGCCACTTGTCGCATTAATTTCTGTTGGTTTTTTTTTTTTCACTGTATATTGATCACTTTGGTCTATTGAAAGTTTCAATGTGCAGCATTTCTTGTGGGCTGAGTTAAAAAAGCAAATCCAGTAAAGGGCTGGGGAGGGGGGGTGCATCGAGGGTTAAAGGGAAGTAATTCTTGCAAGAGGCTTAAAAAGACCAAAACATATGAGCTGGGGAGGGGGGGTTGCATCGAGGAATAAAGGGAAGTAATTCTTGCAAGAGGCTTGAAAAGACCAACACATGGCCTTTTACGCCCCTATTTTCTTAAATGTGTGAAATCTGGCATGTGTGGATGGCAGTTTGCCAAGGACTGCACAGCAGCCTTTACAGAAGACTTTAAATCCACTTTTATGCCGTTTTTTTTACTGTTTTAAATCGATAAATTAGGGCGCCATTTTGGCGCGAATTTGAAGCTCTCTGATTGGCTGTTGAAATTTCTAAAGTCTTCTCTGATTGGCTGTTGGTTTTCATTCTGATTTCCTTAAAGCTTCTCTGATTGGATAATTTCAGAGCGGGAAGAGATTTGATTGGCTGATGGGAAGGGGGGGAATATCTGTTTATTCTTATTAACCTTTTACCGCACAATGACGCCTTTTAACACCCCTGAAAGAGAAGGCTTTTGGAAATAATCTGAGGAAAGGAGACAATGCAGGTTACCAGCATTTTCTCCTTTTCCCACAATGTTTTCTACCCTATCAAAGAAGCAATTGATTTTTAGTTATTCTTACATCTTATTGTATCTTTATGGCCTACTTCTAGATTCTTTTATCGGAAAAAGTTTCCGCAACAGCAAACGGTTGCTTCTGAATTTTATATTTTTGCGCAGCGATTAAACATAAAATTGACTTTTGACTCGCGCAGTCGTCAAAATTGGTTCAATGTTTTCATGACCCTGGTAAGAAAACAGGGAAAAATTTTGTTTACCTGTCCTTGAATTGTACAATAGGTATCAGTTGCCTCATAAAGTGTTGAAGTTGATTTTACGATTTTATGCGTAGCACGTAAGTCATGTATGCGTGAGATGGTCACGTAACCAAACCAATGGCCCTAGTGAGAGAAAAAGAAAAAGAAAAATCCATATAATTGACTTAAGCAACAGTTGGCGTCTGCTATAAAATATTCCGTCAGTCGATTTTTCATGTTTTTGCGGATACGTAAGTGGCACCTGCGAGACAACAGACAACCTAAAAGGGTTTGTTGTCAGGGTAAAAAAAGATTGCAGAAATAAAAAACAGATATTAGAAACTAAGTTCCCTATATTTGACCTATTAAGCAACAGGTGTCGTCTGCTATGAAATGTTCCGTAAGTCGATTTTCGCAACCGGCACCTATGAGACGGTAGTCAACGTAAATGGATTTCTCGTCACGGTATAAAGAGATTGGAGAAAAAAAATACACATTGAAAATTTAGTTCCTTTTGTTTGATTTATGCAATAAGAAGCAGTTGCTACTGAAAGAGCCTTCAGTCTTTTTTTAGCCACTTGTCGCATTATTTTCTGGGGTTTTCGCATGAGCGTAACTGGCACATATGAGACGGTAGTCAACATAACTGGGCTTCTTTGATATATGCAATAGGAATTAATTGAAAGAGAATTTTACATTTTTATGAGGCAATAGGACTAAGCAATAGGAATTTTTTTATTGACCCTGTTTATCCTTACATCTTATTGTTTATTTTGTTGTTATTTTTTGACTTGGGATTTACTTTAGAAAGCAAGAGACAGAAAAGCCAATGGCCTGCGATTAAGCAATCACTGAAGCTTTAAAGATAGTCGATTTTGCTATATTGTGTTGTGACAGCTACAGCCAAAGCCTTAACCTCCGTTTCGCATTTGGATTCAAACTTGGAAAGAAGGAACGGTAGAAATCACCTTCTTGCACAATTTATGTGTGTATTAAGTTTTATTCTTATCAGAATTGGATGAAAAAATTATCTTTCTCTATCATTTATAATTTTGAACCTGGCCAATTCGAAACTATGATGATATGATTGCTCCAAATAAACAGTGAAATGAACACAGATGAATTCACAGAAGTTTGCACAAAACAGGTTTGTCTAATTTCAAATCTAGTTTGATTGGTTGATTGTTTAGAGTTAATCGCCTTTTTAAAAGCTTATATCATATCATGGCCGTGACTGTAATTATTACAAGATATTATAATATTTAGGTAAAATTTGAATAAAGGTTTTGAAAATACGTGAGAATTCCTGGCCGAATTCCCGTGTGCATTTCCACCATTTTGTTCCATTGTTTTCGTTGAAACCTAATAGATCTAGAAAAGCTTCCCTCCTGGATTGTTGTGCCTTACAATTCACTACTGCCGTATATTGAATGATATTTAAACCATGACAGAATTAATATGAAAATAGGCAAAGCCTAGAAACCAAGAGAATTTTTTCCTCGGACATAAAACATAAGGATGTCAGACACTTAGACCCCTGACCATTTAGACCCCTTAAAATTTGGGTGACAATTAGACCCCTGAGACACATAGACCCCTATTTTAGTGAGACACTTAGACCCCTATTTTCAAAAAGAAAATTCACATGTTAATTGACTATGTCTATGGATTGTTTTACTTGTAAATCTTGTCTTGAAACATAAAATAAGTATTTTGACTTTTGAGATCATATATTATTGCTACAGAAATACAGTAGCTGATGAAATGATTTTGAATTACTAACAGTCAACGGAAAATTTAAACAGGCATCTCTATTTTTAGTTCTTTTCCTTGGTATGCAAAATGCTTTTGTTTTTCAAAATTCCAGATAATATTTGGTATTTTTAGTAGAATATGGGTATCAAACTTTTGTGTGGTAAGTTAAAGTTAATGTATGACTTTAGTACATAGATTAATCACCTTTATGAATTTTTATGAACCCTTTACCACACAGTGCCGACTTTTGACGACCCTGAGAAAGAAGCCCCTTGAAAACATTGTGGGAAAAGGAGAAAATGCTGGTAACCAGCATTTTCTCCTTTTTCTACTATGTTTTCCCTCCTCTTCCATACAAATTTTGAATTTTAATCACTTTTATTTTGACCTCTGCAAAATATACTGCTTTCAATATATTTGGACCAGTCTAAAATTTTGTAGTTTACTATAGAGTTAATGAGCTTGCCTCAAAAGTGGTCAAGAATGGATATTTACAAAATTTACAATATGCAGTTTCATTGCAAAGGGGTATGAGAAATTTTATAAAGCTTAAATTAATAACTGACACACTCAAACTGTTCAACACGATCAGTGACCACCATAAATCAATAAAATTCCTCCTTTCCCACTGTGTTTTCAGTCTTCAAAAGACAGAACCAACAAATATAAGCCATACTTTATTTATTGTGTGCTAATTCTTTGGATTTAACAAAGTCAAAAGTTTTAATGTCTGGTAAAGAGTTAAGGGATCTCTGAAAGGATGTTTCATGATCCAATTAACACTTTTGACTGGGGATAGATAAGATAAGGACAATAAATTAATACAAAGGGATATCCCTTTTCTCAATCATTAATTTTGAATTTATGCCCTTAGTATTTATCTATCCACCCTTTTTTCTATCTATATCTCTTTTCAATCCTTCAGTCATCGTTAATAAATCAATGAATTTACATTAATCCTTTACATCACCATAAAATTTTGGAATTGTCCACATTGAAAGCATTTGCAGACAATAAGTTAAATGTAGTTAAAATGATACAATATGCCCCTAAAAGGTTGAAAACATTGTGGGAAAAGGAGACAATGCTGGCTGCAAGCATTTTCTCCTTTTCTCATGTTTTCAAAAGCCCTCACCCTCAGGATCTTTTGGAGTCAGGATTATGTCGTTAAAGGGTAAAAGGAGAACTTCTCAGTCATGAAACAAAAAGAAAAGATTTTAATATTGTGCAACAGCTTTCAAATTTTAGATTTGTAAGTTGAAATTTTGTGAAGGGTAGAAAACATTGTGGGAAAAGGAGAAAATGCTGGTTACTAGCATTTTCTCCTTTTCCCACAATGTTTTGTAAATGTTTTCTTTCTCAGGGTCGTCAGAAGTAGGGATTATGTGGTAATGGGTTAAATCATAGTTAGTATAGGAGAAAATGCTGGTAAGCAGGATCTTTTCCTCTTCCCACAGTGCTGTCTAACTTTCCCAAATCCAATCTGTTATTTTTATATGATCTTTTTCATAAAGGTGTGAATGAGAAAATACAGGTAAATTAAACAACAGTAAAAAAATACAACAATATTTCATAAATGTGTGAATTGGAAAATACAGGTAAACGAACAATAAAAAAAAAAAACAGGTAACTGCAAGAACTATAAAAAAAAATACACCTAAATTTCATAAAGATGTGAATTGAAAAACAAATTCTATTTTTTTTTTAAATAGAGGTAAATTAAACAACAATGATTTAAAAAAGACCAAAAACGATCTATGTCCCAAAAATAAAAATAGGGGTTTAAGTGTCTCAAGTGTTAAGGGGTCAAAATGTCTCAAAGGGGTCTAGTTGTCACCCAAAAATCAATATTTTAAGGGGTCTAAATGGTCAGGGGTCTAAGTGTCTCACTCCCAAAACATAATCGGTACATGATCAGTGCTGATATATATTCGTTTGACACTGCCCAACACATTTTCAGTGGCAATAGATATATTTTATCTGCAGACATGAATTCAAAAGTGATACAAATACAAAAGCCCTCAACAGGGAAACATTTTCCTCGCATTTTATCCTTTTCCCGCAATATTCTCAGAATCCTTCTTCAGCACCGTTTAAAATCTGGATTGTGTGATAAAGGGTTAACTAGCCAAGAATTAATTTGTTCCCAAATTATCAGGAGTCGCTAATCCCAGCTGGACTACTTTTTTCCAAGAGCCAATGATAAGCTTTGCGACCTGTCATCTGGTAAATGTAGAGTGGGAAAGCAGCCACTGGGCTGGAAAGAAGTTAGTGCAATCCTGATTAAAGGCATAATAGGAATATCGTTTGCATATCATTACAAAAATTCTGGGAAAAGAATATCAATAGTGTTACTTTCAATGACATATGAACCACGCAGTGCTTAAAATGAGGTCATCTTCTGATGTCAGCCTTTATCCCTCTCGTCCTCTTGCAGGACCAAACTAATCCCAGCTGGACTATTTTTTTTTTTTCTCGAAGAATCAATGATAATCATTGTGACCTGCTATCGGATGAATGTAAAGTGGGAAAGCAGTAACTGGGCTGGAAAGAAGTTAGTGTAGCCTAATTCTAATTAAAGGCACACGAGGGAAGCAACGATAGGTGCACTAGTTGCCATGATAAGTAACTGAAGTAATCTTGAAAGTGGTCGAATAAACATACAAATAGGGCCTATCTGTATATTTAGGGCATTGTGTACAATAAGGAATAAATTATTGCTGATCATTTTCATTTCGCTACATGGGGTTGTGGAAACCTATAGGTAGGAAAGGGAACTTTGTAGATCTAACATTTAGCTCTATACATTGTATATAGAGAAGAAACTCATTGTAAGCAAGTATTGTAGACAGCATAATTTTCAGGCACTTGAATATATTGTCAAAACTCTTTGGGAATTCAAATTGAAGAGAAATGATGAAAGTACAATTGCAAGAAATTGTCTCTTTCTCCTGCTTTACGACCTATGAAAAGCAATGAAAGGTTCAAATCATAGATCTAGATATTTCTTTTTTAAGATCAGATGTTAATCCAATCAATATTGGAAAAGGAGAAGTTCCTCCTAAAATTAGTATGTCTAAAAATAAAGTCAGATAGGCATACAGCCCCTTGTGGTTATAAGGGTCAAAACCAGGTCAATAGCAGGCGGAAAGCCATCACAATCAGATCCTTGGAAAAGGGTAAAAACTAAAAGGATGCTTATATATGCTCCCCAGGTACTACCAAAAAATACCTTCATCTTCTCACCTCTAACCAGCTGATTGATTGAATTTGCATTTATGGTGCACCCAACCCCAAAGGCTGTTTATATTGGAATGGGTGGGTGAAGGTGCAGATATACGACGAACCCTTCCTAAGTTATACCTGTTTCTTTAATTAACGTGCTTAGTGTATTTAAGCAACATTGCAATGTACCTTAGTTCAACGTCTCATCCAAAAGAATATCAGTAATTTTAGAGGACCAGTGGTGGGAATCAAACCACACCCTCAATTTTGACACAAATTATCGCCTTCACGATTGCTGCACTCTCCCAACTGAGCTATTAACCCAATAAACGGCCTTACCAACCCATGACAATGCCACAAGCACTCTTCCCATTTCAGTTGTTTCCTAAATATCTTTATCCAATCCCCTACATGTATCTATGTTGTACCCAAAATAGATCTAGACTATCCGTAGTCTTGTCATCTGTCTCAAAATCAAGAATATTTATTTACTCTCTTTTTCTTCATTAAAGAACAATTTTAGAGGTATTTTTTAATAAGTCTCGTGAACAAAGTGTTGAAATAGAAAAGACGTAAGTTAAGGTGTTGAAGAAACCAATGCGAACACAGAATAGGGCGAACCGCAAAAGGACTAGAGGGATCAAGGCCAACATCAGAAAATGACGTCATTTGAAGCACTGTGTAGTTCATACGTCATTGAAACTAACACTTTTGATGTTCTTTTCCCAGAATTTTTGTAATGATATGGGAACAAAAGGGAAATGTTGTAGATAGATTACTATTAAGGAAATTTTAACAAAAAAAAATAAATTTAATCTTATGGATTTTGTCTGACTGTGACAGTTGAATTGTTCTTGTAATGATTAAATAAACCAACCGTCTGGTTGTCATGGAAGTTGAAGTATAGATACAGTCGATCAGTATGGTTACAAACTCAGTGCGCGTGTCGTAGAACACATCATTTTTCCTCCCCCTTTTGTTTTTTGCAAAAACAAATACGCTCGAAAGATGCGTTTATTCAACCATTTCCCAAAATTTATGCGATTTATGTTAAGTTTTGTTATTAGAAAAGTTCATAACAAATGCTGACTGTGCTCTCAAAATTTGCCAGTAGATGAATGTTCTTTGCTCTCGTAAAGAAATTCTGGTACGGTCCAGTCTGTCACGGCAAGCTCACCTCCACTCGTCACAACTCGGCCGATTCCCTACCTAAATCTAACCTCGTCCGTATCAAGGAGATTTCCATTTTGAAATGAGAATCTCGTGATTCTATATGGTGCGCCACTAACAGTTGTTTAGCAATGACATAAACAACCTTGAAGAAGTTATTCACACCTTTGTCAGTGAAAAGTTCAATTGGAATTGACAAACCAAGTTTTAAAAAAAATGAATAAATTATATCCTTTGATATTTTTCTATATAGCACACTTTCATATTATATGGTTTAGAGCTTTTTTCACGCACGTTGCTAAGCACAGAACTATTCTAAACCCTGGCAAATTTTTAGAAATCAAAATGTGAACGGCCGCCATTATAAAAAGAAATTAACGTCGGACATCAAAATGTACAAACTTTTCAATGCATAATTCGTATCAAAAACATGACAAATAAAAAGAATACATGTTTCTCAAATCGCAGTCACTACAAAGGTATGAATAGTTTGTCTATCGAACATATTTATTGACAATGAATTTTTTAAGTGATGAAAAAGTATCCTCGGTCGCCATTTTATTTGTTTACATACCGTTAGCAACGGTGACGTCATCAAAAGCGAAAATTGAAAATCCCGCGAAAGCGCGGTGTAGCGACGGAACAAATTTCTCGTCGATTTTAAATAAATAAGACTGATTGAAAAGAGAGATCAACGAATTTGATTAAATTTTATTGTTAAATCAGGGGAAACTATGTCTAAACAATGTTAAAGATTTTGATAGAAAATTGAAACTCAAGTTTTCTTTTGTAAGAGGAGCCTTACAATTTTTTAGAACGGTAAACCGGCGTATTTCCGGCAAATGCATCGATCTGACGCATATCATTCCACCAGTTACAGCTGAGGAATATCACCCGAGGTATGCCGAATGGCTCACCTCCAGTAGACAAAAAAAAATCAACAAAAATTCAAAATGGCCGAGAAAAGTCTAATGGGGTTTGTAATTTGAATTATGAAATTTGATGATTTTGAGTTTTATTCGTATGTGTAACCTTTAGGCTGTCTTTCGCCCGTATTAAACAACAGTCTAAGACTATAATTAATGCTGACGAATAAACATTGGTTGGAAAGAAGATACATATATGTACCTGTATTAGTGTGCATATGGCCCACAGGTGCCTGACATGTCTGGAATCATACCATCCCTCTATATAGATATAATTAAGACTTTATTATATCAATATATAGGGATGGTATGATACCAGACACGTCAGGCACCTGTGATATGGCCGGTGTAATGCAGAGAAATGACCCCCATTACAAAATGACCCCCAGGTCATTTCTCGCCGTAGAATAATGACCCATGGGTCATTTCTCTGCGTCGAGAAATGATCCATGGGTCATTCCTCTACGTCGAGAAATGTGGTGGGGGTCATTTTTCTGCATTACACCGGCAATAGACAGGGATGGGCTTTCATATGTGTAAAGTGTCGTCACTGACCAGATCTGCAATCCATGCAGATAGATCTAGATCCAAACCAGCATTTTTATTAGCTCTACTGGCTTTCAGCCAGCAGAGCTTGTGTCATGGCGTGGTTTCCGTCGTCCGTCCGTCTGTCTGTCCGTCTGTTAGTCTTTTTCTTGTTTACGCGGTAAAGTCTTCATTTCTGGTCAGATTTTCATGAAACTTACACAGTTTGTTTATCTCATCGATAGCTTTAACCCTATTGATTTTGAAAAAAAAATCTGACAAACAGTATGGGAAAAGTAGCCATTTCAAGTTTAGAATTTCCATTTCTTGTTTACGCGATAAAGTCTGTATTTTTGGTCAGATTTCCATGAAACTTGCACAGTTTGTTTATCTTATCAATAGCTTCAACCCTATTGATTTTGAAAAAAATCCAACGAACAGTATAGGAAAAGTAGCCATTTCAAGTTGAAAACTTGCATTTCTTGTTTACGCAATAAATTCTTCATTTTTGGTCAGATTTCTGTGAAACTTACACAGTTTATCTCATCGATAACTTTAACCCTGTTGATTTTGAAAAATCCAACAAACAGTATGCAAAAAGTAGCCATTTCAAATTGAACAATTTCATTGCCTGTTTATATGATAATGTATTTATTTGTGATCAGCTTGTTTACCCGATCAATAGCTTTTTAACCCTTTTGAGTTTGAAAAAATTCAACGAACAGTAATGAAAAAGTAGCCATTTTGAGTTGAAAATGTCAATTTTTTTGTCTTTTTGTTTTTTTGTGTAATGAATTCCTATGTATGCTTTGTTTAAAAGCAAACTCTCTGCCAGTAGAGCATTTTCAGGCCTTTCAGGGCCTTCTAGTTTTCTTTTTCCCACAATGTTTTCTAGAGGCTTCTTTCTCATGGGTGTCAAAAGAAGGGATTGTGTGGTAATGGGTTAAAGGTGGGCACTAAGGTTTTTCATATCTCACCAAAATAAAATATATATAATTATATATTTTGACTGAAATTTACATGAAAAAATAATACAAATCATTAATAATTAAGACTCATAAATTACATTAAAAAATTTTTTTTGATGGTGTCCCCTTAACTCTTTACCACACAATCTCGACTTTAACGACCCTGAGAGAAAAGCCTTTTGAAAACATTGTGGGAAAGGGAGAAAATGCTCTTTCTCTTTCCCACAATGTTTTCTACCCTCCCAGAAGAAATTTCAATTTTTGAGCTGCCTTTATTTTGTTGTCTGCAAGTGCTTTTAATTTGGACCAGTCTAAAATTTTGTCGTGTGGTAAAGATTTCGCGCCAAAATCAATAAAGCATTGTGGGAATGTCATTTCATAACAAACATATAATAATTTTTTTCCACAATGTCTTCTTCGGATGCTCATGTTTGAAACTTTGTCTGTGTATTCTTGTATGTAAATGAGCGAATTGATCATCTAAAAATAGAATGTGTCCCCTGTTGGTGTCAACCTGGGCCGCAGTAAATCTCAAATTTCTTGTGTTGTCAGATGGTTTTCGACAAGTGGGATTTTATGAACGCAAATTAAAAGGCTTTGGGAGTGTAAGGCTAATCTTTTTGCATTTTTGTAAAATTTTCGTCCCAAAATCTGAAGGGCGGCCTTTAAAGTAATTTATTTTTACATCAATTAGTAATTACTTAAAAATAACAGAAAGGCTATGATTTATTACAATTAATTCAGTTACAACTGTAATTTGACTAGGGTCTGGATGTGACAGTGGTTAAAAGTACAATGACTGCAGCCTGC
This sequence comes from Tridacna crocea, assembly GCA_943736015.1. Classification (NCBI taxonomy): domain Eukaryota; kingdom Metazoa; phylum Mollusca; class Bivalvia; order Cardiida; family Cardiidae; genus Tridacna; species Tridacna crocea. The sequence goes on from OX031068.1 coordinate 33,048,177, forward strand.
CAGTACTGACCAGCACAACCACAACGTTTTACTGTAGCTTTATGCAGTTGACCTTAAAGGTGGCCCTTCAGATTTTGGGAAGAAAATTTTTACAAAAATACAAAAAAAAATATCATCCTTATATTCCTAAAGCCTTATAATTTTCATTCTTTTAATACCAGTAGTCGAAAACCATCCAACAACTAGATAAATTAGAGATTTACTACAGCCCAGGTCGACACCGGAGGGAAACACGGTCTATTTTTACATGAGCAAGTCGCTCATTCACATACCGGAAATATACATTTAGCTTCAGTTAAAGCATCCAAAGTTCTAGACATTATGGAAAATAATTACATGTTGGTTATGTTATGGAATTTAATAGTCAATAGTCACATGCAAGTCACTTAACATTCCCACAATGCTTTTTTGATTTTTGCGGGAAATCTAAAAATAGTTTAACTCTTTACCACACAAGAAAATTTTAGACTGGTCCAAATTGAAAGCATTTGCAGATGACAAAATAAAGGTGACTGAAAATTAAAATTTGTTCTTAGAAGGGTAGAAAACACTGTGGGAAAAGGAGAAAATGCTGGTTACCAGCATTTTCTCCTTTTCCCACAGTGTTTTCAAAAGGCATCTTTCTCAGGGGCGTCAAAAGTAGGGATTGTGTGGTAATGGGTTAAGAGGCTACATAGCCTTTTAAGGGAATACCACCAATTTTTTTTTTTTAATAATTTCATGATTCTTAATTACTGATGATTTTTATGTTTGAAATTAACTACGGACAACTATATACATGACTGTTAATGTAACCATGGCTTAAATATATGCATGAAATACTACAGCGCTGATTTTATTATTACAGTAGTGCTATCCTCCACATTGTTTTGTTTTTTTTAGCACAGTTGGTGAGAAGAAACACTCTGTAATAAGTCAGTACAACTCTCTTGACATTTCTTTCTGAAACTGTATTACACGCTCTCATTCAAATCACAATGTATTTGCCAATTTCTTTTACCTTTTGTTACAGGGTTTGTTTCGATAAACTAATTGATACTCTATACCAAGCCATAATACCAAAACACAATTATAACTCAATACAGTATTAATAAATTTCAACAACATGCTTCTGCTACCCATGATTGCACTGCAAGAAAAACAGCAATGCTCTCTTCTTCAGCACTATTAAAAAACAGGACAACTTTTCAAGAATCAATGATTTCAAAGTCTACCCTAAAAAAATGTGTTATAAAACTGAAAATTTTTAAAATAAAGCTTACCCCAGAACTCTTTCCAGCACTGCCGCACGCTATTCAGGTATATCCTTTACAAAAATACATGTCTAAAGATGCTTGCTGACCCCTCAGTTTATAGCTTAGCATGACTTGCCATCCCATGATTCACAGAATCCATGTGCCGATGCAACAAGCACAACCCTCCAAATAGATAACAAACACACACAGGACTCTTCGCTCCAATAGAACATTTAAACATTTAACCCTTAACCGCACAATTATGATTTTTGACGATCTTTGGAAAGAAACCTTTTGAAAACATTGTGGGCAAAGGACAAAATGCTTGTAACCAGCATTTTCTCCTTTTCCCACAATGTTTTCTACCCTATTACTAAATTGCTCCATTCAACCCTTTCCCAAATGACAAATTTTGGACTCTTCCAAACCAAAAGAGTTTGCAGACGACAATTTTAGATTTGGAGAAAATGGCAGAAAGTTCTCAAAAAGGGTAGAAAACAATGTGGGAAAAGGAGAAATTGCTCATTACGAGTAATTTCTCCTTTTCCCACAACGTTTTCAAAAGACTTTTACTGTAGACACGTTAAAACCAGGGCTTGTTTGGGAAAGGGTTAAGCCACATTGAATTGTCATCTGCAAATGCTTTCGATTTGGATGGAACTAAAATTTTGTTATCTGGAAAAGGGTTAACTCATTACCACATGACAATATTTTAGGCTTGCCCAAATTGAAAGCATTTGCAGACGACAAAATAAAAGCGACTGAAAATTTAACATTTGTTTTGTGAAGAGTAGAAAACATTGTGGGAAAAGGAGAAAATGCTGGTTACCAGCATTTTCTCCTTTTCCCACAATGTTTTCTAGAGGCTTCTTTCTCAGGGTCGTCAAAAGTAGGGATTGTATGGTAATGGGTTAAACTTGTAAAACTTACATAATGTACACAGTCATTCTATACCAGCCGACATAGCTCAGTATAGGTAGAGCATAGGACTCGTGAACACAATGTTTCGGGTCACTACAGGTTGTGGGTTCCAACCCCCGGCTCTCCAACTAAAAATTACTAATATTCTTTTGGATGAGACATTAAACCGAGGTCCTGTGTGGCTGTGCTATACGCTGAGTACGTTTAAGAACCAGGCGAAGCTCTCAGTAGTTTCAACCTGTATCCTTGCACTATCCCCATAATAACTAACCGTCTTCTGGGGGCGTTGCTCAGATGAGCAATGGGTGGCAACGATAAATAAATGCAAATTCAATCAATTCAGTCACTCTATCTGCCCTTCAAATAACTTTATGCATTATCCTTTACTCTTAAACTACATTAACCCATTTCCAAACAATCAGAGGTTTTTATGACTTGACGGGGTAGCATTTTGAAAAATATTGTGGAAAAGGGAGAAAATGCTGGTTACAACCATTTTCTCCTGTTTTCACAATGTTTTCTACCATTTCAAAGATGGAAGTAACCTGTTGAGCTGCACTGGACTTGTTTCACAATGAAAGCAAAATAAACATGTTATTAGGTTTTTGAAGCTCAGACATTTTAAGTTTTAACCATTTCCAACACAACAAAATTTTAGTTTAAGCAAATTTATTTTACATCGATTGAGAAACAAGTTCATAAAACTTATACTAATCATTCTTGATTCTGGTTCCTGAGAACTACACCAGTACTCACAAGAATGTGTGGGCCAATGAAAATCCCAAAGTTGACACCTGCTCCCAAATACCGAACTCAAGGCCTTTGGCTTATGAGGCCCTTGCTCTACCTCACAGACATGACAACAAAATTTTAGACTCATCCAAACTGAAATCATTTGCAGATTTGCAGATGACAAATCTAATGCAGCTCAACAGATTAATGGGGTGGGGCGGTAGAGCTGTTTCCTTCAAGACTACAAAATGTTTTGCAGAATTTTTTTTAAATGTTTCAGAATTTTTATGCTGAACTACAGATGCAAGAAAAACAGTTAAGTCCAAGAAGTAAAATGTCTAAAAATAACAACATGTATTTAAGTACGTGCCAGATGTCAAAGTGTTAGATTTGTCCTTTGAAAGCAACTATTGATAATGAACTGAAAACGGCTTCAATAATGGGATTTGTCATTGAAAGAGTAGAAAGCATTGTAGGAAAAAGATTAAATGCTAGTCACCAACATTTTTCTTCCTTTTCCAACAGTATTCCCATTAGCCTTCTTTCTCAGGTTGTTTTGGTAAGGGTAAAGCAGCAGTTTTGAAGAGATGGTTTATAACATATGTAGAATAATCAAGATTTCATAATTTTCTTTATTATACAATTTAATTTTCCACCTTACACACTGTTTTACAGATGATGACATCCTTGGTTTGGTACTGGAATGGAAGAATCCTTAAGAGCCCAGAGCTTATAAAATGCAACACAACCTGTATAATTTCAACTGTAAATCTAGATATGGCTACACACCAACTTGGAGAAGTAAGATCAACCTATATAATACTATAGATCAAGATTAGACCACATGGAACATGGATCCATAATGTCCACTATTTTATGTAAATGAGAGGCATATTCTGGCAAAAGGATGCAAACTCTTTACTAATCGACAAAATTTTAGGAGCGTCCAAGCTGAGAGCATTTACAGACAACAAAAGAAACTTAACACAAAAATTGAAATATCTTTCCAACTGGGTTGAAAACATTGTGCAAAAAGGAGAAAATGCTGGTTACCAGCATTTTCTCCTTTTCCCATAAGTGTGTTCCAAAGGCTTCTGTCTCGGGGTCATAAAAACTGCGGATTGTTTGGTAAAGGATCGATGCATATATCTGTTCCATTATACCAAGCCAGTCATCACATAATTAGGGAGTGATAAAATTCACTAAGTCTAATGAATGATTGAAAAAAAAGGGGAAAATTATCCTTCACCACAGAAAATTGAATGATAGTGAAAACTTTCAGGCAAGCTCAGTGTTTACTTTTAGCAGATGAATTAAGGCCCCTTTTCACAGGGCATGGGTCTTTTTGAGGAAGACATAATTATGTTGTGTGAAGATATAGTGTGTGACTAAAAATTTAGATACACCAACTTGGAGAGGTAGGATCAATTCAAGTTGCTTTTGCACATAGTTTAGGTCAAGATCAGATTGCTTAGAACTGATATTGAATTTGCACTGTTCACCATCCTTGTATTTGTATATGAGCCATGATCTGACTAAATGGAGCTTAATGCATCTTGGTGACCCGTAGGACCAAGCACAAGCAAGCCATCATATACCCACTGTTTTATAATCAACTTAATCATGAGGTAGACTGAGCCTTTGACAGACAGAAAATCAACCCAGGTCAGCCTGTGCGGATAGCCCAGGCTGATCTGAATCATAACTTAGTAAGCTGTAAGGTCAATACTCTGCATCTAAATCACATTTGTTATCAAATAAAACATGTTAAAACTGCAGCAAACACCTGAGGTCCCAGACCCAGACCAGGCACAATGCCAAGTTAGTGCATATGTTCAGGAATTGACAGAGACGAAGACTAGGGAAGGAATGGCACATAATTCCTGTGTTTGCATAAGACAAGTAAGTAAAGAGGGAAAAAAAAAAAAACTTAAATGTGCTTTCTTGAAATTTGCGCATCACAAGCATTGCTTATCTCATTACCACACTATCCCTATTTTTGACAACCCTGAGAAAGAAGACTTTAAAAAACACTGGGTAAAGAGCATTTTCTCCTTTTCCCACAATGTTTTCTACTATTCACAAAACAAATTTCAATTTTTCAGTCACTTTTACTTTGTCATCTGCAAATGCTTTCAATTTGGACAAACCTAAATTTTGTCATTTGGTAATGACTTAAGAACATTAAACACAGTTTAAGTGTTTTTGTTTGACTCTTTATCACACAGTTCCAACTTTTGATGACCCTGCAAAAGAAAGCCTTTGAAAAAATTGTGGAAAAAGCAAAAAATACTGGTAACCAGCATTTTGTCACTTTCCCACAATGTTTTCTGCCCTTCCTAAACCAAATTTCAATTTTTGAGTCACACCAATAGACCTTTTCTTGTTTCAAAATAGAACACAAATGTAAATGTGAAAGAATTACAGAAAAACAAGTACTCAAATTATTGAAAGACCTAGACCATAGTAAATTCCCGGTTCCAGACGGACTCCATCCCAAAGCACTTAAAGAATTAAGTAATGAAATTAGTGAGCCTCTCACACAAATATTCAATAACTCATTAGAGACTGGAAAAGTTCCAAACCTATGGAAAACTGTTCCAAACCTATGGAAAACTGGAAAAATAACAGCACTCGTTAAAAAGGGGGATATATCAGATCCATGAAACTACCGACCTGTTAGCCTGATAAGTATAATTTGCAAGATAATGGAGAAAATAATCAGAGAAAAAAATGTAAACCACTTCAGTAACAATAATCTGTTTAGTAACAAGCAATTTGGGTTCATCGCAGGGAGGTCAACAACATTACAGCAATTGCAGGTGGTGGACAATTGGACAGATGCCCTACACGGGGGTGGGGCAGTATTGATGCAGTATACATGGGCTTTATGAAGGCCTTTGACAAAGTTCCACGTAACAGGTTAACAATAAAGCTACACAGATATAAAATACACAATGTAATTAGAAAATGGGTGGAAAACTTTCTCAAAGATAGGCTTCCAAGGGTTGTTGTCATTGGGGAAGAATCATCAGTACGGCCAGTAACAAGTGGCATCCCTCAAGGAAGTGCACTGGGACCAATTCTATTTGTAATTTATATCAATGATATGCCAGAATGTGTCGGCTCAACTGCGTACCTGTTTGCGGATGACACAAAGATTTAAGAAAAATAGTCTCAGAAGAAGACCAACAGGATATGCAGGACTTGGATAGCCTACAGAAATGGTCAGATACATGGCTATTGAAATTCCATCCCAACAAATGCAAAATTCTGACTATAAGCAACAAAAAGCTTTTCACCAATAGGGAAAGCCAGTATCACTTATATGATGACAATGGTAACAGAGTCCAGTTACAATGATCACTTGTAGAAAAAGATAAAGGGGTAATGATAGATGAAAAACTAAACTTTAGTTGCCATATCCAACAACAGGCTAACAAGGCCAACAGCATTATGGGACTAATTAGACGAACATTCATCTTCCTTGATGAACAGAATTTCAAATATCTGTTTCAAGCGCTAGTTAGACCACACCTGGAATATGCCCAATCAGTTTGGTCACCCCACAACAAAGGAGAAATTGATAAATTTAGAATGTGTACAAAGACGAACTACAAAACAAATTTCTTTAATTAGAAATTGTGATTACGAAGATCGTCTCAAACAATTAAATCTACCAACCTTGAAATATAGACAAATAGGGGGGGGGGGGGGGAGGGGGAGAGGGGGGACATGATTGAAGTATTTAAAATATTGACTGGGATCTTTGACAAGGAGGTATCACAGAATTTATTGGATATAAACAACAAAGGATTAACAAGAGGGCATAGCAAAAAATTAAACAAAGGCTTGTACAAGTCAAATCTTAAAAAATATTCATTCAGCCAAAGGGTAATTGATACATGGAATAGCCTTTCAGAAGAAATAGTATCAAGCACTATGGTCAAAGATTTGGAAATTAAACTAGACAGGTATTGGAGTGACCAGGAAGTAAAATATAACTATAAGGCTTGAGATCAATTTGAGGACAATAACCGGAAGTCACACAGAAACGAGAAATTACGGAAATAATGAAAAGGTGGATATAGTGGCACAACAGCCAGCGTCCATTGGTGATCCTAAGGAAACCTAAGATATGATTCAAATTTCAAAGGCTGCCTCTTTTGAAATACAAACATGTATATTCTTAGAAGCTTTGTGAATTAACAACCCTTTGTATGTTGTTTTCTCAAATATGAATGGTTGTTTAGAAAAGCTGACATCTCTGGGGGAAAAAAGCTTGACTGGAACCAGAGTATGCCAGTTATTTTCTGTATAATAATGCTGTATTTAGACTTATTTTGGTATTCCTTTAATTTTTTTTTTTCAGGAAATGGTCTATTTAAACTGACTCGACACATTCAGCAGACATTAAGGAATAATGCATTTGCTGATTAGGAAAAAAATGTGAAGGACACAAAGGATTTTAGCTTGCTACCTATAAACAGTTTGTTTTAAGAGTGAATGATAAGATAGAAAAGGCAGACTGATGGACTGTGCCATCATGTTTTGTGGAATTTGTATGTGGCTAGTTTTCCTACTCAAGTGAACATAACCCTGCGTATATCCCAACTTCGCAAGCAAAGGTTACGATCACTACGTGGATCTTACCTTGGCAGATCGAGCCTGATTTCAAGATTTCCACGATACGCCCCCTGTTGGATGCTGCTTATTATCACCCGTTACATCATATTTCTTATAGCTAATGAAATATCGTTTTACAAACTGCTTACGAAGCAATGACCACAAATGTACTTCGACACTCCATGGTCAGGTACTGGGATACAGCCTAAAACCTCTGATAATTGATTGGTCACACTGAAACTTTCTGTAAATATTGTTTGTTTATGTCTTTTTCAGTAATAAATCATTACAGATCCTGCACACATCCACAGACCTTGGAGAGCAAGACTAAGAATATTTTCAAGAATGGTTGGTGCATACGGGCCCAAGTCATTAAGAAAAGATATAAGGATAGCTCTACTTTGATTAACAAATCACCATGGTCTCATCAAAAAGGTCCCATGTTTTTAGCTCAACTGAGCACGAAGTGCTCATGGTGAGCTTTTGTGATCTCCCAATGTCCGTCGTGCGTCGTCCACAATTTCTTTAAACATCTCCTCCTAAACCCCTTGGCCAATCTTGATGAAACTTGGCAGGGATGTTCCTGGGGTGAAGCTCTACCAAAGTTGTCCGAGAGATTGAATTACAACCATAACTCTGGTTACCATGGCAACTAAATGAAAAAAAAAATAGCAAAATCTTTGAAAATTTTCTTCTCTGAAACTAGAAGGTGTAGAGCTTTGATATTTGGTATGTAGCATCTCCTAGTGGACCTCTACCAAATTTGTTAATATGATGCCCCTGGGGTCAAATCTGGCCTGGCCCAGGGGGTTACAAGTTTGAAACATAGGAATAGAGAAGGAAAATTTTAAAATTCATCTTCTCTGGAACTTGAAAATAGCAAAATCTTTGAAAATTTTCTTCTCTGAAACTAGAAGGTGTAGAGCTTTGATATTTGGTATGTAGCATCTCCCAGTGGACCTATACCAAGATTGTTCATATGATGCCCCTGAGGTCAAAACTGGCCCGGCCTCGTGGGGTCACAAATTTGAAACTAGAAGGTGCAGAGCTTTGATATTTGGTATGAAGCATTTCTTAGTGGACCTCTACCAAGATTGTTCATATGATGCCCCTGGAATTAAAACTGGCCCCGCCCTGGGGGTTACAATTTTGGAACATAGGAACAAAGAAGGAAAACTTTAAAATTCTCCTCTGAAACTAGAAGGTGCAGAGCTTTGATATTTGGTATGAAGTATCTCTTAGTGGACCTCTACCAAGATTCTTCATATGATGCCCCTGGGGTCAAAACTGGCCTGGTCCGGGGGTCACAAGTTTGAAACATAGGAATAAAGAAGGAAAACTTTAAACTTCTTCTCTGAAACTAGAAGGTGAAAAGCTTTGATATTTGGTATTATATAGCATCTCCTAGTGGACCTCCACCAAGATTGTTCATATGATGCCCCTGGGGTCAAAACTGGCCCTGCCCCTGGGGTTACAAGTTTGAAACATAGGAACAAAGAAGGAAAATTTTAAAATTCTTCTTCTCTGAAACTAGAAAGTGGAGAGATTTGATATTTGGTATGTAGCATCTGCTAGTTGACCTCTACCAAGTTTGTTCATATGATGTCCCTGGGGTCAATGGAGATGCTACATACCAAATATCGAAGCTCTGCACCTTCTTGTTTCAGAGAAGAAGTTTTTTTCAAGTTTTCTTTCTTTGTTGCTATGTTTCAAACTTGTGACCCCTGGGAATGGTGCCAGTTTGGACCCCAGGGGCATCATATGAACAATCTTGGTACAGGTCCACTAGGAGATGCTACATACCAAATATCAAAGCTCTGCACCTTCTAGTTTCAGAGAAGAAGAATTTTAAAGTTTTCCTTCTTTGTTGCCATGTTTCAAACTTGTGACCCCGGTGCAGGGCCAGTTTTGACCCTAGGGGCATCATATAAACAATCTTTGTAGAGGTCCACCAGAAGATGCTACATACCAAATATCAAAGCTCTGCACCTTCTAGTTTCAGAGAAGAAGATTTTTAAAGTTTTCCTTCTTTGTTGCTTTTTTCAAGCTTGTGACCCTCGGGGCCCGGCAAGTGTAGACCCTAGGGGCAATATATGAACAATCTTGGTAGAGGTCCACAAGGAGATGCTACATACCAAATATCAAAACTCTGCACCTTCTAGTTTCAGAAAAGAAGATTTTTAAAGTTTTCCTTCTTTGTTGCTATGCTTCAAACTTGTGACCCCCAGGCCTGGGCTAGTATTGACCCCAGGGACATCATATGAACAATCTTGGTAAAGGTCCACTTGGAGATGCTACATACCAAATATCAAAACTCTGCACCTTCTAGTTTCAAGGAAGAAGATTTTTAAATTTTTTCTTCTTTGTTGCTAATTTCAAACTTGTGACCCCCAGGAATGGTGCCAGTTTGGACCCCAGGTGCATCATATGAACAATCTTGGTAGAGGTCCACAAGGAGATGCTACAGACCAAATACCAAAGCTCTGCACCTTCTTTTTTCAGAGAAGAAGATTTTTTAAAGTTTTCCTTCTTTGTTACTATGTTTCAAACTTGTGACCCCCCGGACGGGGCCAGTTTTGACCCAAGGGGCATCATAGGAACAAACTTGGTAGAGGTCCACTACGAGATGCTACATACCAAATATCAAAGCTCTGCACCTTCAAGGTTCAGAGAAGATGAATTTTAAAATTTTTCTTCTCTATTCCTATGTTTCAAACTTGTGACTCCCGGGAATGGTGCCAGTTTGGACCCCAGGGGCATCATATGAACAATCTTGGTAGAGGTCCACTAGGTGATGCTACATACCAAATATCAAAGAAGAAGATTTTCGAAGATTTTGCTGTTTTTTTTCTTTTTGGTTGCCATTGCAACCAGAGTTATGGCTGGAATTCAATCTCTTGAACAACATTGGTAGAGCTTCACCAGGAACATCCCTGCCAAGTTTCATCAAGATCGGCCCAGTGGTTTAGGAGGAGATGTTTAAAGAAATTGTGGACGGCGCACGACGGACATTGGGCGATCACAAAAGCTCACCATGAGCACTTTGTGCTCAGGTGATCTCAGGAATATTTAACTCATACTACATATTTGAGTAAATAACTGTTAGATAACCTTATGAGAAAAGGAGAAAATGCTAACCACCATTTTCTTCTATCCCTAAAATGTTTTCTACAATTTAACAGACATTTTAAACCATCATACCAGTTACATTTGTTTTGCAACTGCTTTCAATATGGAAGTGTGTTAAATTTTGTAATTTGGTATAGAGTAAACCAATAAGCAATGGCTTTTAATAAATCCCAAATCGATGAATAACTTGTTACAGTGGATTTTCACCTCTATGATTAATTCTTTTATATAGATGTATTTCTCAAAATATCTTTCAGTCCTTCCCATGTTAAGACTTTATGCTATGGAAGGACTTGTATATTACTGGTTAAGCCCTCTCTCACACAGATTTGAGAGGCGCTAATGAGAAACGGGTTTTAAGGCATCTTTATCATGCAATACAGCAAGCAAGTTTCGAAATACAGATCAATTTGCGTTAAAAAGGACTAAATCATAAAGTAGACTAGTCCTTTTCACCCTTTACTCCATAGATACTCATTTCTACGCATTGCTTGTAGGAGCCTTTTGAAAACATTGTGACAAAAGGTGAAATTGCTCATAACGAGCAAATTCACCCTTTGTCACAATATTTTCTATGCTATCAAAAGGTGTCATATACACATAAGAAACAGCTTCATCCTTGCTGTTATTTAGGGTCAATTTGAGATACCTTAGAAATGACTTATGGGGTAAAGGGTTAAATGCATAAAATTTACACTAACAAAAATTATCATCCCTTGATCTGTGCAAGCTGACCAGAGTAGAAACTTCATGTAGATACAGTAACCCTTTACTACTCAATCCCATGTTTAAAACAGCCCTGAATTAGAAGGCTTTTGTAAACACTGTGGGATAAGCAGGAAGTGCTGCTTTTCCCACAGTGTGCTCTACACTTTTAAAGACAAATTCTGTTATTATAAGTTGTTGCTTGCAAGTGCTTTCAGCTTGGACAAGAATGATTTTTTTTGACGTTTGGTAAAGACTAAAGAATTTTATCACACTTTCAAGCAGCTGTCCCATATGTTTAACCAATTACCATGAGAAGAAATTTTAGATATGTCCAAATCCAAAGGACTTTCTCCTTTTCCCAAAATGTGTTTTGTCCTTGCCAAAACTTAATTTCAAGTTTTGCATCACATTTTTCCCCCCATTCATTCAAAGGGTCGTATTGTGTTATGGCCCTGGTCATCTGTCCCTCTGTCTGTCTGTCTGTCTGATAGCAATTTCTTGTTAGCATAACTCCTGCTACAGTTTTCTTTGTAATAAGTTCAAACTTACCACAATGAATCTCTATGATGTGTATTTGTGCATGTGACTTTAGAATTTGATATCTGAAGGCATTCTAGATTTAAATCCATTTCACTGACAAGCCCCTTTGGGCTTATATGCTCTGCTTTGTGAAGTTCTTGTTCTGTCAGTACTTTGAATTTGGACAACTCAAAAATTTTATTGCTTGGTAAAGAGTTATGCCTAGGTCACAAATAAAACCGGTGCCAGACGATTTCTCTCAGCTTCGCCGATTCAAAGATTTAAGACATCGTCTGGGCACCATACAATTTTCAGACATTTTGCTCAAGCAGTCACAAATCAAACAGGCACCATACGGCAACTTCTTTGGAAATGCTGTGTGTGCAGTTTTCAGTTCAGAAAGGCATCGGGCGGCACCCCCATATAATGTCCCTGGGGTCAATACTGGCCCAGCCCTGGGGGTCACAAGTTTGAAACATAGCAACAAAGAAGGAAAACTTTAAAAATCTTCTTCTCTGGAACTAGAAGGTGCAGAGTTTTGATATTTGGTATGTAGCATCTCCTTGTGGACCTCTACCAAGATTGTTTATATATTGCCCCAAGGGTCTAAACTGGCGGGGCCCCGAGGGTCACAAGTTTGAAACAAAGCAACAAAGAAGGAAAACTTTAAAAATCTTCTTCTCTGAAATTAAAAGGTGCAGAGCTTTGATATTTGGTGTGTAGCATCTCCTAGTGGACCTCTACCAAGATTGTTCATATGATGCCCCTGGGGTCCATACTGGCACCATTCCCAGGGTCAAAGTTTGAAATATAGCAACAAAGAAGAAAAACTTTAACAAATCTTCTTCTCTGAAACTAGAAGGTGCAGAGTTTTGATATTTGGTATGTAGCATCTCCAAGTAGACCTTTACCAAGATTGTTCATATGATGTCCCTGGGGTCAATACTGGCCCAACCCCGGGGGTCACAAGTTTGAAACATAGCAACAAAGAAGGAAAACTTTAAAAATCTTCTTTTCTGAAACTAGAAGGTGCAGATCTTTGATATTTGGTATGTAGCATCTTCTGGTGGACCTCTACAAAGATTGTTAATATGATGCCCCTAGGGTCAAAACTGGCCCTGCCCCAGGGGTCACAAGTTTGAAACATAGCAACAAAGAAAGAAAACTTCAAATTTTTTATTCTCTGAAACTAGAAGGTGCAGAGCTTTGATTTTTGGAATGAAGCATCTCCTAGTAGACCTCTACCAAGATTGTTGATATATTGCCCCAAGGGTCTAAACTGGCGGGGCCCCGAGGGTCACAAGTTTGAAACATAGCAACAAAGAAGGAAAACTTTAAAAATCTTCTCTGAAACTAGAAGGTGCAGAGCTTTGATATTTGGTACGTAGCATCTCCTAGTGGACCTCTACCAAGATTGTTCATATGATGCCCCTGAGGTCAAAACTGGCCCTGCCCCTGGGGTTACAAGTTTGAAACATAGGAACAAAGAAGGAAAATTTTAAAAATCTTCTTCTCTGAAACTAGAAGGTGCAGAGTTTTGATATTTGGTATGTAGCATCTCCTAGTGGACTTCTACCAAGATTGTTCATATGATGCCCCTGGGGTCAAACTGGCAGCATTCCTGGGGGTCACAAGTTTGAAACATAGCAACAAAGAAGGAAAACTTTAAAAATCTTCTTTTCTGCAACTGGAAGGTGCAGAGTTTTGATATTTGGTATGTAGCATCTCCTTGTGGACCTCTACCAAGATTGTTCATATATTGCCCCTAGGGTCTACACTTGCCGGGCCCCGAGGGTCACAAGCTTGAAAAAAGCAACAAAGAAGGAAAACTTTAAAAATCTTCTTCTCTGAAACTAGAAGGTGCAGAGCTTTGATATTTGGTGTGTAGCATCTCCTAGTGGACCTCAACGAAGATTGTTCATATGATCCCCCTAGGGTCAAAACTGGCCCTGCCCCGGGGGTCACAAGTTTGAAACATAGCAACAAAGAAAGAAAACTTTAAATTTTTTATTCTCTGAAACTAGAAGGTGCAGAGCTTTGATATTTGGTATGTAGCATCTCCTAATGAACTTCTACCAATATTGTTCACTTGATACCCCTGGGGTCAAAATTGGCCCCATCTCGGGGATCACAAGATTGAAACATAGGAACAAGGAAGAAAAACTTTAAAAATCTTCTTCTTTGAAACTAGAAAATGCAGAGTTTTGATATTTGGTATGTAGCATCTCTTAGTGGATCTCTACCAATAATGTTTATATGATGCCCCTGGGGTCAAAACTGGCCTGGCCACTGGGGTCACAAGTTTGAAACATAGGAACAAAGAAGGAAAACGTTAAAAATCTTCTTCAGTAAATGTAGAGGCTGTATTTTGCACAGTTACTCTGTCAGAATTATTTGACCTTGAACTTTGATACTTTGTATTTATCTTCATTGTAGACCTTTACTGCTTAGTACTCAGGTGAGCGATATAGGACCATCATGGTCCTCTTGTTTAATCATTGCCTCAAGACTTCACCAAAGTAAGGGACATAGCTTTGCTAGATCAATGCATCTTTTACCACTAGAGCACCAAAATTTTTACCAAACTATTCCAGGCTTTCACTGCCCAAAAGAAGGCTTTTGAAAATATTGTAGGGAAAGGAGAAAATGCAAGTGACCAGGGTCATTAAAATACATAATTGTGTGGTAAAGGACTTTGGGTCAAACAGCAACTGTAAATACAAATCCAAGATGTAAAATCTTGAAACCTCAGCTTAACCCATTACCACACAATCCCTACTTTTGACGCCCTTGAGAAAGAAGCAGTTAGAAAACATTGTAGGAAAAAGAGAAAATGCTGATGACCGGCATTTTCTCCTTTTGTCACAATGTTTTCTACCCTTCACAAAACAAATTTCAAATTTTCAGTCACTTCAATTTTGTTGTCTGCAAGCGCTTTCGATTAGGACAAGCCTAAAATTTTGTTGTTTGGTAAAGAATTAATGAAAGCCTGGTTACAGCTTAAATGTCACTTATTTTTAGGCAAAATCTACAATTCAAAGTTGTATATTTTCTATGTTATGCAAAATGAATACTTTTGCCAAGTCATTAATTACGTGAAGTAAAAAGAATAAGTGTTTGAAGGAAAGAACAACATACACTTTTATATCATTTAATAGGAGACATAGTGCAAAAAGGGAGTGTGATACTTTCAAATCTACATACAGTGTACATTTTAACAGTGTACATGTATATGAGTAATACAAGCATTTATTAACTCTTTACCACATGACAAAGTTTCATACTGGTCTCAATTAAAAGCATGTGTAGATGATAAATTAAACATGACTCAAAAACTAAAAGTTGTTTTGGAGGGGTAGAAAACATTGTAGGAAAGGGAGAAAATGCTGGTTACCAGCATTTTCTCCTATTCCTACAATGTTTTCAAAAGGCTTCTTTCTCAAGGTCACTTAAGGTCGGAATTGAGTGATAAAAGGTTAAATGACCAAATTTTCGACTTCTCAAAATTGGAAGTTTTTGTAGATGACCAAGTAAATGTGGTTAGAATTGTAGGATTTATCTTTGAAACATTGTGGGAAATGAGACAATACTGGTTTTTCCATCATTAGCTCTACTGGCTGAAAGCCAGCAGAGCTTATGTCATGGCGGGGTTTCCTTTGTCCGTCCGTCTGTGCGTCCGTCCGTCCCAGCAAATATCTCCAATACCATTGGACGGAATTTCATGAAACTTTATACATGTGTACAGTAACCCATTCTGCCAAGACATTTTTAGCTCACCTGAGCACAACATGCTCAAGGGGAGCTTTTAGGATCACCCGTCGTGCATTGTCAACAATTCTTTAAACATAAACTCCTCCTAAACGGCTTGGCCAATTTGTACCAAACTTGGCTGGAATGTTCCTTGGGAGGTCCTCTTTCAGAGTTAAGAAAAGTATTCTTACCAGTTGTGTCATAACAAGTCTTACCGCCCGCCCGGGTGGCTCAGTGGTGAGCGTGTCGGACTCATGACCTGGTGGTTGTGAGTTCGATACCCGGTTGAGGCGAACTTTCTCTCTGGCGTATTTTCGCCTCTCACCTATGCTGAAGCATGTGAGAAAAGTAGTTGGTGGCTTTGGAAAGAAATTTGTGTTAGTACCAGTGTGAGAATGCCAGGAAACACATGTGCGTCACTGACCGCCATATGACCTTAGCTGTTAAAGTGGCGTTAAACCCCTATACAACCAACCAACAAGTCTTACCTCTTTTCAAAACTACAAAATTTTAGACTTCTTCAAATTGACAGTATTTTCAGACAACTTTGAATATATGATAACTGTTAAAAGAGCAACTTGCAAAAATGAAGAGAAACTCTAAACTCATTTTTATAGGAATTTTGCTTCTTTTTCGACTTAGCCATTCTATCCACCATCAAGCACCTGAACAGTCATGTGTTGGCACCTGCATGCAGTGCTCTTGTTCAACTTTGAACTTTCACCCACCATCAGGCACATTACCACGTGATAACATTTTTTATGCCCCTGAGAAAGATAGCTGTGGAAAACATGGGAAAATAAGACAATGCATTTTCTTTACAAACAATATTTTCATCCCTTTTATGACTGAAATTTTAAGCAATCTAAGATATTGTAATCTGGTAACAGGTTGAACAGTCGAGTGCTAGCATCGACATGCTGTGGCACTGATTCAGTAAGTTCCAAGTAATAGAGGTGACCAGTGACACATTTAATATTGTTTTGGGTAATTTATGTCAGGCTATATGCCAACACAGAAATATTAAAGAAAAAGAAAAATGAAAAGATCTAACTTGGTGGGAAGCTGCCTGTTACAAGTAACTGCATTTGCTCAACTAAATTGCAGACTGGTCAAAATCGAAGAATTGCTGAAAATTAATCAAATGTGACTTAAACCATTAAATTTGAGTCTAATTGGTACCTCGAGTAAAAAAATTGAGTTTTTCTTTCTTTCAGCACTGTTTTCCAAAGCTGTCTGATTTACATAAAAGCAAGATTGTCATGTAAAGGGGTGATGACCATCCGTCAGTCCCAAAATATCAAGGTCTCATCATCAGTGCGACTTTCAGGACCTTCAGTTCTTTAATTAAAAATTATTTTCTTAAGACTAAACATCTAAATACTACCTTATTTCCTAGAACATGAACTGTTCAGTTTTTTCACCCTCGCTTCAAACGATTTTACACATTTGTGTAAACTAGAAATCTGCGTGTTGACCTTGTCGTTATGTAAACAGTGTTTTCGCCTGTATGCTAAACTATGAGAATTCATGCAAAATACTTGACGATAGAAGGGGGAAGGCAACTGAATCAATGTAGAGTCAACACATTTTCTACTGTATAGTAATATAATTCAATGGATCAGACCTATGATGATGTAAACCGTAAGCTTTATCAAATCTTGACAATTCTCAATTTCTCATGCAACAGTTAGATCTAGCCTTCAAAGCATGTGTGTAATTACATAAATAGTCTGTCGTGAATACAGTTGTCTACATACAAGTCTCCTGCATGAATACCCAGCTCAAGTTCAAAATTTTACATTAGGAATCATGGTTTAATGTCTATTCGTGTAGCTTACTTATAGCTTCATTGTTTGGAAAAAAGAGCAATTTTGCAAACTGTATTTTTTAAGACTACAATTCTGAAAGTGTTTGCTGATGACAAAACTTTAATGTTACCATAAACGTGAAATTTATCAAGGAAGATTCTCCTTTTCCCACAATGTTTTCAAAAGCTTTCTGTGATGAAAATTGATATTTAAGTTGTATGCTCAAAACCCTTGTATTTTAAAAGTAAAATACCTGGGAAACCAGGAGATCTGAGTTCAAATCTCAGCTGGGGTCTGAGCTATTTTTACTGCTGGAGTAGCAGTTTTCTGATGCATATTGATTCAGATAATAATGTTAAAGGAAAAGTAAAACTACTCTAGTTACCTGCTAATTGAAATCAATACACATTGTGCAAAACTAACAAATAGAACTTTTTCACAGGATTTACAACATTTATGGCTTTTGTAAGCCTACCACAGTTGCACATAATTTCATAAATTCATTTTGACTATTCATGTAATGTTCTGAAAGACTTCTTTTGGTGTAACATTTGAAAAACCTACTTAAAATCATACCAAAACATAGGGCAATTGCTGAGCCATACAAAAACTGTAAACAAGCTTCTTATACCATGGCTGCTTAAGACATCCTTTTCATACAGTTCGTTGATTTCATCATTTTCCCCTCCAAGAGAATCATAACTTATGTAACATGTTCTTGGTTTGTGACCATTTCTTGGCCAAATTGTCTAATAAAACAATAAGTAATTTGTCTTGGTTCGGCATGTTAGTTGATGAAAACCCTGGAAGATATTTCGGCACTGGCTGTCGGTCTGAAAGAAAAGGATCAAAATTGTGTTTGGACATTATGCTGACGACTTTAGATGGCTCCAGAGAACGAATTCACAAGAAATGAGATCCCGGCCATCGGTGGGTTATATCTTTCAGTACAGTGCTGGGCATTCCTTGAAATTACAGCATCACTACACTTTTCAATTAATGTATCTAACACCTCACTTGCCATATAGCAGGATGCAAGATGAACCAGACATTCACACAGACTGCCCAACAGCCCTCACGGCAGTTTTTGTGATTTCTTTCTCTGGGACAATCTGGAGTTGTTAGTGCACTAACCAAAGCTCCTTGGAAACGTCAACAGAAAAGTGTGGGAAATCAGTGTGGGTAGTTAATTAACCAATTACCTATTAGCACACAATCCCTACTTTTAACGACCCTGAGAAAAAAGCCTTCAGAAACAAGAGCCGTCAGAGACGGGTTATGCTCCCTGAACAAGTGCTTGTCATAAAATATATGAAATTGATATAAATTCACTTCTTTTATCCTAAAAGGACTTGTTCGTGCCCCCCAAAAAATTGAAGTTAAAAGGCAATTACCATCTTAGAGAAACACGAGCTGGTAGAGGACAATAAGCCCACTAAGCCCCCTTTAAGTCCCCTTTTCCCATAAGACAATATTGCATCATTGAATTAAATACAACAGGTGTGTGGTTTGTGGCATTTTTGAATAATAAATCAAAATTCGAAATATCATAAAATTTTGAGCAGTCATGTAGTAAATATTACATAAAACCATTTTTTACATGAAGCCCCCTTTTTCTGTGACGCAGCCTGAAATTCAGAAACCGGAAGAGAGGTTAATGGGCAACGTTCCAACAAGTTCAGATTTGAAATTTCATAAAGTCTTGAGCACTGATGTAGGAGATGCTAGTGAAAAACAATTTTTTCCATGAAGTCCCCCTTTTCCGTGATGCAGCCTCAAATTGAGAAACCAGGATAGAGGTATTTGCGCATTAACCCTTTACCACACAAAGACGACTTCTGACGACCCTGAGGTAGAAGCATTCTGAAAACATAGTCGGAAAAGAAGAAAATGTTTTTTACCCTTCCCAAATCAAATTTTAATTTTTCTGTCACGTTTATTGTGTTGTCTGCAAATGCTTTGAATTTGGACAAGCCTTAAATATTGTCGTTTGGTAAAGAGTTAATAATTCAAAGATTGAAAATAACAAGGGCACATGTTGAAACTTGTAAAACAAGATATAACCATGAAGTTTCATGAAAGTTTGACAAAAACTGAATGAGATATTAGTAAAAATTGCAATTTTGCATCAAGGCCCCTTTTTCCTTGGCATTTTACAAGAAACCCCCTTTTTCCATGACAGAGGGTCAAATTGAAAAATACATAGATAAAGAAACAAGAGCGCATGGTGAAACTTTGAAAAAACAATATAATGGTACCAGTTTAATGAAATTTCGACCAACACTGAATGAGATGTTAGTAAAAATTGGTATTTTGCAAGAAACCTCCTTTTTCCATGACAGAACGTCAACTTAAAAAACGCCTAGATTAAAAATAGCAAGGGCACATACTGAAACTTTCCATAAACAATATAACCATGAAGTTTCATGAATTTTGACAAAAACTGAATGAGTTATTAGTAAAAAAATTGCAATTTTGCATTAAGCCCCCTCTTTCCATGACATGGGGTCAAAGTGAAAAACCGGGAAAATCCCGTGGGCACTTTACCCTAAGGAGTTCATATATGAAGTTTCATTCAATTTGGTCCAAGGGTTGTGCAGAAATGGCTTCGGTCGGACAGACGGACGGAAGGACGGACAGACGAAGCGGTGACTATTATGCTCGCCCTTCGGGGAGCATAAAAATCGTGGAAACAAATTTCAATTTTTGAGTTGCCTTTCATTTGTAGGCTGCTAGTGCTTCCAACTTGGACCAGTCTAAAATGTTCTCGTTTGGTAAAAAGTTAACCCATTACCAATCAACAGCATTTTAGGCTATTCCAAATGGAAAGCACTTGCAGCTGACAAAAGTGACTGAACATTTGAAATTTGTGTTGTGAAGGTTAGCAGCATTTTCTCCTTTTCCCACAATGTTTTCCAAAGGCTTCTTTCTCAGGGGCGTCAGAAGTAGGGATTGTGTGGTAATGGGTTAAACATTGTCTAGCAAAGAGTAAAAAGGATGTGTATACAGATATATGAAGAAATTTTATGGAAAGTGGTAAACAAGTGAAGAGGGAACTTGAGTGAGCTATACTATGGGTTTGAGTGCCTATAGTATGAACGTAAAGGGAAATGGTTGCACTATATCTGTAATTAATAGATCTACACATTTTTGGGGTCAGAAAAAATGCAAAACATCATTATTTAAGCACTTTATTAAGATTTAATTGAAATTGTAACAATGTTTTTTTCCATTGCACTTATTAATATTTACAAGTTCTTCTACTTTATAGCAATGACTATAGCAGATGTACAATATCAAGTATCATAATATTCACATAACTAATGTTTATTTAAGGAATGAAGAGAATTTTATTTTTTTCATGGAGGTATAAAATAAAAATCACACTCTTGTATGAAACTGCAAGGCGGTTTAATACAGTGTGATTAGGTCCTTTTTTTCATACCTCCACGAAAAAAATATAATTCTCTTCATTTCTTATGAATTTAATATTACAGATAACATATACCCTCAGAAAAATTCAAACTGCATTCATTTTCTGTAGTAAATCTAACGTTGGAGTTTCTAAAGTCCCTTCCACTCAGATTTGTATGGCGCAAGAATATAATAGGGAAGCAGTTTTCAGATCCCCAATACTGAAAATTAACCAATGGAATGAAAGGAAAGGAGCATAGCAGTGTGTAAGACCCACAAAAATAACCTTCAGCAAAAGTAGTTCCTGCACAAGGTGATTTTTTTTTTTTTTTCATGGAGCAATGAAAGAATTTTTTCAGCCAATCAGAACTTGCCAATATTGATGAAAACAACTGATATTAAATTATTAATATTTACCAATTCTTCTACTATGTTGCAATGACTATGGCAGACATACTGTATTAAGTATCATAATATTCATGTAACTGATGTTTTCTTTGCACAAAATCAGCCTGGCTAACAATTGCACAATAAAACTGCTTTCATTCATTCATTCGTTTGTTCATCAGTTTGTATGTTTGTTAGTTTATTTGCTTGCTTGCTCAGTCCCAAATTACATATAGTTTTCTCTCTCTCTCTTTCCTCACTCTCCCTCCCCTTCTTTCTCTCTGTCTCTCTTGTCTTGCTCTGTCTGTCTCTCTCTCTCTCAAAAAGAATATAAAATAAGAATTATTATCATAGACCGCAACAAGTGCACCCCATGCAGATGCCTGGTTTAGGTTGAAGTTCACAGTTACATAAAAAATATCAAGCTTTTGCAATGAATAAGACAACTTGGCTATGATTGTCCTTTAACCCTTTAACTCATTAGGACAAAATCTTTGGCTTGCCCAAATCGAAAGCATTTGCAGATAGTAAAAGTGATTAAAAATTTGATATTTGTTTTGTGAAGGCTAGAAATCATTGTGGGAAAAGGAGAAAATGCCGGTAACCGGCATTTTCTCCTTTTCCCACAATGTTTTCAAAAGGCTTCTTTCTCAGGGTCACCAAAAGTAGGGATTGTGTGGTAATGGGTTAAACAAAATTTGGAGGTTTAACAACCCAAAGGAATAAGCGTTTTGAAAACATTATGAGAAGAGAAGAAAATATTGATAACCAGCATTTCCTCCTTTTCTCACAATGTTTATTATCCTTTCAAGGTCGAATTTCAACACTTGAGCCACCTTTAATTTGTTGTCTGCAAATGCTTTCAATTTGGACAAGTTCAAAATTTTGTTGTTTGGTAAAGAATCAAATGTTTCTTTGAATACCACAGAAAACAAGAAATCAACTCTACTAATAAGCAAAAATAATATGTTTACCATAGACAAAAGTTTGGTCCTAAATAAAAATATTTACAGACAACAAATTAAGTCTTTACCATAGAACAAAATTGTAGACCAGTCTAAATTCAAAACCTTTCCAGGCGACCATGTTAATATGGCTCAAAAGATCAGTCTTGGGAAGGGTAGAAAATAATGTGGGAATATGGCTCAAAAGTTGAAATCAGTCTTGGGAAGGGTAGAAATAATGTGGGAAAAGGAGAAAATTCTGGTTAGCAGGATTTTCCCACAATGTTTTCTAGAGGCTTCTCTTTTTCCCACAATGTTTTCTACAGGCTTTTTTCTCAGGGTCGTCAAAAGTAGGGATTGTGTGGTAATGGGTTAAATGTGGCTCAACAGTGAAACTTGACACTGTCAGGATAGAAAAACATTGTGGGAAAAGGAGAGAAATGTTACATGTAAGTACATGTATTCACTATTCTCACAATTATTTCAGGGGCATTCTTCCTTCTAGATGTTACAAGTCAGGATTAGATGGTCTGACTCAACCCTTTACCAAACAATGAAGACTTTTAACACCCCTGAAAGGGAAAGGTTTTGAAAACATTGTGGGAAAAGCAGAAAATGCCGGTAACCAACATCTTCTCCTTTTCCCACCATGTTTTCTACCCTAGTGGAAACAATATCAATTTTCGAGTTACGTTCATTTTGTAGTCTGCAAGTGCTTTCAATTTGGACCTGTCTACAATTTTGTTGTTTGGTAAAGGGTTAATCAAAATTTTAAGAATGAAATCTATTTGACAATTCATCCAAAGCCGACATTAATTTCTTCTCTTGTTCTTGAGATGATCTGGACCAAGTTAGAGGGAGGTAGGTAGATACAGGTTTTCTATCTGAAAGGGACAAAGTCAGAGATGTCTATAATAAGATGGACCTAAAGCCTTTACATAGCAATCTTCAGTTTTCATTCCCCTTCATGAAAAGCCGTTTGGGGGAAAAAAAAAAGTGGCAGAGGAGGAGAGAATACTGGTACTGAGATTTTGTCCTTTGCCAACATTTTTTTTTTTGGAATTATTTAACCTTTTACCACACAAGCCTGACTTTTAACGACCCTGAAAAAAAAAACTTTTGGAATCACTGTTGGAAAAGGAGAAAATGCTGGCAACCAGCATTTTCTCCTTTTCCCACAATTTTTTCTAACCTTTCCAAAACAATCTCTGAAATTGGAGTCACATCTTTTTTGTAACCTGCAAATACTTTCGCGTTGGACTAGACTTACATTTTTTGTTTTGGTAAAGAGTAAAAAGAAGAATTTTAGCTATTTAATCATTCTAAGTCTTGTCATCTGTCAATGCTATAAATATGTATGAGATCAAAAATTGCTTGCTGGTTAAGAGATTCATTTTCATAGCCATTTAACATATGAGCTTCCAAGCCAGACCCGATAACCTAGTGTGGACAGTGTGGATCAACATCAGACTGCACAGAATAAGCTGTCTAATCTTGGATTTACACTGTTCAGGAGAAATTCTTGTCTCTCCGCCCCCCCCGCCCCAACTCCCCGCCAAAATTAGACATGTCCACAAAAATTGAAAGCATTTGCTGAGGACATAATACATGTAACTAATTGAAATATTCAAATTTGGCTTGAGAAGGGTAGAAAGTACTGTGGGGAAAAGGAGAAAATGCTGGTTACCAGCATTTTCTCCTTTTTTCGCAATATTTCCAAAAGGCCTCTTTCTTAGGAGCCTTAAAATTTAGGATTGTGTGGTAAAGGATTAAATTATTTAGCACATTTAAGGTAAAATGTAAAGCTAGGCGATAGATAGCTTAAGCAAACGCCATGAAAGACAATCAAAATCTTTTCCTTGTAATGTTGACATATCATTTAACACTTTACCACACAATCCAGAGTTTTAGCGACCCTGAGAAAGACAGCTTTTTAACAAATTCTGGGTTACCAGAATTTTCTCCTTTTCCCAGAATGTTTTCAAAAGGCTCTACCTCAGGGTCGTCAAAAGTTGTCTTGATGTGGTAAAGGGTTAAGGTAAAGAGTCAAGGGTGAGGATAAATCATTTACCTTGAAAAAAGAGCCCAGATGGCTGACCTAAGGCAGCGTCAGATACTGCCAACCATACTATAGTGTCTGCTCCTTCTTCTGCAGTTCTTAATCTGTCCTTCATCTTTTCGTAAAACTGTGGCATGGATGTTCGTACAGCTGCAAGACAAGCCAATCTCATTTTATAGATATGAAAAATTATCCTGTCTATAGATATGAAAAATTATCCTGTCTTTTAACAGGCAAGTGATTTACAGCACATAATTCAGTTTAAACTCTTTAACACATGACAACAAGGGGACCATGATGGTCCTGTATCACTCACCTGAGTACTAAGCAGTAAAGGTCTACAATGAAGATAAATACCAATTATCAAAGTTAAAGGCCAAATGATTCTGACAGGGTATATAAATTTGGGTGCAAAACACATTTTTTTTCACATTCCTTCTACTTCAGGGTCATTAAAAGTTGGGATTGTATGGTAAGGGATTGAATTAACTTTAGAGGCTAGGCGATAATTTCCTGGTCAAAATAGTGGTTGAATGACAAGAAAGCTAATAAATGTGGTTAAAAAAAAACATCATTTGCTCATTACTGAGACACAAATGAGGCTTGTCTCAATGACCTTTTATCAAACGTCAAGGGATGTTGACTGAGACAGTAATGAAGCCGGGCAAATCGGGAACCCTACACTAACAGATCACAATATTACTGACTGATCTATGGGAGCTCAACAAGTTCAGAGTATGAAGTGTAATGTAAAGGAATGTATCCTTTTAACTCTTTACCACACGACAAAATTTTAGACTGGTTCAAATTGAAAGCGTTTGCAGACGACAAAATAAAGGTGACTGAAAATTTTAATATGTTCTGGGAAAGGTAGAAAACACTGTGGGAAAAGGAGAAAATGCTGGTTACCAGCATTTTCTCCTTTTCCTACAGTGTTTTCAAAAGGCTTCTTTCTCAGGGGCGTCAAAAGTAGGGATTGTGTGGTAATGGGTTAAAGTGTAAGATAGAACACATATTGAAAACACAAATTTCTATTATACTTCTTTATTGACATAAGAATAGAAACACATATTGAAATAACAGTTATACATATTTAAAGCAAAAACATGATTTTGTGTATCATTAGCTTGACAGTTACATGAATGTTAACCCATTTCCACACGATCCCTACTTTTGACAACCCTGAAAAAGAAGCCTTTAGAAAACGTGGGAAAAGAAGAAAATGCTGGTAACCAACTTATTAGCAATTAATCCTACATTTTAGAATCCCTTGGAGGACAAAAACCTTTTGAAAACTTTGTGGGAAATGGAGAAATGCTGATAACCAGAAATGTCTCTCTGTACTACAAGATCTTCTTACCCTTTAGGGACATTTTACATCATTTGAGCAAAAAAGAGCAAAACTTAAGTCATTGGGCAAGAAATTAAGGAACTTAACTCTTTACCAAGTGACAAAATTTTAGACTCGTCCAAATTCAAAGCATTTACAACCAAAAGTTTAACCCTTTACTCCACAGATACTCATTTCTACACATTGCTTGTAGGAACCTTTTGAAAACATAGTGGCAAAAGGTGAAATTGCTCATGACGAGCAATTTCACCTTTTGTCACAATGTTTTCTATGCTATTAAAAGGTGTCATATACACATAAGAAACGGCTTCATCCTTGCTGTTATTTAGGGTCAATCAGAGATACCATAGAAATGCCCAATGGGGTAAAGGGTTAAATGTGGTTTACATGACGAAATTTGTTTTTGATGGGGTAGAAAACATAGTGGGAAAAAAGGAGAATAAGCTGGTTACCAGCATTTTCTCTTTTTCCCTCTTCTTTTTTCAAAAGCAGTCTTGTTTATGTCATTAAACCCCAGGATCGTAAAGAATTAATGGCTAGTATATATTACCTGGGGTATCAGCCCATCCTGGATGCATCGAGGAAAAATGTATATTGGGATACTGTTTTGCGTATTGCTCTGTCATGATAATTTGTTGACGTTTGTTTTGGGCGTAGGCCATTGTTCCGTCAAACGGCTTCATTTTCTCAAACTGTAAATCATTTGTATCTAAACTTTGTGTCAGCATTCCACCAGATGATACTATAATCTACAAAACAGGTTTACATACCTCAAATTCAATTCTACTGATGACAAAATTTTAGACTAGTCCAAGTTGACCGAATTTCCAGTGCTGAAAAATCATATGAGGCTGCTATTATTAGATTTGTCTTTGGCAGTAAGGAAAACACATTCTGTGCAGTCTGATCTATGCTGTCTGCAGAAGTCAAAGCTTTCGCCAATAGGGTCGAAAGAGTTAAAGTTAAATTTTTTACCCTTTTAAAGTTTTGTATTTCCAAAGAAAAAGTGCACATGTCTGTACCTCTCTATGTCAATGCATGACCTTTTTTAGTTGTACGGTCAGGTGGCAGTAGACTTGGAAA
This sequence comes from Tridacna crocea, assembly GCA_943736015.1. NCBI lineage: Eukaryota > Metazoa > Mollusca > Bivalvia > Cardiida > Cardiidae > Tridacna > Tridacna crocea. Next base: position 33,074,846 of record OX031068.1, read on the forward strand.
CTTGTTCAAGGCTGTGATGAATCATGTCGCCCCGAGCCGAAGGCGAGGTGGGGACATGATTCGACTTAGCCATGAACAAGTTTCCAAATCCCTTGCCACCTGACGGTACAACGAATATAGTACACTGCAAAGTTTTACCCTTTCAAAGTTCATTTAGCGGAATTTTCCTGTATTATAATCTCACGAATCAAGTATGCTGACGAAATAGAAATTCCCTCCTGAGTGCCCAAATTCAGTGAAAACTGGAAACTGACGTCACTAAAACATGCAGATTGGTGCATAAATGTGCAGTCTGATAATTGATCGCCGCCTCCAGTTTTGATGTTGTGTTGCACATGTATTGATGTTTACTGGACACTCAAAAGGGAAACTGGCTTTACCTTGTTTTTACCAGGAAACATGATATATATGTTCCCGACATGTTAACCAATCAGATCACCAGAAATTTCTTTGCAGTATACAAAGATATATGTAATTGTAAGTAAATTTACATACCACTCTTGGCTGGCTGGATTTAGACAGAAGTGGAATCAAAGCTGTGGTTAAGATGTGGGTACCTGTAAAGTAAACTATTACATGTGAGCCATCCTTTCTAAACATTCTAAACACAGTCTTCCTGTAGTCTCAATAATGAAATGCTACAGTGATTTTTTTTTTCATATTTGGACATTTATTGAGCACCATACCATGTCAAGTCTATCCTAACTTTTCCAGTAGCAAAGATAAAGCACTATACTGCCTTACCATATCATTAGTTTAATATGTATTGCAGCAAAATGCAATTAAATTTAAGTAACTATCTTGACCAAAGACAAATTATTAACCCTTTCATTACCTAAAAAGCTTGTAGAAGTCATTTATAACGTAAATCTCGGAAAAAAACACTGACAAAATTTATGGTTTGTGGCAGTACGTGGCAGCCATTTTGAGTGTGTTCAGGAATGTAAATAACTCAAGTAACAGATGAAATGCACATTTTTCTCCTATGTTCAGCATTTAAATTGAGAATATTTGTATTTCAAACGAAGGATTATTAAATATATAAGCAACAGGTGAGTTTATATCCTAGTCTTGGGCTCTACTGGTGAAATTATGAGAGTTCAAACTTGCGCGTAAAATCTTTCCAACCGGTTTTGTCTTGATTGTCTCTGTACCCAGAGGCAACCAGTCAAAAAGTAACATCGCCTTTAGGGACAGTTATCTGTACTAAGTCTTGCTGGTGTCCTGGCATAAAAGATTAATACCCAAGAACTGTATGTGTAAGATAGGTGTCCTTCCAAAAGAGGGATAATACTACAATAATCAAACACTTAAGTTCATATTTTCAGACAAAACCATGTTGCCTTAACTCTTTACAAAACGATAAAACTTTAGACTGTTCCAGTTTAAAAGCAGACAACAAATCAAATGTGAATCAAAAATTGAAATTAGTTTTGGGAAGGGTAGAAAACATTATGGGAAAAGGAGAATATGCTGGTTACCAGCATTTTCTTCTTTTCCCATAATGTTTTAAAGGCTTTTTTTCTTAGGGTCATTGAAAAGTCTGGACTGTTTGGTAAAGAGTGAATTCCAACTCAAAGTCTAAACCTTCACTTGAGCCATTTTTCATATGTCATTAATTCTGTCTTCAAGTTTTTTCAATATTTTCAGGTAAAATTTTCTTCTTAGGTATAATAGTTTCTCCTACGAATGTTGTGTAGTATGATGATACTGCATGTTCTGTGCAGTCTGATCTTAATGTCCATTGTCAGTTTCAGCCTACTGAAAAAACTTTACCTAAAGTGTTTGTGGCAAAATTCACTTCTATGCCATCCTCAGTTACCTCCCTTTTGTTGACCATACATCCTGCATTATTGATCTGCAAAAGAATATTATTATCTATGTCAATAACATCTTCGCAAGCCAAGGATACTAACTCCACTTTGTTTGTTACGTACCCTTGGCCACTCACCTCTTTAAAAATCGAACAATCTAAATGCTCCTGTGAAACACACACCCCCCCTCCGTCCTAATACTCTACATAATTGACCGTAAACTATAAAAAAAAAAAAAAAAAATCATTAAATATTGATCTTCTACTTATTTTTGGCAAATTTTCATCATAAACATGACAACTTTCATTTTTAACAGGTGCTGCCATTATTGTTTTCTGTTCTGTGAAAGATTTCTTGTTACGGATGGTTTGATTGGACGTGATGGGTTTTGATCGCATCCAATGAAATGGCGCAGCGGGAGCTTCGATTTTTAAAGAGGCGAGTGGCCAAGGGTACTACCTTGAAGATGTGTCAGTAAGAACTTTCAATATAGGCCATGCTCTGTGAAAAGGGGATTTATTGTATCTGCAAAAGTATCAAGTCAGGTCAGCATGTGTTAAATCTAAGTCAAAAAAAGGGCATAACTAGGCAAAAGCATTTTGATGGTTACCTATCATCATATTGCAAAGAAATTTCTCACGATCTCATTCGATAATATGCCCCAAACATATACATCATGTACACTGGCAAAACAAATGTAAAAGCAGTTTCCCTTTCGGGAGCTCCGTGTACATGACTACACTATCAACACAACATCCAAAATTACGGCGTCGATCAAGATTATCACCAAGATTATGCGTCAAGCTGCATGTTTTAACACGTATTACCAAGGTTTTAGAGACATCAGTTCCCTGTGACATTAGTTTTCATTGAATTGGGACACTCAGAAGAGAGATTCTATTTTGTTATCGTATTCAACTTTTTAAACCAAAAACCAGGTTGAATTTCAATTAACAACCCTTGCAATGCTTAAATTTTGCAGTATAATAAAGTTGTTGTACAGTTAGGTGGCAGAGTGCAGGGCAACACAATTCGCTACAGCCATGAACAAGTTTCCAAGTCCTCTTGTTACAGGAGACCACTCCTTCATGCATAGCTTCGTCCCGATTTAAATACAATACCTGACAACTGTGTCAGGGAGATATTTCTCTGGCTCAGTGGTTATGGTATTGGTCTTTTAATCCTCGAAAAATAACGAAGAGTGTGATGAGAGTTCCCTGATGTTTTCATCGAGATTGGTAGAGCTGAGGTTTACTGTATAACGGGTTTTTTTAACTGCTTACGGATTTGAGCTAAAAGTATGTGATTTAAATTTTTAAGATTTCATTTTTTACAAATTCTAAATATGCGTAAAAAATTACAGCATTAAAAGTATCAGTGCATTGTCCATTCTTTCATTTAAGATTATAAGTGTACTGTTTGTTTTAAGTAGAGGTTGAAAGAAAAGTGTCACTCTGTTTGGCGAGCGAATAGCAGTAATTGTTTTGACGTGTGAATAACTGTTTTAACAGATACATGACACTGTATGGTCATAATTGATAACTAAATGGAGGCACATTGTCATTACTTTTTTCACTCTGTTTAGAAAGCCCTCCTTTAGCTCATTGAAATTTTTAACCTCAGGTTTTGCAGTTGTACAGCCACATCTTTTCACAAGTCCCATTCGTGACACTGAAGCGGCCCATTGCTGAGTCAAATTCTCATCACCGCCATTATCAACGTGTCGACTTTCATAACGGTGCCTCGTTTACGTGGTGTCAAAACCTGAATATTCAATTGACATATAGTATGGGTTGGAATTCTCTGTTAGTTTTCCGTTGGAGCACGGAAACTGGGCTTAAAATATCCAAATAGAGATGACTGATTGAGAGAAGCCATATCACACATACACAAGTGAATAAATTCTTATATTGCATGCATTTAGTGCACAGGTATTACATACTGATAACCCTTTATTTCATATCGATACAATACTACGGTTTTACGCTGTAATTATTTTCGCATTGAATTTTTACGAATCTATTTGATGCGTAAAAATTAGTAAAAATTCGCAGCACGTTAAAAAAAAAATTATTATACGGTATTACTCACCAGTACATCTACAGTGTGGCCCTGTGATTCAAAGGTCTGGACAAAAGTGTAGATATCCCTTGGTCTAGACGTATCCAGCTGGTGGAGATGGATATTCTGTAGGCAAATTATAAAATACTTCATTACAATCTTTGACCCTTTTAATCCTTTACCGCACAGTCCCAAGCTTAACCCTTTACCAAACAACTGAAATTTAGACTGGTCCAAATTGAAGGCACTTGCAGGCGACAAATGGAATGTAATTCAAAAATTGAAATTTGTTTCCAGCAGGTTAGAAAACATTGTGGGAAAAGGAGAAAATGCTGGTTACTAGCATTTTCCCCTTTTCGGACAACGTTTTCAAAGGGCTTCTATCTCAGGGTCATAAAAACCAGGGATTGTTTGGTAAAACTGACCTTGAAAAAGAAGGCTTTTGAAAACATCTTGGGAGAGAGGAGAAAATGCTGGAAACCAGGATTTTCTCCCTGTTCCCTAGATGTTTTCTATCCTTTCAATTTTCACTGTGAGAGCCATACGTGACTGGATGTCTACAAATGCTTTGCATTCAGACAAAACCAAACTTAGAAATGTTTGAACTGAAAGTATTTGCAGAGGATAAAATTACATGTGGCTCAATCTATGATACTTATCTTTTGATAGGTAAAAACAAGAGCTTTGCAAAGCAGCACATATATGCCCGAATGGGCTTGTCAGCGAAATGGGTTAAAATCTAGAATACCTGCAGATATCCAAATTCTAAAAGCCACATGGACAACTACACATCATAGAGATTCATTGTGGTAAGTCTGAACTTAAAGGAACTTGTAGGAGGAGTTGTGCGCACAAGAAATTATTGGTGGACAGAGAGACAGAGAGACGGATAAATGGACCACCTGGGCCATAATATGATATAACTCATTGCACATGTGATCAATTCTTGCTGTCACCGTCTCCTCCTTTTCCTACAATAGTTTTAAAAGCCTTTCACCACATGGTTTTTAAAACATATTTATTTGGTGAAATGTCAATACAATCTGTCATAACAGCTAACTAACCCATTACCACACAACCCCTGGGAAAGAAGTCTTTCAAAAACATTGAGGGAAAAGGAGAAAATGCTGGTTACCAGCATTTTCTCTTTTTTCCACAATGTTTTCTACCCTTGACAAAACAAATTTCACAATTTCAGTCACTTTTATTTTGTTGTGTGCAAATGCTTCCAATTTTGACAAGCCTAAAATACTTTTGTTTATAATGACTTAGAGTACACCACTTGTGTGGATAATTGATAATTATAGTACATCTTCCAAGGTTGGAAAGACTTTGGCTAAGCCTGAGCAGGAGATCTTTTTTCCAACCCCTAAATAATGATAACTCTTACAAACAAAGTCTGTAACAAAGAAACAAATGAACAAACGCGTGGCAGAAATAAGGGACCAGGCAGGATTCAAATGCCTGGATGAAAGGTCAATACCTTAACTTTTTACCAAACAACAAAATAGTAGACCTGTCCAAGTTAAAAGCATTTGCAGACGACCACCTGAGTATAGCTCAGAAATTGAAATTTGTCTTGGGAAGGGCAGAAAACATTGTGGGAAAAGGAGAAAATGCTGGTTACCAGCATTTTCTCCTTTTCCTACAATTTTTACAAAATGCTTCTTTCTCAGGGTCGTTAAAAGTCGGGATTGTGTGGTAAAGTGTTAACCTCTGAGCTAAAGAGATATGTCCCTAATGTAGTTGTCAGGTATTGTATTTAAATCGGGACAAAGCTATGCCTGAAAGAGTGGTCTCCCTGAACATAACACCTATCTTTACCTCTTGAGATAACCCATAAACACTTTCCACTGCTACAGTCCCTTTTGCAGCCAGTGTAAATCAACATCAGAATACACAAAACACACAGCCTGAACTTTGATCTACACTGTCTACCAAACTGAATCCTTCTGTATAATAGTAAGTTAAAATTCTTTTTATCAGGGTACTCTTAGCATATTTTGTTTTACATTACAAATAAATGAATGATTTTTTTTCACTGAAAAACATGGGAAAAATGAACCTGATTTCCTGATGTGCTGATTATGTCTTGGAGTGCTTGTTCACCTCTTTCTTTGTTCCTACAAACAATATGGACAGTACCTCCTATGAAAAAAAGGATAATTATTACATCAAAATTTTGCAAGCCAAAAGAGTCAACACTTCTTTGAACATCAATGCATCTAAAGTTTAAGTCTTTACCACACAATCTCTACTTTTAATGACACTGAGAAATAAGTCTAAAGAAAACATAGTGGGAAAAGGAGAAAATGCTGGTAACCAACATTTTCTCCTTTTCCTGCAATATTTTTCTACCCTATCAAAGTTAGAAGTCATCCTATTAACAAGTTATAATTTGTTGTCTGCAGAAACTTTGAATTTGGTCCAGTCCAAAAATTTTGTTGTTTGGTTAACTCTTTACCACACAAGAAAATTTTAGACTGGTCCAAATTGAAAGCAGTTGCAGACAACAAAAAAAAAAGTGACTGAAAAATTGAAATTTGTTCTGGGAAGGGTAGAAAACACTGTGGGAAAAGGAGAAAATGCTGGTTACCAGCATTTTCTCCTTTTCCCACAATGTTTTCAAAAGGCTTCTTTCTCAGGGGTGTCAAAAGTAGGGGTTGTGTGGTAATGGGTTAAGAGTTAAGTGTGTATGAATCAAAAGTTCATAGAACATAGGTCGAAACTTTTTGCCATTGGTCAATTTTCTGCATATCAAAGGACCAGTCTACCACATTATGTTGTAAGTCAAACAGATTTTGCTGATCCAAACTAATGTGATTACTTGCTCAAGGTATAATGCATCACAGAGATGCAGTTAAAACTCGATTCTACTTGAGTATGGATGTCATATGATAGCCAGCAATTTCTCTACTGCCACTATTTCTTTTTGAAAAGTGGTCTTTTAACTTCCACATGACAAAAAAAGTTATCTAATTCATCAAACCTCTTTTAGCTATTTCCAGTGCTGCTACTTTTCCTAGGCCACTGTTTGCTCCTGTTATCACAAAACTTCTGTCTGATTTGTTGACTGTTAGGTCTGATGGGTTGAAACCTTTGCTGGCAGCCAAAAAACCTCCCCTGGGGAACGAGAAACAATACGATAGAAAGATTAATTTCATCCATATACAGTATTTATTTATATATTTATATACAGAGTTTATTTTATAACCCTTTATCAAACAATTCCTGGTTTCCACGACCTTGAAGGAGAAGGCTTTTGAAAGCATTGAGAGAAAAAGAGAAAATGCTGGTAACCAATTTTTTTTTGCTAATGAAAGTTACCATGTAATATCAGTAAATTTTCCTTTAGCTACCATGTTTTCATATGAAGTTAACTCTAAGATCAATTAATGCTTCACCTAACAACATACATGAAGTTCTAGACATTTTCTGACTGAAGCAACAACAGAAATGTGCCCAAGATAATATGTAAGTTTAGAAAAATTTGTGGGAAAAGGATTACATGTATATACTGAAAATGTGCACTTTCCTCTTTTCCCACAATGTTTTCATAAGCCCTTTTTTCTTTAAGGATAATAAACTCTTTACCAATCCACAAAATTTAGACTACTTGAAACTGAAAGCATTCGCAGACAACAAAACAGAAGTGACTGAAAATTTAGAATGTGTACTGGGAGGGGTAGAAAACATTGCAGTTAATGAAGAAAATGCTGGCAAGAGCTTTTTCTCCTTTTGCCACAATGTTTTCAAAAGGCTTCTTTCTAAGGATCATTAAAAGTCTGGGTTGTATGGTAAAGAGTTAAAGCATTGCAATGATTTGGTAGAGTACAACCTAACCTTTGATGAAAGGATTCAGAATACCCTTGATCTCAGATAAGAACAGGAATATGACCTTTTCAGCAAAGTGGGCGATAACCAACTTGTTCAAACCAAAGACCACTTATGTCATGTTTGAACATAACTTTCTCTCTTCTTCTCTTTATACTGAAAATGACTATTTTGTTTATTCAATGCTCAAATGGCTGATTACCAGTCCAACTTGCACTAGAAAAGCCTTACACAACACTCAAAATGTGCATGACTAAGACAGGTGCTTGCTTTACCCTTTAGCTCATTACCAAATGACAAAATTTTAGGTTTATCCAAATTGATAGCACTTGCAGACGACAAAATAAAAGTGACTGAAAATTTGAAATCTGTTTTGTGAAGGGTAGAAAACATTGTGGGAAAAGGAGAAAATGCTGGTTACCAGCATTTTCTCCTTTTCCCACAATGTTTTCTACAGGCTTCCTGCTCAGGGTCGTCAAAAGTAGGGATTGTGTGGTAATGGACACAATCCGGACTTTTGACAACCATGAAAAAGAATCTTTCTGAAAACACTGTTGGAAAAGGAAAGAACGCTGGTAACCAGCATTATATCCCTTTACCACAATGTTTTCCACCCTTTCCAGAACAATCTTCAAACTTTGAGTCATATTAAATTTGTCCTCTGCAAATGCTTTCAATTTGGACTAATCCTAAATTTTGTCCTTTGGTAAAGAGTTAACACAGTTACATTTCAATTGATTTAGCATCTGAGAACTCCATATATTCCTGATTAAGGTAGTAGACTTGTAGCACTTCTACTGCGAAATAAAATTACTTATTAGTTGATAAATAATGATTTATACTGGTAAAATACTTCTGCCTATTTTTAACCGACTGGAATTTCCTTTGATTTCTATCTTGAAATCATTTGCTGATACCTAAGTTAGTTTCTAGTTAAAGGGAAGTAAATATTATCTCCCTTTGTAATAAGAATATTATGGTGGTTTAAAGTTTATAAATGATAATTCTGAGAAGGAAAAATTGGAAAAAGTTGCTAGGTTAGAGTAGTACAATAATACTCACTTTTAACCATATCAAATTTTGTAGGATAATATTATGGTGGAAATAGCTGAACATTTCTATTACAGGTCCACTACCTTGAGAAACTATGTTAAAACAGATTTCAAGCAAATACTGTTTACCAAACAAGAAAATTTTTGGCCTGTTCAAACTGCAAATGTTAGCAGATATCTAGCCAATCAACTTTGTACAGCCCTAATGAAAGAACTTGACCTTCAGAGAGTCAAAAGCATTGTAGAAATTGAGAAAATGCTGGTTCCCAGCATTTCCTCCTTTTCCCACAATGCTTTCAACAGTTGATTTCTTCCATGTGGCCAGAACCTGGGTTAAAAGAAATAGCCCGTATGACTGAATTTACTCTTTAACTCATTACCAGATGACAATACTATTATGTCCAAATCAAAAGCATTTGCAGATGACAAAATAAAAGTGACTGAAAATTTGAAATTGTTTTCTGAAGGATAGAAAACATTGTGAGAAAAGGAGAAAATGCTGGTTACCAGCATTTTCTCCTTTTCCCACAATGTTTTCTAAAGGCTTCTTTCTCAGGGGCGTCAAAAGTAGGAAATGTGTGGTAATGGGTTAATGTGTTTCTTACTTTGTGTATTCTTTAAGTCCTTTCACAAACCAAATGCCACTTTTGAACACCGACATCTTTTATTCGAGAAGGTAATTGAACACAAAAACCTGAAAGAACAGAAAAGGGACTGATGATAATAAACTTTACATTTGTAATGGACCTGCACATAAAGTGTTATATTTCTAACAGCATGAATTTAGTGTGAATTGTAAAATCACTCCTGACTAGATTAAACACTGGTTGTATTAAATTTTCAAGTGCTTTACCTTACTGATGGTTTGAAAACTGAATAAGATTATGTTACTTTAACTCTGTTCTTTGATAGTAGAATGAAGCCTTTTGCACAATGTTTACAAAAGGCTTCTCTCCCAGGGGCCGTTAAAAGTTGGGATTGAGTGGTAACAATATGTTAAGTCATGTTTAGTTTGTCATCTGCAAATTCCCACAATGTTTTCAAAAGGCATCTTCCTCTAGGTAATAAAAGCCGCCTGAGAATGTTTGGTAAAGAGTTAAAAGGCTTCTTTCTCAGGGTTGTTAATCCTCCGAATGGAATCCGAAAGAGCAAACCACAGAGTAACTGGTCGGACTTAACATTACCGCTAAGATTTATCACAGGAATTTGACATTCTATAACCAAAATAAATGATCAAAGATGAAAAAAAAAAATTTCCCCTATATAATATAAACACCAAGAATTCAACGTCTCAATTGCCAGCACCAGCACAAGACAGTCTTTCCAACCCAAAATCACCCACGAAACAAACATTGGTCATAATTTCTGTTTGCCTAGCAATATACAACAGAAAAATGTACCTGCGACATTTGGCGATTCCACAGTAGACACTTTTTAACCTGAGATATCCGTCATGTTTTAAAATGTTTTGACAATTTTTATTCATCAAGGAGGCCATTTGCTGATGTCAAGAGATTCCCAGTATGGGCCAGGAAGTGTATTTTCGGATTACGTATCAGAGTCGAATATCTTTTCTTAAAAAAGAATACGGTCAAATACTTTTGTTAGTTACTTCTAGAAAAAATCTTAAGTATCATGTGATGTCCATAAATATATCTTAAAAAGGCAAAAAATAATGGTAATATGTAATCCGAAAATATGCTTCCTGGCTCTTCTCGTGACGTCAACGAATGGCCTCCTCAATACAAAGAAATTGTTAAAAAAATTGTAAAACATGACGGATATCTCCGCTTACAAGGTGTCTACTGAGGAATCGCCGAATGTCGCAGGTACATTTTTCTGTTGTCTATCACTAGGCTAAAAGCAATTATGATCAATGTTTGTTTCATGGGTAATTTTGGGTGGGAAAGGCTGTCGAGAAATGACCCCCATTACAAAATGACCCACACCAAAGGTCATTTCTAGTACAGATAACTGTCCCTAAAGGCGATGTTACTTTTCGACTGGTCGCCTCTGGGTACAGAGACAATCTGGACAAAATCAGCTGGAAGTTCCGCACAGATTTTGTGTGCAAGTTTGAACTCATATAATTTCCTAAATAGAGCACAAAACTAGGATTTAAACATACCTGTGGCTTGCATATTCAATATTCTTTCATTTGAAATACAAATATTTTCAATTCAAATGCTGATCGTGAGAAAATACTGTGCATTTCATCAGTGACCCCAGCTGTTTACGTCCCCGAAAACATTCAAAATGGCCGCAACGCACAATAAATTTCATACGTGATTTTTCCGAGGTAAGTATGTTGTAAACGACTTCTGTAAGCTTTTTATGTAATGAATGGTTTAACAATTTGTTTTTGGTCATGATTAGTACTAAAATTTAATTGCATTTCACTGCAATACAGATAAAACCTACGAAACCGAAAGTAGGTATAGTGCTCTACATTTGCTACCGGAAAATTTACGATGGACTTGAGACGGTACAGTGTACAGTAAATGTCCAAATATGAAAAAGATCACTGGGGCGTCCATTATTGAGACTAGGGTCATTTCTTGACATAGAGGAATGACCCATGGGTCATTTCTCCATATAGAATAATGACATAGGTCATTATTCTCTGTGGACAAATGACCCATGGGTCATTCCTCTATGTCGGGAATTGACCGTGGGTCATTTTGTAATGGGGGTCATTTCTCTGCATTAAACCGGCAATCGAGACGTTGCATTCCTTGTGTCTATATTGTATAGGGGAGGTTTTTTTTTTTTCATATTTGATAATTTATTTTGGTTAGAGAATGTCAAATTCCTGTGGGTTTCTAAACGACCCTAAGAAGGAATATGTCACATGAAAGGGTCATGTGACATACAGACTACAGTGACAGAATGTGCATGAAGTTGAACCCGACATTGAAATTTGAATCATGATTTACCCTAAAATTTATTTCTAGCAGCGACTCTGACAATAAATAATAGATATATCAGCATAATTTCAAAGATTGGAACAGTAATGAATAGTAATTACCTTTCTACAGTACTGCTGAAAATCGTCGTGCAGCTGTTGAGTAGATGTTCCGGATTTTTGTCTTGTTCTGAATTTATTTACTTACACAACTGCAACAAGGGAGGTAACTTTTTCGAAATACCATAACTATATCTTTACATTTTTCTGAATCGCTCACGTAACTTATCATGCTTCCTAAAATTCTCGTTATTATTGTACTACGAGCATTAATTTTGTATCATACAATATGAATGATATGGAATAATACGATTTTACTTTGGAAAGGTCAGAACACTTTGAATGAAAATGCTCATGGGTAATCAGAATTCTTTTTTTTTTCTCTCTTTTTTTTCCCAACTAGATTTCATGATGATATCCTCCCGTAACTTTTTGAATTGTAGAAGATTAATCTACTTGGTGGCCTATAGTGATCTTTACGATCTTTTTTGTGTGAGGCTGCAAAGTTCATGCGACTGAGTTTTAGTCCCCGTTTTCTTAGCGTCTTAATCTTCAGGGAGGTAACTCTTATTATGTTTAGTTTTAGTTTTATTAGGAGTTACTTCCCTTTAGTCAGGTTTTTACTTGCATATGTGGCACTCTTGCACTGCGGATTATTCCCATTCCCATTGCATATGTGCCATCAATCTCCGAGAAGAGTTGTCGTTCGTTACTCTCATCATACATGGTGAATTGGAATGATCCGTAGTGCAAGAGAGTGATGTGGCATGCAATGGTGAAAAAAAATATATTATCTTGCTAGACTTGTAAATCAAATGAAACTTTCAAACCGATTGTAAAAGCTCAAATTTTCTATTTCAAAGGATATTCTATGGAGGAATATTATCTCCCCATCGGACAGCGTAGATCCAAGACCAGACTGCACATTCTGTGCAGTCTGATTTTGATCTACGCTTTCCTAAAAGGGAATATAAGTCGTGCTTAGAGGCCTGATAGATCTAGTTAAAACATGAGAGGAGAAGATTTTCATCATGACATGTTTGCTTTAAGGCTAAAAGTCCAAATATTACCAAATATCCTTTAAATTGTTCTATTTTATACCTCCTTATTTGTCTCACTTGATAATGAAATAGATAGATCTATGGTGATTTATTTTGTAAGTTCTACGCCAGGAGCTCACGATTGCAGACCGAAGAATAGACAGATCAACATCAGGGAGCACAACACGTGCAGTCAGATCTTGGATCTGTATCTTCAGCTTGTTACTTAAAGTCTTTAAGAGTAAAAAAAAAATAAGACTGCACTAAGCGTTTTCAGTTTGTTGCCATTTAACTCATTACCAAACGACAATATTTTAGGCTTGTCCAAATCGAAAGCATTTGCAGAAGACGAAATAAAAGTGACTGAAAACTTAAAATTCGTTTTGTGAAGGGTAGAAACCATTGAGGAAAAAGGAGACAATGCTGGTTACCAGCATTGTTCCCTTTTCCCACGATATTTTCTAAAAGGCATCTTTCTGAGGATCTTCAAAAGTATGAATTGTGTAGTAATGGATTTAAACCGTGTTCAATTATATATATTTTTTAAGTATAAGCAAAAATACCCTTCGGGTGGCTAAAATTCGATATGCTTTCTTAGTCTTCCTCTGTTGTTTTTAAGTTTTTTTTTTTAGAACTGTATTATCTAAACTTTAATTTCAGACTAAGAACATGTATTCTTAAACTGAAATCAAAATGTAGACATTCTACTTTGTCTGCACATGTGGTTTTCTTCGTAGATTCGACTGTGTTTGTAGAATGCCATCTAGCGGGAGATAATGCGATATTCTAACTGACTCCACCCCCACCCCCACCCCCGACCCCCCCCCCCCCAAAAAAAAAACACGGAAAATATTAACAGCAGACGGCGTTTATCGTGCAAATTCCAGGTTTTCTGTCTGGCCTACAGCATAACGACAGCATTCTCGGTCCATGGAGGGTGGAAGTTCCAATATCTGTGAAGCCTGATCTGAAACGAAACTTTCCGCTTTTATGTAATGGTCTGTATTGCGCAAGTCTACTGAAAAAACAAAATCTAATGCAGTCGTAAAGAACCGTCTCTTACTCTGCGCGGACTGTGCTGGCTGGTCCGAGACGACACTTTACACAATTGTCCGAATTCCTCTTTTGGCGTGTTGCAAGAAATCGATTAGTAATTGGCTGATTATATTCAATAACAATATGGCGGATGAAAAGTTCTTCCCGATCTCGTCACGGTATCGATCTGATTAGCTTTGTGACATTATTACTCTTTTCCAGGCGATTACTGTGTATCAACCCATAGGCTGCTAAGCGCATCGATTGACTGACCTTTTGCGAATAGTGTAGATCAAGATCAGACTGCACAGGACAAATTATTCACCGAAAACTACCTTTGCAATAGCAAGATTTGAGTGTTTACTCATGATCGGCTCAAAGTTTTCATTCCACTTTTTATAGCGGTATAAGGGTTAAATGATTAATTAACTGATTGATTGATTGTATGGTGTGTAACGCTGTTTTCAACATTATATCAGTTATATCATGTCAGCTGTTACATCTATCCAGGAGTCTGTTTTACCAGTCATGACTGCGGACATTGTCATTCCAAGCCACTATCCCACATAACGATCGTCGAGACATTGGTCAATCGTGGGAGAGAAATGCATCCTGTCGCAATGACTATCATAAATCCTCGGAAGGAAATTGGTCGAGCAGGATATATATGCAGGGGACCGAACCCACGACCCCCATTTCTCAAGTCTTGCACATTACCGACTGAGCCACAGGGACTATTCGTATACAGCATCAAATCAAATGCTACTAAAATTGATTTATCTTCAAGAAGGTAGAAAATATTGAGGAGGAAAGGAGACAAAAGCTAGTTTACATGCAGCTATTTTAATTCTACAAACTATTTTCAAAATTCTGATTAAAAGGTCCTTAAAGTGTATATGCTTGTACCATTCGTCATTGTTATGATGACACAGTTTTTGACTTCATTGTATGCTAAAGAATTTCTTTGTTCGTTTTGCATTTTCCTATATCTTCCACACTGCACCCTCCTCTCTCTTTCTCTAGGGACCATATACACGGTCCCTGCTCTGTAGCTCTCTCGCGCGTTCTCTCTCTCTCTCTACTTGTATCACCGTGGTTTTGTTATGATGACACAGTTTTTGACTTCATTGTATGATAAAGAATTTCTTTGTTACTTTTCTTCTTTTCCTATATATTCCACACTGCACCCTCCCCTCTCTTTCTCCAGGGCTCATGTATAAAATCCCTGCTCTCTCTCTCTCTCTCTTTCTCTCTCTCTCTCTCTCTCTCTCTCTCTCTCTCCTGTCAAAGGCAATCTTTCTGAGTGTTAGAACGCATGATTGTTTTGTAAAGGTTAGTAAGCCTCTGAAAGAGGCGTGTCTGTGCGAAAAAAATCCAAAGTTTACGAAACCGAAGTATGTCAGAGATTAAGTAAATAATGTAGAGAACTGGTTTTAGTAAAGCTAGTTTACACTCTAAATATAGTTTTTTTTTAACCCTTCTCAGGCGACAAAATTTCATTCTTGTCTAAAATGAAAGCATTTGAAGACGACGATTTCAGTGTGGCTCAAATGGTGCAACTTTCTTTTCAAAGAGTTAAAAAACACTGTGGGAAAAAGAGAAAATGCTGGTTACCAACATTTTCTCCTTTTCTCACTAAGTTTTCAAAAAGATTCATAATCAGGAGTGTTAAAAGTCGTCATTGAGTGGTAAAGGGTTAAAGTAGATTGAAAGGGTTTCTGTTACATTCGAGTACATAATTATGACCATTACAGTAGAGAGGAAAAGATGAAAAGGAGAGCAAGAGAGGTCCTTTTTTTTAAACTAGCAAAAGGGGCAATGGAATTATACTACCAAAAGGGGCAACGGAATTATATATCAGCATTAACAACAGCAGGAGCAACACTGACGTCTTCTAGTCTTCGGGTAGGGCCGGATTGATGTAGCCCGCATGGGCTTCCATCCGATGCTTTTTTTTTTCCTGTCTTTCTATTCGGACGTAACTGTGTCAAAAGTGATCCTCTTTTTTTTGACAGAATGTCAAGCCCAAATACATAAAAGGAAAAAAATAGGCTAGAGCCCAGGGGCGGGGGTCCGGGTGGATTGATGCATTGTGACAAGATTCCTTTCTGTTTAACCCATTATCACACAATCCCTACTTTTGACACCCCTGAGAAAGAATCCTTTAGAAAACATTGTGGGAAAAGAAGAAAATGCTTGTAACCAGCATTTTCTCCTTTTCCCACAAAATTTCTACCCTTCAGTAAACAAATTTCAAATTTTCAGTCACTTTTATTTTGTCGTCTGCAAATGTTTTCAATTTGGACCGGTCTAAAATATTGTCGTGGGGTATTGGGTTATATAATGAACATAGGCTTCAACTTAAAAATGAAAATGGAGAGCAGCCCTGGACTGAATTTGAAAGCGTTTTTCTAGTGAAAGAAAGTCCAGGAACGCATGGACAGACCTGTACACTGGCGGCCGTTGTGTGTAAATGTGAAATATTGTTAAAAACAACATTAAATACAAACGAAAAAGTATATATAAAAGACTATTTGTGAGAGAACATGTATTAATCGCTCTAAAAGACGACAAACTTTGAGATGAGTCCAAATTTAAAGCATTTCCAGACGACAACATCAAAATCTGTGGCTTTAAGGGTCGAAAAGAAACATTATCTCTCAGTGTTTTCAAAAGACTTTTTTCGCAAGGTCGTTAAAATTTGATGTATATATTGTGTTAATACGCCGAACTATACAAACTTGGCCTATTTCATTTTAACTGGTTCTTATTTGCATCTAAAAATAGATTTAAAGACGTTGATAGATTCACACTGAAAGAGAATCGTTTTCAGGTATCTGGCCCATAAATTTGAGATAGAGAGAGAGAGAGAGAGAGAGAGAGTCAGTGACAATGGTTTGCGAGGCGGGTTTTGAACAACTCCGTTTAATTGATAATTTTTTTTTTTACGCTGCTTTCAACACTATGTGTCCTTGCCCGCTTATCATTAAACGTTTTCACCGCTCAACTTCGTTGATTATGAAATTCCGTAGCTATATCAATACGATTTAAAAGTGGCCCTTCAGATTTTGGGACGAAATTTTACAAAAGTGCAAAAAAATCATCCTTATACTTCCAAAGCCTTTTAATTTTCATTCATAAAACCCCAGTAGTCGAAATCCGTCGGACAACACGAGCAATTAGAGATTTACTACGGCCCAGGTTGACACCAACGGGAGACACATTCTATTTTTAGATGATCAATTCGCTAATTTACTTACAGGAATACACAGAAGAAGCTTCAAACATAGCGTCCGAAGATGACACTATGGAAAATAATTATTACATGTTTGTTATGATAGGAAATTTAAGCGATATGAGTCACGTGCTAGTCACTTGACATTCCCACAATGTTTTATTGATTTTTGGTGCGAAATCTAAAAATAGCTTAAGAGGCTACGTAGCCTTTTAAGGCAATACCATCAAAACATTTTTATTTTGGAATTTTATGAATCTTAATTATGGATGATTTGTATTATTTTTTCATATGAATTTCAGTGATATATATATTTTTTTAATTTGGTGAGATGTAAAAATTCTAAATACCTACCCTTAACCCCTAGGCTGCTAAGCGAGACTCACTGACCTCAAAAGGCCAGTGTAGATAAAGATCAGACTGCACAGACCTACACCGTCCGATAAGGAGATATCATTCCCAAAAACATGATTTTAAAACGCAATACATGTATGTGGATCCGTAATTCTTCTAGGGCAGCATGGCATAGAATTTCTTGACAGCTGATGAAGACAAATTTATAAGACATAATACTTTTGCACATTTTAAACCGTCCAGAAAATCCTTTGATGTCTATCTTGAAATTATATGTTAATACTTTTGTTAGTTTACAGAAAAGGGAGATAATTATCATATCCGTTTGTATTGAGAATATAGTGGGTTTAGATTTATAAATGATAACTGTAGGAAGGAGAAAAAAGGAAAAAAGTGGCTCGGTGAAAGTAGTTCAATAATACTGACTTCTAATTTTAGCGAATTTTGTCGGATAATATTTCAGTGGAAACAGCTGTTTTCTATTACGGCAACACTACCTTAAAAGACAGAAATTAAGGGTGTCATACCTAAGCCAGGTAAATACGTCTTGTGTACCTTGGTAGAATATGGTATTGAATCGATTTTATAGAAAAGACGGTAATGTGTAAAAATAAGACTGTTCTGTAGAGGGGGTGTATGCTAACACGTTCAGTCTATGGATTTTAAATCAAAAACGATCTGGTATGTTTTTTTTTTTAATTATCTTTATATTCAATCGTATTATTAGATCTAGTAAGAAATTATTTCTATAGATATACCGACGAACGTCTTCTGTAACTCTTAATCGGTAAGATTCGAAACAAATAAAAACATTTAAAGATTTCTTGCCAGTAAAGAAAATCCATAGTTTACGATTTCAAAAAAAAAAGGATAAATTGATCGTTGGAGAAATTTCGCCTTTTCAGACAGAGTAATTCTAAGATCTGACTGCACGTTCTGTACAGTCTGATCTTGATCTACTTTGTTCGCAGCAGTGCACACAGTCCTGCTCAGCGGCCTACACGTAGGCGTTAACTTCGTATTTTTCCTGGCTTTTTTTTTTTGTCCCGTTCATCGCTATATTCATGAAGTAAGAATCTCCAGCACATAGTAAAAACTCCAATCATTTGCAATAGATCTATATGATCAATACTCTATTAAAAGAGGACTTAATGTATCTGCGAAAAGTTTCGACCCAGGTCAGCCTGCGCAGACTGCGCAGGCTGACCTGGACCAAAACTTTTCGCTATTGATGAATTTTCTGTATGCCCAAGGACCAGTCTATTTCATGATTAAGATGGTTGTTTGAAAAAAAGATGATATTATGGACCCTTAAGTATGTGATGGCTTGCTTGGTACCATGGATTACGGAGATGCATTAAGCCCCCTTTTGTCAGAGCGGATGGGGATGGATAGATGGGTGGGTGAATGGATGGATGGATGGATAAGAGGCTGTGGTTGGGTTGTTGTTCAGTTAACAAACGGATAGACCGACGGAAAGACGGAAACGATATACGCATATACGGTTTTTAGTTGCCTGCATATCAAGCGTAACATGAACATTTGCAAAATCTTTCATGCGATATATTTAATTTTAATAATTCAAAATCGTCAAGGATACGTAAATTGGTATACATTACGTGTTTTTACCTCCAACACTATCAGTATTGTGAACGGGTCTCTTTTGTTGGTTGTATTGGGGTTTAACGCCACTTTAACAGCTTAGGTCATATCATGGTGGTCGGTGACGCACATGTGTTTCCTGGCTTTCTCGCACAACTTTCTTTCCAAAGCCACCAACTACTTTTCTCACAGCAGAGGTGAGTGGCGAAAATTTATACGCCGGAAAGAAAGTTGGCCTCAACCGGGTATCGAACTCACAACCATCAGGTCATGAGTCCGACATGCTCACCACTGAGCCACCCGGGCTGGAGCCACTTTCTGTCGAATATTTCTTTTTAAAACTCTCTTTTCCTGGCGACAGAAGTTGATATTTTCCAAATTTAGTTCATTTACATGGATCGTATATGGGTTGTTTCGAGATTGTTTCAAGTCTAACCCTTTACCATACAAGGAAATTTTAGATCAGACCAAATTCAAAGAACGTGGAGTCAACAATTTAAATGAAGCTCGAATGATAATTTCTGTCGGGTAGAAAACATTGTGGGAAAAGGAGAAAATGCTGGTTACCAGCATTTTCTCCTTTTCTCGCAATGTTTTCACAAGCCTTCCTTTCCAGAGTCGTGAAATGACCAAATGGTTTAACCAATCAGAAGGTCTTATACTTTCACAGCCAGAAATTCTTGAAGTGAAAGTAACAAAACCTCTGATTGGCTGAACCAAATGGTTTAGCCAATCAGAAGTTCTGTTGCTCTCACAACCAGACATTCTTGAAGATTTTGACAAAGATCTTTCTTTTGAATGGTTGGGGAATATGGACACGTACACTGGTCGTGAGTCGGATACGCTTACCGCTGATCTACCCGGCCGGGCAAATCGTCTGCAGACGACAAATTAATTTTGTTTCAAGTGATTCGGTCTGTCATTGACCGGAAAGAAAAAATCGTGGAAAATAGATTCATATAAACGAGCTATGCTCTGTGAAAAGGGGTCTGAATGTATGTTTTCAAAAAGTATCAAATCGTTTAGCCCTCGCACGATTACGTGGTTCGAGCAGAGCTCCGGGTAAGAGAGAGTGATGGTATTCTAAATCCATTATTTCTCTTCCAAACCCTATGTTGAGGGTACTCAAAAGAATTGTCTCGATGAGACGATTCTAATGAGTACATTCAACATAGGGTTTAGTGGAGAATAAGTGACATTTTCCACTTTTACAGAAAATTTACTCCCCGGCTATGTAGCTGGAGCTCAGTTCGAAACTGTGCCATTTGCTAATTTTCCACATGCCTTAGAACCACTCTACCTTCGGATTCAGTCAATTATGAATTTTATGGATCCACAATTATGTGATGACTTGCTTGGCAGCCTATATTGCACCAATGATATGCATTAAGCTACCTTCTCCTAGATTATGGCTTATACCTGACCGATGCACCATTTGAGCAGAGGTACAGATAGAGGGAGTGATTTTGATTTCAAAATTGAAAATATCAACTATACTCCACTAAACCCTATGGTGTGGGTACTCATTACAATCGTCTCGCCGAGACCATTCTAATGTGTACCCACAACATAGGGTTTGGAAGAAAAATAATGGATTCAAATTATCATGATTCCCTTTTATCTGGAGTTCTGATATGAAGTATAATAAGAAACACAACCTTATTGTTTTGAGGCAATGTTAATACTAAGACTATATATGCACACGATATAGATCAAACATCAGGCTGCACTTTCGTGCAGTCAGAGCTTGATCTAAAACGTGCTAAAGCCGCAACTTTCGCCTGTAAATGGCGCAGCAAGGCTTAAGCTCAATTTTTTTTTTTTTGTGGAATTCTTAGCGAACAATTCACTTGTTTCTGGGCTCTGTTTGGGTCGACTTGTTATTGATCATATGGTAGGCATAGACTGTCGATATTTTTCTTAATCAAATTCGACGCAAAGGTAACTATTTACAACATAATAACCTAATAAAACCATGTCACAGGTGTACCTATTCAACTCTTTACCAAACGACAAAATTTTAGACTGATCCAAATTGAAAGCATTTGCAAACGACAAAATAAACGTTGCTAAAAAATTAGAATTTGTTTTGAGAAGAATAGAAAACATTGTTGGAAAAGGAGAAAATGCTGGTTGCCAGCATTTTCTCCTTTTACCACAGCGTTTTCAAAAGGCTTCTTTCTCAGGGGTGTTACAAGTCGGGATTGTGTGGTAAAGGTTTAAAGAGAACAGTAAAATATATCAGTAGGACGAGGCGTCGAAGCCGTTTCTTGCCGGTGTAATGCAGAGAAATGACCCTCCCCTAAAAAAATTACCCATGGGTCGTTTCTCTACGTAGAGGAATGACCCGGGTCATAATTCCACATAGAGAAATAACCCCAGTGTCATTATTCTGCGTAGAGAAATGAACCCAGAGGGTTATTTCTCTACGTAGAATAATGACCCGGGTCATTCCTCTACATAGAGAAATAACCCGTGGGTCATTCCTCTACGTAGAGAAATGATCCATGGGCCATTTTGTAGGGGAGATTCATTTCTCTGCATCAGACCGGCATTTCTCATCTAATTTTTATCAAAACAAAAAAATTCTAGAGCTATCACTAAACGTGATTATACCCCCTTGTCACAAAAACAGGTCTTTGTCACAGATTGCAGAATGATCAAGTACAAAAGTAAGAGTTGAAAAAAGTTCAAGGGGAGTTAATTCCGCAACAAATGGCAGCAGGGTCATGAAAATTGCACATACAAAACTTCATATGTATAGGAATACTGTCTGTAAATTTGAGTTCAGTGCCTTTAAAAGTGTTGGAGTATTTCTCCGGACAAATACGGACGGGCAGACGGCCATGGTGATTCCAGTATATCCCCCTCCCCCTCTCAACTCCGTTGTAGGGGGTATAAAAACCACTGCATGTTTCATTTTGCGTCATACACACATACAAACATATGTACGCAAGTATGTACTGCGTCCGCCAAAATGCCGTACACAGTAGATCTAAGATCAGACCACTTGTTGTTGTCTGATCTTAAATGCTTGGAAAAAAAACACACACAAAAACTTATTATTAATATTATCATACGGGGAGAACGCATTTAAAAAAATCCAAATGTTTATGTTGCGTGTTATTAACATTCGTAAATAGCCTGACTTGCAAACATTAGGATTGCAGTACTTTGTTTTATCTATTCACAAGTTTATGCTTGAATTGATTTAAACTTGGCGATAATGCATTTATACGAACCGA
This sequence comes from Tridacna crocea, assembly GCA_943736015.1. NCBI lineage: Eukaryota > Metazoa > Mollusca > Bivalvia > Cardiida > Cardiidae > Tridacna > Tridacna crocea. The sequence continues at coordinate 33,097,083 of OX031068.1, forward strand.
AGAAGATACAAAAACAAAAATCAAAATATAAAATGTTCCTGTTTGGTACAAATTAGCCTTTACCCTGTTATCAACTCTTTAGTCTTTACCAAACGACAAAAGTTTAGACTGGTCCAACCATTGAAAGCATTTGCAGACGACAAAAAAAAAATGTAACTTAAAATTGTAATTTTTTTCCAGCAGGGTAGAAAACATCGTAGGAAAAAAAAGGAGAAAATGCATTTTCTCCTTTTCCCACAATGTATTCATAAGACTTCTATCGGGGGAGGGGGAATCATAAGAACCGTGGATTGTTTGGTAAAGGTTTAAAGGGTCATATTTAAACTAAGTTTTGTTAAAACCTTAAATTTCAAATATAATACAATTTGATTCATGAGGTAAACTGGTCCTTTGGCATGTAGAAAATTGAACAATGGCAAAATGTTTCGACCCATATGTCAGCCTGCGCGGACTGCGCAGGCTGACATGGGTCGATACATTTTGCATGTGCATGAAGCCCCTTATTACAGGGCATTGCTCGGTTTTTTTTTTATTGTTCTCTTTAAGGGTTTCCTCCCCTGAAGTTTCTGATCAACATGGCACAATTTTTTGTTGTTGTTGGATTAATGAGAATTTATAGTAATGCGATAATTCTAAACTGGTTTTACCACCTGAATTTCTTTAACACTTTACCAAACGACAAAATTTTAAACTCGTCCAAATTTAAAGCACTTGCAGACGACAACAAAATATACAAAATAAACATAATTAAAAAATTGAAATTTGTTTCCGACAGTGTAGAAACCATTGTGGGAAAAGGAGAAAATGCTGGTTACCAGCATTTTTTTCCTTTGTTCAGAATGTTTTCAAAAGGCTTCTATCTGAGGGTCGTGAAAACCAGGGATTGTTTGGTATAGGTTTAAACGTCTATATCTAAAACGTCTCTGTTCATACCTCTAAATTACTCCTCTGTAAAGGGAAGTAATAATAGTCTCCCTTTGAATTGAGGCTGTAGTGATTTTAGAATTGAAAATGATAATTCTATGCCGTTAAAAACTCCAAAAGTGGCTCGGTTAAGGTGCTACAATAGTGACAAATTTTAGGTTTGTCCAAATCGAAAGCATTTGCAGACGACAAAATAAAAGTGACCTTATAAACTTTTATGAAGGTTAGAAAACATTGTGGGAAAAGGAGAAAATGCTGTAACCAGCATTTTCTCCTTTTCCCACAATGTTTTCTAAAGGCTTCTTTCTCAAAAGTAGGGATTGTGTGGTAATGGGTTAATTAATGATAACATATTTTCAAGAGTAAAATTACAGTGGAAATAGATGTTTCGTTTCTGGGTAAGATTACCTATAAGGGTACAAGGCTACATCGTCCATGTCTAAAGCTGTTCTCCGCCAATTATTTTCCGCTTAGCTGCCGTAATTATGCTCTCAGCCTTGTATGCAGTGTAAGGGGTTACGTGGCCTTTTAATGTTTTCCGATGAAAATCAAAGCATATGTTCTTGTTTAACCCTTTACAACATAAAGCCGACTTTTGACGTTCCTGGAAAAGAAGCCTTTAAAAAGACATTGTGGGAAAAGAAGAAAATGCTGGTAACCTGCATTTTCTCCTTTTCCCACAATGTTTTCTACCCTATCAAAGAAAATTTGTACCATTTGAGCCAAATTGAAATTGTCATCTGCAAATGCTCTCAATTTGGACAAGGCTAAATTTTGTCGTCCGGTAAAGACCAAAAAACAATAGTTCATTGTTTTACAAACCCAAAGCATAAATACGGACATTAAATTAAAAGCAGCTGAAATCGTGAAAGTTGTGAATGCTAATAGAGAAACCATTGTCGTAAAACGTAAAGGAAAATTTTGGTAACCAGCAATTTCTCCTTTCCCCACAATGTTTTCAAAAGGCCCCATCTACAGGGCCGATATAACTCAGGATTGTGTGATAAAGTGTTCAATACTGTTTCTGAAGTTTTTTTTTGTGGTTTATACAAAATCGAAGGGGTAAAAAAAAAACAAGTAAAAAATAGTAAATTTATATATTGACCTAAAAAGTGCATAATATTGTATTTTAACTCGACCTATTTTTGACCTTTCATGGCTTTTCTATGGGCTGGCTTTTCAGGGGCCAACTGACCCATTAATAAATGAAGGCTTTTCTTTAAACTTTCGGGACATTAAGAAAATATTGGAGTCTAAAATCAAAGGAACAGGGAGTCAAGGAAATCCCTGCATTTAAAAAAGAAAACAATCTACTAAAATCCAGATAGATTTTCAACTCAAACACTTGACGAAACAAACGGAGGATTTCAATATAAGACCGCGTGTCTTATCTATGCCGTCTGCAAAGCCAAATTTTGTGCGTTGAACGTGAACATTATAGAATAACAAACAAAAAATCAACATTATAGAATAACAAACAAAAAATCAACATTATAGAATAACAAACAAAGCCATCTTTCCTACAACAAAGCCAGGAAACTCATGGGAAGTGTTTAAGATTTCAAGATTGTTTAACCCTTCACTCCATAGATACTCATTTTGACGCATCAACAAGAGACAGCTTTTGAAAACATTGTGGGAAAAGGAGAAATTGCTCGTAACGAGCAATTTCTCCTTTTCCCACAATGTTTTCCCACTCAATCAGATATTGACTTCGTATACTTACTGACTCTTTAAATGGCACACTGGAGCTTGATCAATTCATTCAATATGCACGAGGATAGTCTACAGTAAGATTTCTGAATTATAATTTTCTGTTTAAATCGTTCCTTATTCAGTCTGGGGGTCAGAAAGTGTGTCATATTATTGGCTTTTCGAATTGTGATTCATCGAGAACTCTAAGCTGGTCATCACGTTTTTAATCATGCGGGCCTCCAGTGTTTACTTTTCTTTTCGTGTTGGCTCCGAGTGGTGACATTTCTTTTCTCATTTTCGACTTTCTGACGGATCTAAAATACAGTCCGCACTTTTCCAAATAATTCAGTTTTTTTTTTGTCATGACATGTAAGAGAGAGTCAAAGGCCGTGGAAAACTTTGGGAGAAAGTTCTTTTTTGTATGGTTTGAGGGAAGTCGGCTTAGTTTCATTTAAAATGTATATTTACAGTACATCGATTGAGAAACAAGTTCTTATACTATTCTCTTTCGATTCTGCTACCTGGAACATACATCAGTACTCGCGCCGAATGTGTGGGTCATTGAAAAATCCCTAAATTGACACCCGCTCGGGACCTTTTGGTAACGAAGCCGACGCTCTATACCTCACAGTTACGGACACTACTCAGGTAGGCGTTGGAAAACCTTGTTAAAAAAGGACAAAATGCTGGTAACCAGCATTTTTATTTTGCTCACAATGTTTTCTACCCACTAACAAAAGACATTTTGAACCGTTTGACCCATATTCAATTTGTCGGCTGCGAATGCTATGTATTTGAACAAGTCTAAAACTTTGTCGTTCGGTAAAGAGTTTAATGAACACTTTTTTTGAAAGTGAAAAATCTCTTGGGGCACCTTTTCTTCGCTAATCAAAACTGTTACATATTTCTCTGGGTTTTCTTTTTTTGTTCCAACTTTTGCTTCAAGCAAATAGATGTATTCGATTTACCACTTACGAGAATAATCTATATTTTACGTTTTCTTTGTATCTGAATTTAAAAAAAAAACATGAGTCCAACAACCGTCATATAATTGAAGTCTAACTTACTTTCCTTGTCAAAGCAAATTTCTGATAGGCCAAATTATTTGATAAAGCAAATCAGTACTTGTTTTACTTTGACATAGAAAATTAGAATGTCGCAATGTAGAATAATAGGTATATAAAGGCAAAAGGGAGAGTGTGTTTCAGTATGGGACAGATTAAACTGTAGAGGAATGAAAGGGTATGTGAAATAATATATGGGTTAAGCCGTCAGGCTATTCAAAAGAAATAGCCATTTATCATTGTAATAAGATGAGAACTCTTATGAAATGGTTTTTTTTTTCGAACATTTTTGTACCCTTTCTTATACACTTATCAGGCAATCCCGACTGTTTACGACCCTGAGGAAGAAGGCTTTTGAAAATAATGTGGGAAAAGAAGAAAATACTGTTAACCTGCATTTTCTGCTTATACCAACAATAGTTTCTGACGTTGCCCTTTCCAGAATAAGTATTATATAGTATGTGCCAAAGTTACTTTCTCCTTTGCATATTTTAAAATGTTGTTGTAAAGGGTTAATATTAAAACAGCTTCAATGGTACAAGGCGAATATCGTGACACGTTTTTTTTACAGTGATTGTTCAAACAAAATCAAATTTGTTTGATATGAATTGAAAGACACCATGTGGAGACTTTAATTGCCTTCAGGTCAAAGATGTAATTCAACTCTGAAGATGTGTACTTATATTTTATTGAAAAAAAAAAACAACACAAAACCACAGAATATAAGTCCTCAAGAATAAAAGTCCTGACATACAGTGTAGATCTACTATGTAAGAGAAAACCTCTCCCAAACTCACCCGAATTTTCTAAACCCCGAGGCGAAAGCCGTTTGAAAACCTTGTGGGGAAATGAGAAAATGCTAGTGGACAGAATATTATTATAGCTCCATCAGGTTTTCCATCCTGTCAAAGAAATAGGCCTCGTAGTATCTCGTAATTTGGATCATTTTTAATCTCGTCGGTTTACTGGAAATACCTCGTAACTACAGCTTAAGACAAGCTGTAGTTACGATGTTTTTCAAGTAAACCGACTATTTGTTGTATGCAAATGCTTCCAGTAGGCCTATATCTGCCCCTTATATTTTAGCTTTACTTGCTACCTGAAGGCATAAACAACGCATTTTCAAGTTTTATTTTTTGCTTGAAAAATTTACGGTTCCAAGACTAATGTTTTTTTTCTCACGATATAGATTTTTCAACGGCACATCTAACAAGAACGGTTGAAGAATTCAACTTCGTCCACGGTGGATGCAGCTTTAGATTTTATTTGTTAACACATGAAATAACTTTGACCTTCAATAGAATGGCGGACAGTGCAGATCAAGATAGGACTTCACAGAACATCTTGTCTGATCCTAGATACACTGTTCAAAATTTGTGTATTTTTCGCTCCAAAAATTAAAAAAAAGGTACTGTTGGATTTGCAATGTTTGCGTCTTTTCTACAGATTGAGAGGTCCAGCGCGGTTCCTGAGTGTAGGACTCGTGACCTGGAGACCTTCACTGGGATTTTCGTTGGAATTTCCTTGGGCACGACACTTTCTAGTCCTAGTCTAGTACTGATAAAACCTAGGAAACACATGAAAAAGTGAGCTATCGTAGTGATAATACTGCAATTAAAAAAAAAAACATTCAGTCAATCAACTGGTTAAAAACGTTCATTTATTTTCACTGTATACCAGACAAAATTTTCTGCTATACCATATTGAACACACATGATAATATTATAGAAGTACAAATTCAGTGAGGTATGAACGACCTGGTCTGACTTTCAAGTAAATGAAACGTTCAACGGTGGAAAAAGGAGAACATGCTGGTAACCAGCATTTTCCCCTTTTCATCACAATGTTTTTACATGCTTTTACGTCATGGCCGTTTAACCCATAACCACACAATTCCTTCTTTTGACAACCCTGAGAAAGAAGCCTTTAGAATTTGGCGGTAACCATCATTTTCTCCTTTTCCCACAAAGTTTTCTACCCTTCACAAAACACCTTCAAATTTTCAGCCACTTTTATTTTGTCGTCTGCAAATGCTTTCGATTTGGACAAGCCAAAAACTTTGTCGTTTGGTAATGAGTTCTCTTCAATGACAGCGTGTATAATTAATTTTTAACTACAATAGGTTAAATTCCTCAGCTCTTAGTGATGTGTCTTCCACAGTAAAAGTTCACAGTTGTAAAGGATTAACAGTGATTCAAAGGATCAACTGTGAACTTTTTCAATTTTGAAATCAAAATCACTCCCTATATCTGTAGCTCTGTATAATAAAGATAATGCAGGCCTGTGCCGTAGTCCATTCGGATATTTCGAAACACTGCACTATATATGCACACCCACCATTGAACAAGCCCAAAATAAATACACCCACCCGTAAAACAAACGGTATTATTAAAATCCTTAGGCCTATCCATGCAAGAACCACTAGATTTAGCGTGCTGCAGACCGCTGCGTCGTCTAAGAGAAGGGCAATTTCGAGCACATCGTGGCAAAAGGTGATACTTTTTTTAAAAGGTCCTTTTTCCCTTTCGTCGTAATGTTTTTAAGGCTACCTTTGATCTTGTAACACGCCGTAATGATTGTTGTTTTCCCTTTTTTTATGGGTCTTTTGTAGGATTTTTCGATTGTAGATTTGTTTTATGAGGTACTGGGTCAGTTTTGAACCGCCTTTCGTATTAGGCCTATATTTGTGTGTCATGTGGAGTTCGTTTAAAGATTAAAGTGTGTTATGGAATGTTTAGGATTTAAACAACAATGGAGATTTTTTTCGACATATAGGTAAATATAATGTAATTAGAAATCAATTTTAGGTGCTTAACCCATTAACACACAATCCCTTCTTTTTACGACCCTGAGCAAGAAGCCTTTAGAAAACATCGTGGGAAAAGGAGAAAATGCTGGTAACCAACATTTTCTCCTTTTTCCCCACGATGTTTTCTACTCGTCAGAAAACAAATTTCAAATTTTCAGTCACTTTTATTTTGTCGTGTGCAAATGCTTTGGATTTGGGCAAGCCTCAAATATTGTCGTTTGGTAAAGAATTAATTCTATGGAGTGCCTGTCATAAGTACGTATAATAATTGATTGATGCGTGCAATGTATAGATCAAGGTCGGACAACGCAGAACGTGCAGTTTGATCCTAGATCCACGATGGATGCCATGTTCAAACATTCTAGCCTTCTGTAACATTGAGTGTAATACTTATAGTTGTCTTTTTGAGACTTAACCCTTTACCAGATGGCAAAATTTTAGCCTTGTACAAATTGAAAGCATTTCTAGACAAAATTTCAATATGACTAAAATGATGCAGTTAGTCTGTTTGAAGCTTTAACTCTTGAACAGTATCACAGGCAAATCCTGGGAGGGGGGAGAGGGAACATGCAGTCTGATCTTTGATCAATACTGTTTGGTTCTTTTATCAAGTGAAATGAAGTAAAATGAAAATATATCTGTACTTTCAAGTTTCAAAGGCCCTTTTTTATTGTCAGAATTTTTTTTTTTTGCTAAAAGAGCAAAAGTTTGAAAATGTTTTGGTTAGATGATCTACGGCGAGCAGAAAGAGGCCGTCGTATTTGGGAAGAATCGCTTTCTGGCTAAATCATCCATCCAACCATCCATCCATCCATCCGTCCGTCCGTACGTCTGTCCATCCATCCATACACCCACCCACCCGCCCGTCCGTCCGTCCGTCCGATCATTCACCCATCCATCCATTGATCCATATCTACCCACCCATCCATCCATCCATTCGTCCCTTTATCCACCTTACTACGCAACCCGCACCCAATCCATACGTAATAGAGGTTTAATAATCGAGCACACAAAGAAAGTTAATTAGTAATACTCGTGTGACATACAAAAATCCAAATATTTACAAGGTAAACTTAGATCACACACAGTGTTCGTGAACAGTCACGATCTGAGGTCTACGGACTAATGAGGTAAACTGGTCTGTTGAAATGCAGAAAATCAGATCAGCCTGTGCGGAGTTTGTGGTAAAGAACTTACTCTTTATCGCAGGAAAAATATGTTCTACCAAATTGAAAGCATATTTGCAAACGGCAAGTCAGTTGTGGCTCGATCATCGGTTGGGATTCATCTGTGATAGGATAGAAATCCATTTATAGACTGGTCCAAATTAAAAGCACTTGCAGACGACAAAATAAACGTAACTCAAAAATGGAAATTTGTGTCCAGCAGGACAGAAAACATTGTGGGAAAAGGAGAAAATGCTGGTTACCAGCATTTTCTCCTTTTTCTACAATGTTTTCATAAGGCTTCTATCCCAGGGCCGTAAATATCTGGGATTGTTTGGTAATGGGTTAAAGTAGGTAAATTATTGACGGAGTAATGGTTAACGCCACTGGCAACGTCATTTCAGTTATAAGGTGGTGGCCAGTTCACCTATTTAAAATAAAATATGCTTAAACTGAACTAAGGGTTAGTACAAATACTAACCTACTTGTATAAGGTGATAAAAGGTTTGTAGTTGATAATAATCCTCAATGTAAGATTAACCTTTTCTGCTGCTAAGTGTGTCTGAAGGACCTTTAGCTGACAGTGTAGATCAAGATCAGACTGCACAGAACGTGCAGTCTGATCTTGGATCTACACAGCTGTTAAGGAGGTGTTTTTTTTTCCCATAAATTAACTAAAATAGTAATTTTAAAGTGTTTGAAAGTTTTATTATAGTTATTTTGCAGGTTTATACGGAGTCGAGTCTGACAGTAGGACGAATCTGAAGTTATGTCGCCAGGCTTAAAAAGCTGATATGCCTACGACAATTTAATATTTCTGTACCTTTTTAAAACATAGCTTAACATTTTTTTCCCTTACAGATGAGTATACATGCAAAACTCACCGATTCAATAGTTTAATTTCGAAGTAGCAAGGACTCACATGTAAACCTGTCACCTGCAAAAGCCCACAGCCATGAGTTTTCTAGATTTATACGACAAATTGAGCGCCAACACGCTTGGAAGTAACGACTCTGACACGTAAGTTTAACAAGAAATTATTTAAAACTTTGCTCGCAAACAGGTTGGGAACTTTAAGATATTCGTGTCTACATTTTTCTTTTACCTTAGGGGCCCTTAGAATAAACATGTCTTTTTACCTGTCACAATTTTGTATTCATTCATTTGTTATCAATACCGAAAGTAGGTCAAAAGCCAGCACATTCAGCTACGCTTCAAATCATAGCATTGAGAACGCTGAAGTGGTATTTGTTAAGGTAGCCATTATGTACGTGGGCTTAATAATTTGACAGAAAGAGAAATATCATTCCAATATTGGCTTTAAAGTCAATCTGCAAAGCAAATGAATACCTTTTTGGTTGGAGGGAGAGTACCCATGACAACGTTTGGGTGTGTGTGTGTGTGTGGGGGGGGGGGGGGGGGAGAGAGAGAGAGGGGACGAAAAGTCTTACCTAGAGGAAAATACTTAGATTTCCATAAACTCACCCACCCTCCAAAATCACTAACTTAGGTAAGGCTATAGCTTACAAACCATCAGTAAAGAAGAAAGACACAAGTAAGAGAGTGTGTTGTTTACAGTGGTTATTTCCTTAATGAATTACGTAGCCTTATGAAGCTTATTAGATTTCGCACCAGTTTCACAAAGATTGGTGGAAGTATCATATGATCAATAGCACGCGTCGATTACGAAGATTCGCATTCAAATCAGTACGATGACGTCATATTTGATGTAATGAAAGTATGGAAGAAGTTTCCAATTGCAAAATGGCCATTCCAAGATATAAAAGCCCGCCAAAAAAGTTGCATAAGTTTAAGAAATGAAGACGTACAGTTTCTTTATGGAATTGAAAGTAGCACGTTGAGGTTGATATATTTACCATTAAGTTCTCTCGACAGTCATGCACGTGCGGCTCAGAAAACACAACCAGAAGAAAAAATACTGTTTACAATACGAGAAAATTTGTACACTTGTCCAAAGTAAAAACATTTGTGAATATTGAGAATGGATGATGAGAGAAAACATTGTGGGTATCTACATTTTCTCCATTTATCACAATGTTTTCAACGTTTTTTTCCTGAAAGTCGTTAAATGATACATATATGTATACTTTCAGAGAGGCTTGCGTCTCCAAGATTCCACACAGTGAATTTCACCTCTGGCTACTTATACCAGCGGTAAGACAGTTACTTACGGACTTTTTAGATACTTTATTGTAAAATGTAAATTTCACTCATTTTTTGCACACTAATGTTGGAAAAGGGAATAATTACTTGCAAATTTTGAAAAAAAAAAGACGCTACCCTAACGGAAGAAAATAATAATATCAATTGCTAGCCCCCACCCCCACCCCCTACGCTACAAATTTAGGGTTGTCATGCAGCCTAAGGATAACTTTCACTGAAATATAGTCCTTGAAGTATCACCGATACATTTCATTTTGAGAAGCACGAAGAAATTTTAGAAGTTACGAACACAAGTAGAAATGATTAATGTTAAGCTTGCCTAGCATTCGGGAAGTCCGTAGTGGAACTTGAGAAAATGAATTCATGTTGCGCCTCAAAGATTCTAAGTTTGCGCAATAATTCATGTGCCATTCCACCATTGCATTGCAGACGACTTTGTTACTGATCATCTCATTCACGATATCTAGAAGAAACAAGTTACTTTACTGTTGCCATGGACGTCCAGGTGCTGTTTTGTAAGTATCTTGTATTTTACATTAGCTACATGTACGTGATAGAGTATTTGTAAGTTGAATTTTTCCTTTTCATGTGTGGTATGTCTCCTCGAAAGTCATTAGAGGAGCAAGTTCATGCTAGAAAACGGTCGACAATGAAAGTCACGTTACCAGATTTTTAGCATTATTTTATCATTCACTAACCTAACCTAGAATAACAGTTGCCTTGATAGCTTTTTTCCAAAATATGGGATAAATCCTATTTACGATTTACGAACATACTGGTGCTACATCAAGGTGCTGTACAATTAAATGTACATGTACTTCTTCAATCAGTGTAAATTAAGAATATACTGTTGAGTCTGAACTTTGGCTGATTTGCACTGCCTAAATCAGCATTGCAGTTATAGGTTTTGCAATTTATTTAATCCATTACCACACAATGCCTACTTTTTATGACCCTGAGAAAGAAGCCTTTATAAAACATTGTGGGAAAAGGAGAAGATGCTGGAAATCAGCATTTTCACCTTTTCCCACAATGTTTTCTACCCTTCCCTAAACAAATTTTAAATTTTCAGTCACTTATGCTTTCAATTTGGATAAGGCTAAAATAGTTTTGCTAATGAGTTAAGATTTACATATACAATAATATTCCAGCCCAATGGACATTCTTGGAAAGTCCAACAGGTTTTCTTACCTGGCTGCCTGGGGCTCCATAGCATACCTTGCTGCTGAAATGGTCACTGAACAGAAATTTGCTCTTACTCTGACTGGCAAATATGGAACAGGTAAGTTGATACAAGTTATGGATATCACCAACTGGCCTCATTTGTCAGGACTGTTGCTTGCTCCAGGCTCAACCCTCATGGCACACATTTGTTTCGATAATAGTTATGTGAGAAAGCAACTATAGTGGCTTGGAATGAAAAGTTTGCAGAGTACAGGTAAAAGAGACTTCAGGAAAGCATGGATAGGTGCACTTGCCATCATAATAACTCAAATCCTGTTGAAAACAGCTTTGAACAACATACAATCAATGAGATAGAGGTTTTGGTCAGTGCCCCTATAACTAAAATATGAAGAAAAAACAGGGAATAAAGTAATTGAAAAAAGATAATGAGAACCTGGAATACAGTTAAAAGATCTATTCTGACTTAAGAGTTTGAAGCATGGCATGGTGATAGATCTAGAGAGAGTTAACCCAAAACCAGATGAAAAAATTTTAAGCTAATCTCAATTTAAAGAGTTGGCAGATGATAAAGAATATTGTGACTCAGAAATAGAGATTGGCTCTTGTAAGGAAAGAAAACGTTGCGGGAAAAGGAGAAAATGCTGGTTATAACAATGTTTTCAAAAGGCCCATTTCATCAGGGTCATTAAAACTCTAGGCTGTTTGATAAAGAGTTATTTCAATACCAGATGACAGCAGTTTAGATGCATCTCAATTGAAAGAAGTTGCAGACAACAAGTATGACTCAAATTATAGGCTTTGTGAAAGGATAGGCAACAATGTGGGAAAAATAGAAAATGCTGGTAAAGGGTCATTCTGTAACCTGCCAGTTTCTAGTCGACATGCTTACAGGATAGTTTGGATTAAGATCAGACTGCATGGTTACCAACATTTTTTCCTACAATGGTTTTAAACAGATTATTACTAAGGCTTTTAAAACTCGTCAGGGTTAATTTTGAGTGTAAATCAATATATGACAGCTAGTCAGTGTTGTCTTTTTTTCCCAAAAGTAAATAAGCCTCTCATATTATTTTCCAATATGTACAAGGAAAATTCAAGACTGAGTAAATACTGATTGGGTATTCAATGTATAAAGTGTCAATAATAAATGTACAAAGCTGTTAAGAACAGTCTTTATTCAAATTGCTCTTTTCAGATCTTTTTTACCATACGACTTTTCTCTGTATATTTGAATGTACTATTCTGTCCGTCTGTCTAAAGGCATGATATGACAAAAGTACTTTTGAAACTACTATTTAACCCATTGCTACACAATCCCTACTTTTGACGCCCAGGAGAAAGAAGCGTTTAGAAAACATAGTGGGAAAAGGAGAAAATGCTGGTAACCAGCATTTTCTTCTTTTCCCACAATGTTTTTTAACCTTCATGAAACAAATTTCAAATTTTCTGTTAATTTAATCGTCTGCAAATGCTTTTGATTTGAACAAACCTAAAATTTTGGCATTTGGTAATGAGTTTAACAAAATTTTAGCCTTCTCCAAATTGAAAGCATTTGCAGACAACAATTTCAGTATGATTCATTTGGTGCAATTTTTCTTTGATAGGGTAGAAATCATTATGGGAAAGGAGAAAATGTGGTAACCAGCATTTGCTCCTTTTCCCCCAACTTTTCATGAACTGGCAGGTTAGAAGCATTTTCTCCTTCCATCAACATTTTCAATATGTTTTACCCCAGGGTTATTAAAAGTTGGCATTGTGCTATAATAACCCTCATGTTTATCATTTTCTTTTTATTTTCAGTGTTCAATGCAGTGCTTTCAATGTTGATATATGGCATAGATTACTTCCCTTTATTTGCTGCCCTCGCACTGCAGTCTGTGATAGGCTACCTAGTAGGCACACTGTATGCCTGGATGTTTTTCGGGATCAGCATTTATAAAGAGGTTGAGTGCCAGTTTAACTCTGTGGTAAGTTTTATCAGTTACTGTAATCTTGGATGACAATGATGGCTGCTTCTTTATTGTTTTACTTCTTCTTCTTCTTCTTCTTTTTCTTCTTCTTCGTCTTCTTCTCCTTTATAATGCATATAAATATGCTTACCAGCCTGCATAGCTCAGTCGGTATAGCATAGGATTCATGATCATGAAACTATGGTTTTGATCCCCACAGCTGGCCATCTAAAATTACTAATACACTTTTGGGTGAGACGTTAAATGGAGTGCAACACGCGAAAAGGTGCATTCGGACATTTGCGTAAAGTGTTGTTCCGGATTAGCCTGCCCAGTCCACGCAGGCTAATCCGAGACGGCACTTTACGACTACATTAGATTTTGTGCTACAGTAGACATGCGTAAAACAGAAAATCACATAAAATCGGAAAGTGTCCTTTCGGATTAGCCTGTACGGACTGCACACGCCGATCAGAGACGACACTTTACGCAAATGTCCGAATGCCCCTTTTCGCGTGTTGTACTCCAAATAAGGTCCCGTGTGACAGTGCTTTACACTGAGCATGTTAAAGAATCAGGCATAACTTAGGATCGGTTTTGTCTTGTATATGCACTATTTCCGTAACAATACTAATAGCCTACGGGGGGCATCACCTATATGGGTAACCGGTGGCGAAGATAGTTAAATGCAAATTCATATAAATTGTTACCTAGTAATTTGAAGATTCCTTGATTTTCATTTGTTAGCTCACCTGAGCACTAAGTGCTCATGGTAAGCTTTTGTGATCGCCAAATGTCCATCGTCCATCATGCGTTGTCCGTTGTCCACAATTTCTTTAAACATCTCCTCCTAAACCACAGGGCCAATCTTGATGAAATTTGGCAGGGATGTTCCTTGGGTGAAGCTCTACCAAAGTTGTTCAAGAGATAAACTTCAAGCCATAACTCTGGTTGCTATGGCAACCAAAAGGAAAAAATTATAAAATCTTTGAAAATCTTCTCTGACACTAGAAGGCGTAGAGCTTTGACATTGGTACATAGCATCTCCCAGTGGACCTCTACCAAGATTGTTCATATGATGCCCCTGGGGTCAAAACTGGCCCGGTCCCAAAGGTCACAAGTTTGAAACAAAGGAACAAAGAAGGAAAACTTTAAAATTCTTCTTCTCTGAAACAAGATGGAGTAGAGCTTTGACATTTGGTATGTAGCATCTGCTTGTTGATTTCTACCAAGTTTGTTCAAATGATGTCCCTGGGGCCCAAACTGGCCCCACCCCGGTGGTCACAAGTTTGAAACATAGGAACAAAGAAGGAAAACTTAAAAAAAAAAAATTCTGAAACTGGAAGTCGTAGAGCTTGGAAATTTGTATGCAGCATCTTGTAGTGGACCTCTACCAAGTTTGTTCATTATGATGATCCTCAGGTCCAAACTGGCCCTGCCCTGGTGGTCACAAATTTGAACATGGGAACAAAGAAGGAAAACTTTGAAATTCCTCTGTTTTGAAGCAAGATAGAAACTTCGTACATGTGTTCCTTATGATAGTCTGCCAAAAACAGTATTTTACCTTTTTTCATTTAATGTCATGTCATCGAAAAATGGGGCTTGGTGTGAATTTTCCTTATGGACCAATATCTCTTTCACTACAAGACAAACTTTAATTAAACTTCATCTTGTTAAGTCACAGACAATAGTTATTTGATGTTATTGCATGAAATAACATGTTATCAAAAGAGGGGACTAAATGTATAATTTCATTATGGACCAATTGCAGTCAGTTCGCCCATCCATCCACCTTGACAGATATCTTCTAAAGTCCTTGGCATTTATGAAACTTCAAACATGTTTTCCTTAGGATAGTCTTTTGATACAAGTTTCTTCCGTAAGATATGTCACAGAAAAAGGGGTTACCTTTCACATACTTGATGAGCCCCAATAGATCAATCAGAAATGTTGTGAGCTGTTAGTCGAGGGTTCCCAGTTTGCGTTGGCTTAATTACTGTCTCAGCTAACATCCTTTGACATTTGATCAAAAGTTACTGAGACAAGCCTCATTTGTATCTTACCATTGAGTGAATGATGTTTTAATCTGTGATTCGACCACCATTTTGACCAGGAAATTAATGCTTGGCCTTCCAAGTTAATTCAATCCCTAACCATAGAATCCTGACTTTCAATGACCCTGAATAAGAAGGGTTGTGAAAGCATTTTGGGAAAAGAAGAAAAAGATTTTTGCACAGTTACATACCCTGTCAGAATTATTTGGCCTTGAACTTTGATATTTGGTATTTATTTTCATTGTAGACCTTTACTGCTTAGTACTCAGGTGAGCGATAAAGGACCATCATGGTCCTCTTCTTATAAAAAGAGATCTGTAGGTCATCATAAGTTTGTTTACAATGAAAAAGGTTTTGAGTCCACTGCCTGACTTAGTCATAAAATTTGCCATAACTCCACCTTTTTTAATTCATGAGAAACTTTAGACAACAATCTAATCAGGGGTGTGCAATTTCGGAATGTTCCCACTTGCCCACGGACAGGTTGGACTGAATTTCCTACTTGTCCGTATTTAAAGTTTACTCGTCCTTTTTTCCCTCCACAGCAACTGCATGTAGCGAGAGGCCTCACATTGGGTCAATACATTTAGTTTGTACCTTGAAGTTGTTTATTTCAAGACAGGTTATGCAAAACTTGGAATAAATAGAGCATTTGAGGATCATCATTGATGTAAATATGACATTTCCTCATTTGGTTTGGCTAAAAAATTCACTTGCCCATGGACAAGTGCTCTGTAAAAAAATTCACTTGTCCACAGGCGAAAAGTCCCGAGTCGGACAAGTCGGGCATAGGAATTCCACATTCCTGCTAATGTTACTGAAAATTGATGGGATTTGTGACAAGATGGGTAGAAATTATGCGAAAAAGGAGAAAATCATTGTAAGTAGCATTTCTTCTGATCTTACAATGTTTGCAAAAGGCGTCTTCAGTAGGGTCGCAAAAACACAGGATTGTTTGGCAATGGTAGGTATCATCAACAGGTACTGTCTCTCTGTCTGTCTGCCTGGAAATCAGGGTGAGGGTATCATATCAGGATAATATGACTATTTTAACACTCAACTCAAAATTATACACATGTAAAGACTCTACTTCTTAGATTATTAATTAATTCTTTACCACACAATCCGGACTTTTAAAGACCCTGAGAAAGAAGCCTATAAAAAGCATTGTGGAAAAAGGAGAAAATGCTGCTTACCAGCATTTTCCAACAATATAACATACTCTATTAAAGTCAGATATCTTCATATTAACAAGATTTTTTGTCTGCAGATGCTTTGAATTTGGCCCAGTTGAAAAAGTTGTTTGGTAAAGAGTTGAACTATATTTGTACGAGATAATCCTTCCAGCTAGAGAGAAAAAACAGTGTTACGAGTAACAGTTGAAAGCGTGTAGAATCGTCCATGCTTTTAAACACGACCATCATTGTCACTGTCGTTGTTACTATTTGTGACCGGTCACACAAAAAGGGACCATCTGGGAACTGTGAAACGTGTCAACCCTGGTCATACTGGGCTAATTGTGCAGTCTGACCAGGGTTGACACTTTTTGCTTTTATGATACTTTCTGTATGAAAAGTGGTCATTTTACCTTGTAATACAATCATTTTTATACGCCTGTCGAAGATGGGACGTATTATGGGATCATTCATGGTGTATGGGCGTCCAGATGGGTGAGTGGGCGGGCGGCATCAGTTCTTTGTCCAGAGCACAACTTTGTTATCTCGAGTCCAATTGACTTGAAACTTGACAATTGTGTTTGTTGCAATAATACGGAGTGCAGTATGAAAGAATCATAACTCTACATTTGTTGTCTTTGTCATTTTTAGAACATGTTTTGCTTGTCCAGAGCATAACTTTGTCATTTCTGGTCCAATTGACTTGAAACTTGGCATAAATTTGTGTTTGTTGCAGTAATACGGAGTGCAGTGCAACAGAACCATAACTTTACCTGGTGCTTACTTTGAATTTTTTCCCTTTGATTGTCGTTTTTACAGCATTTTCTGCTTGTCAGAAGCATAACTTTGTCAACTCTGTTAAGATTGACTTGAAACTTTGCATTTGTGTTTGTTGCAATTACATGTATAAGGAGTGCAGTGCGAAAGAACTATAAATCTACCTTTAGCTGTATTGATTTCCCTTTGATCATCAATTTTACAGCATTTTCTGCTTGTCTGAAGCATAAATTTGTCATCTCAGGTCAGATTGACTTGAAACTTAGCATTTGTGTTTGTTACAATAATACAGAGTGGGTGTGAAAGAACCATAACCATACCTCATGCTGTCTTTGAGTTATTTCCCTTTGTCATTTTTTTCAGCATTTTCTGCTTGTCTTGAATATGACTTTGTCATTTTTGGTCTGAACATCTTCAAATTTGGTATGCATGATTGTTGAAAAATTACGTAGTGTGGTGCATAAGAATCATAACTCTTCCTAGAACTAATTTTGGGTTATTCCCCCTTAGATCTTCATTTTTATAGCATCGTTTGCTTGTCTGGAGCATAACTTTATCATTTCATGTTGGAATGACTTAGATTTTGTGGCATGCTTATGTTTTGTAATATTTGCAAGTGCAGTGCACAAGAATTGTAACTCTACCTTGTGCTGTCTTTGAGTTATTTCACTTTGATTGTCATTTTAACAGCATTTAGTGCTTGTCCACAATATAACTTTGTCATCTCAAGTCAGAACAACTTCAAATTTGGTATACATGTTTGTTGCAATATTACACAGTACATCGTGTAAGAACAACAGCTCTGCCTAGCGCCATTTTGTGTAATTCCACTTTGATCTTCATTTTTGCAGTATTTCTTGCTTGTCTGGAAGGGAACTTCATCACCCAAGCCAAATTGACTTGAGACTTTGTAAAAATGTTTGTTGCAGTTACGAAAAATGTAATGCACTAGAACCATAACCTTGCCTAATGCTCTTTTGGAATTATTCCTTATTCATTTTTTTTAAAAGCTTTTCATGCTTCTCTACAATATAACTTTATCTTTTCATGTTTGAATGACCTGAAACTTTATATGCATGTTTTCTTAACAATAGAGGAGACATTCATGCCTATTTCAATGACTTACATGATTTCTGCTGCACTGCCATTTTCCTCTACCAGCCCTTTATGATTATTATTCCCCCTCGCCAACTGGAGGTAGGACGGGCGTATCTTGTGACAGTTTGCCGCTCCTGTTTAACTATAAGCTTGAATTTATCTGCACTATCTTTGGACTGATTTCATCTTATTGATGTACAGATTTCCCAGATTGTCCCTTTATGTGTGATAGGTCTCATTTTTCATTATCCTTATTACTACTTTATTTTTAGGAAGCAAGAATCATTCTACTTCTACGGGACTTACCCAATCTGGTATGCCTAGGTTACCTCTCTATTAGCCTACCAATACGTCTTCTTCAGTCCCTTTACAAAAAGTCCATCTATTTCTGCTCCGCATCAGAAATGGTTGCCATCTTGGATTTGGAGAAAGAAATGGATGCAACCCCAGAAGCAGCTCACGTCAGGAAATTACTGCGACGCCCAAGACCCAAACCGTAAGTGCTGTGATGCTTTCTAAACAATCTTGTGTGTTATTTCACTTCAGGACAAGACTGTTGAAAACATTGTGCCCATTGGGAAAACAAGGAGATGCTGGAAAAAGGAATTGCTTATAACTAAATTGCTGTTTTCTAATGCTTATGTAGAAGAAGCTGGCCTTTTAGGTCAGCTTGCACTTATTAGAAAAATAGAAAGTGCTAGAAATGTGGAAAATGCTGGTAAATGGTACTTTCTGCTTGACTCACCCACCCCCACCCCCACCCCTACCACCACACATGTGTTCCCCTATGGAAAGAATTTCCTTTCAGTTGAGCAACACTTAGAATGATGTGTGAAAGCACTTTCAGTATGAAAGCACCAAAAAGTCTTGTCAGGTATAGAGTTTTTAGCTCACCTGAGCACGAAGTGCTCATGGTGAGCTATTGTGATCGTGCTGTGTCCGTCGTGCGTCGTGCATTGTCCATCATCAACTTTTTACCTTGTGTACGCTCTAGAGGCCACAGTTTTGGTCGGATACTCATGTAAGTTGGTCAGGATGTTTGTCTCGATAAAATCTCGGACGACTTTGAAAATGGGTCATGTGGGGTCAAAAACTAGGTCACTAGGTCAAATCTTAGAAAAACCTTGTGTACGCTCTAGAGGCCACATTTTCAGTCCGATACTCATGAAAGTTGGTCAGAATGTTTGTCTGGATGATATCTCGGACGAGTTTGAAAATGGGTCATGTGGGGTCAAAAACTAGGTCACTAGGTCAAATGTTAGAAAAACCTTGTATACGCTCTAGAGGCCACATTTTCAGTCCGATACTCATGAGAGTTGGTTAGGATGTTTGTCTGGATGATATCTCGGACAAGTTCCAAAATGGGTCATGTTGGGTCAAAAACTAGGTCACTAGGTCAAATCTTAGAAAATCCTTGTGTACTCTCTAGAGGCCACATTTTCAGTCCGATACTCATGAAAGTTGGTCAGGATGTTTGTCTGGATGATATCTCAGACGATTTCGAAAATGGGTCATGTGTGGTCAAAAACTATGTCACCAGGTCAAATCTTAGAAAAACCTTGTGTACGCTCTAGAAGCCACATTTTCAGGCCGATACTTATGAAAGTTGGTCAGGATGTTTGTCTGGATGATATCTCGGACGAGTTCGAAAATGGGTCATGTGGGGTCAAAAACTAGGGCACTAGGTCAAATCTTAGAAAAACCTTGTGTACGCTCTAGAGGCCACATTTTCAGTCAGATACTCATGAAAGTTGGTCAGGAGTTTGTCTGGATGATATCTCGGACGAGTTTGAAAATGGGTCATGTGGGGTCAAAAACTAGGTCACTAGGCCAAATCTTAGAAAAACCTTGTGTATGCTCTAGAAGCCACATTTTCAGTCCAAAACTTGTGATTTGGTCAGAATGTTTGTCTTGATGATATTTCAGACAGGTTTGAAAATGGGTCATTGGGTGTTTAAAACTAGGTCACCAGGTCATATCTTAGAAAAACCTTGTATATGCTCTGGATGCCACATTTTCAGTCCAACACTCTTGAAAATTAGTCAGAATGTTTGCCTTTATAATATCTTGGATGAGTTTAAAAATGGGTCATGTTGGGTCAAAAACTGGGTCAATAGGTCAAATGTTATAAACACCTTTTGTATGCTCTGGAGGACACATTTTCAGTCTGATACTCCTAAAACTTGTTCATAATATTTGTCCTGGTGATACCTTGAATGAGTTTGAAAATGGGTCATGTGCAGCAAAAACTAGGTCAATGGGTCAAATATTAGAAAAACCTTGTGTACACTCTAGAGGCTACATTTTCTGCCTGATACTCTTCAGACTTGGTCAGAATGTTTGTTTTGGTGATGTCTCAATAGAGTTTGATAATGGGTAATTGTCGGGTCCAAAACTAGGTCACTTGATGAAATCTTAGAAAAACCTTTTGTACACTGTAGAGGCCACATTTTCAGTCAAATACTCATGAAACTTGGCCAGAATGTTTGTCTTATTGATATCTCAAAAGTGTTTGATGATGGGTAATGTCTGATAAAAAAAACTAGATCACTGGGAAACTAGATGGTGCATGTTTGGTCAATAAACTCAGGTGAGCGATTTCAGGGCCATCATGGCCCTCTTGTCTTTTTAAGTTTTTGTTATGAATTTACTAACCATTAGTAATTCATAGAAATTTCATGTTAGAATTTTGATTATAAATTATAACTCTGTAAGAGAAGATCGATGCCAATACCAATAGCAGCTGGCATCAAAATTTCTTTGACTTTATGAAAGAATGATTAGATCAAAATCAATAATGTATGGACTTGATTGAAGTTGGCTGCACTGATCCTTCACCAAACAGCCTCAAATTTTAAACAACCCTGAGAAAGAAGCCTTTTAAATATTGTGGGAAAGGGAGAAAATGCTGATAATGAGCATTTTGTCCTTTTCCCACAATGATTTCTACCATATCAAAGACGTGTTCCATTACTTCGGCCATTATTTTGAGCCTTGAATTTGGGTAAGTTTAAAATTTTGTTGTTTGATAAATAGTTGGATGATTGTATGTATATCGTCCAATTGTCTTTCAGTTTCAGAGAACAAAACATTCTATTATCTTTAACCCATTACCACATAACCCCTACTTTTGACACTCCTGAGAAGAGGCCTTTAGAAAACATTGTGGGAAAAGGAGAAAATGCTACTAACCAGCATTTTCTCCTTTTCCCACAATGTTTTCTACCCTTCACAAAACAAATTTCAAATTTTCAGTCACTTTTATTTTGTCCTCTGCAAATGCTTTCAATTTTGACATGTCTATAATATTGTCATTTGGTAAAGAGTTAAAGAGTTAGATTTATCATTCCATCAGTTCAGATCAAGTTACTGATTTTGAAATACCAGTATAATGAAGAAATCATTTAAGAAAAATGTAGTGAGGTGAAAAGGCTAAGGAAAGAGACTTGCATGGACCTGCAGTCTGATCTTGGTCTTTACTCTTTCAAGACTTCAAATTACATGTGAAGTCATGATTGTTTCAAATCACATGTGAGGTCATAATTGGCAGATTAAAAGTCATTCCCTCTTTTTTTTTCAGTAAACCACCAGCTAATTTTTGCAGTAAAATTTTTGGCATCCTACGGGGAATTATTCATGACTGGGTCTATCACAGAAAGAAAAGTAAGTTAATACATGGCATCAGAAATTTTTATTTGCCTGAAGGGTCGTATTATTTTATGGCCCCAGTGGTTTGTCAGCCTGACTGTCCAACCGTTAGCAATTTCCTGTGCACACAACTCCTACTGTTTTCATTGGAAGAAGCTCAAACTTACCACAATGAATCTCTATGATGTTTATTTGTGGGTGGGACTTTTAAAATTTGAATATCTGCTGATGATCTTGATTTCAACCCATTTCACCGACAAGCCCCTTCAGGTGTATATGCGTCGCTTTGCGAAGCTCTTGTTCCATCATGTAGCAGACCTCTTCTGAGTTGTTGAATTTACATTCCAAAAGTCTGAATATGGCCCCATCTTTAACATTGTGCCACACAATCTTGAGTTTAACGATCCCTAAAGACTAGGCTTGTGAAAGCATTGTTAGAAAAGGGAGAAATTTCTCCTTTTCCCACAATGTTTTCAACCCTACTAAAACGGAAATCATCATTTGAGCTACATTTAGTTTGTTTCTGCACTTGCTTTCAGTTTGGTTAAGTCTAGAACTTTGTTGTTTAGTAAAGGGGTAAGCTATTACACTGTTTAATGACCAATGAATTGAATACATGAAGCAATGTTAAACTCTGTAATTATACATTTAACTCTTTTACTGCCAAATTAACTCTGTACCGAATAACAGAATTTTAGACTAGTCCATACTGGAAGCATTTGCAGACGATAAAATTCTTGTGATTAAAAGAATTTAAATTTGTTTTTGGCAGAGAAGAAAACATTGCGGGAAAAGGAGGAAATGATGGTTACCCGCATTATCTCCTTTTCCCACAATGTTTCCAGAAGGTGCCTTTCTCAGAGTCATGAAAACCAGGGATTGTTTGGAAATAGGTTAATGAATTTGGCTGTTTTGTTTTTAAGTCTTTAATTCTAATTTTCACTGAAGTGAAAAAGAATAGTTTGGTCCTTAACCATAAAGTCAAGTATTGAACGAAGTAGGTCCGTGATTAAACTGCACAACCTAGCAGAAAGGATTAAAACAAGAAAAGGAATCCATTTCCATTACTTAACTCTTTACCACACAATTCCGACTTTTAATGACCTTGAGAAAGAAAGCCTTTAAAAACATCGTGGGAAAAGGAGAAAAGTTCGTGAATTAACAAAAAAAGAAACAGAAATATTTGCAAATTCGAGACACATGTTATTTGTTGGTATACTTGAGGTAAAATACAGGAACAGAAATGTCTGCTAGTTTTTCAAATTTGCAAAATCACAAAAATGTCCATATGGCAAAAATTTTCACTTACGCAGTAATGTCAAAGAGAGAAATTTTATTCTCTGTTTTACAGATTTTCGGTATTCGGCAAGATTTCTGTCAGTGATGTTTGTTGGAGCCCTGTTGCTTTACAAGGTATGTCTAATAAGTAATGAGTGGCTGAGCCAAAGAGGAAGTTAGTGAGTCAAGTCAAGTTGAGTCAAGTCATGAATTACTTGTTACTATTTTTGCGTAGCTCTAATCAGTGGTTTCTGGTTTCAAGCTCACAATATGATGCAGAAGCCAAGGGGGATTAACTCTTTCCTTCCTGTCAATGAAACAAGAGTGTAGATCAAGATCAGACTGCACAGAACATGTAGTCTGATCTCTGATCTACACTGTCCACTCTTTTATTCCAGATTATAACTGAAGTGTCTCTTCATCTTTTAGTGAAAGTGTATTTGTAGCAGTTGAAAAAGTATAGGTTATTTATTCAGTAGTGAAAGAGCCCAATACAAATCAAAGTGCTGTAAGATTACTGAATGATTATTGGTCGGTTGGTTGTATTGGAGTCTAACGCCACTTTAACAGATAAGGTCATATCATGGCAGTCGATGACGCACATGTGTTTCCTGACTTTCTCATATCATGATAGAATATTATTTCGTCCTATATTAGGTTCAGGATAAATCAATAAAAATAAAGGGATATGCAATTTTTACTCTTCTGAAAAATGAAGGAGTATGCAAGTATTACTCTTCTGTAGCTTAATTGACTACTAGTATATCAATTTACCAATTCAGCGAAGAGAGGGATGCTTTCTTAGCTCAGCATTTAGCACTTGTGGCAGAGTTCAGCTGTGAATATCTTGAAGTTGACAGTCAAATAGTAAGCTTAAAAGGATCGTTGAAGCTTTCTGTCCTTATTTTTAACTGTAAATGACCATCACATTGTATGATTGAAAAAATTCCCAAAACCTTTTACTTCCCTGTACCTCCTCTGAATTTGACCAATGAAAAACTTAAAAACATGAAATGTCATTTTGAGAGTTCTAAACCAAAACTGGCTTCTTGGCAAAATGATCTATGAAACTTCTATTTTTCAGGCTTGTATTTTGTTAAATCTATTGAATGCACACAAAGGTTTCTTTTATAGATTTTGAATAGCTGAGCATTTGATTCTGAATGGGAAGAAATAGTTTTACCCCGTCGAAAATATATAAGAAACCGTGCTAAATCTAAACTATCAAATGACCGGTTATGACTTCTTACTAGTTAAAAAAGTAAGCAAGGAGTACTAACTATAACAAAACATTAAAATAGTACATATAGATATCAAATAGAGTACTCATATACAAACTTCTAAAAAATCAGCTCTATACACATAAAGTTAAATAATTGATAAGTTTCCTTAGATGACTAGCTCTAAATGACAGTTCCCCATTTCCCCATTTCCAGACAGACTGATTCTCTTTTCAACATATCTACAAACTTATACTTTTGTGGGTTTGAACACATTGCTGATCGATGCACAACTTATATCCGTGCAACGAAGATACTTCCTTGATCACATATATGAAACCTTGCCATATACTTAGCTTTAAAAATAGTAGAGGGGGGATACAGCATAAATGAAAAAGATCCATGGGAATGCCAAGCTAGCCAAAAGTGTACAAGTTCTGTCTCTTAAAAATTCAAAGGAATCAATCCAGATAAAGTACTTGCATACAAGAATTACATGAAAACTTACATTTCAGTTGTTGTTGCTTCTTATTTAGACTTTATCTTGTTCTCTCTGAGACTCTCTCTCTCTGCAACCTTCTTCAAAAGGGCAACTGTAGTAGACTTCAAAGTGTCGGTAATCGATCACGTGATACACACAGAACAATTGGATTCGTTCTCCGCTCAGTTCTCACTTGTATCATGTGACTTCTATTTCACCAGAAACCTCCACCAAAATAAATCACATGACTATTTCTTCCCTTTACAACTGAAATTTTCAATTTGTTGACCAGTATCTATGCAATAATGTGCCGGTATAAAAAGACGACTGTCATAATTCATTATTGTACACATTGATAATAATATGCAATATTCCACATTCAAAGAAAACAAAAACAAAATAAATGTGATGTTCCTTGAATAGCAGCTAATCTAACAGTCTTTATACAAATTATGTATAGTTTGTATGTGTCCATTCCTGTAAAGGGCCTTTTCGGGAATTGGATTGTAGAAAACGCCATCTTTAATCGGTCTAACAACCGATTAAAAACTCTTTTTTTTTCCCTTTTTTTCGTTAAACATGATATTATTTGTCACTTTTATTTTTGTATCTGTGAGTACAGTCTGGTTTCCAGCTGACCCTGGAAAGCAAAGGTTATCAAAGGTTAATGTTGCAGAAACTGAAGGAAATGAATACAGTTTCTTTTTTGGTTCTATTTTTAGTTAACTCTTGAACTAATGGTCACAGTTCTGTCTTTGCTTAAATTGGTGGAGTCTGGTTTCCAGCTTACATTAGAAGCCATAGGTTATGTAGCAGAGATAGGAGAATCAGAAACCACAGCATCACTAAGAGAGGTTACTCTGTTATTGTACTACATTCTAGACTCGGGTAGAGGTGAGTACATGTATAAATTTACACATTGTCAGGAGGAGGTGAATTGTTTGTCTCTTTGAAGCAAAATTATGACAAAAAAGAAATTGGACATATTGACATTGTCTCTTACTAACATATTTTAAAAAAGGTAAAAAAAAAATGACTAAAATGATCTCCAAGTTATCATACGTTAAAAAGTAATGACTGATAGTATGGTTACTGCTGGTGTAAGTTGCGTTTACCAGAGTTCCCGATCAAGCAAACTCATGCAGGAAACACATATGAATGAAATAAAACAGGTACAAAATTACCAACCTGTACATGAAATCACACACTTTAAATGAGAAGATCAAACAAAAAAGTAGGAAATGCTTGCATAGAACGGCTCACGTACAAGCGATTTTCGGAAAAGGTGAATCATCAGGAAAATTTTGGATTTCCAGCTTTATATTGTAGAACATTTATATGGTCCGCTTACTCGGTCTTTATTATGGCAATCAATAATTGCAGACTGGGACTCGTTCGTTCCAAAAAAATTTTTAACTCTTTACCAAACGAAAAAATTGCAGACTTGGCCAAATTGAAAGCATTAGCAGATGACA
Organism: Tridacna crocea; assembly: GCA_943736015.1. NCBI lineage: Eukaryota > Metazoa > Mollusca > Bivalvia > Cardiida > Cardiidae > Tridacna > Tridacna crocea. The sequence goes on from OX031068.1 coordinate 33,123,265, forward strand.
AATAAGTGTGGCTCAAAAATTGAAATTAGTTTTGTGCAGGGTAAAAGGCATTGCGGAAAAAGGAGAAAATGCTGGTTAGCAGCATTTTCTTCTTTTCCCACAAGGTTTTCAAAAGGCTTCTTTCTCAGGGTCATTGAAAGTAGGGATTGTGTGGTAATGAGTTAACGAACCGTAACTATCCAGTCATACAACGCAACCTTTTTTAAGAATATTCATTGTCTAATGATGAAGAATTTTCTTAATTAAAAAGTAATTTAAATTCTGATTGGCTAAATCATTTTGTTTAGTCAGATGTTTTGTTACTGGTACTTTCAAATCCTGAAAACTCTTGAGAATTAAATTGATAATTTTTCAAGAATGGTTGGTGAATTATGGACCCTGGACTTGATAATTCACATGACTACTCTTGGATTCCTACCATGGGGGTTTAAATTGTATTTATGTATCATTAATATTTTCTATTCTATTACAGCCTGTTTTGTTGTTTCAATGTCTGTAGCATGCGGATTTGGGCTGCTCACCATTCTTCACATGCTTTCCATGTACAGGTATGCCACTGTCATTTATTGCATCCAAATGCCGATGAATGGAGGTTGGTCATTTTCAACCATCAGCTCTCCATAAATTTCATCTTATTTGGTCAAAATAGTTTTTTTTTCTCACTCTTTCTCAAACCAAACATGAAAATTTAGACCGGTCCAAACTGAAATCATTTGCAAACAACAGATAAGATTTGACTGAAATGATGGGATTTGTCTGTAAAATGGTAAGAAACATTGTGGAAAAATGAGAAAATGCTGATGATCTGCTTTTTTGTCTCTTTCTCCTAAAGTCTCAGTAAAGTCCAAATGTAGAAAGGCCTGTTTATAATATAAAAGTAAATTTCATCTTTACCATGTAAAAATACGGCGATTTTTATGACTTTAACTATACATAAAGGTGCAATTTGTAAAAGTTTCAATCAATGGCAGAAAAAAAAAATACAACTAGAACAGATCCTACCATGCCGTGTTATCTGTTTTTTTACATTGATGATTGCAGACAATTAGCTGACTTTTCGTAATAAATCTCTGCAGTTACTTAATGGTAAGGTAAACAGCACATGGTAATTCTATGCGTCAAAACAAAACTTCCATTCAGTGGATCATTTTGTCCCCATTCTAGGCTTGAAAAATCAAGTGTATCAACATTGTAAACAGACACAACGACAGGGGCTGATCATTGCTTATTTGTTTATCATCAATACAGAGTTTACTACATTTAAATAAGAAAAGAGGTTCAGAATGAGCAATCTTACTCTCCGATGAAAAATTTTGGAATGATGTTCTCAAACCCCTAGTTCGAATATACACAAACTATGACAAAGGTTGTCTCAATCAAGGGTGTCCCTTAACCCATTACCAAACGACAATATTTTAGACTGGTCCAAATTGAAAGCATTTGCACACGACAAAATAAAAGTGACTGAAAATTTGAAATTTGTTTTGTGAACGTAAGAAAACATTGTGGGAAAAGGAGAAAATGCTGGTTACCAGCATTTTCTCCTTTTCCCACAATGTTTTCTGAAGGATTCTTTCTCAAGGGCGTCAAAAGTAGGGATTGTGTGGTAATGGGTTCGACGGGCTCCTCCATGCACTTTCGCACACATATGTCATGGCAACCAATTCAGTAACTGACATGTTCAGGTTTTCTTCGATCATACATAATTATGTGTGTTGTGATTTTTTCGAGTAAAAATTTTTTCGGCAAAAATTACCTAATCTTTAGCTTTACTGGGGCTTTAATGTTTTTAAAACCTTTCAATCTAAGGATTATTAGAACACTGGATTATGCGCTATAGGTTTAAATCAGTTGACACAAGCACTCTCCTTCGCTTGGGTTGCAATCATAAAGCAGTAGTGGTAGCAGAAGGAATAATATTAATCATACAGATGGTGACTATGGCAATAATAGATTATTTCATTACTACATGTATTATTATAGCCATAAGTTGTAGTATTAACCCTTTACCTCATATGCCAATTTTAGGCTCTACTGATTCAGCAGCAAATAAACATATGATGTCAAAAACATGGACAAATGGGGAAACAGTTATCTGATTGAGTGAAAAACATTGTGGGAAAAGGAGAAATTGCACATAACGAGCAATTTCACCTTTTCCCACAATGTTTTCAAAAGCTGTCTGTTGTTGATGCATCAAAATGAGTATCTATGGAGTAAAGGGTTAATATCAGTTACTCTAAAGTACTGATTGACTCTCTTATTTCTGTCTTTCAGAACAAATTTATTTGCACTCTATAAAGGAGACACAAGTTTCATTCGACACAGAACCACAAGATCTAACTCATCTTTATTGGTAAGGTAGAATTTAATTCTAAGTTAAGTATTTTAAATTGGGCACCTGTTGGTATTTTCAAAAAATGTACATCAAGGACTGCAGAAAATTTGTGATCTGATCTTGGATTAGTGCTAGGCTATAGCTATTGAGGTACATGACTTATTCTTGGCAAAACAAAGAGAAAAAAGTTCACACGACTTAGAGCCTGTAGGTGCAATTTATCATTGCTATGGAGTTTATACTTTAGTATGCCAAAACACTTTATTAGATCCATTAAAGTTTGCCGGTAGTCTTTTCTCGTATTAAAAATCACCTGCAAATAGCAAAATTTTAATTAGATGTGAAGCAATGATGGGATTTGTGTTTAACAAGTTTTATTTAGCCTTTCCAAAATAACAAATTTTAGACTCTTCCAAATCGAAAATATATAATGACACCAAATCCTAGAGTAGTACAAATGAACTGAAGCCTTTTGACAGGGTACAAAACACTGTAGGAAAATGAGAAAATGCTTGCTTACAGCAATCCACACTGTTTTGAAATGCATTCTTCTTAACAGACTAGGATGACAATTTTATTACCTTTGTTTTCTTCTTTCACTCTTATTCTAAGGTTGGAAGCATGCGGTATGCAGGTTATCAAGTTGGGTACATTGCCTGGGGTATGTATAATGTGATGTTGTTTTGTGGTAAAAAGTGAAGCTTTGTCCTCAGACATGATTTTGCTGATGGAAACATGACTCGGACATATTTCTTAACTCTTTATCACAGTAAATTTGGAATCTATTATATCATGGGCAGTTGCAGACTATGATGACGGAATTTTTGTCTCAGTAAAGGATCGATTGATTGATTGTATCGTGTTTAAACGCCTTTTTCAAAGTTATTTTTTTTATATCATGGCAGCCAGTGAACCTTTATATGCTTCTCTGGATTTTCTTTACCAGTACTCTGCATAACATTCTTTTCTAGCCACAGGCTGCTTTCCCACTTAACCATCGTCGAAACAATTGTCACCAGGGGAGAGAGGAAATTGAATTCTGTCACAATGACTATCATCAATCATTGGAAAGATATTGGCTGAAATGGGATTGAACCCGTGACCCTCCTGTTCTCAAGTACTTTATACTATCAATTTAGCTGGGACTTGCTTAAGTACAGGAAGAAAACATTGTGGGAAAGTATCTTCTCCTTTTCCTATTATGTTTTCAAACGCTCTCTTCTTTATGTTATTAAAACTTAGGATTGAAAGGGAAAGGATTAATCTTCAGTATTTTAAGTCGGTGTACAGTTATACACCTCTTTATGTCATGATTTTCACAGGAATACGGGACAAGACCAAGTATGTACATATATTAACCCATTACCACACAATCCCTACTTTTGATGACCTTGAGAAAGGAGCCTTTAGAAAATATTGTGTGAAAAGGAGAAAATGCTGTTAACCAGCATTTTCTCCTTTTCCCACAATGTTTTCTATCCTTCACAAAACAAATTCCAAATTTTCAGTCACTATTTATTTTGTTTTCTGCAAATGCTTTCGATCTGGACAAACCTAAAATTTTGTGGTGTGGTAATTAGTTAAGGAATGAACAGAACTTTTTTTTTTCATGGAGGTATGGAAAAAAACCTAATCACACTGTATGTGGTTTCATGAAAAAGTGTGATTAGGTTTCTTTTTCGTACCTCCATGAAAACAAAAAAGAAATTCTCTTCATTCCTTATAAGTCAATGTCACAGACAATAAATATGCACTTGAATTACACTAACTAGCTGCTTTCATTTCATCGAAAATCGAACATTGCATATTTATTTAATGTCCATTTCATTCATAATTCATAGTGTGGTAAAACTGCTTGTTCATGACATAACAATGATGTAAATTTGTGACGTTTATTATAGTATTGAACATTTGCAGGTTTAGTAGATTTATTATTAGAAGTTCGATACGCTAGAACTAAGTTGAAAATAAGATTGTTAGAACCCAGCAAAGTGACAATAAGTTTTCAGCTCTCTCTTTGAATTTACTGTTGGATATTTTTTTCAATATTTAGAGAAAATAAATTCAGCTAGCATTTTGAACTTTGGACTAGATACAGATCTACAGTCAGAAAGAAAACCATCATGAAATCTCATATACATGTTTGTTTACATTACTTTGACTGCAATTATAGTAGTCCCATCACTGCTGATTTGTTTTTATGGAGCTATACATTTTTTTTTTTCAGCCGTTCAGAATTCATCAATGTTCATGAAAAAAACAAACATTGAATTATTCACGTATAATAGATCCTTATTTGATTAATCCGTTATCATAGAATCCCAACTTTTAATGACCCTAATGGAGAAGACTTTTAGAAACATTGTGGGTAAAGGAGAAAATGCTGGTAACCAGTATTCTTACCTTTTGAGATCATATTTCTTAATTTGAGCCACTTTTCATGTCTCATCTGCAAATGCTTTCAATTAGGACTCATCGAGATTTTTGTTGTTTGATAAAGAGAGTCTCATACAACTTAGTAGACATGTGACTTTTATCCAGAGAAAAGGGTGGATGGTGGTTACCAGCATTTTCTCCTTTACCCACTGTGTTCTCTAAAGGCTTCTTTCACAGGGTCCTTAAAACTTGGGACTGTGTGGTAAAGAGTTAATTGTCTATTTCAGGATTTATCATACAGTTTGTCATATTGTTCCTTGTGTCATTTGCCCTTGCTGTGGTGATCACTTTGATTAAAGAGGGTTTCTACCAATGGTTGTTGGATATATTCGCTAATGCATGGTAGGTTTAACTCTTCACTCTATAGATACTCGTTTCTACGCATTGCTTGTAAAAGCCTTTTGAAAACATTGTGGCAAAATGTGAAATTGTTTGTGACGAGCAATTTCACCTTATGTCACAATGTTTTCTATGCTATCAAAAGGTGTCATAAACACATAAGAAACGGCTTCATCCTTGCTGTTATTTAGGGTCAATTTGAGATACCTTAGAAATGCTTTACGGAGTAAAGGGTTAAGATTTACAGCCGCTAACCCTCACATCAACTCTATGAAACGGCAAAATTTTGGACTACTCTAAATTGAAAGCATTTGCAGATGGCAAAACAAATGTGAATCAAAAATTGATTTTTGATTTTGGAAGGGTAGAAAACATTGTGGGTAAAGGAGAAAGTGCTGGTTACCAGCACTTTCTCCTGTTCCACAATGTTTTCAAAGGTTTTCTTTCTTAGTGTCGTTAAAGGTCCAGGTTGCGTGGTAAGAGTGGACCAATTTCAAAGCATCTGCAGAGAGCAAATTAAATCTTGGTAATATGATGATTTCTGACTTTAGGGTAGAAAATATCCTTTTCTCACAATGTTTTCTATAGGCTTCTTTCTCATGGTTTTTAAAAGTCTGGATTGTCTGGTAAAGAGTTAAAGTGAGGCCTGTAACAGGCATACCCATAGGTTTCTATTGTTTTGAACCACTTTATAGGTTTGTCAAGTGTGTTTCATGACTTACTTATTTGTTACTACTAAAAGTATACATGTATATGACTGAATAAATTATGACTCAAAGGTACTGTATTTAACCCTTGGAGTGCAGAGTAAGCAAAAACACATTTTCCGTTTGAAAACTTTAATTAAAAGTATTATCAAAGTTGTTAGAATATCTCAGCAAAGCAGATAGTAGATCAAAGATCACACTGTACATTTTGTGCATAATTGATCTTGATCTATAGTAACTGCAAATGCAACCGAAGTTGTGTACTCGTATGTTGTATTAACCCTTTACTCGATAGATACTCATTTCTACGCATTGCTTGTCTGAGCCTTTGAAAAACATTGTGGCAACAGGTGAAATAGCTCATGACTAGCAATTTCACCTTTTGCCATAATGTTTTCTACACTATCAAAAGGTGTCATAAACACATTAGAAACGGCTTCATCCATGCTGTTATTTAGGGTCAATTAGAGATAACATAGAAATGTCTTATGGGGTAAAGGGTCAAAGCTGTATTGGTTATTTTTACTTGACTTGTTGTTTCAATTTTGTTTCTTTTAGGCCTGCCCTAGTGATGACACTTATTATTACAGTGGGACAGTTTCTCTTGGCTAAAATGTTGTTTCTACAAGGAAATGATCTGGCCATAGACAATAGGTAGGAAGAGTCATTGTAATTTTAGTTGGGCTGTTTTCAAAGAAAGTGTCAAAATACTGTCAAAGTCCTGTAATAATCTGCATTATCATCATGCAGAAACTTTGAGATTTTGACTTAAAAGTAGTTGTTAACTTTCATATATAGGAAACCAATACCGCAAGAGCAGATAACCAAAAGAAATATTTTTCACATAGTTATCCCCTTTCTTCATAGAATATGCGGAAACTTACAGTTTCTAATATCTCTGTCATTACCAAAGATATTTACTTCAAACTGGAACTAATTATTTCACTATCTAAATGAGAACCCTATACAACAAGAGATGGTAACCAGAATATTTTTGAAACAGTTATGCCCCATATTGACTTACAGTATTCTCAGAAAATTGATCGGCTTTTAAAAGCAACTGAAGCTGAACATTGGCACAGGTACGAAATGCAGTGCTCTTTTTTTTTTTGTCATCTTATTTTCATACTTATGGTTATATATGGTCATATTTATCCATAGTTTTTTTTTTTTATGGCAACTGTGAAACAACTCTCTACAGTTTAACTCTTTACTAAATGACAACACCTTAGACCAGTCTAAATTCTTTGCCTGTACAGACTTCAGAAAATAGTCAACTTTCTTTTTTACACAGGTCAGTAAGAGTTAACCCATTACCACACAATCCCTACTTTTGATGATCCTGAGAAAGAAGCCATTTGGAAACATTGTAGGGAAAGGAGAAAATGCTGGTAACCATCATTTTCTCCTTTCCCCACAATGTTTCCTACCCTTCACAAAACAAATTTCAAATTTTTAGTCACTTTTACTCTGTCCCATCCAAATGCTTTCAATTTGGACAAGCCTAAAATATTGCTGTTTGGTAATAGGTTAACCACAAGTGATATTCTTTTGGGGAAAAAAAAACCTGCCATTTTTTTCTGGACTTTATTTGAACTTAATTAGAAAGATAACAGTGAGTCATACATTTCACTGTGCAAAGCATAGGTAATGAGGACCAGGGTCCGTATTCACCAACCATTCTTAAGAACGTTCTTTGTCTTGTTCTCCAGAATTTTCTACATTTGTAAGTAACACAACTTCTGATTGGCTAGACCATTCGGTTTAGCCAATCAGAAGTTATGTTACTTACAAATTCAGAAAACTTTTGAAAATAAGACTAAGAAAATTCTCAAGAATGGTTGGTGAATACGGGCCCAGAAATGCTGAGCAAACAGAAAAATGAGTACATAATTATAAGCAGCGGCTAAATGCATCTGCAAAAAGTATCATCCCAGATCAGCCTGCAGATTCCACCAGGCTGACCTGCGCTGAAACATTTTATGTTTGGTCAATTTTCTGCATGTCCTGGGACCATTCTACCTCAAGACTTAGACATTAATCACAGAATTTTCTCCTTTTCCGGCCATGTTTTCTACCCTTGCCAAGGCAAATTTCACTTTTTCACTCAGATTTACTTTGTCATCTGCAAAATGCTTTCAACCTCACTCTACCTCAAGACTTAGACATTTATCACAGCAATTGGCTATGATGGATTTGTAATTATGTGATGACATCCATTGAATAATACATTAACCCTTTACCACACAATCCAGACTTTTAACTACCCTAACAAGGAAGTCTTTGGAAAACATGGTGGGAAAGGAGGAAAACTTGCATTTTCTCCTTTTCCATGTTACTACCCTTTCCAAGGCAAATTTCAGTTTTTCTGACTGTTTTATTTTGTTATCTGCATGTGCTTTCAATTGGTCTAGTCTAAGATTTTGTTGTGTGGTAAAGCGTTAACCCTTTACCAGCCTTGTCCAAATTGAAAGCATTTACAGATGACAATTTCAGTGTGGCTCAAATGGTGTTATTCTTCTTTGATAGAAAGAAGAAAACATTGTGGGAAAAGGAGATGATGCTGGTTATAATCATTTATTCTTTTCCCACAATGTTTTCAGAAGGCTTCTTTTCCAGAAGCATCGAAAGTTGTCATTGTGTGGTAAAGGGTTAAGGGATGTATTAAGCCCACTTTTGCCAGAGCATGAGTTGACTCATAATTATACTATAAATTAAAAAAAAAATCTCTCTTTCAGGCGATTTTTGTTCAGTGTGACATTCTTCTTTTTCTTCTACAACATCTTCCTTGGGTTGCTCTCCTGTTTATTGAGGATTATAAAGTCTATTGTGATTGGTTCAATGTTCATGTCACGACTGGATCACAGCGCCCTCTCTCGGCGGTTTGAAATGATGGACCCTGGTATGTTACAAATTTTGAGATACCCTTTACTCCATAGATATTCATTTCTACGCATTGCTTGTAGAAGCATTTAGAAAACATTGTGGCAAAACGCGAAATTGCCTGTGACAAGCAATTTCACCTTTTGCCACAATGTTTTCTTTGCTATCAAAAGGTGAAATATACACAGAAGAAACAGCTTCATCCTTTCTGTTATTTAGGGTCAATTAGAGATACCATAGAAATGCCTTATGGGGTAAAGGGTTAATGGAAAGGCACTGTTCTCTATTTTTCATCAGCCCTCTAATAAGTTTAAAGGTCTTTTATAGTTAAATCTAAGGCTTGCAATAGTTAGATCTAAAGCTTTTTGCAAGTAAACTGCCCTTATAGACACTGTAGGTCAAGACAAGACTTTAACTCTTTACCAATGGACAAAACTTTGGACTAGTCCAAACTAAAAGCATTTGGAGATGACAAAATGGATGCGACTCAAAAATTGAAATTTGATCTGGGAAGGGTAGAAAAAATTCTGGGAAAAGGAGAAAATGCTGGTCACTAGCATTTTCTTCTTTTTTAGCTCACCTGAGCACAAAGTGCTCATGGTTAGCTTTTGTGATTGCCCAATGTCCGTCGTGCTTCGTCTGTCATCCACAATTTCTTTTAACATCTTCTCCTCCTAAACCACTAGGCCGATCTTGATGAAACTTGGCAGGGATGTTTCTTTGGTGAAGCTCTACCAAAGTTGTACAAGAGATTGAAATCCAGTCATAACGCTGGTTGCCATGGCAACCAAAAGGGAAAAAAAAACCAGCAAAATCTTTAAAAATCTTCTTCTCTGAAACTAGAAGTAGCAGAGCTTTGATATTTTGTATGTAGCATCTCCTAGTAGACCACTATCAAGATTGTTCATATGATGCCCCTGGAGTCAAAACTGGTCCGGCCCTGAGGGTCACAAGTTTGAAACATAGGAACAAAGAAGGAAAACTTTAAAAATCTTCTTCTCTGAAACTAGAAGTAGCAGAGCTTTGATATTTGGTATGTAGCATCTCCTAGTAGACCTCTATCAAGATTGTTCATATGATGCCCCTGTGGTCAAAACTGGTCCAGCCTTGAGGGTCACAAGTTTGAAACATAGGAACAAAGAAGGAAAACTTTAACAATCTTCTTCTCTGAAACTAGAAGGTGCAGAGCTTTGATATTTTGGTACATAGCATATCCTAGTGAACCTCCATCAAGATTGTTCTTATGATGCTCCTGGAGTCAAAACTGGCCCTGTCCCGAGGGTCACAAGTTTGAAACATAGGAACAAAGAAGGAAAACTTTAAAAATCTTCTTCTCTGAAACTAGAAGGTGCAAAGCTTTGATATTTGGTATGTAGCATCTCCTAGTGGACCTCTACCAAGATTATTCATATGATGCCCCTGGGGTCAAAACTGGCTCTGCCCCGGGGGTCACAAGTTTGAAATATAGGAACAAAGAAGGAAAACATTAAAAATCTTCTCTAAAAGGAGAAGATGCACTTTGCAAAGTTACATACCCTGTCAGAATTATTTGACCTTGAACTTTGATATTTGGTTTTTATCTTCATTGTAAACCTTTATTGCTTAGTACTCAGGTGAGCGATATAGGACCATCATGGTCCTCTTGTCTACAATGTTTTCAAAATAATTTTGTGTTTAATATTATAAGTAATGGAGTAAAGTAAAATTTTAAGTATCCTGGTTTTTACAAACTTGTAAATGTAGGCTTTTCGTAACTTTAGTGAGATAAGGAGCAGCTCTATTTTACACACTATTTTCTACCCTTTCAGAGACAAATTAGGGTTGATTTGACAATTTCATTTTGCATCATACAAGGTGTAGATCAAGTTTTGCAAATTGTTTAGGCTGATCTCTAATGTATCTTGTCTGTTAAGACAATTTGGCTAAATAGAGCCCTTTCCCAAACAAACCTTTGTTTTTAGGTGTCTGCAGTACAAGTCTTTTGAAAACACTGTGGGAAAAGGAGAAATTGCTCGTAATGAGCAATTTCTCCTTTTCCCACATTGTTTCCACCCATTTGGAGAACTTTCTGCCATTTTTATAAAATTTGAAATTGTCGTCTTTAAGTTTGGAAGAGTCTATAATTTGTCGTTTGGGAAAGGGTTAAATTGCAATGAGTTGAATCTTAGTTTTAGATCCAAAGCATCAGCTAGTTTTTTGTTCTCATATGGTTGAGTCTAATGAAACATACTACTACCCTGTAATATTCAGAAAGTGATCATGTCAAATATACAAACATGTTTTCTATGTTGTAGGTTTTGCTGCCTATGTGGGATTTATTCAAATTGAAGCAACTCATACACATCCTGTTCTCGTGATGTTTTTACGGTTTTTAATGATAGACAGCATGAAAAATGAAACTGAATCAATATCTGAAAATTCCACTGCAATACAAATGGAAAATTCAGGTTAGTAGTAGAGACATACAAACAGACAGACAGAAAGGGGCAAAATAGAGAGATGTAAAAAGGGAAATATACACAGAAAAAGAAAAGGCAGTCAGATACACAGACAGATGTACAGCTCCCAGAAAAAGATATTTATACCCCAGAAAATGATTTTTTTTTTTTGGGGGGGGGGGGGCACTCTGGAGTCAGCCTGTCTGTCTATGTGTCAGCCAATGTGTCCCTCTGTACACAAAATACTGTCAGTGCTTGTGGGGGTATAAAGTCGCATTCAGTGACAGCTCTAGTTTGCATTGGAAATATTTATTTTGTTGAGATGAATTGATTTCGTTAAACTCTTTATCAAATGACAAAGTCTTAGACTGGTCCTAACTGAAAGGATTTACTGATGACAAAATAAATGTGGAAAAATTGGAAATTTACTTTTAAAGGGTAGAAAACATAGTAGGAAAAGCAGAAAATGCTGGTTACCAGCATTTTCTCCTTTTCCCACAACAATTTTAAAATGTTCCTTCTTCAGGGTAATTAAAACAAGGGATTTATTGGTAAAGGGGTTAATTGATTTTTTTTTACCACTGCAACTTAAAGTTTACAAAAGAAACACAACCAAAATGTGAAAAGGTTGCCTTGCTATAAGAGTGAATAGAAGCAGTATGTTTAACTGAAGGGTCGTTTTATGTTAAGGCCCCGGTCTTCCATCTGTCAGTCTGTTAGCAATTTCAACTCCTCCTACAGTTTTCATCTAAAGAAGTTCAAACTTTCCACAGTGAATCTCTGTGATGTGTAGTTGTGCATGTGACTTTTAAAATTCTAATATCTGCAGGCATTCTAGATTTTAAGCCATGTCACTGATAAGCCCCTCCGGGCATATATTTGTGGCTTGCAAAGCTCTTTTTAAATATGTATTATGCTTTACGGTATAAAGTAACTGTCCTCTGGAAAAAGAGAGTTTTATGTGTCTTTGGGATCATTTACACCAAGCAAGTTCTCACATAATTAAAGTCGACTCTCATTAATTCGAAATCGCTTATCTCAAAACTCCTGTTATGTCAAATTCAAAGCAATGTCCGAACTTTGAGCCTCTTTTTTTCATATTGATTTCAGTGTTTATCTCAAATCCATCCCGAAATCTGTTATGTCGAAGTAATTTGAAGAGTAATTTCGTACATCAGATCATAATGTCATCCATATCTGCTATTGTTTGTAGATAATAAGGTGCCAAATTCAAACAGTACTTATTATCTTAATTGATTAATTCGATATCGGATTATTAAAGGTGCGAATTAGTTTGTAGCAAATTAAAACAGCTGTTCATTTAAGACTTACACATCATGAAAAATACACTGAACACTGAGGTTGTTAGTTTGTCTTTTTTGGTAATCGCTCATTGTTCATCTTGTAAGTCGGTCTGCACGAACGCGGCCTTTTCGTTTTCCGAATGCTCATAATGTCTTCAGAAATGCAACTTAATTTTGCTTTTGCTGTGCCCCAACAGACCAGCAGGGGGGCCTTTCAATTTCGGGGTAATAAAAGGTTGTGTCATTTATGACAGGATCTTGTATCGATGTGTAAGCTTGATGTGAAGCCATACAATTAGAGAAAAAAAAAACATTTTAGAGGTTCTTCCACACATCAAAGACGATAATTTATCTTTGTTCTTGTTTGATGTTTACTTGTGATTTTCGAAGTCGGTCCTCGAATTCTTATATCGAACTCATGTTATGTCAAACTATTTTTGTTGTCCTCAGAGATCAACAGAGTCCCCATGATTGGCAATTCCGGAACCTGATGGTGCAAAGACCAGTTCAAAGTCATTTGATACAAATTTGTTTAAGCAGAGATGAGTTAGTCGTTTGTTTTAACAATTCCAAGAGACAAGGCTTTTGGAAGGATGTTAAAAAATGAGAAAATCATTTCTTACATTTGGACATGTCAAAAACTTTCTGGTTTGGTAAAGATTCAAATACCAAAACTACATCAAAAAGACCTTCAAAAGCATAATGCAAATAAACAGTGAGTTGTTGATAGCAATGTTATTGTAGCTTTACACTGTCTTTTCAGAGAAGAAGCCATTACCACCACGATATCCAAATAAGCGTGCCCGCACTCGCTGGTTTTTGATGTATTCCTTGTACAATAATCCAAGTTTACGAACCTACAGAAAACACTATATAGCATTCATTCGTGAGATGCGTGAAAGACTTGCACAGAGGTACAATCTGAGTGGTTCTGCACTAGGTGACCTTATGACTGGCATAACAACTGTAATGGGGGATGCCAATTTATCAGACGTTAATATTTCTGTGAGTGAAAATGGTGACATTCTCACTGGCCCAAATATGATGAATATGAATGCAATGGTGGCAATGTCAAGATTTATGTTGGCTCTACAAAGGGATGTCGTTCAAAATGGTGATGCCCATAAAGACCCAAATGGACCTCCAATGGATTTCGGGAGTGTCTTTGGACGCCCAAATCCGGCAGCATCAGATGAGAATGTTCCACCAGTGAAGGGGCTGTGGAAGAGGGCAGCAGGGAAAGCATTCGTGCAAAGTCAAATGGACAAACAGAGAGATTTAAATGGTTCCACAGATCAGTCGACTGACCTCTAATTCTCTACCAAAACATCCCATACTTTTACAATAGTTACAGAAAAAAGCTGTTTAACCCTGTAACAGAAGACAAAATTTTAGCCTTGTCCAAAATAAAAGCAGTTGCAGACAACAATTTCAATTGGGGTGAAATGGAAATTCAATTGGGCTGAAATGGTGCAATATTTTTTTGATAGGGTAGAAAAAAAATTGTGGGAAAAGGAAATGTAATTCTTTACTATATAATCATGATTTACAACAAGAGTGATTAGGAGAAGACTGTAGGAAACATTATGAGAAAAAGAGAAACTGCTGATTCCTAGCATTTTCTCTGCTTCCTACAATTATTTGAGCTGCATTGTATTCGTCATCTGCAATTTTTATACGCCCGTCGAAGACGGGACGTATTATGGGATCACCCGTGGCGGGCGGGCGGGCGGGCGGGCGGCGTCCAGTTCTTTGTCCGGAGCATATCTCCAAAACTATACAAGCTAGGGTTATGAAATTTCATGGGTGGATAGATCTCATCGAGGCGGAGTGCAGTGCACAAGAATCACAACTCTTGCTCGCTTAATTTTTGAGTTATTGCCCTTTGTTGTTTTTCATACTTGAATTTTGTCCGGAGCATATCTCCAAAACTATACTAGCTAGGGTTATGAAATTTCATGGGTGGATAGATCTCATCGAGGGGGAGTGCAGTGCACAAGAATCACAACTCTTGCTTGCTTAATTTTTGAGTTATTGCCCTTTGTTGTTTTTCATACTTGAATTTTGTCCGGAGCATATCTCCAAAACTATAGTAGCTAGGGTTATGAAATTTCATGGGTGGATAGATCTCATTCAGGGGGAGTGCAGTGCACAAGAATCATAACTCTTGCTCGCTTAATTTTTGAGTTATTGCCCTTTGTTGTTTTTCATACTTGAATTTTGTCCGGAGCATATCTCCAAAACTATAGTAGCTAGGGTTATGAAATTTCATGGGTGGATAGATCTCATTCAGGGGGAGTGCAGTGCACAAGAATCATAACTCTTGCTTGCTTAATTTTTGAGTTATTGCCCTTTGTCGTTTTTTATACTTGAATTTTGTCCGGTGAATATCTCCAAAACTATACTAGCTAGGGTTATGAAATTTCATGGGTGGATAGATCTCACTGAGGCGGAGTGCAGTGCACAGGAATCATAACTCTTGCTTGCTTAATTTTTGAGTTATTGCCCTTTGTCGTTTTTCATACTTGATTTTTGTCCGAAGCATATCACCAATACTATACTACCTAGGGTTATGAAATTTCATGGGTGGATAGATCTCATGGATGGGGGGTGCAGTGCACACAAATCACAACTCTTGCTTGCTTAATTTTTGAGTTATTGCCCTTTGTTGTTTTTCATACTTGAATTTTGTCCGGAGCATATCTCCAAAACTATAGTAGCTAGGGTTATGAAATTTCATGGGTGGATAGATCTCACTGAGGGGGAGTGCAGTGCACAAGAATCATAACTCTTGCTTTCTTAATTTGTCAGTTATTGCCCTTTGTCATTTTTTATACTTGAATTTTGTCCGGTGAATATCTCCAAAACTATACTAGCTAGGGTTATGAAATTTCATGGGTGGATAGATCTCACCGAGGCGGAGTGCAGTGCACAGGAATCATAACTCTTGCTTGCTTAATTTTTGAGTTATTGCCCTTTGTCGTTTTTCATACTTGATTTTTGTCCGAAGCATATCTCTAAAACTATACTAGCTAGGGTTATGAAATTTCATTGGTGGATAGATCTCATCAAGGGGGAGTGCAGTGCACCAAAATCACAACTCTTGCTTGCTTAATTTTTGAGTTATTGCCCTTTGTTGTTTTTCATACTTGAATTTTGTCTGGTGCATGCCCCAGCTTTACAACTTGGGGTAAGACGGGCGTATCTTGCGACAATTTGCCGCTCTTGTTTCCAATTCGGTTGAGTCAAAAGTCCTTTTGTTTGGTTAAGAGTTGAAATGCTAAATAAATGAAAGTATTTTGACCAGCCATTGATAATAACTGAAATATACAGGAGTATTTCAAAAGGTTTTTTATGTCTTGAAAATATATTACAGTTTTAAACTGCAGTTTTAACCAATTACCACACAATCTCTACTTTTGACGACCCCGTGAAAGAAGCCTTTAGAAAACATTGTGGGAAAAGGAGAAAATGCTGGTAACCAGCATTTTCTCCTTTTTGCACAATGTTTTCTACCCTTCACAAAACAATTTTCAAATTTTCAGTCACTTTCTGCAAATGCTTTCAATTTGGAACACTCTGTAAATTTGTCGTTTGGTAAAGAGTTAAACTGCAGTTTTAACTAATTACCACACAATCCCTACTTTTGACAACCCTGAGAAAGAAGCCTTCAGAAAACATTGTAGGAAAAGTAGAAAGTACTGATAAGCAGCATATTCTTCTTTTCCCACCATGTTTTCTACCCTTCACAAACTAAATATCAAATTTTTAGTCACTTTTGTTTTGTCTTCTACAAATGCTTTTGAGTTGAACAAGCCAAAAATTTTGTTGTTCAGTAATGGGTTAAGATCAGACTGTATGACTATCATTGCTGCCTAAGCTGTACAATGAGCTTAGTGGTTGATCAGTTGGTAATTTGTGGAATACTGTAATAGAATATGGATTCATTAATATCTGTATTTTGAATTTTTACTTTTTTATATTCTTTATTTTTTGTGATCATTTTATTTCATTTTTTCCATTGGTAATAACTGTTTAAGTTATTGTTGTGAACAATACATATCTTGTTGTTTTTGTTTAGTAAGTGTAAATATCTACACAAATCTTTACTGTGAAGAAAATCTGTTTACATCATTCTGTCATTGTCTCTATAATGATATTACCATTGCAATCAGGGTAAATTGTATAACTTTATATTTTGTATGTACTTGTAAACATGTTATTTCTTTATCTTGCATCTACTTGTGAGCATTCAATCCTAAGTTTTGTGTGTACTTGTGAGCATGCTATCTTATATTTGCATGTACTTGTGAGCATGCTATCCTAAATTTTGCATGCACTTGTGAGCATGCCATCATAAAGTTTGCATGCACTTGTGAACATGCCGTCCTAAAATTTTGTGTGCACTTGTGAGCATGCTATCCCCTATTTTGCATGTACTTGTGAGCAGGCCTGTACCTCAAGCTTTTTTATCATCTTCTGTAGTAGAACTTAACTGCTAAATGCTTTACAAAGCAACACAATTTTGGACCTATCTGAATTGAAAGCATTAATTTAGCAGATCAAGAATGTGACACAATTGTGCAAATTTTTTGTGCAAAAGTGGAGAAAACATTGTTGGAAAAGGAGAAAATGTTAGTAACCAGCATTTTCTCCTTTTCCCACAATATTTTCAAAAATTCATTTCCTCAAGATTGTTTTAACTCGGGATACTGTGGTAAAGAGTTAGACCTGTCCAATTGAAGGCACTTGGAGATGAGTTTCATTGTGGCCCATATGAATTGATTTTTCTTTGATAAAGTAGAAAATATTGCGGGAAAAGGAGAAAATGCTAGTAGCCAGCATTTTCTCCTTTTCCCACAATATTTTCAAAAGCCTTCTCTTTTAGGGGGGTTAAAAGTCGTCATTGTGTGGTAAAGGCTTAACCAAAAGGGCTGTCCACATTTCTATATACATTTACCAGGATCATTTTCATATCATGCTGTCATATTTATCGTGACACACATGTTGTAAATATATTCTGTTCATCTTTCTGATTTTATGATACACAATATTTTTGCTATCTTTTTTTCTTTTTTTTTAAAGGTCTGTTTTACCAAGAAATCCAATCCAAAAACAAATAGAGAAATGTGAAGTATTTTTATTAAAACTATGTACCTCTACATTTCGTCATATTTTCTCTGTCACTTTTTTACATTTGCTGTTTTTAAGGGAAGCGTCTAGGTATTATGAGATTGGTTTATTGTATGGTGTTATATGCCACTTTCAACCTTATTTCAGTTTTATAGCTTTTGGCAAGCTGAGCCTCGATAGCTCATTCAGTAGCGTACAGGGCTTGAGAACAGGAGGTCAATAATGTGATCCATGGCTCTGCCAATTTTTCTTTGCTCTCTTACTACTGACCATCTTTCAACAATGATTATGTTTAAAAAAAGAAGCCAGATCCTTGGAAAGAACATTGTGCAGAATACTGGTTATAAAAACTCCAGGAAAGCCATGATATAATTGAAATAATGTTGAAAAAAGCATTAAACACCATATAATCAATCACATTATTCGAATTCACTGCTTCTGGAAAATGCATTAACTCATCACTAAACGACAATATTTTAGGTTTGTCCAAATCGAAAGCATTTGCTGACAACAAAATGAAAGTGACTGAAAATTTGAAATTTGTTTTGTGAAGGATAGAAAACATTGTGGGAAAAGGAGAAAATGATGTTTACCAGCATTTTCTCCTTTTCCCACCATGTTTTCTAAAGGCTTTTTTCTTAGGGTCGTCAAAAGTAGGGATTGTGTGGTAATGAGTTAAGCCTCTTTTCACAGAGCATGGCTCATTTTTATCTCGCATGCTTGACTAAACAAACCTGCAGAAAAGGTTCATAAGAATGTTCTGAGTACATGTATTACTTTTGATCTTTGGCCCAGCCAATTTCTTTCCATTTGGATTAATGATAGTCATTACCACAGGATTCATTCATCTCCCACTGCTGATCAATGTTTTGATGATGTTACGTGAGAAAGGAGTCAGTTCCTTGGAAAGAATATTGTTGGGAGCAATGGTATCAAAAACTTCAGGAGAGCGCGGATAGGTGCACTGGACACTGCGATATATCTGAAATAATGTTGAAAACGGGTGTTAAACACCACTTAACCCTTTACCACACAATCCAGCCTTTTAACGACCCTGGGAAAGAGGCCCCTTGAAAAGATTGTGTGAAAAGGAGGAAATGCTGGGAAGCTGGTGACCAGCATTTTCTCCTTTTCAAACAACATTTTCTTGCCATCGAAAAAAGAAGTTGCCATTTTAATAACATTTGATTTGTCATCTGCAAATGCTTTCAATTTGGACCAGTGTAAACTCTGGTTGTTTGGTAAAAAGTTAATCAGTCAATCAATCTGGGTATTATTCACTTTAAGAGCATGACTTGGCTATTAACCATTGAATTTCAGACTTGTCCAAATTGAAAGCATCTGGAAATCACAAATTTCAAAGTATTACAGGTGAACTGAAAGTCTTAGACATTGTAGAAAACATTATGAGAAAAGGAGCAAATGCTGGTAACCAACATTTTCTCCTTTTCCCACAATGTTTTCAAAAGCCTAGTTTTTGAGGGTCATTAAAAGTCGGGATTGTAATGGAAAGAGTAAAGAATTTAGCATTTCTTTTCTAATAGCCCTTGAGCATAGAAATCTGTGATTGGATGGCTTTGTAAGAGGAGGCATATGAAAACAATTTGGGTAAAAAACATGTGACTTTTTCCTATTTGAGTGATTCTTTAGAAAGAAGACCTTTGAAAACAATTTTGGAAAAGGACAAAATTCTGGCAACCAGCTTCTTTTCCTTTTTCCACAATACGTTTATACATGGATCCGTGGTGATAAGATAAACCAACTACCTTAGTTACTGTTGCCAAGGTCTCACAAACAAACGTAGTCAATACATATACAGTATAGCAGATAGGCTACTTAAATCGTGCTGTCATGACTGTTTCTCTCAATAAAATTCCGGAAAAAGAATTTTAATCATATATTTCTATCGATGATAAATTCTCAGTAAGCAATTCAAAGATGCTTAACTAATTTACATACGGAGATGTATTAAAAGGGCGAATTACGGGGGCGACGTACAATGTAACAGATTTACATGTTTAAACAACAATTTGAGACATACAAAAAAACATCAACAAATCTCCGTTTTGCCACAGAATTAACGACACTTATTGCTTTCGCTGGGCTAGTTAAGTCATCTCAGCATCATACCAAATTTAGTAACACTGAATTACAAATCTTTCGAAAAGTTTATAGAATGTCTGACTCTACAGAGAGGTTAAAGTCAATGAAAAAAATCAATATCAGATTAAAGGGAAAAGGGTTGTCTGATAGATTTTAAAATGCGTTAAGTGTGTTGTCAATTAAGAAAATTGTTAATATCATTGACGGTAGTACATGATATACTGATGACAACGGGTGGTCAAGTTGATTAGAGCGGCAAATTGCTTTGCAATCAAACACACTTCCTATCAAATTAACAGTTTACCAACACACCCTTTGTGCTAATGTGCAGATGGGCTAATCCATTTAAACTCGTCATCAAATGACAACATTTTTAGAGCAATCCAAACTCAAATATTTGCAGACAACAAAATAAATGATTCAAAACTTGAAATTTGTTTTTGAAAGAGCGCAAAACACAGAGAGAAAAGGATAAAATTTCCAAGTTCCACCAGATCAGATTTAGACTTTTTTTTAAAACTGAAATATACTCCTAGTGAGGAAGAACCACATGTCAAAGTGCTTATTGTAATCAGCAGATACTTCAAATCCAAGACTAGTCATCATGTAATTTGCAATCTGATCTATATCTACACATCAGAAATCATATATACGATCCCAGTACACATTCAGCATATTCCTCATGCACCATGGGTTAAGATTAATGTCAAATTGAAACATTAGTGACAAGTTACGCGGTCACTTTTTGGATGTGCATAGGTTATTGAACAAGGTTAGATATTCGAGTAAAAGTATTTTCTTTTTATTGATACTTCATATAGGTCTATTTTTACTTTTGTTTTCCAGGTTTCTCTTTCAGAGGGGAAAATTATAGAATACTTTAAATTAATCCATTATCCATCGCTGATCAGCTCTTTGCATAAGTTCAAATTTTCAGTAATCATCACAATTTAAACTTGTCTATAGCCTCTGCGTGATCTCACGTCATCGGTACACGTTCGCAAAGCACATTTTTTAAGCTTTTTTAAAATTAAAACGTTAAAAACACAAGATAAATAAAGAGAACTGCATTCTTCCAACGTTAACAGTCGTTTATTTGTGAGCCGAATTAGCAGAAACCAAGGTAGGACATCGGGTAGAATAAACGCGATGTCCTGATTGGTCAAATATTGATTTCCACAGATCCATGTATTCTTTCAAAGATGAATCACATTCTTTGGGCCAGACTAAAATTTGACATTTGCAAATTTATGGTTACATACTGAAGACACTATACAATAAGACAAGTACATATCTGAGAGAACAAGTAGAAAAAAGAACAATCGAAAACTCTGTCAACAATTATCAAAATTTACTTTTGAAAAACAAATAACACAATAATTTACTATTATCAATGATATTATATTAAATATGGCAAGAGAATTGCCTTATAATATCATAGGCAAGAGGCACCATAGAAAATCCCGTCATAACATGTCAATATCGGAAATATATTTACATGTATATAAAATGTTTCTCCAAATCAGGATAAAAATTGTCAAAATTGGGTATAAATGTGTCTAAGTTGGGAATTAGTAAGTCTTCAATATCTTGGAAAAAATATGTCAATCTTAGGAAATATGGATATCACAGTGTAACAGACTGACAAAGTCCCAATAATTTTTGGAAAGCAAAGTTTTTCATTGACGCTGGCTGTTATATACATTATTTCAAAATTTCCACATTTTCAGGCCCGAGTAAAAATGTAAATTTATAAAAATTCCATTTAAATCATCAGGAATGTTTCAGTTATTAGAAAATCATGTAGATATCCACTTCTGCACTGGGAAAAAATATGACAGGAAATCAAAATTATTGCAAAATTATCAGTTAAAGGTAAAAAAAAAAAAAGGACTTTCTTTGGTAAACAAGATAATTTCGCACATCAAATAACTTATATTAAATGTCAATGCATTCCTCAGGTATTGAAGTTGTAAACAAAGATCTGTTCCATTTCATTTTTTTTTTAAGTTATGAGCATAGGAAAAGCTTGTGGTAAAAAGAAGTAAAATCTAAATAGGAAAATTTCAAAAGGAAAAATGTTATGGTATAAAATAGTCTTTGTTTTTATATCTGTGGCATTCTGTCTTTAATCTCTGTCAATCACTGAAATGGAAAAAAAAACAGGAAAACTAAATACAATGCTAAAACATCTGATAAGTGCTCTGTGAACAAGGGGGCTTAATGCCATTGCAAAAAGTATTGACCTATGTGAGCCCAAATAGTTCTGACAGGTTGACATGCACCAATAAATTTGGCTATCTGTAGATTTTCTGCATGTCAAAGATCCAGACTACTTTATGATTTCGGGAATTGTTTAACAAATTGATCTTATGTGCCCATAATTATGTGATGACTTACTTGGTATAATGAACCATGGACATACATCAAGCTCCCTTTTTACAGAGCTTGGCCCATCTATTTAGCATCATAGTGAAGCCTTTACCAAACAACCCCCTGTTTTAACTCATTACCAAATGACAAAAAATTAGATGACAAATTAAGTGTAACTAAATTAATGTTTTTTTTGGATGTGGAAGAAAACATTGAGGGAAAAGGAGAAAATGCTGTTTACCAGCATTTTCTCCTTTTCCCACAATGTTTTCTAAAGGCTTCTTTCTCAGGGTCGTCAAAAGTATGGATTTTGTGGGTTAAGCCTTGTAGAATGAGGCTTTTGAAATCATTGTGGAAATGGAAAAAAGTGCTTGAAGCATGCACATTTTTCAATATCCCACCTCGTTTTCTGTCCTTCAAAAAGGAAGCCCATCACTGGTAAAATCTTCTTATTCGTATTCTTTAAATGCTTATATCTTTTATCAGTCTTCCATTTTCTTAATTGAAAGAAAAAAAGATATCCTACATGGTTGTTATCACATCTGCAGAAACTCTCGGAAAGCATTGATAGGTGCACTGACTGTTGTGATATATTAAATCGAAATAATGCTGGAAATGTTAAACAACACTCATTCAAATTATCAACTGAAAAAAATTAACCCTTTATTAATCAATCCCATTATTTTACAGCACCAAGAAAGAATTGCTTTTGAAGACATGAGAATACTTTCATAAGCTGATAGATTTTGTTTAAATCTCTTAATGAAGTTAAGATTTTTGGGTAATATTATCATGTATGTTAAAATAGAAATGAAAGACAATTTACTGATCTATAAAAAAGTACCTCAATGCATCTGAAAAACAGTATTGAGCAATGTCAAACTGCACAGCCCATGCAGGCTTACTTGGGTCAAAACTTTGATATATTTGTAAATTTCATGGGTATTGAAGTGATATTTTATCTCGAGATTTGGCCTGAACACGTGAAAAAGGGGCATTCGGAAATTTGGGTGAAGTGTCGTGTCGACAGGATAAGCCTGCATAGTCCATGCAAACAAAGCTGAAACAGCATTATTGGCTTTACTGTAATTTTCTGTTTTGGGTAAGTCTACAGAATGGATCCACATTATGCAATGACTTGTTGGTCAATACCATTTAATACCAAGATACAGTAATTTCCCATTTCTAAAATTGCTGCTTATTTATTAATAGAAAAAAGAACCTGTCCTAATCGATAGATTCATTCACTGAAGCATACCTTGCTCAACATTCCAGTCAGATTCCTCCTTAAATATTCTTAGAATGATGCGAGGTTTTCTTGGCCTCTTTGGAGCAGCCAGTGATGACACGCCAGATAAGGTTGCTGGTCTTTTTCTTGAGGTCTGGTTGTTCAAACGAGATACTGTATTTGAAGAAGCCTGTGACACAGGTGGTCTGTATTGAGAGGGAATTGCAGTTGGATTCGTCTTGCAAGCTTTGTCAGCTTTTGGTATATTTTGCACCTTAAAATAGTGTACTGCACTTTTGCAGTTGTTCTTCTCACTAAACTGAATGGATAAAAAAAAAGAGAAAAATAATTGATTAGTTTGTTAGTTTGTTAAAGAAATCTACATGTAACTCTCCACGAAACAAAAAAACTTCCAAAAACAATAATTGAAAACATTTTGCAGATAACAAGTGGTAACCAGCATTGTTGTTCTATTCCCATAATACTTTCATAATGTCCTCTTCTCCAGGGTCATTACAACTTAAGGACAATATGGTTAAGGGTTAAATCAACTAAATTAGTGCACAGTTACAATTTCAAAAAGCCCTTTTTTAACTCAGTACCAAACAAAACTATTTTAGGCTGGTCCAAATCGAAAACATTTACAGATGACAAAAGTGACTGAAAATTTGAAATTTGTTTTGTGAAGGGTAGAAAATGTTGTGGGAAAAGGAGAAAATGCTGGTTACCAGCATTTTCTCCTTTTCCCACTGTTTTCTAAAGGCTCCTTTCTTAGGGTCATCAAAAGTACAGATTGTGTGGTAATGGGTTAATCTTAAACAAATGATAAAATTTTACGAGCCTGTGAACTCCTCAAGGAACAAATGAAAAATTACGAATTAATTCATTGTATTACCAGTATTTATATTTCACCTATAGTACAGGTACATGTAACTGTTCCTGAAGGCATTTTAGTATGTTCCAATTCTATATTTTTCATCAACTTGTGAAAATATTACACACATACACACAAAATCTGAGCAGAGATTTCAGGTAAAGGCTACATGTATTACAATACTAGTAAATAAAAGTTTCCTGGCAATTTTATCTTTTCAGTTTTATCTAGATAAAGTTGACAGGAAACTTTGATTTGATGCAAAATCTTTCAGTATAATCATGAAAGTCATCTTGTACCTCATAACAGTAATATGCTACCATACTATAGTTACATAAAACTTGTGCAAATTTTTTTCGTAATTACTGTAGTAAAACAGGGCCCTGATGACCATTTTAACCCTTTACTCCATTGATACTCATTTTGACGTATCAACAACAGATACATGTAGCTTTTGAAAACAAGCAATTTCTACTTTTCCCACGATGTTTTCCACTCAGATATTTATATCCTCATTTGTCAATATTTTTGACATCATATCTTTTTTTGCTGCTGAAAGGGAAGAGCCTCAAACTGTCATATCAGGTAAAGGGTTAAACAACAAGATGTTTACCTGTTTATTTAGAATGATTTTTGTTCTCATTTTTTTCAGTTCAAGTTCTTGCAGTTGTTCCTCTCTTCTCTTTTGGTAGTCCAAAACCTCAGCTGCTGTCATTGTTTCTGTGTTGGTTTTAGGGGTGTGCTGCCTTCTCTTGATTTTATTTTCATAGACATGGGGACGATCACAACCTACAAGTGGCTGAATCTGCTTTTTCAGTGGTCTTTGAAATTCTGTAAAATTGTGCAATTAAGATTAACTGGTAAAAACTTAGTACTTGCCTATATTTATATAAGTGAAAATGATGACAACAAGTCACAAATCATTTCAAATGAGAGTCGTGTTGCTTTTGAATTCAGAAAATTCTTAAGAATGAAACTAAGCATGCTCTTAGAAATAGTTTGTGAATACAGACTATCATAGTCACCAACAATTTCTTTAAGCAATCTTTAAAGTTTTGTTCTCCAGAATTTTCTGAATTCAAAAGCAACACAAGTCTCAATTGACTAAACTATTTAAGTTAGCCAATCAGAAGTTGTATTACCTTCAAATCAACAAAATCTTGGAGAATAAAAACCTAGAATATTCCTAACAATGTTTGGTGAATAGGACAGAAGTTCCTGAATTCAAAAGCAACACAACACCTCAGTAGACTAAACCATTAAAATTTTGGTGTAGAGGTTGTGTTACTTTCAAATTCATAAAATCTTGGGGAACATGAGGAAAAAATATTCTTAAGAAAGGTTGATGAATACATGCCCTGATCTTGAACTAGACTTTTGAAAATTTTCAGGCAACCAAAGTCACAATGCAACTTTTCCAAGCAAAATTATTCTC
The DNA here is from genome assembly GCA_943736015.1 of Tridacna crocea. Taxonomy (NCBI): domain Eukaryota; kingdom Metazoa; phylum Mollusca; class Bivalvia; order Cardiida; family Cardiidae; genus Tridacna; species Tridacna crocea. The sequence goes on from OX031068.1 coordinate 33,148,856, forward strand.
AATCACTTTTATAGAAAGTGGAGTTTAAGACTTGAAAGAAAAAGACTGTGAAACTTTTATATGTACATGTATGTTATATCTGCATTAATCAAAGACATGATCTCAACACTTATGGGAGTTCCCAGATGGTTCCTTTGGCATGATAGGTCCTTTTGCATGATAGGTTACAAGTTAAAAGCAGTAAAGGACAAATTCAACATGGCTAAAAAAGTGGTGAAAATTGTCTTTGAAAGGGTGAAAGCATTGTCGTAAAGGAAAAAATACTAATCAGCTGCAACCTGCAACAAGTGAAAAGACATTCTGGTATTGCATAAAGTATGATCTTGGATAAGCCTGTGCACTCCGTGAAGGCTCATCCAAAATGACAATTTCCATTTTTATGTGAATTTTCTGTTTTGCACTATGCCTACTGTGGGACAAAATCTAATGTAGTCATAAAGTGCCCTCTTGGATTAGCCTGTACGGAGTGCGCAGGCTGATCTGAGCAACGTTTTACGAAAATGTGCGATTGCCCCTTTTCGCATGTTGCAGACCAAATATGAAATGATATAAATAGAACATACTAATCATAGGTGCAGGAGTTGTTTCACCAAAGGCTCCTACTTTATTCTTATCCATTTTGAGACGAATATCCTCTTCTGCACTGACAGTTGGGTTCTTTGTCATGGCAGGATGCATGTCAGATTGCTTGGCAACGGTAATTAATAGACAAGGTGCAGCATGTACTTGTTCTCCACTTGTATCAGTTTGTTTTGATAAGTTATCTGGTTCTGCAGGTTAGACAGCAGTATCATCTGTATTCACATTTGTGTCAGCTCTGGTGGTTGTTGGTTCTGATGACTTGGTGAACCTTTTTATTAGCTGTTCCCATGACAGAACATTTCTCGATCTTGGGTTATATCTATTCTGATACTGTTCATCTCTATTCTTGCCAACATCCTCCTTATGTTGTGGTGTTTTAGTCATGGGTGGTATTTCAGCGTTCAGTCCAGTCATTGTACTTGGTGCACACGTATTATCCACACAGGTATATCTAAAGTTTGCTGTTTCTGGTTGGATATACTGGGAATCAAGTTCTGGAATGTCCTGAAGTACTGACATAACATCATTTAAAAAGTCCTCTGACTTTGATACCTTCACAAAAACTGGCTTTGGTGTCTCTGACACAGAGATTTTCTGATCTGTAAAAGTATTTTCATCGACCATTGGTTTTTCCATACTTTTCTGGTGGTTGGAACATTCTGGCATGAAACAGTTGCTTGTCTCTTGAAAGAGACAATCACTTGTCTTATCTTCAAAGGACAGTATGGCAGGCTGTGCATCTTCAACATTCTCAGCCTCAGGCATCATTTCTGTTATGTACATGTTGTTTAGGACACTATCTTCCATATTACAGTTGCCATGTTTCACCTTTTCATCTTTTTGCATGACCTCCTGTGTTCTTTTGACATTTTCATCAATCCTTGCTGGTTCAGAGATCAAGTCATCAGCATTTGTTGGTTGAAAGCCTCTTTCAGCTTTGGTAGCATTTCCATCCATCTCAGCAAACAACACAGAAGTAGACGGTACAGAATTGAGGCAGACAAACACCCAGGTCTTAAAAGGATCATCTGCATCAACTTCTGTGGGAGGTTGGTCACTGCCTTTTACATCCATATCCTCCCATGACATGACAGGTGTGACATCATGTGCTTCAGCCTGTAGTGCAGGAGGCCGGACCTTGTCTATTTCACCAACATTTTCATGAGAAATCACTGGCATTAAATCATGCTCTGCAGATCTCAGTGCTGATGGATGGTTCCTTTTAACTTTAGATTTAGGGACTACTGTCCTGATGGGATCTAGATTTGATGTCCGTCTGGCAAGTGATTGCTCATTAGCCCATCTCAGCATGTCCATAATGGGTCTCTCTGATGAAACAAAATATGGACGAAGTATTTAAGTGTATGAATAGACAAGAAAAGTACTATAAGTTCTATAAGTATTAACCATTAACATTTTCATCCTTATCATTATAAGCCTGAAAGAGACACACAGAACTGAATAATAATTTATCTCATAACCTTCCTTGTTTTCAGTGTAATACATCTATTACAATTGTTTCTTATACATGTTTGATAACATATTTGTTTATATTATTTTTGACATCTTTTTGCATGTTTTTCATAAAATGTTACTAGGTTTTATGGCTATTACAGCCTAAGACTGCAATGTCTAGTCTTTCTCATTGGGTAAAAACACTGAAACTGAACTGAAATTGGAAGTTACTTTAACCCTTTCCCAAACAAACCCTTGTTTTTACGTGTCTGTAGTACGAGTCTTTTGAAAACACTGAGGGTAAAGGAGAAATTGCTATTAACGGGCAATTTCTCCTTTTCCCACAGCGTTTTCTGCCCGTTCGGATAGTTTTCTGAAATTGTTATGAAGGTCAAAATTGTCGTCTGCAAACTCTTTCAGTTAGGATGGGTCTAAAATTTGCCGTTTGGGAAAGGGTTTAGGATTTAGTAATAATTCACATGGTACATAGAACATGACCAAAGCAACAAAAACAGGGTGATGACCTCTCTCACTGAAAACGTTTGATATTAACATGGCATGAGAATTCAGCTCTATAAACATTACTTAAAACAAAACCATGGTAAAATGATTATCTGCATCATTCCATATAGAGTGAAATCATTTGTATAGAGTAAGTAAGTAAGTTATTCAATAGAATATGATCTGCATCTGTGTTTTTACTGTAAGCATGAACTTGTTTTTTTTTTATTAAGAGTTGGTCACGTTAGAATCAAAATAATCTTCTTTCTATTGGGGTTTACTGTTCAATAAACCATGTTGTAAGTTATATGAGGTGAAATTAATAAACCACTCAGGCTATCACTCTCATGGATTATTTATGTGCCCTATAACTCACAACTGTAGTTTACTGAACAATAAACCATGATACAAAAATTATTTCTTATTCAATGATTTTGACCCTGACAACTTTTTGTCTGAAGTCATGGGTTATTGATAGCTAACCCCATTGATTCAATGTTCAGAAGAATGAAAAGGCAGGAGAAAGAGGCTATGGCAACACAAATAAGAAATCATTCATTCAAACAGAATAATCATGAATAAAAAAAGATTTCTGGGCTACACACCCATATATATATTTTCCCTTTTGCTACAGTCAAATGAGAATAATGTCCTTCCATACTACAAAAAGAAGGTTATAAAAGAAACAGTTCTAATAGAATTCAATCATGTGATTATCATATAATTTTTCAGTCAGTCTGAGTTGAATCTAAGGTGTTGTTCAAAAAACATGTGCCGTTGTTAACTTTATTTTGGACAAGCGCAAAAATGTTCCTAACATGTTGACCACAATCATGTTTTGGGTTAAACAAGACTCACCATTACGTAAGTTGTACTTGTGAATGATCTGATCACAGAGTACAGTGAGGGGTACATTGTCAGGTCTGGTAGAAACACAAAGTTCTGGAAACCCTTGAATGATCTACACAGAACAGACACAGACAGAACAAAACAGACAGTGAGACAACAGAACGGAGTGTTTAGAGAGAACATTACCAGACAGAAACCTGATGTAGGCTACTAAGTTGAATACTACCAATGACCATTGACAGAAGACAGACATAAAAGTCTAAGTGATAAATGGATATAGATACAGGATGGAATTTTCACATGGATGAACTTCCAGAAAACAAAAATGAGTTAAGAAGTACTGGGACAACACACATCGAAATCTCAAAGCAAAATTTTGAATAACTTAGCAAGGGACAATCAGCCCAAAGATATCTTTGAAAACAAATAAAACCAGACTTTTCAAAAGAACTTTATACTGGCATGACAACATCTGCAGTCAAAAAGTGACAAACAGGTAACTTGAAAATCTCAACACTCTAGGCTATAAATCAAATTGACTAAATACATTTTAGAAAAACAAAAAATCTAGATTCTGGTTACTTAAATAGGCTTATCTTACTCTCTTTCATAGGGGAGCAAAGTATAGTATAATGTAGCAAATAGAGTACAATTCAAATTATATGCAGAATACTAAATATGTTTCTACTAATATGCTATGTCCGACGAAACCTTGAACCATTCAAACTCTAAAATATTCCCAAGTTTTAACTAGAGTAGAATGCTTTGGAAAATACCAGAGTAGAATGCTTTGGAAAATATCATGGGACAAGTAAAAAATGCTGGTAATCTATAAAACTCAGCTTTTGAGCTGCACTGAAGTTTTTGGATACAATTACTTTCAATTTGGCTAAGTTCAAATTCACTCGTCTAGTCAAAGTTTAGAGATATAATTTGTAAGGGTACAGATCAAGATCAGTCTGCACATCCCATTCTTCACTATCCAATTTTCCTTTCCATCTATGGCAAAGATCATATTTACTTCCAATTTAATACTGATGAATTTTAAGTCTAAATGCAATTCCATACCAGTGATCTAAATATATTCTACATTTATAAGAATTAGTAAAAGTCCTCACCATGTGTTTGTCAGCTTTTGGAACCCTTTGTCCCATCTCTCTCAGGTTCCAAAGATTTCTCTGAACTTTGTGTACCTCTTGTCGGAGATAGTCATTCTTCTTCAAATGATCTTTGAAGGCATTAATTTGTTCCTCTCTAACTCTGACAAATGGGATCTTGGAGTCCCTTATCTGGTAGAGGCAGTCAAAGAATCTCATGGTGGATCTTGTGTATTCCTGAAAGATAATCATAAAACAATGAAACCAATTAATCTATTAGGATCCAAAAGGCAGCATTATGTGCTTCAACTGTCAATGGAAGCCAAGATCACAGTCCATATTCACCTATCATTCCTCAGAACATTTTTAGTCTTATTTTCAAAAATATTCCCACGATGCTTTCAAAACCCTTCTTTTAGGGTCGTGAAAACTAGAGATAGCCGAGGTTTAATTGAGAAATCGGCTTTTAGTCTATTTCTCTCCCTTACTTTGAGAATAATTGATGTTTCTGCAAATTTATTAGACAGTTGTCCCTTCCTTAACTCTTTCCAAAGGACAAAATTTTAGACTGGAACAAACCAAAAGCATTTGCAGATGACAAAATCAAATGTAGCCTATATGATTATAAAATACTAAATAGACTGTTCGCAACAATTCTTGTGTTTGCAACCATAGATATATTTCGCTAAAAGTATACAACAAGATCAGACTGCACAACTATGCTTTTTGATCATGTTTTATACTCTCCAGTACTATATCATTGGTTCCTATCAACCCTTAACCCTTTACCACACAATCACTCATTTTAAAGACCATAAGATACAGGGCTGTAGAAAACAGAAAACATAGTGGGAAAAAGAGAAAAAGCTGGTAATCAGTGTTTTCTCCTTTTGCTGCATGTTTTCCACTTTGTCAAAAAAAAAAATCTGACAATCCTTGTTTAATTTCTCCACCACAATGCTTTCACAATGGGTGAGTCTAGATTGTGCTGCATAGTAAATGCTTAATCTAATGCCAATAAATAGAATGAATTTTTTTTTTGGTCCACACCATTTAAATTTGATTGGATCCAGATAGGTGTTCATTCTAGAGTCCAAAAACTAGCCACCTGATTGGCTTGTACAGAAGATAATGGTTAGCTTCTAATTCACAGCTGGAGATATAGAGGATATTAATTGTGTGTTATATCAAAAATCTATGACCTCATTCAAAACACAGTTGTCCCAGTCTCTTTTTTCAGTATAATGTGAAAATCAAAACTCACCTCCAGCTCAGCCCTAAACTTTGAAACTTTAAGGGAGCTGTCCACCAGTCCATTGATTAGACACTTGTAAATATGAATGTTGTATTGTTGGGCCATCCTTATGGCATCTTTCACTTCTGCTGTAGAAGACATAACTGAAATAATAAGGTATGTTGTGATATATGATGTTGGGTGGACTTAAGACTAGAACCCTTGCTAGCTCACTTGGTAGAGCTGCTGTACTAGTGTAGTGACACTGGGTACCAGTGTCACTGGAAAACCAGAGTGGCAGGTAAAATTGAAATAGGGAACCAGAATTTCTCTTTGTTCACTCTCTCACCTGACTATCTACTGTGTAGATGTTCACGAAGTCAGAAGATAAAGAAATACATAAGTTAGCACCTTCGCAAGTATTTACAGCCACTAAAGAACAGGTATCGCCCCAATACAATAACTCGGCACACTTAATTGGCAATGAGGATTAAAAACAAGAAGGAGAATCACAGCCGGATTGAAATAAAATCACATCAGATTTTATGAGAAGTAACTTGTACAATGACAGATTGTATGCCCTGTACAATTTATGTTCACTCTGATCATGCCTACTTGTTGGAAAACATGGCCTTAACCAGATAAATAAAAAAATTCAACTTGGTCAGTCTGAAAAAAATTTATAGATGTTTTAAGTGAGTCTGAAATGAAGGATTTTTTTTTTTTCAATGAGCAAAAAATGTTTTGAAAAACAGAAAATGGTGGTTTTCAAATAGGAAAATGCTGCACATGAAAACTTTTGATTCAATGTCTTTCCTGTTAGATGTCATCCTCAGTACAACTAACATATGTGTAGTTCTATCATTCTTTTTAATAAACAAAGATTTAACATCACCTAGATGTAATGTGATATAAGTTCTCTAGTGGAAATAATTGTAACAAAAACATAGCATATGAGGGTGTGAATTGCTAACGGCATACAGCACACCGAAGGCCAAGGCAAGGGGCCGAGTTCATCAGCCACTCTTTGCTTCTAATACTACTGTAAGGTTCATTCAAGATTAAGAAAATTATACAGCGTAATTTTTAATCAAAACAATCAGAAATCGAGTAAATTTGAAATTTTGCCATCTAACAAACCCTATCGAATATTTTTTTTAAGCGGTAACTAACTAGTCCTGGCTAAAGTTTTGCCGTACTGCAGTAGAGACATTTCTAAATTTGAAATAAAACCCGCCCACTGGCGCTCGATCTTAATTTAGTATAGTTGTGTGTATATAATCTAATATACACACAACGATACTAAATTAAGATCGAGCGCCAGTGAACCCGCCCTTTGAACTTCAAAACAAATTTGTAAAATGTGCCTACAAAGTTTAGAGATACTGCTTTAAAACTTTCCGATCAACAAGACAGAATATTTACACACCTTGTTTAGCTATTCTGGATGAAGAAAACGTGTTTGAAATAAAATAAGATAAGAATATTGTAGAGCTTTTGTAATTGCGACTGATCACTTTCATGAAAAGCAGTTGCTAGGCAGATTGTTGTCATAGTGTTCGCGGCCTGTTCTCGATATTTTACTCTGTTTGTCGTGCTCATCAGACGCTTTTTCTCTAAGTTTAATGTATATTGATTTCATTTAACAAGCTCTTGGTTCACATTGATTTGAATGATGAAATCTACTGAAGCCGCCTGTCTTATCATGATCTCCCTCTAGATGGCATTCTATAAATACTCGAATCCATTCGGCATACCTCGGGTAATGGAAGCATCATTTATGATGTAGTATGTAGTATGTAGATACTTTAGTATGATGTAGGTACGGAATCAGCCGAGTTGTGACGAGTGTACTCGAATCTTCGAAGAATATGACATGCGCAGACAACGCCTGTCTTATGTATTTCATCCAAACGAAAATCGAACTATAAACGATTCGTAACACCAGTTTTAGTTGTTGATATCTCTTTCGGACACTATATATATCATAGTAGATCTAAATCGATGGTGCCAGATTCAGATATTTCATATAAATTATATCACATTTAGTTGTACATTTTATGAGGTTTCTATAATAAAATAATTTATTGATTGAATACTCTTTGGGTTCGCCTCGGCCGTTTTTAACATTATATCTGAAAGATCGAGGCGAGCCTGAATTTCGCTGCTTGCTGTTCTATTAAACAAACCATTAGAAAGAAGCCTTTAAAAACATAATTAAAATAGAAAAAAATCTGATGGTTATTGGCATATTATCAGTTTCCCACGGTGTTTTCTACTCTATCACTGAACCCCCTCCCCCCCCCCGTTTGGTCTTTGAGCTACATTGTCCACTGCAAGAAAATGGCAAAAAGAAATTTGAACGTGTGATATTTGATATTTGGGTTCCTAACATTAGCTGTAAATTTTACGTTTATTTAGGCCCATTCATTGCCAAAAGTAAATAATTTCCAAGGTTTATTTCTTTTTTCAGTGTGGCATTCATGAATAGAAACAGCTTGTTTTGGATTTTACCCTTTTAGAGCTTTTTGATTACAAAATACATGTAAATTTGAGTTATGCATTCCCAAAAAGAGGCTTAATGCATCCCTTAAAACCCATTACCAAACAATCCCTGCATTTGACGACCCTGAGAATTAAGCCTTTAGTAAATATTGTTGAAAAAGGAAAGAATGCTGGTAACCATGCAGCATTTTCACATTTTTCCACAATGTTTTCTGCCCTTCACAAAACCAATTTAAAACTTTCAGTCACTTTTATTTTGTCGTAAGCAAATGCTTTCGATTTAGATCTAGCCAAATGTAAATTTTTGTCGTTTGGTAATCAGTTAACAATTCATTACCACACAATAAAATTTTAGACTGGTCCAAATTGAATGCACTTGCAGACAACAAAATAAACATGACTCAACGACTGAAATTTCTTTTAAGCAGGGTAGAATATACATTGTGGGAAAAGGAGAAAATGCTGGTTACCAGCATTCTCTCCTTTTCCCACAATGTTTTCAAAAGGCTTTTGTCTCTTAGTGGTAAAAACCAGGGATTGTTTGTCAAAGGTTAAAATGCATGATACAAAGCAAGTCATCACAGTATTATGCATCTATGAAAAATCATTTTTTACGACAACAGTTTACAGACTTAATCATGAGGTTTATTGGTCCTTTTAGCCGCAGAAAACTGAACAATAGCAAAAAGTTTCGGCCAAGATCAACCTGCACAGACTGACCTTTGTTGTTACTTCTTGCAGATGCACCAAGCCACTTTTTCAAAGAACATGCTTTATTTATTATATAGACTCAGTCTTTTTGGATAGTTGCAACCACCATTAAGTGAATCTTGGCCCATGCTCTGGTAAGAGGGGGGCTTAATGCATCTCCATTATGCATTATACATATTAGGCTAGATTACATAATTTGGAATCCATAATTAGAGATTAGGGATCCATAATTGCCACTTTTTTTTTTTTTTTTAACAAAACTTACCTAGTCTTGAGGTAGAATGGTCCTTGAAGATAAAATCGACCAATAGCAAAACCTTTTGATTCAGGTCAGGCAGCACAGAGTGTGCAGACTTACATGGGTCGATACTTTTGGTAAATGTATTTAGCCCTTTTTCACGTAGCATGCCTGCTTTGTATCTTACAGGTCTGACTAAACAAATCTGCTGAATAGATTTAAGATCAGAATGGTTGGTGAATACAGACCCAGGATTCATAAGAATGTTCTGGCTGGGTATTATTTTCAATCCCTGGCTTGGTCAATTTCTTGACTGATGATAGTCATTGCGACAGGATTCATCCCACTTTCACCACTGATCATCTTTTTGATGATGATAATGTGGGAAACCAGCCAGTAGCATGGAAAGATTATTGTGTGGAGTACTGGTATCAGAAAATCTAGGAAAGCATTGACAGGTGCACTCACTGTCGTGATATAACTGAAATAATGTTGAAAACCCTTTACCACAAATTTCAGACTCTTCCAAATTCAAAGCATCTACAGATCACAAATTTTCAAATTGGTACAAATGGACTGAAGTTCTTTGACAGTGTAGAAAACATTGCGGGAAAAGGAGAAAATGTTGTTTACCAGCATTTTCTCCTTTTCCTACAATGTTTTCTACTCTTCACAAAACAAATTTCAAATTTTCAGTCACTTTTATTTTGTCGTCTGCAAATACTTTCGATTTGGACAAGCTAAAATTTTGTTGTTTGGTAATGAGTTGATACCAATCCCATACTTTTGAGGGGTTGATGATAGTCATTGTCACTGCAGCTATTCTTTTGTCAGCACGGAGTACTATTTTGACCTTGCTTATGTTAGAAAGCAGACAGTAGCTTTGAAAGAATATTGGGCTATTGCAATGATTAACTGTAACTCTGTTTACCAAACGACAAGATTATAGACTTGCCCGAATTGAAAGCATTTGCAGACGACAAAATGAACATGACCCAAAATTTAAAATTTGTTAAAGGAAAGGTAGAAAACATTGAAGGAAAAGAAGAAAATGCTGGTTTACCAGCATTTTCTCCTTTTCCCACAATGTTTTCAATAGGCTTTTTTCTCAAGGTCGTCTAAAGTCAGGATCGTGTTGTAAAGAGTTAAAGGAAACATGAAAGCATGGATAGAGGAAGTAGCCGCCGTGATATAATTTGAAGACATTAAACAATAAGACAAGTACATATCTGAAAGAAGAAGTGGAAAAATAAAAATCCAAAACTCTGTCAACAATTATCAAAATTTATTTTTGAAAAATAAATAACACAATAATTTATCAATGATATTATATTAAATATGGTAAAAAAAATTGCCTTTCAATATCACAGGCAAGATAGAGCACCATAGAAAATCCTGATATAACATGTTGATACCAGAAATATATTTATATAAAATGTTTATCCAAATCAGGGTAAAAATTGTCAAAATTGGGTACAAATGTGTCTAAGTTGGGAATTAATAAAATGTCAATACCTTGGAAAAAGATGTCATTATGAAGAAATATGGATATCAGAATGTAACAGACTGACAAGGCACCAATAATCTTTAAAAAAGCAAAGTCATGCATTGATGCTGGCTGTTATATACAGTATTTTAAAATCTCAGCCATTTTCAGGCCTGTGTAAAATGAAAACTTATGAATATTCCATTAAAAACTTCAGGAAAGTTTCAGTTATCATAACAGGAAAGCAAAATTTAAGAGCAAAACTTCTAAAATGGAAAATGTTATGGTATAAAATAGTCTTTGTTTATAGATCTGTGGCATTCTGTCTTTAATCTCTGTCAATCACTGTAATGGAAAAAATAAAACAGGAAAACTAAATACAATGCTTAAACATCTGATAAGTGCTCTGTGAACAAGGGGGCTTAATGCATTTGCAAAAAGTATTGACCTATGTGAGCCCAAACAGTTCGGGCAGGTTGACATGCTCCGATAACCTTTGCTATCTCTATATTTTCTGCATGTCAAAGATCCAGACTACTTTATGATTTTGGGAATTGTTTAACAAATTGACATTATGTGCCCATAATTTTGTGATGACTTGCTTGGTATAATGAACCATGGACATACATCAAGCTCCCTTTCTACAGAGCCTTGCCCATCTATTTAGCATCATAGTGAAACCTTTACCAAACAATGGTGTGTTTAACCCTTTCCCAAACCACAAAATTTTAGACTGGTGTAAATTCAACGCACTTGCAGACGACAAAATAAACATATCTGAAAAATTGAAATTTGTTTCCAGCAGGTTAGAAAAAATTGTGGGGAAAAGAGAACCAGCATTTTCTCCTTTTCCAACAATGTTTTCAAATGGCTTCCATCTCAGGGTCGTAGAAACCAGGGATTGTTTGGTAAAGGGTTAAAGTCTTGTTGTACAAGGCTTTTGAAATCATTAATGGAAAGGAGAAAATGCTTGAATCATGCATTTTTTCTAAGTTTTCGACTTGTTTTCTGTCCTTCAATAATGAATCCCATCACTGGTAACTCTTCTTATTCATTGTCTTCAACTGAAGACTTATATTTCTTTATCAGTCTTCAATTCTCTCATTTGGAAAGAAAAGATAGCCCATATGGTGGCTATCACGTCTGTAGAAATTCTAGGAAAGCATTTATAGGTGCACTGGCTGCTGTGATAATGTTAAAAGTGTTAAACAGCATACAATAAAATTATCAAAGGAAAAACATTAACCCTTTATCAACCAATCCCATGATTTTACAGCTCTGACAAAGAATTGCTTTTGAAGACATGATAAAAATTTTGTAAGTTGATAGGGTTTGTTCAAATCTCTTAATGAACTTAGATTTTTTGGGTAATACCATCATATATGTTTATCTAGAAATGAAAAAAAATTTACTTGTATTCTTTAAAAAGTAGCTTTATGCATCTGAAAGACAGTATTGACCAATGTTAACCTGGCTGACCTTTGTCAAAACCTTGTTATTTGTAAATTTTATGTGTGTTGAGGCACCATTTTACCTTGAGATCTGGCCTGAAACACGCAGAAGGGGAATTTGGACTTTTGTGCAAAGTGTCGTGTCGCCAGGATGAGCCTGCACAGTCAATGCAAACTTAGCCGAAAAGATACTTTCTGTTTTTATGTAATTTCTGTTTTGGGAAAGTCTAATGTAGACGTTAAAAGCCATCTCGGACGACACTTCACACAAATGTCACAATGCCCCTTTTCCTGTGTTGCAAGTCATATACTTCTTCTTTATTTTTGACAAAATGGTCCCACATTATGCAATGACTTGCTAGTTATCATTCAGTACAAAGATACAATAATTTCCCTTTTCTAAGACTGCTGCTAAAATATTTGTTTTAAAAAAAAGAACCTGTCCTAATTGATAGATTCATTCACTGAAGCGTACCTTGCTCAACATTCCAGTCAGATTCCTCCTTAAATATTCTTAGAATGATGCGATGTTTTCTTGGCCTCTTTGGAGCAGCAAGTGATGACACTCTAGATAAGGTTGCTGGTCTTTTTCTCGAGGTCTGGTTGTTCAAACGAGATGCTGTGTTTGAAGAAGCCTGTGATACAGGTGGTCTGTATTGAGAGGGAATTGCAGTTGGATTCATCTTGCAAGCTTTGTCAGCTTTTGGCATATTCTGCACCTTATAATAGTGCACTGCACTTTTGCAGTTGTTATTCTTACTAAACTGAATGGATAAAAAAAAGAGAAGAGAAGTGATTAGTCTGTTAAAAAAATATCTTAACTCATTACAAAACGACAAAATTTTAGGTTTGTCCAAATCAAAAGCATTTGGAGACAACAAAATAAAAGTGACAGGAAATTTGACATTTGTTTTGTGAAGGGTAGAAAACATTCGGGAAAAGGAGAAAATGCTGGTTACCAGCATTTTCTCCTTTTCCCATATTGTTTTTTAAAGGCTACTTTCTTAAGGTCGTCAAAATTAGGGATCGTGTGTTAATGGGTTAACTTTCCACCAAACAATTAAACTTCCAAAAAGACTAATTGAAAACATTTAAAGATGACTAAAAGAATGAAGCTTAGATGATGATTTCTGTCTTTGATAGGGTAAATAAAACATAAAAAGATAAAGGGGAAAAAGAAGTGGTGATTTTTCAATTGTACTTGTACCATTGAAAAAAAATCCTTCTTTCATCTGAAACAAACAAAAAAGTTTTGCGAGTGTATGAATTCCTTAAGGAATGAAATAAACACATGAATTGATTCTGTATATCAGCAGTATTCATATATCATCCACAGGTCAGGTAACTGTCCCTGAAGGCACTGTAGTTTTTGACTGGGCGTCTCCGCTTGAATTCTCTGCACAGATTTTGTGTTGTAAGTTTAACTCTTTACCACACAATCCCGAGTTTTAACGACCATGAAAAAGAGGCCTTTTGAAAACATTGTGGGAAAAGGAGAAAATGCAGGTAACCAGCATTTTCTCCTTTCCTCACAATATTTTCTGCCCTTCCAACAACAAATTTCAATTTTTCCAATCACTATTATTTTTTCATCTGCAAATGCTTTAAATTTGGACCGGCCTAAAATTTTGTCATGTGGTAAAGAGTTAAACACTCATATTTTCACAAATTGATGAATTAATATAGAATTTGAACATACCTGATGCTTGCATATTCAATAATCTTTCGTTTCAAATACAATTACATGTTTTATATACTACTGCCTAACATGAGAAAAACAGTTAAGGTAATTCATCTGTCACTCAACATGTTTCTAAAAATTCTGTAGATAAAGAAACATTTAATAAATTGTCTGGTCATATGTGTCACTAAATATTAATTGCATTTTCCTATAATACAAATTAAACTGTTGAAACAGAAAGTCAGTACAGTGCTGAAGCTTTTCTATCAGACTTTCATGATGGACTTGAGACAGTGTGTTGTACAGTAATGTCCAAATGTGAAAAGAAGCACCCTAGACCCTGATGGCTATTTTAAACAACATGATGTTTACCTGTTGGTTTAGAATGCTCATTGTTCTCATTTTTTTCAGTTCAAGTTCTTGCAGTTGTTCCTCTCTTCTCTTTTGGTAGTCCAAAAACTCAGCTGCTGTCATTGTTTCTGTGTTAGTTTTAGGGGTGTGCTGCCTTCTCTTAATTTTATTTTCATAGACATGGGGACGATCACAACCTACAAGTGGCTGAATCTGCTTTGTCAGTGGTCTTTGAAATTCTGTAAAATTATTGAATTAAGAGTCAAATTAACTGGTAAAAATTTAACACTTTCCTATATTTGAGGCAAGTGAAGATGATGATTATTACAAGTCACATCAAATGAGAGTTGTGTTGCTGTTTAGTTCAGAATATTCTGAAGAATAAAACTAAGATGCTCTTAGAATTGGTCGGTGAATATGATGCTCCATATTCACCAACCATAAAATTCTAAGGGCACTCTTGGCTTTATTCACAATATTTTTTTCTAGTTTAGGCAATCAGGAGTTGTCTTACTTTCAAATTTACAAAATCTTGGAGAATTACATGTATAAAAACTAGAATATTCCTAACAATGGTTGGTGAATAGGACAGAATTTCCTGAATTCAAAAGCAACATAACTCTCACTTGGCCAAACCATTTTGTTGAGCCAATCAGGAGTTGTGTTACTTTCAAAATGTTTAAATATTGGAGAACAAGACCAAGAATATTCCTAAGAAATGTTAGTAAATATGTGCCCTGAACTACACTGTTGAAAATTATCAGGCAACCAAAGTCGCAATGCAACTTTTCCAAGCACTTATTCTCTTTCTCTTCAGAAAAAGTAGAGTTTAAATTTTGAAAAATTAAGATATCTAATGTAAAAGCACTAAAAAAAGTGTGATTCTTTTATGTCTGCATTAATCACAGATGTTATCTGAATAACTACTTTTCATACAGAAAGTATCATAAAAGTGAAAAATGTGGACAATGTCTACAATCTGTGCAGTCTGACCAGGGTCATCACTTGTCCCAGTTCTCAAATGGTTCCTTTTTACATGACAGGTCACAAATTAAACACAGCAGATTACAAACTAAAATGGTGCAAATTGTCTTTGAAAGGGTCGAAAACATTGTGAGAAAAAGGACAAAATACTGGTTACATGCATTTTCTCCTTTTCTCACAGTATTTTAAAATCTCATTACTGCTGGTATTTAAAACTCTGGATTGTATAGTAAAGAAAAAACTGTGCACTGTAAAAATGAAATGATGTAAATAGAACATACCAATCATAGCAGCAGAGGATGTTCCACTTAATGCTCCCACTTTATTCTTATCCATTTGGAGACAAATATCCCCCTCTGAACTGACAGCTGGGTTCTGTATTGTGGCAGTATGCATTTCAGATAGCTTGGCAACATTTATTAATTTACAAGGTGCAGCATGTACTTGTTCTCCACTTGTATCCGTTTGTTTTGGTAAGTTATCTGGTTCTGCAGGTTTGACAGCAGTATCACCTGTATTCACATTTGTGTCAGCTCTGGTGGTTGTTGATTCTGATGACTTGGTGAACCTTTTCATTAGCACTTCCCAGGATAGAACATTTCTCAATCTTGGGTTATATTTATTCTGATGCTGTTCATCTCTGTACTCACCTGCATCCTCCTTATGTTGTGGTGTTTTTGTCATGGCTGGTATTTCAGCTTTCAGTCCAGTCATTGTACTTGGTGCAAACATATTTTCCACACAGGTATATTTAAATTTTGCTGCTTCAGATTGGATATACTGGGAATCAAGTTCTGGAATGTTCTGAAGTACTGACATAACATCATTTAATGAGTCCTCCGACTTTGATACCTTCACAAATGTTGGCTTTGGTGTCTCTGACACAGATATTTTCTCATCCATAAAAGTATCATCATCTTCCATTCCTTTTTCCACACTTTTCTGGTGGTTGGAGCATTCTGGCATGAAAGTGTTGCTTCTTTCTTGGAAGAGACAATCACTGGTCATATCATCAAAGGACAGAATGGCAGGCTGTGCTTCTTCAACATTCTCAGCCTCAGTCGTAGTTTCTGTTAAGTACATATTAAGGATACTATCTTCCATATCACAGTTGCCATCCTTCACCTTTTTGGCTTTTAGCATGACCTCCTGTGTTCTTTTGATATTTTCATCAATCCTGCTTGCTGGTTCAGAGATCAAGTCATCAGCATTTGTTGGCTGAAAGCTACTTTCAGCTTTGGTAGCATTTCCATCCATCTCAACAAGCAACATAGAGGTAGACAGTACAGAATTGAGGCTGACTTCCTGTGTTCTTTTGATATTTTCATCAACCCTGCTTGCTGGTTCAGAGATCAAGTCATCAGCATTTGTTGCTTGAAAGCCACTTTCAGCTTTGGTATCATTTCCATCCTTCTCAGCAAACGACACAGAAGTAGACGGTACAGAATTGAGGCTGATGAACACCCAGGACTTAAAAGGATCAGATGTGTCAGTCTCTTCTGTGGGAGGTTGGTCACTGTCTGTTACATCCATATCCTCCCATGACATGACAGGTGTGACATCATGTGCTTCAGCCTGTAGTCCAGGCGGCTGGATCTTGTTTATTTCATCAACATCTTCATGAGAAATCACTGGTGTTAAATTATGCCCTTTAGTTCTCAATTCTGATGGATGATTACTTTTATCTTTGGGTTTAGGGACTGCTTTCCTGATGGTATTTAAATTTGATGTTCTTCTGGCAAGTGATTGCTCATTAGCCCATCTCAGCATGTCCATAATGGGTCTCTCTGGTGAAACAAAATATACACAAAGTGTTTAATTGTATGAATAAATAAGGAAAGTACTATAAGTTCTATAAGTTTTAACCATTAACATTTCCATCCTTATCATTATAAGCCTGAAAGAGGCACACAGCACTGAATATCTCACAACCGTCCTTGTTTTCAGTAATATACACATACATATACCTTTTACAAACTTTCTTATACACATATAATAACATATTAATTTTGTTTGTATTATTTTTGACATCATTTTGTTCATTATTTTATAGAAGTTACTCGGTGTTATGGCTATTACAGCCTAAGATTGCAATGTCTGGTCTTTCTCTTTGGGTAAAAACACTGAAACTGAACTGAACTTGGAACTTATTTCAAGGATTTAGCAATAATTCACATGGTGCATTGAACATGACCAAAGCAACAAAAACAGGATGATGACCTCTCACACTTTTAACCTTTGATTCTACCATGACAGTTCTATAAATACAGTGTAACAAAATCATGGTAAAAATAATAGATCTGCGTCATTCTACATAGAGTGATGTCATTCTGTATAAAGTATGTAAACAAGTTATTTCATTGAATATAATCTGCATCAGCGTTTTTACTATAAGACGAACTTGTTTTTCTTTAATTAAGTGTTGGTCATTTAGAGTCAAAATAATCTTCAAGTGGTGAGTTATGAGGTGCAATGAGTAAACCACTCTAGCTATTGTCCTCATTGATTATTTATGAAAAGGCAGGAGAATTAAGCTATGGCAACACAAACAAGAAATTATTCACTTAAACATAGTAGACACATTTATGAATAAAAACAATTCATTTTCTTGATTATACATATATCAAGGTTCCCTTTCACTGCAATCAATTGAGAATAATGACCTGTCACATTACAAAAAGAATGGTTTTAACTCTTTACCACACGAGAAAATTTTAGACTGGTCCAAATTGAAAGCATTTGCAGATGACAAAAGAAAGGTGACTGAAAAATTTAAATATGTTCTGGGAAGGGTAGAAAACACTGTGGGAAAAGGAGAAAATGCTAGTTACTAGCATTTTCTCCTTTTCCCACAGTGTTTTCAACAGGCTTCTTTCTCAGGGGCGTCAAAAGTAGGGATTGAGTGGTAATGGGTTAAAAGAAACAAAAAAGAGTTTGATCATCTGATGATCATAATTTTTCAGTCAGTCTGAGTTGGGTCTAAGGTGTTGTTCAAAAGAACATCTGCCAGTATTAAACTTTATTTTGGACAAAAGCAAACTGTTCCTAACATGTTGACCACAATCATGTTTTGGGTTAAACAAGACTCACCATTACGTAAGTTGTACTTGTGAATGATCTGATCACAGAGTACAGTGAGGGGTACATTGTCAGGTCTGGTAGAAACACAAAGTTCTGGAAACCCTTGAATGATCTACACAGAACAGACACAGACAGAACAAAACAGACAGTAAGACAACAGAACGGAGTGTTTAGAGAGAACATTACCAGACAAAAACCTGATGTAGACTACAAAGTTAAGTACACTGTACTACCAATGACCATTGACAGAACATAGACATGAGTTAAGAAACACTGAGACAACACATATTGAAATTTGAAGGTCTCAAGGCAAAATCTGGAACAACTAAGCAAGGGACAATCAGCTCAAAGACATCTTTGTCAACTGATAAATCTGACTTAGAAAAGGATCTTTATACAGACATGAAAACATCTGCAGTAAAAAAGTAATCAACAGGTTAGCTGAAAATTTCAGTAGACATATAAATGTAATTGACTAGATACATTTAGAAAATAAAAGGTTCAAGTGACATAAACTCTAGGTTCTGGCTACTTCAATCTTTAACAAATGACAATTTTTTGCGCTGAACCAAACTCAGGCATTTGCAGACAACAAATTAAAGCTTGTTTATATATTTGACTTTAATAGCATTTTCTCCTTTTCGAACAATGTTTTCCATAGGTTTCTTTCTCAGTGTCGTTAAAAGTCAGGATTGTGTAATGAGTTAAATAGGCTTATTTCTCCTTCATGGGGGAACAAAGTACAATATACGATATAGAGTACATTTCAAATAACATGCTCACTATTAAATTTGTTTCTACCAATATGCTAGGTGCGACTAAACCTTTCACCATTCAAACTTTGAAATCTTTCCAAGTCTTAAAAACACTATGGTAGAATGCTTTCGAAAGCATCATAAGAAAAGGACAAAATTATGCTGGTAACCAATAAAACTCAGTGTTTCGGCTACACTTAAGTTGTCGTCTACAATTGCTTTCAATTCCATCAGGTCTAAATTTAATTGTGCAGAAAAAGTTTAAGATTGTATTTTGTAAGGGTACAGATCAAGATCAGTCTGAAAATCTAAATCTTCACTATCCAATTTTCCTCTCCATCTACATGTTATTCTGTACCAGTGATCTAAATATTTTCTCCATAATAAGAGTTGAAAATGCCCTTACCATGTGTTTGTCAGCTCTTGGAACCCTTTGTCCCATCTCTCTCATATTCCAAAGATTTCTCTGAACTTTGTGTACCTCTTGTCGGAGATAGTCATTCTTCTTCAAATGATCTTTGAATGCATTTATTTGTTCCTCTCTAACTCTGACAAATGGGATCTTAGAGTCCCTTATCTGGTAGAGGCAGTCAAAGAATCTCATGGTGGATCTTGTGTATTCCTGAAATATGATGATAAACCAGTGAAACCAATTAATCTATTAGGATCCTAAAGGCAGCCTTTATAATGCACTTTTAACTGTCAATGGAAGCCAAGATCACAGTCCATATTCACCAATCATTCTTCCCAACATTTCTAGTCTTACTTTCAAAAATGTTCCCACATTACTTTCAAAATCCATCTTTTAGAGTCTTGAAGACTTGAGATAGAATGGCAAACAGGCAAGTTTTAATTGAGAAATTAGCCTTGAGTGCATTGTCTCCCTTAGATTGAGAATGAATGATGTTTCTAAAAGTTTATTGGTCACAGTTGTCCCTTCCTTAACTCTTTTCCAAAGGACAAAATTTAAGACTAGAACAAATGAACATCATTTGACAAAATTAAATGTAGCCTAAATGGTTATAAAATACTATAACATTGTGGATTAAGGAGAAAATGCATTTTCTCCTTTTCCCACAATGCTTTCAAGAGCCTTAACCCTTTCCCAAACAATCCCAACTTTTGACAACAATGTGAAAGAAGCCATTTGAAAATACTTTCAGAAAAGGAGAAAATGCTGGTTACCAGCATTTTCTCCTTAATCCACAATGTTTTCTACCCGCTTCAAAACATATCTCAATTTTTGATTCATTTATTTTGTTGTCTGGAAATGCCTTTAATTTAGATGTTTTTAAAATTTTGTCGTTTGGTTAAGAGTTTACTTCCTGGGTCATTACAACTCAGGATTTGAAGGGTAAAGGGTTCATGAAATGAGCCATGCTCTGACAAAAGGGGGCTTATTGCATCACTGCAATGCATGATAATAAGCAAGTTGCTGCAGCATTATAGATCTTTAAAATCTGATTTTGTTCAACAGCTGACTGAATAATGCAGCACACTGGTCCTTTGACATGCAGAAAGTTCATCAACAGCAAAGTTTTGATTCAGGTCAGCCTGCACTGACTGCACAAGCTGACCTGGGTTGATACTTTTTGCAAATGCATTAAGGCCCCTTTTCACAGAGCATGTCTCAAATATATTTTTGACAGGATAAGGGTTCCTTCTAGAGTCTGATTGCTGATTCAGTCAAGATATACAGGATAATCAACTAATTGTGTGTTATATCAAAAATCTGTGACCTCGTTCAAAACACAAGGGTCCCAGTTTGTTTCTGTTTTTCAGCAAAATGTGGAAATTAAAACTCACCTCCAGCTCAGCCCTAAACTTGGAAACTTTAAGGGAGCTGTCCACAAGTCCATTGATTAGACACTTGTAAATATGGATGTTATATTGTTGTGCCATCCTTATGGCATCTTTCACTTCTGCTGTAGAAGACATAACTCTGAAATGATAAGGTAGGTTGAAATAAAATCAGAGTCAGAGATTAAAAGGAGTAACTTGTACAATGACATATTGAGTGCCCTGTGAATCTACTTTTACTGACATCCCTACTTGTTGCATCACATTACCTTTTTTTAAACCAGATGATGAAATTTTCATCTTGGTCACCTTGAAAGCATTTTACAAACCACATTTTAGGCCTCCACCAGACAAGATAATTTGAGATTGGTCCAAACTGAAAGCATTAACAGAAGAAAAAATTAAAGTGATTAAAATGTTGAAAATTGTTCTGGGAAGGATAGAAAACATTTTAGGTAAAGGATAAAATGCTGGGTGTGAATTCACCCATGAGACAGTAACTACCCGTCATTTTATACAGAAATTTTCACAGGATACAAATGATTCAATCACAACATCAATTAACCACAACTATTTCTATTTTTTTTTTATGATTATCAATCGTGATTGTGTAAATTCTACAGTATAGTATAAAAGGTATTTTGCCATGAAACAAAAAGTGTTGGGGAACTGCCTTCAAACGTGTTGGGGAACTGGCTCGAAAACTTCTGTCAATGCATTGTTTTGTTGAAACCGAACAGCAGTACACCCCATGCCAGGCCTAAGGAGCCGTGTTCGCCAGCCACTCTTTGCGTTTCAAATTTCGTACAAGATTTAGAAATATACGCTACTAAATTCATAGTCGAAACAAAAAGAAATCGAGTTGATATGAAATGTTGCCATCTGATAAATCTTATCATATCATATTTTCAGCGGTAACTAACTAGACCTTCCGAAAGTTTTGCCTGACAGAGATTTCTAAATTTGAAATAAAACCCGCCCTCTGAACTTCAACACACATATGCAAAATGTGCCTACAAAGTTTGGAGATACCGTTTTAAAACTTTCGAACAATAAGAAAAAATGTTTACACACCTTGTTTAGCTATTCTGGATGAAGAAAACGTGTTTGAAAATAAAATAAAATAAGAATATAGTAGAGCTTTTGTAAATGCGACTGATCACTTTCATGAAAAGCAGTTGCTAGGCAGATTGTTGTCATAGTGTTCGCGGCCTGTTCTCGATATTTTACTTTGTTTGTCGTACTCATCAGACGCCTTTTTTAATAACGTTAAAGTTCGGTGATTTCATTTAACAAACTCATGCATCACATTGATTTAAGTAATGAAATCTAGTGAAGCCGTCTGTCTTAGGTATTTCGTCCAGAAGAAAATCAAGCTGTACTATTTCGTAAGACCAGTTTTAGTTCTTGACTAATCTCCTTTAAAAACTATATATTGAAGGAAATCGATGGTGTCGGAATCATAAATTTCACATTAATGACATTTAACTGTACATTTAATGAGGGTTCTATAATAAAATACTTTATTGAAAGACTAGAGTCTACTTTATGAGTTTGTTTTGGCCGTTTTCCGTTATTTCTGTAAGATCGAGGCGAGCCTGGATTCTGCTACTGAAACTACCAATCAATCGCTGGTTTTGACGAACATGGGAAAGAAGCTTTTTTGATACATAATGGGAAAAAAACGGATAGATCTAGTTACCGACATTTTATCTTTTTTCCCAAAGTGTTTTCTACTCTGTCATTGATATATTCTATTGTTTGAGCAATTTATGGTCAATTTGGTCTAGTTTAAAATTTTGGTGTTTGGTAAAAGTTGAGCTCCGCCGTCATGTAGGTGTCCGTTTAGTACTGCACCAACAAAGCGACGATTTTAGGACGTATATCTATCTGAGTTTTTTTTTACGAAAGTTTAACCCTTCATCATACAATCCCTACTTTTGACGGCCCTGAGAAAGAAGCCTTTAGAAAACATTGTGGGAAAAGGAAAAAAATGTAAGCAACCAGCATTTTCTCCTTTTCCCACAATATTTTCTACCCTTCACAAAACTAATTCCAAATTTTCATTCACTGTTATTTTGTCGTCTGCAAATGCTTTCGATCTGGACAAGTCTATAATACTGTCTTTTGGTAATGAGTTAAAAAAAAACGCAAGATTTACCAGCCGAGTAAAAAAAAATCAAAAATCGTCCCGAAAAGTGTTATAAATAACTGTCCCCAAATTAGATTTTGGAGAAATTGCTTCCCTTTTCAAAATTTACATGTACTAAATTGTTTAGGTTATCTTCTTATCTTCGAAAATATATTTTTTTACTTTCGTAACTTTTACGAGTTTTCGGATGCATGAGCTTTTTGATTACAATACGCCTCTCTCTCTCTCGTTGAATTTAATCACTCGGCAAGGGAAATTAACTTTATGAGTTGAACCCATCTCTCCTCCTTCTCCCCCCCCCCCCCCCCAAGAAATACCTCTGAAATTCTGAAATGGCGACAATCTGGGTTTTAATATTACATTGAAAGATTTATTTGACTTATCTAGCAGGATAAGGGATAAGTGTAGACCAAGATCAGACAGCATTCTTCACAAAGAAGAATTTTACGAACAACAGTCTTGAAAAAAAAAAAAAAAAAAAATATGGGATCCGAGAGGTAAAGTTCTAATCCTTGTTGAAAACAAACTTAAATATAAAATCAAATAAAACTACAACAAGCTAATAGGTCCTTGATTGTTTTGCCCAAACAGAGCGGCAAAGGGATAAAAAAAGAAAAAAGATCAACGGTCTAACAAGTATCGGATTTTTTTTTTTGAGTCGCACTCTATATTATTTTACCTTTAACTGCTTTTTAGAATCAAAACGTAAATAAAGGTAAATGAAATTATAGAAACACTGTAGAAAATGGAGAAATTGCTCATTATGAGCAATTTCTCCATCTTCCGCAGTGTTTCATGATATTTTCTGTGGACGAAGTATAAAATTAAGCACGTATTTTTAACATTAGATGTAATTTAGCAATTGCGTTTATTTATCATGGCGGAATTGAATCGAACCCAAAGAATATATACTCTATACAAAGCGGGTATATCTGCCGTTGTTAAAATAGTGTATTGGAAAATAGAGGGGAATAACAGTACATTAATGAATGTGGTGTTGAAATACGATTATGTTTTTCAGGAAACGTTTTATAAGGATATAAAATAAGGCAAAAGTTTCATCAAAAGTCAAATTCAGTGATTTTGGAGACCCCATTTTCTTCGTAGAAAGTTTTAGAAATAAATTAAAAATATAAAGTAATGTGAGAAACTATAGATCTGGATTGGCGTGTTTTTAAAATGGGATATTGGATTTAAAAGATATTGTTCACGAAATCATGTAATTTTTGAAGGAGTGTATTTTTTTTTTTATATAAGCCAAACTTCAAAGGCACTGGTATGGCTGAAGATACGTTATGTATAGGGGACGTCGTGTGTTTGTATTCGGCGGAATCGTATGGATATGTGTTTTCATCGCAAAGCAGGTAAAAATAGTTGTTAGAGAGAGAGAGAGAGAGAGATGTAATGTAAGATTGGGGTTCTACACTGCCTTGCTCAAGGGCAGTCCCACTTGACCAACTCTGGAAGTGAGGTTGGAAACAGGAATTCATCACAAATCTGGACAGCGTTTCTACAATCGGAACGTAACGGCTATGAAATTTTGATCAACATCTTTGCCACCCTACCCTTGAAAGGCCCAGTTGGCATTGAGAACTTTATTAGTTGTCGGGTCAGGTGGCAGGGGACTGGGAAACTTGTGTATGATTGCTGCGAATCATGTTGCCATCTCGAGTTCACGGCTGTAACGTGGCGAATCATGTTGCCATCTCGAGTTCACGGCTGTGGCGTGGCGAATCAAGTCGCCATCTCGAGTTCACGGCTGTGGCGAATCATGCCGTCGCCATCTCGAGTTCACGGCTGTGGCGAATTATGTCGCCATCTCGAGTTCACGGCTATGGCGAATCATGCCGTCGCCATCTCGAGTTCACGGCTGTGAAGAATCATGTCGCCATTTCGAGGTTGCGACATGACTCGCCAAAGGCATGAACAAGTTTCTAAGTCTCTTGTGCCACGTGACCATACGACAACTTTATGACACGGCAAAATTTTACAAACGATATTCACTGCTTTTTAAATCACGATTTGGAAGCAGCCAGAACGACAAGAACCACAAACCCGCGCGATACCGATTGTTTATCAAACGACGAGAGTATTTTGCACACTGCGAAAAACAGGCGTCGCTAAAAGGTTGGAATTTATTTTCCTAAAAATGTTATGTGTTTATCAGCATTTTTTCCCCGCAATGATTTTAAAAGCTCTCTTTCTCAGTTGGCACTACACAGAATAGTTTTTTAGAGTGGTAAATAAAAATATCAGTTAATTAAGGGTCTTCCATGGTCATGCTGACAAAAACAAATTTTAAGTCAACTTTTATTCTAGTTCTAAGTCTTTAGAGTAAACTTTTAGCTTAAGTTTCTGGTCATAGATTAACGTTCAGTGCTGATCTTGATCTACGCCCCATGCGAAACCTGTATCTCCCAATAGACCATTAAAAAGCTAGGAGGTTTGGTCTGTAAAAAGAAAAGTTAAATACGAAACCCATATACGGTGCTGGTGACGTGTGGCGTGTCCTTTTGGCAGGGTAGTGCAAAACCCTAGCTTGTTCCATGGAATTACTGCATTCGTGTTTCCATAGATACGATAAATATTTCGTTATTTTCCTTGCCAGGAACTTTTCTCCTTGTATGTAACTTCAGCTAACACGTCTAAAATAGGCCTACCTGGTATTGAAAAAGGTTTAACTCATTACCAAACGACACAATTTTATACTGGTCCAAAATGAAAGCAATTGCAGACACCAATTTCAGTGTGGCTCAAACGGTGTGTTATTTTTTTGATATAGTAGGGAACATTGTGGGAAAAGGAGAAAATGCTGGTTACCAAGGCTTTTTTTTTTCTTTCTCAGTGTTGTCAAAAGTACGGATTGTGTGGTAATGGGTCAAGTCTTTTTCAAAACAATCAGGTGTTATCACGGCCCTTCAGCTTAAGAAATTCGAAAACATTGTGGGATATTTAGAAGCTGTTGGTTCCTTATATTTTTCCTTCTTTCTCCCAGTTTTCTAACTCAGAGATTATTTCGAAAGGAAGATAACTCCTTATCGGACAAAGTAGATCCAAGATCAGACTGCACGTTCTGTGCAGTCTAATCTTGATCTACACTGTCCACCAAAGGTATTGATTAATTGCGCTTAGCAGTCAAAGGGTTGAGTGGTACGGGTATGTACATGTAGATTATTTAGATAAATCTTTCACACGCGGATCAATAGTTTGATTTAAAACTCTTTCTGTTTAATAACCTTAAATTGCTATGCATTCTTTGTTAATTCTTTACTGTACAATGCCGGCTTTTGACCACCCTGGAAATGAAGGCTTGGGAATACTTTGTGAAAAAAAGGAGAACATGCTGGTGACTATAGTTTTCTCCTTTTCCTACAATGTTTTCTACCCTATCAAAGGAAAGTTGCAACATTTGGGGCACATTGTAATTTTCATCTTCAAATGCTTTCGACAAGGCTAAAATGTTGTCGTGTGTGGGTAAAGGGTTAAAAAAAATGACTTCATTCTTTGTGTACGTAAATACTGCGACTTAAAATTAAATAAAGATCAAGATTCGACAACAGCATACTTGCCGTCTGATCTTAATATCTAAACTATTCTTTTGGTGGGATGTTGTATCAGTCTAAAAGAAGGTCGAGCTCTCAACAATTTCGGGTTCGCTAAAATCTAGAAAACAAATATCTTTGATATAGCTATTCAGGAGGCGAAGTTAACCCTTTACCTGATATGCCAATTTGAGGCTCTTCCATTTTAGCAGCAAATAAAGATATGATGCCAAAAATATGGACAAATGAGGATACATATATCTGATTGAGTGGAAAACATTGTGTGAAAAGGAGAAATTGCTCGTAACGAGCAATTTCTCCTTTTCTCACAATGTTTTCAAAGGCTGTGTGTTGTTGATACGTCAAAATGAGTATCTATGGAGTAAAGGGTTAAACAAAAAAGATGATAGCCTATCACCAATATAAAAAATTGAGCCACGCTCTGGCAAAATGGAGCTTAAAGCATCTTCTTGATACATGCTACCAAGCAAACCATCACATATTACTAGGGTTCCAAAATAAACACTTTTTGTTTTAAACCACGAAGTCATGCGATAGACAGGTCCTTGTACAAACAAAAAATTTACCTGTAGCGAAAAGTTTCGACACAGGTCAGCCTGTGCGGACTGCGCAGGCTGACCTGATCGATATATTTTCGCAGATGTATTTAGTCCCCAGTTCTCAGAGCACGGTTTATGTATAATTAATCCAACGTTACGTGTTCTTTAAACGTTAATACTAAACTCATAGGCTGTTATGGGCGACTGGAAGGTCAATTTTGCGGACAGTTTATATTAAGATCAGATTGCACCGGCCTACTTCAGGTCCTCATCAAAACGCTTACGTAAACATTTTATCAGAACGCAATATTGTTTTCAAAATGTTCGAGATCGGAGAGGACCGGAAATCACCGGACCCTCTGACCTACATGAGATATCAGGTAGAGTCCTCGGGGCGGTCCATGATTAGACCGGGGTACTCTGGGTTCCAGTCGTAAGCAGTGTCCCTCATTCCAAATCAATATTCAAGATTGGGTGGGGTGACTAGCAACGTTCTACAGGTTCGTTCTCCGTAACACGTTTACAAACGGTAGAGTGAGTTGTAAAACGTTTGAAACTTTTCAACAAAATTTACCCTTTGCAGCCAGTTACGAACAAGATTAGATAGCACAAAACGTGCCTTCTGACTTTTTAGCTAGATACATGTACACTTTGCTAGGATCCTGAGAATAGGCAGTTATGCGGTTAAAAAACGAGTTCGCATGACTCGTTGACATCGACATGTCTTTACGAACGTTATTACACGAATGCAGCTTATTGTCCCGTTTAGTAGATCTATACGATCCTTTTAAAACAAGCAACACACAGAAACTAGTCGCTGTTCAAAAACTGCGTCTGATTTCCAAGGCCATGACCATATTAGGAAAATACGGTCTCGTATCATGAAACGCCATGCGTATGAATCCCATAAAATTTATCATTTAAAAAATTCGGCGCCATCTTAACTTCTGTCGGAGTGACACACTTTGTTTTGGCAAGGATTTGGGGAACAGTAAACGATTTCTCAGAGTTATGGTCTCTATTTTCTTAATGCTTATTAGGCCTACCACTATGTAATATCTAAACCGGCGATTGTGCGAGTTTTGGTGATTTTTATACCAAATCAAGATCAGTTAGGTAACTTCAAGAGCTCCGGAAACGATTTTGCAGCAGACGACGCAAAACCCGTCTCGTAAAATAGGGATAATCGTGTCAAGAATTTTAGATGTAGTGTAATACATGAAAACAGATCTAGATCTCGGTCTTTTGAAAAATCTGAGTTAGATCTACTTGATCCAATGACAAATTTGAGGTAGATCTAGATCTATCTCTCATTTTGAAGTTTGAAACTGTTTTTCTTTCAGTAGCCTCTACGACTACTGCCACTGGGTCTAATCTAGTATTCCTATAACTGCTGCAACACCCAAACTTGTCTGCAGCCTGCCAGGTTTTGTTTCAGAAATGTTAGGGTTTCAAAATTACAACTCTAGAGTAAAAACAAAATCTGTAGATCTAAATGTCGACATTCCTCCATCCAAATTTGATATAGATCTAGAAATTGTTTACAAGAAGGCCTGCCAGTACTCTAGCCATTTTGGCTCGGATCCAATACAGAGAAAGCTTAAAACCTTTACCAAACGACAAAAATTTAGACTTGTCCAAATTGAAAGCATTTGCAGACAACAAAAATAACGTAACTTAAAAATTGAAATTTGTTTCCAGCAGGGTAGAAAACACTGTGGAAAAAAGGAGAAAAATTAATGCTGGTTACCATCATTTTCTGCTTTTCCCACAATGTTTTCAAAAGGTAAAAACCAGGGATTGTGTGGTAAAGAGTTAAACATATAAATCTACTTTTTCAGCACTGTTCACAATGAGGTGGCTGTTGGTTCGAAACAAGACAGAGTGCGGCCAAATATAAAAGATCAAAATGGTGTGTATACTTCATTTTATCAAATTTCATATATAGACTAACCATTCATATAACTCTGCAAAATTCTTTTGATGTCACAAGCTTTCAATAGTTTATAATTTATATGATGATAAAATTTTTGTCTCTTTTGTGCAGGGATAAAATAACAATGCATTGAGTTTGTAGTCTATGAGAATTTATTTGATATCAATATTCTTTTCAGGATGAATTTTTAACTAATGAATGAATGTTGTTTTATGGCGCATCGACAACTGAATTTTTAACTAGCACTTAGTATATCAAATAAGAATAAAATGTTTTCAGAATGATACTGAAACTAATTATTGTAGGAAAAGAAGCAGTTGGTTTTTACAAGCAATTGCTTCATTTGCTACCCTTTTTTTTTTCAAAAGCTGTGTATTGATAGAGAGAAGTGAAATGACAATTTTTGTAGTAGTTGGGGTCATGTAAGTATAAATTTTTATCCATTGAATATAAATAATTATCGAACTTTGAACTAATAAAAGCACTGTTCAAAGGCAAAATTTGTTGTGAAAATATTTTTCAATAAAGGCAATGTTTGACCTGCTGAATGAAGTTTGTGTTTACTGTTTGGTTTTTATGTAGGACATCATTATTTCTTTTATCTGAGGCATTTCTCCGAGCAGATAGGATTTGTTTTGTCTTCTAGATAGGCACATTTTAACCCGTAAGCTGTCAAGCACGACTCTCTGACCTTTTGCGGACATTACAGATCAAGATCAGACTGCACAGAATGTGCAGTCTGATCTTGGATCTACATTGTCTGATAAGGAGATACTATTCCCTAATACCTAATTTTCAAATTGCAATATTTAGGCTTTTTAACCCATTACCTCACACTCCCTACTTTTGACGCCCCTGAGAAAGAAGCCTTTAGAAAAAATTGTGGAAAAAGGAGAAAATGCTGGTAACCTGCATTTTCTCCTTTTCCCACAATGTTTTCTACCCTTCACAAAAGAAATTTCAAATTTTTCATATTTTGTCGTTTGCAATTCCTTCCAATTTTGACAAATCTAAAATTTTGTTGTTTGGTGTTAGGTTAATCTATCGAATTGAAAATTTAATTTTAGTTTAGCAGGATGAGAGTTAAAATATTGTGATAAATGAAGAAATGGCAATTTCAAGAGTTGCCTCAATGTTTTCTAAGCTAGCCCTGCTCTAGACCTCTGATAACATATCTATATTTCCAATATCTACAGTGATTGCATTTGAAATATGTGTGGCAAATCGTTACAAGCTGAACAAAAAGTTGAGAAAGTTGGAGGAAAGAGTCGAAGATGATCCAGATAATCTTAAACTTCGAAGTCAACTTCACCTGGCCCAGGTATGTTGCAACTGTTTTACAATCAATCCACCAGATCAAAACCTTTGACCTTTTGTGCTGTGAAACTAGAATAACCAAAAAACCTGTTTTTGTGTCCATTCCTGTTTAGTAAACAAACTGTTTGAATCATGCTTGTAATTGAGTCCACAGAGAGGCCAGATATGTGGGATTGTATATAGCAAGCTTTTGTCTTTAGAAAAGGACTTGAAGGAGGGAAGCTGATAAAGACTTGGTATTAACCTATTACCACACAATCCCTACTTTTGACACCCCTGAGAAAGAAGCCTTTAGAAAACATTGTGGGAAAAGGAGAAAATGCTGGTAATCAGCATTTTCTCCTTTTCCCACGATGTTTTCTACCCTTCACAAAACAACTTTCAAATTTTCAGTCACTTTTATCTTGTCGTCTGCAAATGCTTTTAATTTGGACCAGTCTAAAATAATGTTGTTTGGTAATGGGTTATCTAGCATTTTCTCTTTTTCCCACAAGGTTTAGGAAGCCTCCTCCCTCTTTCATTCATAAAACTGAATTCAGATTCTTCTCTGCAATTTTTTTTAGAAAATCTTAACTGCTTTACAAACTTCTACCCAAGGTAAAGATAGTTTTGAATATAGAACATGAAACACAGATATGAATCACATCAAATAAATGTTGAACAAACATAATTTAAATCAATAAAATGATTTTTCAATCTATGTGGACTAATTCTCAAAATTATATATTTCATTCTGGCCTTATGATACCTTACATTAATTTGCAGTTTTGAATATTTGGCCAATATTTCATAATCTCAATATTTAAGATGGTTATAATTTCACTATGTATGAATTTAATACTGTACTACGCAGTCCCAACTTTCTACGACCTTCAGGATGACCCCTTTTCAACACATTATTGGAAAAGAAGAAAATGCTGGTATTCGCACAGCATTTTATCTTTTTCCCACAATGTTTCCTACCTTATCAGTGATATTGCAATTATTTGAGTCACATTCAAATTATTGTCAGCAAATGCTTTCAATATTAACCAGTCAAGAGTTTTCTTTTGTGGTAGAGAGTTAAGTGAATGATCTCTAAATAAGGGACCTTGAAATACCCGAACTTTGGCCTGGATTTTTGCTAAGCTTTTCATGTTCACATTTATATTCAACCTAGGCCTAAAAACAGAACTATCTGTGTTTAGGGTTTCCTAACCTTACCTAGAACCTTTTTCCCGACAGTTGAAAAAAAACCCCAAAGTTTCGGGTGCTATTTCAGTACATGGTCCATGTAAAAGAATTCTGATAAAAAAGAAATCCCTACCTACCCAATCTTAACAGCATCTACAATCGAAACCCTTAACACTGATATTTTTTTGTTAGACCTTACTAATGCACATCTACTACTTTTTGCAAAGTAGTAGGCAACTTTGTATGCCACTGAACAATCCTACTGTAGCCATGTCAGAGCTTGAGACAGAGGTGGTAATTTTGACTTCAAAATTGAAAATATTCATTTTTCTCCCTCAAACCCTATGGTGTAGGTACTTACTAGAATTGTATTTTAGAGACAATTCTAATAAGTACCTACGACATAGTGTTTCAAAGGGAGATAATGGAATTGGAATATCATCACTCCCTTTTACCTGGAGCTCTTCATGTATTCATGTATCAAGCCAAATAAGTGTTAGTCTGAAACCACTTGGATTGAAGCAGAGAATGTAGGTGGAGGACAAACTGTACAATCTTCTACAAATGTAGAAAGCTAACATTTATAGTTGTGTATGTAGGAAACAAGTTTAAGTTTTACTCTGGTATTTACATTTATTAAATAGATTGATCAGAGCTGACCACTGTGGTATAACTGAAAAAACTGTTGAGAAGGGGAGTAAAACACACTTATCCCTGACGTAACAAATTCATTTCAATAATAATAAAGTCAATAGTCTGCCATGTGTCATAAGTCCTTGAAAACAAGTTTGGTAGTGGCAGGATTTGAACACACAATTCCTGAATTACAAACAAAAATTTGTTCTATTTATGAAGGGTGAGAAGGGATGAGCCTAACAACAAACATTTGCTAAAAATGTCTGATAAGTTATCTATTCTTAACTTCTATTTCAACCTATGAAGCGTTTGACTATTCACCAAACAACAAACTTTTGGACTGAACCAAGTTGAAAACATTTGCAGTGGACAAATATAATGTTGCTTTAATGATGATTTCTATTTTTAGTACAGACAAGTTTTTAGGGAGGGGGGTTATAAAAAATAAAGTTTTTGTGACAAAGGGTTAACGCTTATGCAGCCATATAAATGAAACAAAAAAATTCTGTCAATAGTAAAAGCTAAAGTATTGCAGACCCAGAGATAGTTTTACTGGGAAGAAAATTTCATATCAAACAGTATCTAGGTCAAAGATCAGACTGTCCCCAGTGGTGTCTAACAGTTCACAAATGAAATGGACAAATTCAGAACATAAGGAGACAGATTATTGCACCTGTACAATAATTATTGTTTTTGTCAGAAAATCTGGAAAGGAGCTGGTACTGTAGATGTAAGATCAAACAGAACATATTGTGTAATCTGGTCTTGATCCACACTGTCCACAAAAACAGGTTTAGATAGATTGATTTATTTTATGGTGTTTAACACAATTTTCAACATTATTTTAGTTATATTGTGGCATCCAGAGCATGTATCCATGCTGTCCTGGAGTTTCTCTTACCTGAATACATAATATTCCCTGCAAAACCACTGGCTGGTTTCCTCTGCAACCATTGTTGAAACATTGATCAGTGGTGAGAGACTACCCTGTAATCCTGTTGCAATAGCTATCATCAGTTCTTGGAAAGAAATTGGCTGTGCCAGGGATCAAACCAGCAACCTCCTGTTCTCAAGTATGGCAATACTTGAGGCACCTGGGCTTGGCAAAGGTTTAGAGCTACAAGAATTAAACATCCTCAATTAATCAACCTTTGGTGGTTGCAATGTGAAACACTGAGAGGAATGTCAAGAACTTATTACAGTTGACCATCTTACTGTATTTTTCTTTACAAACTATCCAGGAATTACATGTATGTATGAGCTGGTTGCCATGATATAACTGAAATAATTCTGAAAGCTGCATAAAGCTCAGAAAAACCAATCATTTTATTCTTTACCAGGCAACAAAGATGTAGATTCCTGCATTCTAATTAAAAACATAGCTGAAATGATAAAAAATTAGGATTTGTTTTTACAAAAGTGGAAAACATTTTGTGAGAAGAAGAAAATGCAGTTTACCAGCTTTTTCTCATTCTCACACACAGTTTCAAAAGTGTCCTAGCTTCAGGTCATCATAAAAACCCAGGGTCACTTGGTAAAAGAGTACTTGAAGGAATAAAAGGTCAAATAGAAGGACTAGACTCATTGGAGCCAGCCAATGACCATTAATCCGTTTAATTCCTGTTTTTGCACTTAGAAATTCTGAATTTTTGTAGTATTGCCAGATTAACCCATTACCACACAATCCCTACTTTTGACGCCCCTGAGAAAGACACCTTTTGAAAACACTGTGGGAAAAGGAGAAAATGCTGGTAACCAGCATTTTCTCCTTTTCCCACAGTGTTTTCTACCCTTCCCAGAACTAATTTCTATTTTTCAGTCACCTTTATTTTGCCATCTGGTAATGCTTTCAATTTGGACCAGTCCAAAATTTTCTTGTGTGGTAATGAGTTAAATGAAACTCGAGGGCTGAAAGCGAAACTATTCTATCTGCATATTGGAAAATTTTACAGGAGAAGGAAAAAACGTTCTCATGTCTTTAAAAAGTCTTGTTAGATCATCTTATTTACATATGTTGTGTTTAATGCATTAACATTTCTTAAACAAAAAAAATTGTTTTGAATTAGAACCAAGAAAAGAAGATTTTGAAGAAAATGTCAGTTGGAATAGTTTCACACTTAAATTTTTAAGAAATTGTATGAATGTTTTAAGTGTGAAACTATTCCATTGCACTGCTTTTACTCTATTTCTAGGCTGATATAAACTTTTTTTAGCTCTACTGGCTGAAAGCCAGCAGAGCTTATGTCATGGGATGGTTTCCATCATCCGTCTGTCTGTCTCTCTATCTGTCTGTCCATCCGTCCTTTAGTCTTCTTCTTGTTTACGCGATAAAGTCTTCATTTTTGGTCAGATTTTCTTGAAATTTACGCAATTTGCTTATCTCATCAATAGCTTTAAACCTATTGATTTTGAAAAAAATCCAACAAACAGTATGGGAAAAGTAGCCATTTCCAGGTTAAAATTTCCATTTCTTGTTTACATGAGAAAGTCTTATTTTTGGTCAAATGTCCATGAAACTTGCAGAGTTTGTTTATCTTATCAATAGCTTCAACCCTATTGATTTTGAAAAAATTCCAACAAACAGTATGGGAAAAGTAGCCATTTCAAGTTGAAAACTTTCATTTCGTGTTTACGCAATAAAGTCTTCATTTTTGGTCAGATTTTCATGCAACTTACATAGTTTGTTTATTTCATCAATAGCTTTAACCCTATCTATTTTGAAAAAATCCAACATATAGTATGGGAAAAGTAGCCATTTCAAATTGAACAATTTCATGGCTTGTTTACATGATAAAGTATTTATTTGTGATCAGATTTTTGTGAATTTTTCAGCTTGTTTATCCCATCAATAGCTTTTTAACCCTGTTGAGTTTGAAAAAATTCAACAAACAGAAATAGAAAAGTAGCCATTTTGAGTTGAAAATGTCATTTTTTTTTTGTCTTTTTGCATAATGAATTCCTGATGTATGCTTTATTTAAAAGCAAAATCTCTACCAGTAGAGCATATTCAGGGCCTTCTAATTCCTATACATGTTTTAAATATATCCTAACCAGTGCATCAATTTGGTGAATACTATTAGATGTTAAAAGTTTTGAGTTCTTAGTTCTCCATAAAGAAAAGGTTTCAGTACCATGGGTAAACACAAATAGATTTGCCTATTTGACTCATTTTGAAGTAACACATGATCGCAATTAAGTTTGTTATAAGATAGAAGAAATCATAGGATTTGATTTGTTGGCAAAAGTATAGGCAGGAATTAGTGATCTATTAAAATTTTAACTATTATTTTAACATAAATGGATCATCAGACTTTTTTCTGTGTCCTGAGGATTCTCTCCTGATCACAGCATAGTCATGATTTCAACAGAACAGACTATCAAACATTCTCATTTTATAAAGAGAATTCTTTCTTGACCATATCCTAGCAAAGACTTACAAGTTTCTTACAGTAAGCCCAACAGATACAAAAATTTGGTCTGTTGTTTCATCTTGTGAAACTCCCTTCATGATTGTTCAAATAGTACACCTTTGGGTCATAATTGGTCCAACCCTTGGTATCAAAGGTTTATTAGGGGCTTAAAAAGTTACATCTTTATTAGTCTTCTTATTCCTAACCATGACAGCTGCAATATTTAGTATTTTCATCTGGTACACATCTACCAGGAGTGTTAAAATTTTAGCCCCTTATCTCAAAATTTGCCTGGGGGTCAGAAGGTAAACTCTACCACACGACACAGTACTAGACAAGTCCAAATTCAAATTATATGAAACACTGTACAAATAATGAAAATAGTATTTAATTGAAGGTAGGAACAAGTTGTGGGAAAAGGAGAAAATGCTGACATTCAGGGGTTTTAAAAATGATAAAAGTTGGTGTTGTTTGCTCTAAAAACACTTCATTTAAATTTTGTAGCAAGAAAATGCAATTATATTTTGCTATTTTCCAACACAATGTCAAAAAATATAACTCTATTTACTAAACCTCTATCCTGTTGATATTACTGTGGGCTAGTTCCAGTTAACATAGACTTTGACACAGACTAAAACACTGTTTTAATGATGCATTTTTTTGTCTTTAACACTTAGTAATAGGGACAACTTTGTTTTTGATGAGACATATTGGAATTGTCATCACCAAGCTTTCATTGTTCTTTGAATGCTTTCCATAATTGCAATATGGTTACTTTTCCAGAAGTAATTAGGCATTGGCATCAATATATTTTAATATAATAAAGACCTTAAACATGATTACTAACCTTAGTAGGCTAATAACAAGTTGCAGCACACAGTATCTCATAACTAAATCCACAAGAGTGATAAGTACATAAAGACATACATTGGGATCTGCATCTAAAGATGAGTCCAGTAAGCTATAACTAATATAACATTAGACATAAAATAGCCATTGTAATTGAAAACTTTCTCTCGGAGTGTACTAGAACCCACATAATTTCTGGATTCAACATTACACTGGCTAATAAGGGAACATGGAGTAAGTAAATTAGAACCTTTGGTCTCTCAATACTCTGATCAGCGGTATTATTGCATAAAGTGCATCATGCCCTTGAGGAACATACCGTACCAAAGTTACTGATCTTCACATCCCTTATACACTGAATTTGCTGATGAATATCTCAAACTGCTTTTACTAGCCCATGTAAGTCTCCATGTCAAAGCTTTTACATAAAAACTGCAAATGAATTTAACTAACAATAACGATATAAGAAAGTGGACAATATTTATCATTGTTTGCAAACTGAAATACTCATAAATAAGCAGCACAATGTTAAGATTGATTTGGCACAGACATCTTTCTAGAATTCAATCCCTGCATTAGTTGTCAACACCAACAAATTTCAAATGGTACAAAGCAAAGGAAGCTCATTGGTCCATGATTTGGGTGTATTATCATTTAAAGGTAATTTCAGATTTTGACAAGGGCTAACAAACTGAAGAATATAATATCTATAGATCTATACTCTTTGCAATTTTCCTAAAGTTTCTAAATTAGAAAATAACACAACTTCTGATTGATTAACCATTTGGTTAAGCACTTGAGTTGTGTTACTTTTAAATTTAGAAAATCTTGGAGAAAAAGACTAATAACATTCTTAAGAATGTAGGCCCAGGTGTTTTCCAGAGGTTATAGGTCTGATACCTACAGGCAACACTGGTAACACAGGAGTGTTCTTGGTAAGAATAAGCATACAGGATGAAGTAAAAGGCGTAGTACTAGATACAGTAGTCAGGTGTTCCCTATAGATCACACCATGAAGGAAGCTCTAGCATATGACTGAAAAACACACTTTGTAAGCTTAAGCAGCCATTCAAACAAACCAAAGTTATGCTGTTTCATGAGTTTTAATGTTTTGAATGGTGTCAGATGCTGTTTTCAGAGGTATAATTGACAGTAGGCTTAAATTTTTCAATTTTCACAGATATTCACAAATACTAGGCTTGTGCACTGAAATGAACTGCCCAAAGACACTCCCATGCAATTTGTGCTTTTTCTGGAGATAAAGAAAATATCAAAATGAGCATTACAGGCAGGTGCCAAATCTTGCATGCAGGTTCTTTTTTGGTGTAAATTCTAAGTAGAAAATAGGGCATAACAATGTCAAAAGGCTGTCATGAGTAATCTGCCTTTCAGTCATGAGTTCCCTTTTCAGTATTATACTCATCCCCAAGTTTGAAATAATTACAGAGATGACAAAAGCTTTTGCACAATGAACACATACGCAACAACAAGGTTCTAAGAATACCTTGTGTATCATTAAAAATCATTCGAGCTAAAATCATACCTTTACCATAAAGCCCTAAAGATGCAAATCCTGACTACAGCAAAGTCATACCCTAACAGGAGAGAATGACTTTTGTAACTGACCCGGTCATTCTCTCCTGACAACAGCAAAGTGAGCCTTTACTAGGAGAGAGTGACCTTCTTAACTGATGTCATTCTCTCCTGACTACAGCAAAGTCATACCCAGTAACAGGAGAGAATGACCTTTGTAACTGACCCGGTCATTCTCTCCTGACAACAGCAAAGTGAGCCTTTACTAGGGGAGAATGACCTTCTTTACTGATGTCATTCTCTCCTGACAACAGCAAAGTGACCCTTTACTAGGGGAGAATGACCTTCTTTACTGATGTCATTCTCTCCTGACTACAGCAAAGTCACACCCTAACAGGAGAGAATGACCTTCGTAACTGACCGGGTCATTCTCTCCTGACAACAGCAAAGTGAGCTTTTACTAGGAGAGAATGACCTTAACTGATGTCATTCTCTCCTGACTACAGCAAAGTCATACTCTAACAGGAGAGAATGACCTTCGTTACTGACCCGGTCATTCTCTCCTGACAGTAGTAAAGTGAACCTTTTATAGGAGAGAATGACCTTTGTAATTGACCTGGTCATTCTCTCCTGACTTCATTAAATGAATAGAGTTTATTAAGGGGAGAGAATGACCTTTGTAACTGAACTAGTCATTCTCTCTTGTAAATGATTACATTTTTTATTAAATTAACATGGCAGAAAGGTTCAGCTAGAAGGTAAAGTACATTTAAAAGGTGAACATGCTAGTGTATCATATTCTGGCAATGGGGCCCTTGAGTTTGTAATAGTTACCTGACAAAAAAATATTTTTTCTAACTTAAATCTTTAGCAGATGACAAAATTTTAGACCTGTCCAAATTGAAATTGTTGCTGGCGACAAGATAAATGTGACTCAAAAATTAAATTTGTTTTTGAACAGGAAGAAAAGATAATGTGAAAAGAGGAGAAAATTATTTTCTCCTTTTCTTACAATGTTTTTGAAGGCTTTTTTTTTCTCAGGGTCATTTAAAGTCAGGACTGTTTAGCAAAGGGTTGAAGTGAACACAATATTTTTCAGGATAGTTTTGGTAAGTTTTCTAAAGTCCACTACTCATTCTCATATGGTAATAGTGCAAAAAAGAGATGATGTGGGTATGGGATAATGTGTGCCTTGCATAGGGAAATTAAGTCATCATATTTTTCTTTTTTGATTAGTAATAGCTCCATCGGTAGTTGCTTTAAGATCATTGAAGTAGGTTCAGGTATACTGTCACTGTTTCTCTGTACACATGTTAAAAAATTAACTTTGCCATATTCTTGGTCATCATAGTTGTATTTGAAAAAAAAGTCATTTGGCTCATCAATATTCAAAAATCTTATTCCACTAGTGTAAACTTTATTCCTTTGATCATCAAGATCAAAATTTCTCAAAACTTCAGCCACTACCTTAAAGGTGGGTATTAAGGTTTTTCACATCACACCAAATTAAAAAATATCTAAAAATCATATCTATAGGTAGAACTAATTAGACCTCACTATAAAAATGTTTTGTGGACAAGTGTCACCAATTTAACCCTTTAACACAAAATCCCAACTTTTCATGTCCCTAAAGAAAACAGGCTTTGAAACCAATCTGGGTAAAGGAGAAAATGCTGGAAAACAATATTTCATTCCTATCAGAAAGAGAAATCACCATTTTAACAACATTTGATTTGTCGCCTGCAATTACTTTGAATTGGTCCAGTCTAAGATTTTGTCATTTGGTAAAGAGGTAATCATGAATGAACGAGGGCATGACTAAATGAAACATAATTATATTATATATAATATATATATAATATGCACACTTCAAGAAGGTAGAAATGTTTAGTAATAGAACAAAGTACAAGATAATAATGCATGGTAGTAAATGTGGATAATAGGGTTGTTTTGTTTACATCGATTGAGAAACAAGTTCTTACAACTTGTACTAATCTCTTTCGATTCTTCTCCCTGGGAACTACACCAATACTTGTGCCGAATGTTTAGGCCAATGAAAAATCCAAAAGTTGACTCCCTCTCCCAGGTATTGAACTCGTGACCTTTTGGTCAGAAGGCTGACACTTTGCCTCACCACCACAGACACCACTGGGGTTGTTTGCCTTAGGTCATGATTTTTTTTCATATTTATTCTTTTCTCACGGTATGAATAAATGGGAAATCAGTCCAAGTGGTACTTAACATTGCAGCAGCAGCTGCTGCTGTAAACAACAACAATTTTTAAAGCGCTCAGATTGGAATCTAGGACAAAAAATAATATCACTGACACTATTATTATCATTAGCACAGATATGAAACAATAAAACTCACCTTTAATTGTGCTTGTCACCCATTTTGTCAAAACAATAGCATTTTAGACTGGTCTAAATTGAAGCATTTTCATAAGGGAAAATAAACATAAATCAAAACTTGAAATTTGTTTCCAGCAGCATTGAAAACATTGTGGGAAAAGGAGAAATTGCTGGTTACTAGCATTTTCTCCTTTTCCCACAATGTTTTCTAAAGGCTTCTATCTCAGGGTCGTAAAAACCAGGAATTGTTTGGTAAAGGGTTACAGCTGGTCAAAAAGCATGTTATGAACAAAGTTCAGTATCTGAAAATTCCATTTACATCATATTCAATGTCATTTTTCTAATGACATTATCAGTTACTATAGAAATTCAAGGACATTATGCACTTGGAATAGTTTCCAGTTAACTTAAACCGAATATTGGAAATTTATTTCAGTGCGAAACTATTCCATTTTCACACTTAAAATGAATTTATCATTTTATAATCATGATTTCAGCCTGAAACAATCAGAGCCATATATTATTAAGAATCTCTTCAAAATTAACCCATTTCTGGAGAGTTTAAGAAATTGGAATAGTAATTTATCATAGACATACACTAAATGTTCAGTGTGAAACTATTCCATCTACATTAGTGTAAATAGAATAGTTTCACACTAAGGTAAGTCACACATTTTCATATGGAATATTTGGACACATCTCAAAATCAACCAAAAGCAGACTGTTCTGAATTCTAGAATTTTACCAGTTAATGAAGATCAGTATGAAATGTACATTAATGAAAAAAAATCACTTTTGACCAAAATGTCATTTAGAATAGTTTCGCATTCAGCCCTCGAACTGCAAAGTACAAACAGTGCCAACATGTGACACAAACAAGGGTATTTATGTTTTTCCTGACTGATGATAGTGAATGAGAATGACTATCATATGAGACTTAGTTTAAACTCTAGCAGGCAGTGCAGATCAAGATCAGATTGCATAGAATAACCCATTACTAGACATTTTCAAGTCTTAACGACTTTACAAAGGAGGACTTTCAAAAACATTGTGGAAAAGAAGAAAATGCCGGTAACCAGCATTTTCTCCTTTTTTGACAATGTTTTCTGCCATATCAATGACCGAAACCATACTTTGAGCTACAATGAATTTCAGTTGTCTATAATTGCTTTTAATTTGGTTATGTCCGAAATTTCGTCATTCCGGTTAAGAGATAAGCAAGCCATCTGATCTTGGATACACAGGGTATTAGATAGCAATTTAATAAAATTTGAGGTAAAAAAAACGCTTTGAAGAAATAACAATATTTAGCTTTCTAGTATTGGCTGGAAATTTCAATATTAACTCTTTACCGCACAAACCTGACTTTTAGCTGAGAAAGAAACATATGGGAAAACACTGTGGGAAAAGGAGACAATGCTGGTAACCAGCATTCTCTACCCTTTCCAAACCAAACTTCAATTCTTTGTCTTCTGCAGAAACTTTCAAATTTGGACCAGTCTGCAATTTTGTCTTTTGATAAAGAGTTAACCCTTTACCAAACAGCAATATTTTAGACTGGTCCAAATCGAAAGCATTTGCAGACGACAAAATAAAAGTGACTGAAAATTTGAAATTTGTTTTATGAAGGGTAGAAAACATTGTGAGAAAAGGAGAAAATGCTGGTTACCAGCAATTTCTCCTTTTCCCACAATGTTTTCTAAAGACTTCTTTCTCAGGGGCGTCAAAAGTAGGGATTATGTGG
This sequence comes from Tridacna crocea, assembly GCA_943736015.1. Classification (NCBI taxonomy): domain Eukaryota; kingdom Metazoa; phylum Mollusca; class Bivalvia; order Cardiida; family Cardiidae; genus Tridacna; species Tridacna crocea. The sequence continues at coordinate 33,190,820 of OX031068.1, forward strand.
TAATGGGTTAAACAGTTAAAGGCTTGTTGAGAGTTTTAACACATTACCAAATGACACTATTTTAGACTGGTCCAAATTGAAAGCATTTGCAGACGACATTATTAAAGTGACTGAAAATTTGAAATTTGTTTCGTGAAGGGTAGAAAACACTGGGGGAAAAGGAGAAAATGCTGGTTACCAGCATTTTCTCCTTTTCCGACAGTGTTTTCAAAAGGCCTCTTTCTCAGGGGGCATCAAAAGCAGGGATTGTGTGGTAGTGGGTTAATAATATGCTTTTTCAACATTATTTTAGGCACACTGGAATCTGATAAGCAAAACTTGTCAGGGCTATGCACTTGCAGAAAAAGGGTAAAATGCATCTCCTAAATTGATACATTTATAATAATTGTACCAGGCGAGTTGTCACATAATTATAGGTCCATGAAATCAATTTTATCCATTAACCGACTGAATCATTAGGTAGACATGGTCCTTTGATGTGCAGAAAATTTTCCGATAGCAGAAAGGTTTTGACTTAGGTCAGCTTCAAAGGTCTGTGCAGATTTACTTGTGTAGAAATTGTTTTGCAAGTGCATTTAGTTCCCTTCTCACAGAGCATGGCTCATTAACTCTTTAACACACAATCATGACTTTTTAACAACCCTGAGAAGGAAAGCTTTTGAAAACATTAAGGGAAAAGGAGAAAAATGCTGGTAACCAGCATTTTCTCCTTTTCTCACAATGTTTTCTACCCTTCCAAAATTAAAATTCAATGTTTTAGTTGCACTAATTTTGTTGTCTGCAAATGTTTTCAATTTGGACTAGTCTAAAATTTGTCCTTTGGTAAAGAATTAACATGGGATGGGGGGGGGGGGAGGCCCGACTTATTGACAGAATACTGGTATTATCGTTAATTGATCAAATGTTCTTATCAGTCATGTATTCTTCTGGGGTTAATGATAAACCCTTTTTGTCTGCACAGGGTGACATTTACAGATCTTGGGATTGCATAGACCAGAGCCCGACAGAACAGCTAGAACAAGCTATCTGATCTTGAACCTACATTATTTGTTACATCAAGTTAACTTTGAAAATAAGATCTTTTTAAATGGAGCAGAAATTTATATTTAAAATAACTTGTCAAAAACAGATTACTTAACTAGCCAGGTGGTTAAAGAATTATGGTATTGCTTTTGGCATCAAACAAACACAGTGGACAAGTTCAATCGGCTAAAAAAAGGAATTACTATCAGACTTCAAGGAGGATTTTAACAGAAATCCTCATCAAATTAGACAGATTAAACTCAAGATCAGAAAGCACATCCTGCACTCTCTGATCATGCTTCACACTGTCTGTGAGGTCAACTCAAATTTTGCTCAGCAAAATAAGTGTTAACCGTTATTATTTTGTACGGTCAATTTATCAGATAGGGTCCTCAGAGTCAGTGCACATATCGAGGGTTCAACGCAAGACTGTAGTAACTACCTTTTTTTCTAAAATTCATGTTTTTACAGTTTTGTACAACTTAATCCACAATACATGTCCTGTAAAAATATTAGCCTTCAAATCAAACAATTTTAGGAGATATTTTATAATTGCCATATAGTAGTAAGTCAAATTAACAAAATCTGTCATTGCAAGACTGTAGTATCTCTAGTTACTACAGTCTTGCAAATAAAAAACATATAATATTATACTGTTGAATTCATGCAATAAAGTAGTATCTCAATAAAATGTATTGAAATGACATCATCTCTTTACGACAGCATAAATTTTTTTTCATTATGACATCAGACTAACTATTAGAAATCACCAGATGCACCAACATCAGACATGGGACAAGCATTGAAAATATATTTCACCTTCCAAATTAAGCTACATTTATTATTGTTAACATGTATTAGAGAACAAAAAAATAACAGAAATAGCCCCTCCCCAGCCCCCCTTTTAAGAAGAAGACTCTTGAAAACACTGTGGAAAAAGAACAAATGCTGGAAACCTGCATTTTCTCCACTTTTCCATTTCTACCCCTTCAGGGTGATCTTGCTTCGAATGTCTGCAAAAGCTAATTTTCAGGTCCAGCTTGACAATGGCTAGATTTTAGATAGTAGCTGAAAGCATTTTCATACAGCAAACTGTAAGGTGGCCAAAATGGCGACATTTGCTTTTGACAGGATAGAAAATTCTGTGCGAAAAGGGAGAAATGCTGGTTCCCAGGATTTTCTCCTTTACCACACTGTTTTCAAAATCCTCCCTCCTCAGGAGTTTTAAAAGATTAAATTACATGTTTATGCTTATGGTTTAAGTATTATTCTTGTCATAAAGTTAGACAAAATTTATAAAATAAGCTATGTGAAGGTTTTTAATAATGATTAATCACTTAATCAAAGCACACACAAAAAATGCTCTGTTTTCCTAAATTATAATCAAACAGGCCGGCTTTCTTATTGAAGGTTGAATCATGGCCCTAAAAGCCTGTTGCCATTCAAAGCAACACTACATTCAAAGTTTAACTGTTGACCACACAGTCCCAAATTTTAATGATCCAAAGGAAAAGGACTTTTGAAAACATGAATCCAGCAGTTTATAGTTTTCCTATAATGATCTTAATCCTTTGTGATCTAAGTTTGATCATTTGAATAACATCTAATTTGTCATGTGCAAATGTTTTCAATTTGGACCAGTCTTATATTTTGTCTTTCAGTAAAGAGTATGGCAAGCAGTGCCTTTCAAATTCTGTTGCTGCAATAAAGTACTCCATTAAAAGTTGTCCTTCAACTTAGGATCCCACAATTCCTTGTCAGTATCTTACATACTAGTTACAGTCTTTACCAGCGCTGGTATTTTTATACCTAACTACTGATGGCATTGCAAATGATATGAGTTACTTACTTTGAAAACCACCTCTATGCCATGGACAAATGAATTTAGCAGAAACACTTGTAAATGTCTTTTTGTAAGCTAGTTGATACATTTCATACTTTAAATGGTACATGTAAGTCAAAGGAAGATGCTTATGCAGTGCCATTATAAAACACTCTGGCATCATAGCAGAAATAATGATGGTTTTGTCACATCTGATGGTATGGTGACAATGACAAAGCTGACCATTATGAGAACTGTTTTGTAATTTTATGAGAAACTTGCATTTTGATTAAGTATACATGGCAACACCATCTTTGAATTTGTCAGATCAGGGATCTTATGTCCATCTTATGTCCCTGTCCAGATAATACACAAATTCATGAGTCTGATGATTCTGAAAGTGTTCTGACTGGTCTTTCAATAACAAGTGAGGGTGATGATACATGCTGGTTATATCTGTAATTGAAGTAGAGTTGTTATTTAGGTTAAGAGCAAATGATATCCTTCTCCCTCAAAACATTAAATTAAAATATCTTGCAGCACTTGGTTTCACAATAGGCAAAGAAAAATATCATGACTTCCTTTACTTATGTCAAAAAAGTACATGTATTATCCTTAGAGTTTATTATTCCTTCTTTGTCTTATTGCCTTATCAGTTATATAAGTCGAGGTCTGCTGTTCTGTTATTAAACATCTTGAATGTCAAAGTAACCAACAATTTCTTTCTTTAACTTAATAGGACAATAGTTTCAGTAACAATGTCATTATATTCTGTTAATTTATATTTCCTTTTTTTTTTTTTAAAAATGGAAATAAGGAAACCCTATTTCTATTACATAGAAATATTTTATAACCAATATATTCACAAATGAAAACATTCATTCTAACTTATCTCAGTTTATGTTTACAGGGAAGCCCTGTTCTCTTATTAATTATTTAATGCTGTAACACGCTGTTTTTTTGCAGTTATTGTGTTTGAGAATAACAAGATAATCTAGGTATAACACTGTAGATTTTAATACCCACAAATGATATAAAAATATCCATGCTCACATAGTTTGAAATAAGACTCATTGAAAATGAAATGGCCAATTTTAGTCCTGTACACCGGAAAAAGACATATTGTGATAGGGATTTGTTATTATACAATACTGAAAACCAAAAGTATTATTACCTATATATCCAGTATATATAATACAGCCAGCTTAGTGTGAGTGGCGTGATGAGTTGTCATATACTGCTTATTTGAGCATAAATGAATATAAATTTATTTCATGTAACATTTTCTTCTTAATAAAATGATATTCTGTCACTTCATATAGCCAAAGTCTCTGACAATGAAGTACAATTTACAAAGTAACTTACTAGACTTACAAGTTTTTATTCAGATGGCTGACAGAGGCAATTTTGGCGGCCAAGAATTAAACTGTATCTTGTTGCTGGTTTTGTTACCTGTCTACAATAGTTTCCACAATATTTGATGTCTGTGGAAATAGTTCTAGCAATAGCTGATAGAATTTAAGAATTATAAAATATCTGTTACATGAATATTCATTAAGAAATTACATTAATTGCATTAATGTCATTCTGTCTACTACTGTTGACACAATGAAAATGGGAGTAGCTAGACCCTACAACAAAATTTTAGTAATTCATGGATTCTGGAACAACATGTGTGAAAGTGATTCTGAGTTAATATAATGCAGCTATTCATAAGCATAAAACTAAACTGTTTCAGTCCTTCTTTATCTTTATACATTGTTCAAAATTTGAATTATTCAAATTAACATGGTTAACTTAATCAGAACACAACTATGTAAAATTTTACAAAACAATAAAAATTTAACCACTATAAAAACACTGAGCTTTTGAAAACATTTTGGTAAAAAGAATGCTGGTAATCATCGTTTTCTTTTTTCAATACAATGCTTTCTGCATTATCCAATACAAATACCAATATGTCAACAATATGTCAATTTGAAATGTTTTCAATTTGAATAAGTCTCAGATTTTGTTGTCAGGGAGAAAGTTACCACTTCTGTGAAGATTCATGCCTGTTAGTGCTTTGAATTTAGCTCAAATTCATTAAATATTGCTCCTTTTGCTCTCTGTGTGTGTATTTTTTGTATAATTATGTCCATGAAAAAGATGATTGTAATACAGACATGGAACATAAGAATGTGATGTAGTTAAAGATTAGTGAACAAATTAACATAATTCAAATTTAACTTTTTGATGAAAGTCTATCATTGGCATACAAAGCTGGATAAATAAAATGATGCTAATTTGCCCCATTTAGAGATTGGTTTTTTTTTTTTGCCTTAGTTACTAGAGTTACTATTCCTTGTAACTGTCTTTTATATTTGGGTTTTCTTTCTGATCAGTAGTGTTTCAGAATGACCCTCTAGCCACCTGTTCAAGTTTTGGCAATGCAGTATTTATCCCATTTTGTGGATCACAATTTGGGATCAATCATAAAGATGTGCTGTTGTCATTTTGCAAACTGACCATGATCTACTCTTATCATTTGAGGTTTAATCTGAAGGATGAAATACAAGAATGGTATGACGATTAATGGAAGTAATGGTTTTATGATTATGGTTGGGCAAGGGTTGAAAAAAAAAATTCTGAAGTTCATCTATTACCAATCATAAAGAATACAAGTTATTTGACTCTGTAATCCCAATTTCATCAAAAGAATTTAACTTTTACTACATTATTGCAAAGATACTTTTTCCTAGATATACCACTTTTAATGTGCAAGACTGTAGTAACTCAAGTTACTACAGTCATGCACTAATTTTTTTCTGAAAAATATTACAATTCCAGTGCAATACAGTAGTAACTCATATATTTCCATCTATCTCATAAAATACAACTTGTTTCCTATTTCTTTTGTTTTCTGTAACCTTTGTATGTGAAAATAAGAATATGTTGAAAATTTGTTCTTTCAAATATTGAAAATGATAAAAAGAGAACGTTTTTTCCCTCTCCTGTAAAATTTTCTAAAACGGAGTTACTACAGTCTTGCGTTGAACCCTCGATATACAATAGTATGAAGGCGGTTCTCTTTCATGATCTTTATGAATTATGATCGAGAAAGTTATGTAGAGTGTAATTTGAACCATAGCAAATTTTCCCCTTGATATTCAAAGTATTTCATTTTGAAGGAAGAACTATCCTAACTCTTTACCATGCTGCCAAAATTTTGTCTAGTCCAAATTGAAAGAATTTGCAGACGACAATGTAAATGTGACTCAAAAATTGAAAAATGTTTGCGTAAGAGTAGAAAACATTGTGGAAAAAGGAGAAAATGCTGGTTACCAGCATTTTCTCCTTTTTCCATAATGTTTTCAAGGGGCTTCAAATGTTTTCTTTGGCTCATAAAAACTCCACATTGTGTAGCTATGTCTCTGAAAATTATCTTAAGGCCTTTGTTATGTATTATAGTCATTAGGCTAGGCTTGATCACACAATTGATTAAATTTTTGGGGGGTCAAAAAGTTAGATGTATTTTTTCATCATAGGTTAATTAACCTTATTGTATAAAATGAAATGCTACTTTGTTTTTCTGAAATGTTATTTTGATGAAATAAAAATTTGTTTTAATGAAATCAATTACTTCAATAGAACAAAGTTATGTGACATTGTATTCTCTATTTACTTGCAGTCAGTTGTTGATGGACAAAAACAAGTTTTCAAACATACCTTTTTTATTTTCTTGAAGGGGTATTTTGATAAAACAATTAGTATTTTGTTAAATAAATTATTATTTTGTTTTCTTGACATATAATGTCATATAACATACCTTTTTTATTTTCTTGAAGGGGTATTTTGATAAAACAATTAGTATTTTGTTAAATAAATTATTATTTTGTTTTCTTGACATATAATTTCATAAAAAAAAAAGCTTTATTTTGTTTCATAGAGTTAGTATCTTGTCATCAGGTGCCTGTACTCATGAGCCCTGACCTAGTACTCATTTATCTCTTTGTAACACAATTCCATACTTTAAAGGAACAAAGAAGCCTTTTGAAAACATTGCAGGAAAAGTAGAAAATGCTGCTAACTAGCATTTTCTACTTTTCCCACACTGTTTTCTTCCCTTTCAGAGGCTAGGTCCACAATCTGGGCAACATATGATATCTTGTTGTTTGCAAAAGCTTTCAATTATGGAAATTCTAAAATTTTGTCATTTGGTAAAGACTTAATACAAAAATTATTGAGTACCTGAGGTATTGCAGTGATGACTGAAATGATACGGAAAGCATCATGTTACACGTCTGTTCAGTACTAACAGGAGTTATGGGCAAGTAGCATAGATATTTTTGTCTTTTTTTTCTTGTCACTGACAATAAATTCTTGGGATCATTGCCATCACTGTTTTTATCCAGATCAGACTGCAGTCACACCAAAGCTCTACACAATCTGCTACCAAAAAATAAACTTTGTTATATACCATGCCTTCGCTTGCAATTGGAAATTACACTGTTGGATCTTAAAAAAGAAAATAAAGTTATCTTTTTTTGGATCAAAAGTGTTAAATGCCTAATTATTACCATCTTACTGTTCAAATAGCCAAAACAAAAAAGAAAAATGCAATCTTCTTCTGCAATATTGATTAATATTTTGCAGCAAGCTGCCAAGGCTGAGACGGACGACAATGATTTAGAACAGAAGCGTCAACAAGGAAAGAAATTGCTGTACGGCCAGATTATACAGGTAAGTCTTTAACTGAGACTTTACCAAATGACAAAATTATAGACTGGTTTAACTCTTTACCACAAGAGGAAATTTTAGACTGGTCCAAATTGAAAGCATTTGCAGGCGGCAAAATAAAGGTGACTAAAAAAGTGAAATTTGTTCTGGGAAGGGTAGAAAACACTGTGGAAAAAGGAGAAAATGCTGGTTACCGTAAAACGTTGTGTATAACACGCAGGCATGTATAACACGCAGGCCTTTTTCAGCATCAGATCCGAGGAAAAAATGTTGTTCGGATGTACAACACGCATCAAAAATTGACCAAAATATCGTAACATCTGAAGCTTACGATGCTATCTTGAAAAATTGTAAATGGCGATACTTTATCAAAGGGAAATAACCATTTTTAATCTAAGTGGAAATGGTAATGATTCGACGTGTACTCGGTGGATTATAAAAACATGCCAGCTTATGACATGTTGCAAATTCACACATTGAACTGACGACCATATCGTTGTTAATCTCCTATTTTCTCACCTCCATCGACAAATGTGACAGGTGTGAAATAAACAGAGATCTATATGATGTAAATCACGATTTTTGTAAAAAGTAGCGATAAATATAGATATTTTTAAATCATTCATTTCTTTCTGAATCATTATTTTACTCTTCAATAATTGTTCAATTTTAGCTATTAACAAAGAATGAAAAAATATGAGACAAATCAGACGATAACAGTAAATCAATATTTATCATTCCGGGGTATGTTCGTCATTGCCGAAATGGCTGACAGAATGGGGAAATTACGAATCCTAATCCTCAAATTAAGAATGTACAAGTACATTTTAACAAAATTAAAACATAATGTTTTTTTATTTAAATCGGTAAAAGTTGAAATGGGATGATGACGAAAGTTAAGGCTGTGGCGAGAGAACTTTGCCGTTTTGTACCTACGCCCCACCCCCCACCCACTTTGAACAGGTATACGACCGACTTTCAAGGAGGAGAAAAACATGGTTTTGCCTATTGTAGTGTATAACACGCAGTCCCCAGTTTGAAATTATTCAGAGCTGAAAAAATGTGCGTGTTATACGCACCAAAACACGGTACTAGCATTTTCTCCTTTTCCCACAGTGTTTTCAAAAGGCTTCTTTGTCAGGGGCATCAAAAGTAGGGATTATGTGGTAATGGGTTAAACTGACAGCATTTGCAGATGACAAAATAAATGTGATTGAAAATCTTTCTCCTTTTCCCACAATGTTTTCAAAATGCTTTTCTCAAGGTCGTTAGAAGTCGGGATTGTGTGGTAAAGGGTTAATAAAGGCTCAAAACTAGTTAACAGAGCATTGTATTAATCCTATATTTACCAAACAATCATATATCTAACCCTGTGCCACACAATCCCTGGTTTATACAAAGCGGAGAATGACGATTTCTGAAAACATTGTAGTAAAAGGAGAAAATGCTGGTAACCAGCATTTTCTCCTTTTCCCACAATGTTTTCTACCCTTCTCAAACCAGATTTAAATTTTTCAGTTACATTTATTTTGTTGTCTGCAAAGCTTTCAATTTGGACCCTTGTATAATTTTGTTATTTGATACAGAGTTAAACTCACAGGGAAAGAAGGCTTTTAACTGTAAACTGAAACAAACTTTTAAACATCCACTTTTGTTTCTCCTATAAACTTGGGCAAGTATAAGAAATGTCAATAAAAACAAATTGTGACATATATCTGGATGTTGACTTTGGTATTGTGATGAAAAGATTCTCAATTTTGTCAACAAAAGTACTCTCTTTTTCAAAAAAAGGAAAACTAGTTGTCTATGCATGCATGGTGTCTACAAAACAGTTTAAAAGAGAGAAGCATAAAATACTAAACTATTGAACTACTGTAAGTAAAATGAAAAAATATGAAAATTATTTTCTGCAGAAAAAAAGTTATCAGAAAAACAAGCATAAAGTTTTCAAAAACCTGATACTTCAATTTACAATGTTGAGTGGATGAACAACAAATAAGTTTCTTCTGCCATAAAATTGAATGAATTCTCTCCAGAATTTGGCTCAGGTATATTTTCAAGACAGTCCAATTATTCTGCAAAAAATGAAACCAAATAACCTGCCCCTTTATATTTATAGGCAGTGGATGGGAAAAAAGGGTCTTTGGGAAATTACACCTTAAAAGTGGCCATTTAGAAGTTTGTTTCAGTGTATTTTGGAGGACCGCACTATGTTTTCAAAATCTTTCTGTCATTTGTTTGTTAAAACATGGAATTTTTTGGTCAACGGTTAATTCTTTACCAATTGACAAAATTTTAGATTGGTCCAAATTGAAAGCATTTACAGAAGACAAACTAAATAAGTACTCTGAAATGATGGTATTTGTATCTGAAATAGTAGAAAACAATTTTCTCCCTTTTCCAACCGTGTTTTCAAATGGTTTCGTTTTCAGGGCTGTTGAAATAGGAGATTGTGGGTAAGGGGTTAATCTAATATCTCATAGAAATATTCAAGGTCAATCTGCATACTTTCTTGAGTCTTAATCCGTATTCAGTGCCTATTCTAAATTCTAAATCTCAATTTTTTAGCTAGCAGTCTCATTGACTTTTAGCCTTTCAGATAGTTGGTATTTAAATGAAAAATAAATGTGGTCAATACAGTTCCTACTCTTTGATCAAAGGACACTATTTGAAAAAAAAAAGCACACTTTGTCATAAATCACATTTGCATATTTAGTGTTGAAAATCATCAGAATTTGTTAAGTCAGTAGTAAGAAAAAAATCCCCTAAATAAATAATAAGGTCATATTTACTTCAGTTTTGGTTACGTGATATTCAAACAGGAAATATAATCTGTCTGACTTTGAAATAAGTTGGTTCTAAGTCCACAGTACACTTTAGTATTTTATCTTGGTTAGTCTACACTGTTTTCCATTGTCCACTCATATCTACAGACACAAGTATGTATATTGACAGTTGGAGAGACTGGAAAAAAAATTCAACAGCACTTTGGCCAGAAAAGAAGCTCCTTAAATACCTGACCTCATTGTGTGGTCTGATTTTGACCTGCAATGTCTGAAAAGCACTCTATGTTACCCCTTTAGCTGTAATGTTAAAAAATCAGCTGATCTATATAAAACAAAAATCCCCCACGTAAACATTTACTTCAGTTTTGGTTACACGTTTTTCCAACAGGAAACATAATCCTCAATACTGTCATATGAACTCTAACTTGAACTTATATTATAATATATAACAGATCTTTTACTCTTTTAACAAACAGTCTCCAGTTTTAACAAACCTTGGGTAGAAAAAATATGAAAACATATTCCAAAATGTTTTCTACCCTTGTGGAGAAAAAGATGTCACCAATTAAGCATTATTTGATTTTATTGTCTGCAGATGCTTTAAATTTGGAGGAGTATTGAATTTTTGTCCTTAGCTGTGTTATAAAGATAAGCCATTGTCACAAGAGTTTTTCTAACCTTGATAATAAACAGATTTTGAAAACATTGTAGGAAAAGGAGAAAATACAGGCTTCCAGCATTTTTCTGTTTTCAGTGATACAGTCAAAAACCTTTTTCCTCAAGGTCAATTAAATATGGGATCATGTGATAAAAGAGATAAACCCAACAGACATTTCCTTCTAGAATATTGAAGAGACCCAAAATAATCAACTTCATGGCTGCTTTTATTTTTCCAGCAAAGCACACAATAAAGATCAAAGATCAGACAAGTGGCAGATTTTGTGAAGTCTGATCTGATCTCCATTAACATTAGCCTTAACTCATTACCAAATGACAAAATTTTAAGGTTTGTCCAAATTGAAAGCCTTTGCAGACAACAAAATAAAAGTGATTGAAAATTTGAAATTTGTTTTGTGAGGAGTAGAAAACATTGTTGGAAAAGGAGAAAATGCTGGTTACAGCATTTTCTCCTTTTCCCACAATGTTTTCTAAAGGCTTTTTTGTAAGGGTCGTCAAATGTAGGGATTGTGTGGTAATGGGCCAAGGCAACTATAGTTGTGAGTGGTGTCTAAGGTTTAAGATGTGTTGATATGGCGTAAGAGGCCACAGTGTATTGTATTGTCATTTGGAGGAAAATACTTATGTCAAATATTGACTTAAGATATAACATAGTTTTACCCCTCAGGGTAATTAGGTGTATTTTCCTATGTGGTAAGTGTAGGTCAAGATCAGACTGCACAAGATATTCAGTCTAATCTTTGATCTGCACCGTCTACTCCACAGAGACATTCTAAACACTATCAACTTTGACTTAGCTCTTATAAGGCTCTTTTACCTTTTTATGGAAATGTCAGTTGGGTTTATTCTGCGCTCTAAGGGTTACACCTATAAGAAGATTTTAAACATATTTCTTGATGCTATAACACATTGTCATCTACGGACCATTAGTCTTATTTGTAAATTTTGTGAAGTTTTAACCTTAATTTATCCTGGGGTTTACCACAGGACAATATTTAATCCTGTACCACACAATCCAGAGTTTTAATGACCCTGAAAGTAGAGCCTTTTGAAAACATGAGAAAACAGAAGAAAATGCTGGTAACCAGCATTTTCTTCTTTTCCCACAATGTTTCCTACCCCTATCAAAAACGGATTTGATCGTTTCAGCCATCTATAATTATATTGTAATAGATTTGCAAATGCTGTCTCTTAGGATAAGTCTGTCACTATTTTGCTCTCTTGGTAAAGTAAAGACTATAGGACTTATTATAAGTCTGGTTCAATTCCCACTCCTTACGGACCAGAAAAATTTTGAAGCTGTAGACAAAAATATTCCTTTCGCTTAAATGTAGGGATTTGTCTTTGAGAGAATAGAAAACTTTGTAAGAAAAGGAGAAAATTCTGGTTTCCAGTTTTCAAAAGGCTTTTTTCTCTGAATTGTTACACTATTTTGCAAAGGGCCATTGACTGCCCATGTCATATTCTTCAAAGATTTGACCTGTGTGCTATGACGCATCACTGACCCCATATACAAGGGAGAAGTAGGGCTTATTCCAAGGCTATTACCCAAGCCTGTAGAGGCTGTTTTAATAAATGACCGATGCATAGGTTACATGCTTGTAGATCATAGCTGAATGAATCACATCAGGTAGCATTTTATTTAATAAATGTTTATTTGATTTTGAAATTCAAAGTAATTGTTGCCGTTTTGAAAAGTACTCTGGTTCTGTACCAAGAATATCCATATTAGATTGATGTGTAAAGATTAATTCATGTTCATTATTATTTTCAGTTAAAACACAGATTCTCCCTCAAATACATCCATGTCAGTACAACAACAACCTCCCATACAGAGAGCAGTAACATGGCGGTATGTGATCTTCTTTTGTTTTGTTGAAAACTTTATCACAAATAGAGCAGTCCTTACAGTAGATATTGGCCTGGTGGCTTTGTGGTTTTACTCTGAGGCTGTAAGTTCGAGCCCTGTCTCGGCTGAATTCTTTCTAAAGGTTGGTATCGGAGTCAGTGCAACAGGAGTTCTTTCCTTTTCACTGTTAACCCGTTACCACACAATCCCTATTTTTGACGACCCTGAGACAGAAGCCTTTAGAAAACATTGTTGGAAAAGGAGAAAATGCTGGTAACAAGCACTTTCTCCTTTTCCCGCAATGTTTTCTACCACAGAAAAAATTTGAAATTTTCAGTCACTTTTATGTTGTCGTCCGCAAATACTTTTGATTTGCACAAACCTAAAATTCTGTGGTTTGGTAATGAGCAGTTTTCCCACTCATGCAAATTATTGCGTAAATCATGTTATAAAATTGAAATTCACATACAAAGTTTAGTTACACATGAGACCTCACGTAAGGAAAAGAAAGTAAAATAAAAACATATCTGCTAAACTTGTGTAAAATGACAGGATTTGTAGTTACTTGCTACCCTTCTCGAAAGAATATTTTCAAATCAAGCAGAAATACCTATCCTTAAATTAATATACAAGAAAAAATGCTCAATGTAGAAAAACAGGGAAACCCATGAGAAAACCAAATATTCCTTTTGACATAGTCCAATCAGGGTAATTTCAGAACATCTTTTCAGCTTTTAAGTGACTTTAAGCAATAGATTTCCTCAGATATCTTAATATAACAGACTTTTGTGCTGCAAATCATCAATATTGATTTAGTTAAAACCTTTTTATCATAATCTCAACTCTTTCGTTAAAGCTTTGGAGTTGATAGGCATTGCCCTGTCACTCAATAATGTTCTTTACACATATTAAGATCACACTTAATCCTTCTTAATTAACTCTTTTTGTATTATAATTGTATTCAAACCTTTTTTCGGTTTAAAATCCCTATTTTACTATCTTTTAGCGCAGATATGTGCGCTAAATGACCAAAGCTGTCAAATGCACCATAAAACAACATTTATTTATTTATCAATATTGATTGCTTTTACATACCCTCAAATATGAAGTCTTACCCCCAGATTTTCAACTTAGGGGGTAAGTGTACCCTTGAAATAAAAAGCTAGTGGGAACACTGATGAGATATTCATTAATTCTTTCAAATAACATAGGAAGGCTGGATGTTGTTTCTCATCTGTAATTCTGTTGAATTCATCCAGCAAAGTAATCCCTCTTGCTCTCTCTCTCTCTCTCTCTCTGTCACTGTCTCTCTCTCATAATTGCAAGGTATTAATGATTAGAATGACAATACGAAACTATTATTGTAAGTAATGTAGTATTAAATCTTTTTTCTTTCAGAAGATAATCAATCATGCGGAAAATCAGCTTGATCACGCACATCCTAAATATTTCATGTGATATTGATTGCATGTTGCTCTTATCTGCTGAGTTTTGTAACAGATCTTTGGAGCTTTTAGCTTTTTGTCTTTGATAATTAATTTTCTAGCTGAAATTGACCCATTTACGATATATCCAAAAACTTTTACCCCTTGTCTTTCCCAAGGGATAACTTTTGGAAACCTGTGAGAATACAAGCAGTTTACCTCTAAATTAGCCAATCAGATAGCTAGTCTTAGAATTTGTATTTTAATCTTCCAATTTAGGCCCCTCTGCAAAAGTAAGGACTTTTGCAAGTGGTTTAGATGACGATCAGACTGTGTAGAATGTGCAGTCAAATCTTGAATCAAAACCATCTGCTTGTCAAGCATCCTAAAAGTGGACCACATACTTAGTTGTAAAACAAGGTTGAAAATAGAGTAACATTTGGTGTTGAATGAACATCAAATTTTGAATAGTTAAATAGAATATGGCCCTGGTTTCATGTTTAACCCATTGCCACACAATCCCTACTTTTGACGCCCCTGAGAAAGAAGCCTTTTGAAAACACTGTAGGAAAAGGAGAAAATGCTTGTAACCGGCATTTCTCCTTTTTCCACAGTGTTTTCTAGTCCCTTCCCAAATCAAATTTCAATTTTTCAGTCACCTTCATTTTGTTGTAAGCAAATGCTTTCAATTTGAATGGTCTAAAATTTTGTCGTTTGGTAAGGAGTTAAGCTTGATTACCAAAAATCCCTGGTTTTTACGACCTAGGGGATGAAGCCTTTTGAAAACAAACATTGTTGGAAAAGGGAAAAAATGCTGTTAACCAGTATTTTCTCCTTTTCCCACAATGATTTTTTTTCTCTTTTAAGGTAAAGTTTTTGTCTTTGAGTTATGTTTATTTTGTCATCCGTAAATGCTTTCAATTTGAACAAGCCTAAAATTTTGTCGTTTTGTAAAGAGTTAAAGGCATTACGCATCTATGAACTGTTCATTGAGCAAACACAATGTATGATATTTTACCATACAAAAATCATATTGATCAACAAATTGCCCTTTATTTGTGAAATAAAAAGTTATGTTTACATTTTTAGGGAAGTATCAATATTACTAAAAGGCTCTTTTATATTTTGAAATTTTGTTCATGAAAAACCTAGATTTTGTTTGTGGTTGTCAGGGGACATTGGTTTTGGAAATTTGAAAATAGTTTAGCCACATAAAATACATCACTTTATCAGACTATGATCAACCATCACAGAGAGCACTATTTAAATTATTGGATTAGATTTTCATAATAAAAGAAATGAGAAAACTGAGAGAATGAGAGGGATGGAGTAAGAAATGAAGGGATCATGGGAAGAATTTATTGATTGAGATTTCGTTTGCGACCTGTTTTATGTTTTGTTGTTGTTCATTTTTAGACATTTCACAGGTGGTCCACATAACAGTTTAAATTACGGTGAAGAATAATAACCCACAGAGCACTTAGCACAAATTATGTTGCATTTTCCTGCAGCATAGTTCCAAGACTGCAGAATACATTTAGTCTGATCTTGGATCTTTGTTGTCTGCTTCTTGGTCACATATTCAGTCCAAAACAATCTTGCTATTGCAATATTGCTGCATTTCATATC
Source organism: Tridacna crocea (assembly GCA_943736015.1). Classification (NCBI taxonomy): domain Eukaryota; kingdom Metazoa; phylum Mollusca; class Bivalvia; order Cardiida; family Cardiidae; genus Tridacna; species Tridacna crocea. Next base: position 33,206,750 of record OX031068.1, read on the forward strand.
CGAAATGGAAATGTCCCGTTGATAGAATGAAACTCTGTCAAAGGGTTAGAATGAAATTCTGTCAAAGGGTTATCTATATATCTTTTCTCACTCCACATTGATTTTTCTGCAACTTGATAATAACCTTTTCAGGTTCTAATAAAGCTTTTCAATCTAATGCATTAACCCATTACCACACAATCCCTACTTTTGACGCCCCTGAGAAAGAAACCTTTTGAAAACACTGTGGGAAAAGGAGAAAATGCTGGTAACCAGCATTTTCTCTTTTTCCCGCAATGTTTTCTACCTTTCACAAAACAAATTTCAAAATTTTAGTCACTTTTATTTTGTCGTCTGCAAATTCCTTCAATTTGGACCAGTCTAAAATTTTGTCGTTTGTAAATGAGTTAACACCTGAAACATAGTGGCAGACAATTTTGAAAGCAGACCACTACATATGGATAATCACCTACCTAAATTCAGATTAATATTTTACCAAACAGCAGATTCTTGGACTTGTCCCAATTGAAAATATTTGCAGACGACAAAATAAACTTAAATCAAAAATTGAAATTCATGAAGGGTAGATAAACATTGTAGGAAAAGGAGAAAATGCTGGTTACCAGCATTTTCTCTTTTTCCTACAGTGTTTTCAAAAGCTTTCTTTCTCAGGGTTGTTAGAGGTCGGGATTGTGTGGTAAAGAGTTTACCGTTTTCTAAACAATCCCAGGTTTTCATGACCCTGAGAAAAAAGGCTTCTGAAAACATTGTGGGAAAACGAGAAACTATTCTCCTTTTCCCACAATGTTTTCTACCCTTCAGAAAACAAATTTTATTTTTTGAATTGCCTTAAATTAATTATGTCGTCTACAAGTACTTCAGTTTGGACTAGTATATACATGTAATTACGTCGTTTAGTAAAAAGTTAAATATTAATACATTTACATGATCTCTATGCCAAATGACAATTTTAGCCATTCCAAAATTGAAAGCAACTATGAAGTCATAAAAATATGACTTCAAAAATTGGCCTGATCTTTGATAGAGTGAAAACATTTTTAGAATATGAGAAAATATTTCCGGTTTACCAGGATTTTCTTCTTTCCCCGCAATGTTTTCTAAAGAGTTAAACCCTGTACCACACTATTCCAACTTTTAACAATTTTGAAAAAAAAGGCTTTTGGAAATATTGTGGAAAAAGGAGAAAATGCTAGTAATTGTAACAATATCTTCTTTTTTACAATATTGTCATACATGTATCTTGCAAACAATATTTAATTCTTTACCACACAATCCAAACTTTTAATGACCTTCATGAAGAGGTCTTTTGGAAATATTGTGAGGGGAAGGAAGAAAATACTAGTAACCAGCATTTTCTCCTTTCTCCACAATGATGTCCCTAGCAAAGACAAAAATCATCATTTGAGCAACATTTATTTTGTCTTCTGCAAATGCTTTCAATTTGGTCAAGTGAAAACTTTGTCGTTAGGTGAAGGGTAATGTCACATTACACATGGACTTATCCAAAATGTTGATGGTTAAAAATTGCTGCATAATGGAAAGTAGCTATGGTTTATTTCAACTCTTTACCAAATGACAAACTGTAGACTTGTCCATACTGAAAGCATTAATTTTGCAGAAAACAAAATAATTGTGGCTCAAAATCAGAAATTTGTTTTTGGAAGGGTAGAAGACACTTTTGGAAAAGGAGAAAATGCTCAGGTGACCAGCATCTACTTCTTTTCCAAAAAGGTTTCAAAAGGCTTTTTTCTTAGGGTCATTAAAATCGAGATTGTGTGGTAAAGGGTTAACTCTTTACCAAATGACAAATTGTAGACTTGTCCAAATTGAAAGCACTTGTAGAGGACAAAATAATTTTGGCTCAAAATGAGAAATTTGTTTTTGGAAGGGTAGAAGACATTTTTGGAAAAGGAGAAAATGCTGATTACCAGCATTTTCTCCTTTTCCAAAAATGTTTTAAGAAGGCTTCTATCTTAGTGTCATTAAAAGGGTGGGATTGTGTGGTAAAGGGTTAACTCTTTACCAAATGATAAATTGTAGACTTGTCCAAATTGAAAGCACTTGCAGAGGACAAAATAATTCTGGCTCAAAATTAGAAATTTGTTTTTGGAAGGGTAGAAGACATTTTTGGAAAAGGAGAAAATGCTGGTTACCACCATTTTCCCAAAATGTTTCAAAAGGCTTCTTTCTTAGGGTCATTAAAAGTGGGGATTGTGTGGTAAAAAGTTAAGTATTTGTTCTATTTTATGACAGACTGGTATGACGACTAGCCATGTCATTTAAACCCATTTTGTACAAATGGTGCATGTTTAATGAACTGGTATAATGAACATGTGATTTAACCCATTACCACTCAAGAAAAATTTAGACTGGTTCAAATTGAAAGCATTTGCAGACGACAAAATAACGGTAACTGAAAAATTGAAATTTGTTCTGGAAAGGATAGAAAACACTGTGGGAAAAGGAGAAAATGCTGGTTACCAGCATTTTCTCCTTTTCCCACAGTGTTTTCAAAAGGCTTCTTTCTCAGGGGCGTCAAAAGTAGGGATTGAGTGGTAATGGGTTAATATTGATAGGATATCCTGATTTACTGGGACAAGTTTCTGACAGGACAAAATATTTAATACTTGGTAACAAAGCTGTTGTTGAAACTTAGAGGTAAATAAAGTATATGGCTAGGGATTAAGAGAAGAGAGTGAAGGAGAACAAAAGAGAGAGAGAGAGACAGAGACAGAGAATGAGGGAGTGAGGGAATGACAGAAAGATGGATGGATGGAGAAACAAGCAGACAGACAATGAATTTTGACCAACAGGTCAGACAGATCTTGACCCACAGTCTCCCTGGACTATACCTATGTTTGCTCTTTTGCATGCTACTATTACATGCCTGTATTACTAAAAGTTTTTGATTTCGTCTCTTTTTAGGTTGAACTCCACAGATTTGATGCAAAACATGCACAGTTCAAGGTCATGCCTAGATACAAGGTCAAAGCTGAAGGTGATGTGGTAAGTTCAAATAGGTACTTTAGGATATTTTAGTATTAAACACTGTTTTCAATAATATTTCATATTCTTCATAAAAATAAGCAGTTTTATCAAATTGTAGTCATAGAGTTTCTTTTACCAATACTTTGTGCAAAATGCTTTCAATTAGCCAATGGCTGGTGTAGTCATAGACAAAGTCTTTTCATGTAAAAATTGGTTAAGTTTTTACCAATTACCAACCAATCCCAACTTGTAACGACCCTAAACAAGAGGCCTTTTGAAAACATTGTTGGAAACCAGCATTTTCTCCTTTTCCCACAACGTTTTCTACCTGTCCTAATACAAATTTCAATTTTCAAGCCCCATTAACAGTGTGCCATCTGCAAATGCTTTCAATTTTGACAAGTCTAAAATTTTGTTGTTTGGTGAAGAGTTAAATGAGTAGATTTCTTGTGTTATGATAAACACCCATGACAAAAGCTGCTATTTCTTTTTTCTGCATTTGCAGAGGACAAAATAAAAGCGACTGAAAATTTGAAATTTATTTTGTAAAGGGTAGAAAACAATTGTGGGAAAAGGAGAAAATGCTGGTTACCAGCATTTTCTTCTTTTCCCACAATGTTTTCTAAGGGCTTCTTTCTCAGGGCCGTCAAAAGTAGGGATTGTGTGGTAATGGGTTAAGCAATGTTTAGATGCCCCTTGTTGCAGGCCACATGCACAAGGACCCAGAGTTGACTGGCTAAGCATACAAAGGGTTATTCTGCAAGTTTCACAGCTAATTGTCTTCAAGCCAAAAAATACCTTTCTTGGTATGGCAATTAACGCTTATCTAGCCCTAGAAATGTTTGATTTCTAAAAGACTGCAAATCAATAAGAGTCAGTACACAATTTTAAGAGCTGAAGATTTGAAATCAATATAAGCACGTACACAAGAGCAATCTGATCTTGGTCCAACACTCGTCTCTTCTATCAGTGGTTTTGATCTTTTATTCGCGCTGAATGCCAAAAGAATTATACAGAATGCACTTAAGTGATTCTCAGTATGTAACTGATATGGTAAGGCAGAAGAAGGATTAGAAACACTTGTTCTATAAATATTTCAGGTACAAGTTGATGACCAGATAGTATTTGAGAGTATAAAATCTTCTGGACAATACTTGCATGTCTCAAAAACTCTCCTGGGGAACATATCTGTCTATAATAAAAGGTAACATAATTAATCAAGTTTTTTATTGTTTGCACTAAATTCAGTGTTCTGCCAAGTTAGAACTTCTTCCATATTGCCTCACTGAATAAAATTAAAAAGAAGACATCAAAATTCATGCAGCAGGGACTTTGTCTCTTTCAAATTCATTTTGAAATTAGTTTAGATAACATTTGCCCCATTAATTTTGAGAATATTCATAATATCTGCAACTTCATGGTACACTGGTGTCCTCTATGAAGAATCTTTGGCACTCAAAAAGCTGAAATTCATGTCACTAGCAGTTGGAATTAGAGTGAGAAAGTGGGCAGATGCATATTAACAAGGAAATGAGTAATGACGATTGAGTGAGAACATTGAGTTTGTGAGTGGATGTGTGAGTTACCAAACAGAATTGTACAAGAAAATTAGTAGGACTGAATGACAATTAAGGTTAACTTTAGAGTGAGTGAATGGACTAGGAAGGGACAAGGAAGGGAGAGAACCAAACAGCTAGTCCATGGCGGATGAAGGCAGGGAGGGAGAATCAGGGTGAGGATGCTCAAACTAGGATGTTCAGTGATCCAGGGAAATTTTCTGTTTCATTATTTAACCCTTTACCAAACAATTCCTGGTTATTACAATTCTGAGATAGAAGCCTTTTGAAAACATTGCAGGAAAAGGAGAAAATGCTGTTTATTTTCTGGTAACCAGGATTTTCTCATTTTCCCACAATGTTTTTTACCCCATTGGAAAAAACCTCAATTTCTGAATTATGTTTGTTTTGTCCTCTGCAAATGCTTTCAATTTGGACCATTCTAAAATTTTCTTGTTTGGTAAAGCATTAGTTTGATTATTTTTATACAGTGGAGTAGAGTCGTAAGTGTTCATTGCACGTTTGATATTGTGTGTGTGTATTTGGCACGACTTTCAACAAAATTTCAGTTATGTCATGGAGGTCATTGCATGCGTTCATGCATTTTTTATGTTTCTATATACCAGTTCTCTATAAAGCATTCTTTGTGAGCTGCTGCCTAGTTTCCATTATGCAGATTTTTTTTTTTATTCTGACAATGATGCTAAAAGCCTCAATTGTCAGGGTCTTAAGACCGTTGGAATTCTTGGCAAAAGGTTAAATATAAGAGTTGAATATGGGTTACTCTAGGTTGTTGCAGCAGGTTAAACCTTTACCACATAATCCTGAAAAGAAGAATGCTTTTGAAAACATTCTGGGAAAAAAGAGAAAATGCTGGAAACCAGCGTTTTCTCCTTTTCTTACCATGTATGCTACTCTATCAAAAGACAGAAGTATTCTTTTCACCTACAGTTACTTTGTTGCCTATAATTGCTTTTAAATTGGTCATGTCTAAACTTTCAGTGTTTGGCAAACAATCCCTGGATTGTATGAGTCTGGAATAGTAACCTTTCGACAACATTGTGGAAAAAAAAGAAAATGCTGGTAACCAGCATTTTCTCCTTTTCCCACAATGTTTTCTACCCTATCATAGACAGAAATCATCTTTTCAGCAAGAATTGAATTGTTGTCTGCAAATGCTTTCAATTTGGTCTAGCCCAAAAAATTGTCGTTTGGGAAAGGGTTAAACAATCCAGTGGTTTCAGACCTTTGATTTTGAAGCCCACTATCAAAGGACTGGAAGGACTGTAATAATAATTCTTTTTCATTGCCAGGGACAGCTTTAATAATTATATTGCAGATGGCAATTAGATCAGACTGTACAGAACATGTTTGATCTTGTTTCAGCTGTCACAATTTTTATTCTAAATTGTGTCCATGTTCAGAATCTACTTTAGATCCTGGAAAAACATCTGATTTATCAAGTTGGATTGGGAAAAGTTAATACATGTATTAATATTACATAATTGACCATCGAAGTATGTACATATTCGGTCCATATTGATGACAGTAAAATCAGAGGATTTCAGTAAATTGACTTATGTACATTGTCACTGAATAGCTGGCAAGAAATGCAGTTTGGAACATTCATAGAATTACGGATGATAATGTTTGACACAAATTTTATATTTGTTTATTTTGCATCGATTGAGAAACAAGTTCTCACAACTTTTTCTAATCTGTCTCAATTCTGCTTGCTGGGAGTTACACCAGTACACATGCTGAAAGTGTGGGCTACTGAAAAATTACATAGTTAACACCCATTCCCGGGTATCAAATTCAGGACCTTATGTTTACAAGGCCAACGCTCTACCTCACAACCACAGACATCAGAAATTAATATCCTATAGGAGCATTAAGTTACTCTAGTCTTCTGACTTTTTATTAATCTGATTTCTCCATAATCATCGCTTTTCATTCTTGGAATAGTTCTCTTTCTTTTGAAGAACTATTTGGCATTCACTTACAGCATAGTTTATAATTTATCCCATTTTTTAGCTCACCTGAGCACAACGTGCTCAAGGGGAGCTTTTAGGGTCACTGGGTGTCCGTCGTGCGTCGTCCGTCGTGCGTCGTCCGTCGTGCGTCGTGCGTCGTCAACAATTCTTTAAACATCAACTCCTCCTAAACCACTGGGCCAATTTGGACCAAACTTGGCAGGAATGTTCCTTGGGAGGTCCTCTTTAAAAATTGTTCACAGAATTTGATTCCGTCAAAAACTCTGGTTGCCATGGCAACCAAATGGAATTTTTTAGCAAATTTTTTAAAAATCTTCTCCTCTGAAACCGCTGGTCGGATTTTGAAATAATTTCACAGATATGTTCCTTGTGTGACCCTTTTCAAAAATTGTTCGTGAAATTTTGATCCGTCAAAAATTGTGGCTCTGGTGAATGGGGGCTACTTGCTCTATATAGAAGTGAAGGAATTCTTTAAAAATCTTCTTCTCTGAAACCGCTGGTCGGATTTTGAAATAATTTCACAGATATGTTCCTTGGGTGACCCTTTTCAAAAATTGTTCGTGAAATTTTGATCCGTCAAAAAATGTGGCTCTGGTGAATGGGGGCTACTTGCACTATACAGCAATGAAGGAATTCTTAAAAAATCTTCTTCTCTGAAACCGCTGGTCAGATTTTGAAATAATTTCACAGAATTGTTCCTTGGGTGACCCTTTTCAAAAATTGTTCGCAAAATTTTGATCCGTCAAGAAACATGGCTCTGGTGAGTGGGGGCTACTTGCACTATAGGGAAATGAGGAAATTCTTAAAAAAATCTTTTCTCTGAAACCGCTTGTCAGATTTTGAAATAATTTCCCAGGGATGTTCCTTGGGTGACCCTTTTCAAAAATTGTTCACAAGATTTTGATCCGTCAAGAAACATGGCTCTGGTGAATGGGGGCTACTTGCACAAAAGGGAAATGAAGAAATTCTTAAAAATTCTTCTTCTCTGAAACGGCTGGACAGATTTTGAAATGATTTCACAGAGATGATCATTGGGTGACCTTTGTCAAAAACTGTTCACAAAATTTTGATCCGTCAAGAAACAGGGCTCTGGTGAATGGGGGCTACTTGCACTATATGGAAATGAAGAAATTCTTGAAAATTCTTTTTCTCTGAAACCCCTTGTCAGATTTTAAAATAATTTGACAGAGATGTTCCTTTGGTGATCTTTGCTCTTGTGAATGGTAGCTACTTGCACTATATGGACATGATGAAATTCTTGAAAATTCTCTTTCTCTGAAACCCCTGGTCAGATTTTAAAAGAAATTTTCCGAAATGTTCCTTGGAAGACCCTTTTCAAAACTTGTTTGTAAATTTTGATCCATTCAGAAACATGGCTCTCGTGGATGGGGGATACTTGCTCTTATACAGAAATGAAGAATTCTTAAAGATTCTTCTTTTTGAAACTGATGGTCAGATTTCGAAATGAATTTTACAGGTGACCTTTTGAAAATTGCTTAGCAAAATTATAAATTTGGTACCAATGTTTCAATACCTCAGAAAAAAAATAGGCTATGGTCATCTCAAAAATTCAGGTGAGCGATCCAGGGCCATCTTGGCCCTCTTGTTTTCCCTGAAACATCCCTAAAAAAGGGAATGCTTAATTGTCTCATTGCCTGATTGAATTGAGCTTTTATTGCTCATAATAGACACCTTGTGTGTTTTCTCTATCACTTCTGTCTATCAGCTGGTTCTCTGCAACATGAACACAATTATATGTTCGAGATATTATAAATAAACTGTTAAATAAACTTTATTACAGATAATTGATTTATCCCTATAATATACATTTTTTTCTCGTAATTCTGATACATAAATACCAGAAAGTACAGGATTTTCTTTCAAGAAATAAGTATAATTCTTTCTGTGAAGTTTCTGCCATTTATTCATAATTTCGTACACTGACTTTCTGTAAAATTTGCAAGCTGTTGTATTGCTTTATCTTTATTGCAGATAACTTATTTGTCCTTATTTTAAACATTTAATTGCAACAACATATTAAGTAAATTTAAGTGTTTTAGCTGATACATGCTTATTTTAGAATTTAATTGTTTCTATAAGTTTCGCAGTCTGGCCTTTCCTTCAAATCTAGTGAACTCTCTTTAACCCATTACCACACAATCCCTACTTTTGATGCCCCTGAGAAAGAAGCCTTAAGAAAACATTGTGGGAAAAGGAGAAAATGCTGGTAACCAGCATTTTCTCCTTTTCCCACAATGTTTTCTACCCTTTCCAAATCTATTTTCAGTTTTTGATTCGCATTTATTTTGTCGTCTGCAGATACTTTCAAATTGGACATGTCCAAAATTTTGTAAAATGGTAAAGAGTTAACCAAACTTTTCTTGCAGATAATCAAGTTGTGTTAGAATGATTTGTTGAGCAGCAGCATACTTAACTCATTACCACACGAGAAAATTTTGGACTGGTCCAAATGGAAAGCATTTGCAGACGACAAAATACAGGTGACTGAAAAATAGATTTTTTTTCTGGGAAGGGTAGAAAACACTGTTGGAAAAGGAGAAAATGCTGGTTACCAGCATTTTCTCCTTTTCCAACAGTGTTTTCAAAAGGCTTCTTTCTCAGGGGCATCAAAAGTAGGGATTGAGTGGTAATGGGTTAACCAACTTCAGTTAGATTTTACAGAATTGTATACTGTTATACATTTTTTAAAATAAGCTAAAATTTAACCACTTGAAAACATTGCAGATCACAGAAACAGTCTTAACCCTTTCCCAAACAATCCCTGGTTATCATGACCTGGAAAAAGAAGGCTTATGAAAACATTGTGGTAAAAGGAGAAAATGCTAGTGACCGGTATTTTTTACTTTTCCCACAATATTTTTCTACCATCCTAGAACAAATTTCAATTTTTGAGTCACGTTAATTTTGTTGTCTACATTTGTTTTCATTTTAGTCCAGCCTAAGATCTTGTTGTTTGGTAAAGAGCTAAACTACCTTGATTTAAACAATGCTTTTAGATTCATTTTGAATTAGAAAAAAAAAAAACCCACACAATTTCTTATTTGCTAAATAAAATGGTTTGGCCAATCAGAAATCATGTTTCTTTTAAATTTAGACAGTTCTTGCAAACCAGAATGCAATTTAAAATTGTAAGTGAAAAGGGCTGGTGAGTTATGGAGGAACATTTAATTGAAAGAAGTCTGTTCTTTTAAGTAAAATATTGTGCTCATTCATGAAAACTAATCTTTGATAGCTATGAGCTGAACTTGTCTGTCCAACAATCTGGGTTTACAGTGTACAGAAAATATAAACCATCACCTGAGGATGAGAAAAAAGTCAAGGTGAGTCCAAGGTCATTTTGTCTTCATGGTTTAGGTACTTCTTCATCTGTTTTCACATGCAAGCAACTTTTTCTTCTGACTTGCAGCAGACAACATTTGAATGCATTTATAAGTACAAACTTTCTCTTGATGCATGGGTTAAACTAAATGGTAAAAACAGCCTTAGCCGTCAGGTAAACAACATATAGACCTATTTTCCTATGGGAAGTACTGACCTTCTGCTTACCGAAAGCTGTATTCATAGAGAATATTTGTTTTTTATGATGAAAGATAGAGATATATATCATAGAGTAAACATCATAGGTAATATTTTCATGAGGGGTGCAGCACTTGTGAAAATATTATGGATGATGTTCACTCAATAAAATAAATTTCTATTTATTTTTCATGCTTTTAACCCTTTCTAGGGCAGACTTAATCAAAATCAAGTACAGTTCTTTACAGTTATTTCCCATAGTGTACCTCCTCCACATAGCGACACATTACAATATTATGTCAGACGTGAGAGTTGTAAGGTAAATTATGTCATCTTGTTGCTAGGCATGCATATTTTACCGAGGTAACTATAACATTCGAACAACTGTTTTCGCCCTCAATTGAAGAGTTAGAATACAAAATTGGTATTTTCACTGGTCGTAACCATGAAATATGGAAAAATATTTCATGGATAGTTCTTGGTAACCTACCGGAAAGTATAAAATATAGATGTATATTCATTTATATCTTTCCTACATAATCTGTCCTGTTGATGTATCAAGTAGGGGCATAAAAGTTTTTTTTTGTTATTGTTATTGTCATTTCTTGGGAATATGCATGATTAAATTCATAGAAAACTCCTGGAACTTCTTAACAACACATATTAGCCATATTCTGGGAAATAGAGTTTATTTCATCAGCTTGCTGAAAAAGGGAAAGGTATGGAAAAATAATAAGTGTCGTGAGGCACGATTTATTTCTTTGCGAACCTCTCCCTTTTGAGGCAAAAATTTCCCCATATTAACCACAAGCTGATGAAATAAATTATGTATTATATTTCCTCTGATTATTTTGTCAATGAATGCCACAAAGCTAGTGATCTCAAGTCAATTAACCAGATTTTCTGGAGGAAAATATTCACTGTGACGGGGAAATAATTCCCTCCAGCTTAAATGGCGTCATTTCTTTACCCATAACATTTCTAAAAATAGACACATGAAATATAATATAAAGGGTTTTACACTTCTCTGTGACTTATCATATCCGGCAAATCATCACATAATCAGATGTCCATAAAAGCAGCAGAATGATGAGGTAAACTTGCCTCTTGACAAGCAGAAAATCTGCCTGTGAGGAATGTGCGGACTGACTTGGATCCATAGTTTTTGTAGGTGCAATAAACACCCTGTTTACCTGGTTCATATAGTGTGGAAATAACTGTGTCAGTTGACATATACATTGTTAACCCTTTACTCCATACATACTCATTTCTACAATTGCATGTGGGAGCCTTTGGAAAACATTGTGGCAAAAGGTGAAATTGCTTGTGACAAGCAATTTCACCTTTTCTACTGTTTTCTACACTATCAAAAGGTTTCATAGACACATAAGAAACTGCTTTGCATCTTTGCTGTTATTTAGGGTCAATTAGAGATACCATAGTAATGCCGTATGGGGTACAGGGTTAATTAGATATTGTCATTAACCGAGAAAGCCCAAAATTTATATTTTCATATTAAGGCTGAATTAGCAGGCAATTTCACAAAATATTGGATGGTGTGGATTCAAAGACAGACCACACAATCTGTAGTCTGATCCTGATCTGCATTGTGATGAAAATAATATCAGGCAAGTGTTGATTGATACACGAAATGAAATGAAAGTCTCCATGGCTTGGTGGTTAATGCATCTGCCCATACAGCGGGTTCGATGAAGGTTGAAGTCTCTGTGGAAGATGGGGTCTTTGATTGGCCAGTTGTCAAGCCATTAGCTGATAAATGGTAACCAAATGCACAAATGCCATAGTTGTTTAACCCTTAACCACACAATCCTGAGTCCTTGAGGAAACATTGTGCGAAAAAGGAGAAAATACTGGTAAACAGCATTTTCTCCTGTTTCACAGTGATTTCAATCCTTCCACAAACAAAAGCGATGAAATGAGTTATATTTATGCATATAGGTTGGGGACATTGTCAGATTTTATCACAAGGAGATGGAGGCCTACCTTGTAGCAGAAGGACTGTTTGATGATGAACTTACGGAAGATGGTTTGTTTATTTGTTTGCTTTCATGGTATTTTATTCTGATTTCAACTGTATCTAGGTTATATTGTGGCAACCAGAACAACTTTTCCAAATTTCTTGAGTTTTCAGGAACTTTACTTAGCACAACATTCTTTCTAAGCCAATCGTTACTTTTGTGCATTGGTTGTGTGAGAGAATTGAATCCCATCACACTTACTTTTAGAAAGCAGCAGATAGAGAGAGTTTTAACAGGATTTGAATTTAAAATAGAAGATAAAGTAATTTGAATAACTTGATTACATTCTCTTAACTCTTTACCAAATGACAACATTTTGAACTGGTCCAAATTGAAAGCATTTGCAGACATAAAATAGAAGTGACTGAACATCTGAAATTTGTATTGGGGAGGGTAGAAAACATTGTGGGAAAAGGAGAAAATACTGGTAACCAGCATTTTCTCCTTTTCCCACAATGTTTTCAAAAGGCTTCTTTCTCAGGGTCGTTAAAAGTCAGGATTGTGTGGGAAAGGGTCGATACAAGCATATGCATTATTTATAAACCCTAACCCTGGTAATAAGTGAAATAAAAGTTTTAAGCCAAAACCTATGTTTTGTTATTTCAATTTTTTTTCATAAGAGAAAAAAAAAGTTTATATTGGGCAGTGTAGATTGAAGATCAGACTGCATACCGGTATTCTGTGCAGTCTGATCATGATCTACAGTGTAAGCTAAAGGTCCTTTAGTTGTGCTTAGCAGCCTAAGGGTTAACATAGAAACTGCAAAGATGAAACATGAAATAACTTAAACATACTGCATGGTCATTTAAAAGTATTAATGTGAATGGAATGGCCTTTTCAGAATAGTAAACTCTTTACCAAACGAAAAAACTTTGGACTTACCCAAATTGAAAGCACTTGCAGACAACAAAATTATTGTAACTCAAAAAATGAAATTTAATTTGGGAAGGGTTGAAAACATTGTGGGAAAAAAAGAAAATGCTGGTTACCAGCATTTTTCTCCTTTTCCTACAATGTTTTCAAAAGCTTTTTTTTTCAGGGTCGTTATAAGTCAGAATTGTGTGGTAAAGAGTTTAGCCTTTACCACATGTCACAATTTTAGACCTATTCAAATTGAAAGCATTTGCAGATGATAATTTCATATTGGCTCAAATGACACGATAATTTTGTGATAGAGTAGAAAACATTGTGGGAAAAGGAGAAAATGTTGTTAACAGTTTCCTCCAAGTTTTAGTCTCCATTCAAATATCTACTACAGAGACAAAGACAGAGTTACTTACATGTACATAAATACAAGAAGAAATATAAACATTTCCTGTCCATTATTTTCAGTTCATCTGCGCATGCGTCCTGCTGACCAGTCAAACCCAAAGACACTGTTTCCAAGCAGTTCAGCAGTAACATACTGGCAACTTGAATTACAAGAAGGTGCAGTAGGAGGTATGTTGAAACATGAGTTAACTAAAAGTTTTAGTTATTACAAAAGAAGAAAATGATGGTAACAGGTATTCTTTCTATTACCTATTATGTTTTCTACCCTTTCAAAGAAAAATCTCCTCATATGAGCCATATTTTCTTTGCTATTCTATTGTTTGCCATGTCTTAACCCATTACCACACAATCCCTACTTTTGACGCCCCTGAGAAAGAAGCCTTTAGAAAACTTTGTGGGAAAAGGAGAAAATGCTGGTAACCAGCATTTTCTCCTTTTCCCACAATGTTTTCTAACCTTCACAAAACAAATTTCAAATTTTCAATCACTTTTATTTTGTTGTCTGCAAATGCTTTCAATTTGGACCAGTCTAAAATATTGTCGTTTGGTAATGGGTTAACCCATTACCAAACGGCAAAATTTTAGACCTATCCAAATTTAAAGCATTTGCAGACAGCAATTTCAAAGTGGCTCAAATGGTGCAATTTTGGTTTGATAGGGTAGAAAACTTTGTGGGAAAAAGGAGAAAATGCTGGTTACCAGAATTTTCACCTTTTTCCACAATGTTTTCAAAAGGCTTCTTCATCAGGGGCGTTAAAAGTTGCAATTATTTGGTAAAGGGTTAAAACAGTAAACTTGGCTAAATTTTCATTTTGAAAGCCAAAACTTATTTTGAAACTCTTAACCTTTTACCAAACGACAAAATTTTAAACTAGTCCAAGTTGAAAGCATTTGCAGTTGACAAATAAGAATTAAAACTTGAATTTTGATTTTGGAAGGCTAGAAAAAATTGTGGGAAAAGGAAAAAATGCTGTTTGCCCTTAATTTTTTCAAAAGCTTTCTTTCACATGCTCATTAAAAATCAGAATTGTCTGGTAATTTTAAAGAGTTCACCATTTTATTTGTAGGTGGTGTCCTGAAATGGGAACAGCAGTGTCGACTCATGCACATGTGCACAAGGAAATACCTTTGTGTGGAACAAGGGGGGAAAGTGACCTTGACCTCAGATCACCTTGACCCAAAGACTGTGTTCCGTCTTCATCCAGTTATTAGGGTAATCATATATTAGTCCATTGTATTCTTAATGAAATTTCTACAGAACCCCTAGAGCAAATTTCAACAAGATTGTTACAAAACCAAAGAATGATTCCTTTTAAGGTATTTGACATTTTGTGAAGTAGTATTAGGAAGGCACAAAGGCCCTTGTTCTAGTGAAACATACACTGCAATGAAAATTTAATGTGGGGACTTGAACTGATGAAAATGAAACAATAGGTATTGCTTGACTCTTCTATCTGCACCAGATGCACTGTTCATCATACTAGGAGTCACTCAAGTTCTGCATGGCATGCAACACATGAAAAGGAGCATTCAAACATTAGTGTCAAGTGTCATCTCAGATCGGCATGCACGGTCAGCACAGGGTAATCTGATACTACACTTTCCGTTTTTATGTAATTTTCTGTGTTGTGCAAATCTACTGTAGCACAAGATCTAATGTAGTCCATAAAGTGCTGTCTTGGATTAGCCTGTGCAGATTGCACAGGCAGCGATCTGAGATGGCACTCGTGCAAATGTCTGAACGCCCCATATTTGTATGTGTTTCAAGCCATATAACGCTTCCCATTAATTCACTCTCACATAATGTAATTCCAGGAAAGTGATGAGGTACCAGAAGACAGTTACTGTCGTATAGAACACGTTGTATCCAGTCAGTGGTTACATGCATTTAATGGTGAGTGGACAATCAGTGGTTGATTGTTTGATTGACTTTCTAAATTGGATGGATTGGTTGCTGGATAGATTGATGAACAAAAAGACAGATTTAAGGACAGACAGACTGACAGATGGAAAGACGGCAATATGAAAACATCATTTTCTGTCAATTTTTTAACTCAAAAATAATATTTCACTCAAATGTTTAAAATTTCATTTTATCATTTTTTTTATGTATTAAGATGAAAGGTTTTTAATCAAATCAGTCCTGCTAATGGTCACTCAATAGGTTTTTGAAAATTGAGAGATAGAAGCCTTTTGAAAACATTGTTGGAAAAGAATATGCTGGTAACCTGAGCATTTTCAAGAACATAAATTTTGTCTTTTTCTTTGTGCAGAGTTATTTTTATTCATGAACTCTCAAATCTGACTGCACTTCCATCTTAAAAGGTTAATGCAAACAAACATGATATTGCTTACACTATGAAAAATAACACTGTAAAACAATATGGCTGCCTGGTAAATGCTAAGAAAATTTTCTAGAGGGACAAAGTGTTTCTAACTCTTAAAAAAAGACAATAGCTAAAATATTGAACATTAGAGTGTTATTTTTCATAGTGTTTTAATTATTCCCTAAGGAATTCAAAGTGTCATTGTGATATTTGCTTAATTTTCTTTATGAGTGCTTTTACTCTATGACAAAATTAATTTTTCTCATTTTATTTTTTATCCCTTAAAGATTATCTTCAATCAATGCAACCACACATGTGGTTATCAGGTATATTTGTTTGTCTCTTCATTTTAATCCTCTGTGCTCCAAATCAGGGAATACATAAGAATTATCAATTTAGAAAAAAGGCACAGACATTTCAATTTGAAGGCCAATTTTGTTATGTCAGAAAATTAAACAAAATTAGTGATAGTGTTTATCTAGGATCGGACGGCATGTACTGTGCAGTCTGATCTTAGTCTACAGTAGGCACAAAAGTAACCAGTAGATTTCACTTGGGGCCAGGAGTATTAAGATGCTGATTACTGTTGTATTTACGAATCATCCAATAATTATTGTCTGATACACATTCTTCTTATTATTATTTTTATTTTGTATTATAGTTTTATTTTGTTTTCTGGGTATTGCAAGTTCAAAGCATTGGTCTTATGCCTTTAAGGTTCCGATAGGAAATCATGTAATGGGCATTAGCTTCAATAAAGCTTTGAAACTGTGGTACCGTCACTTGCTCTTAAATTTTCAGGACTTGACTCTTTTCCACACAATTCAGACTACCCCCGGTATATATGACCCTTAGGAAGAGTAAGCAATGTAGGAAAGGGAGAAAGGACATCAACATTCTCTCCTTTTCTCACAATGTTTTCTACTATGTTTAAAGTAATGGAGAAATACCACCATTTTCAGCTGAAATTCAATTTGTTAACAACAAAATGTAAAATTGGACTGTTCTTAAGATTTGTGTGCTAAAGAGTTTGTCATTTTGAATGGTAGATATTTGTTGAGCTTGCTTCAAAATCAGTGTACAAGAGCATGCCACATCATTGAAACTGATAGAATGGTCTTTGTAAGTTCTTAGCTCAGGGACTTCATGTTCAAAAGAAAGATTCTTTTCCTGAAACTGTGAATTGCACTATTTCATGTTGCATCTGATCTTTCTTGCATGATTATTTTTACATGACACAAGATACCATGATTTAAGTTCTCCAAATAAAATTATTATGCTTTCAGAATTGTTTGGAGTATAAAAGCTACTTAACTCATTACCAAACAACAAAATCTTAGACTGGTCCAAATTGAAAGCACATGCCGGTGTTGCATCCAGGCCGCGCGATTGCGGGATTCACGCTTTATTTTCTGCCTTCACGCAATTTTTCTTGGTCTCAATTTCAAGAATTTTCTAAATTTGAAAATAACATAGCTTCTGATTGATTAAACCACATGGTTTAGCCAATCAGAAGTTGTGTTACTTTAAATCTAGAAAAACTTGGAGAATCAAACAGAGAATATTCTTAAAAATGGTTGGTAAATTCTGACCCTGTTTTGCCAATTTTACAGAGCTTCATATGGATCAGGGTCTATTCAAGACATTTATAAAGAACAGGATTTTTTTTTTGACAAAAAAAGTGATACTGAATATTTTCCAAAATCTGTTATATTGTCTTCTGTGTTTTTAACAGAGGAATACAAAAGAAACCAAGAAGAGACAAAAGGGGACAGCAAGTCTATGGGATCACTAAAATGGAGTACAGCTCAGTTGAAAAAGGTAAAATTTGATCTCCAAACCCTACATAACTCAGTGCATAACAGTTTGTTTTATGGTGGTTGTGGGTTTAAATTCAAGTGAAGTCAGGATTTTTTAAATCCTCACAGGGGCATAGGTAAAAACAGGCTTTGCAGTGTGGATGGCATAGATCGAGATCAAAAGGCTCATTCATTGCAGTCTGATCTTGGAACTATACTGTCTACTTCTATTGTCAAACCAACAAGATAAAAATATGAGTTCATCTGAATTGTATT
This sequence comes from Tridacna crocea, assembly GCA_943736015.1. NCBI lineage: Eukaryota > Metazoa > Mollusca > Bivalvia > Cardiida > Cardiidae > Tridacna > Tridacna crocea. The sequence goes on from OX031068.1 coordinate 33,224,541, forward strand.
GTCAGCAGTGAATGTCTGATTGGTGCTGAGTTATGTATGTGCAAACTTATTAGATCACTGTAAATGAAGACCATTCTGATTATCAAATTGAAAATTTGATTTTAGTTATTCAGCAGCATAAGGATTCACCCATATCCTACTAAATCAATCAAAGGAAACTTTCAAACAGATTGTAAAAACTGGAATAACACTATTTCAAACTTAGTTTTAGGATATTTTTTTTTTCTTTATTTAACAGGGTAGATCCAAGATCAGATAGTGTATTCTGTCCAGTCTGATTTTTGATCTCCACTGTCTGCAAATGGTCAGTGATTGCACTTAAAAGCCCTAGGATTAGAATTTTGTGTGAAAATGAACTAAACCCACGGCGGGGAATCACGTGACACAACAACAACAACAATGACCGTTATTTGAAAAAATTCCCCGACTTCAGATAAGAAAATCTTCAATAATTCCGTTAATACACGACCGATTGGAATTTGGTTTGAAGCAGAGAAGGAGGAAGGACTCCAGGGATTTGCTTGATGTGTTAGATTTTTTAAACAACACCTGATAAAAAAGTTATTGACGAGCAAACAAATTATCCAGGGTAGAAAATTTGTTTGCTCGTCAATAACTTTTTTATCAGGTGTTGTTTAAAAAATCTAACACATCAAGCAAATCCCTGGAGTCCTTCCTCCTTCTCTGCTTCAAACCAAATTCCAATCAGTCTTGTATTAACGGAGTTATTGAAGATTTTCTTACCTGAAGTGGGGAATTTTTTTTCAAATAACGGTCATTGTTGTTGTTGTTGTGTCACGTGATTCCCCGCCGTGAAACCTATTGTCCATATTGGAAAATTTTCAGGTTGTTGAAATAAAATATTGCTGATATGATGGGATCGTCTTTGAAAACTTGCAGACTTTTTCTTCATTCTAGTAGTGAATATTATGAGCAGTTTCACTTTAACTCGTTACCAAATGACAAAATTTTTGGCTTGTCCAAATCAAAAGCATTTGCAGACGACAAAATAAAAATGACTGAACATTTGAAATTTTCTCCTTTTCCAACAATGTTTTCTAAAGGCTTCTTTCTCAGGGTCGTCAAAAGTAGGGACTGTGTGGTAGGGGGTTACATGACTCATTGCAGATAGAAGATACATAAATGTGCACAATAGATAATGGAAAACATGTTGAATAATGGTTCAGGAAAAAAAAAAATTGACTGACAGAGATACCACCAATGTTGTACTTAAGATCAGTTTTCGGTAATTTTTTGCAACATGTCACATTCTGCTCTCTCAAAGACAAACACCATCCTCCAAGCCACATTTTAAAGTTTTATCGGTAAATGCTTTCAATTAGAACAACTGAACATTTTGGTAGAAAAACAAAGAACTGTTCAATTTGTTGACTTATTCAAGTTTGAGCCAGGCTACATAGCTCAGCTGGTAGTTTACAGGACTTTAGAACAGGGGGTCATGGGTTCGACCCCGTGCTGGGCCACTTTCTTTCCAACAATTGATGATAGTCACTATGACAGGATTCATTCTTCTCCACTGCTGACCATTGTTCTGATGATGCTTATGTGGGAAAGCAGCCAGTGGCTTTGAAAGAAAATTTTGTGAAGTTCTGGTAGAAGAAATTCCAGGAAAGGATGGATAGGTGCATTTTCCGCCTGGATATAACTGAAATAATGTTGAATAATGGTGTTTGAACATCAATCAATCAACCAATCAATCAATCAATCAATCAATCAATCAAGTATTTGCATACTACAATTTATAGTCATAGTTAGGGTATTAGCAATGGTAGAAAATACTGTGGGAAAAATGCTGGTTACCAGCATTTTCTCCATTTCCCACAACTGTTTCAAAAGCTTTCTTTCTCACTTAAATATTAAAACAAGGGATTGTTTGGTAACATGTCTGACCTTATATCAGTATGCTACTTTAATATGCTGGTTAGATATTCTAGCCTACTAAATATGCAGAAATGTGCAGTACAAAATGTGCAGTATTGCCATTTGTCATTCTGACTGAAAATTGCCGTGTCAATTATTTAGCAGTCTAAAGGTTAACAATTCCATGCTCTTTGGAGGAATTGCATAAACCTATTAGAAATAATTGATGAGTCATGTTCTTGCAAAAGGGGGTTTAACCCATTACCACACAATCCCTACTTTTGATGCCCCTGAGAAAGAAGCCTTTTGAAAACATTGTGGGAAAAGGAGAAAATGCTGGTAACCAGCATTTTCTCCTTTTCCCACAGTGTTTTCTACCCTTCCCAGAACAAATTTCAATTTTTCAGTCACCTTTATTTTGTCGTCTGCAAATACTTTCAATTTGGACCAGTCTAAAATTTTCTCGTATGGTAAAGAGTTAACTCTTTACCAAACAACACATTTATAGACTTGTCAAAATTGAAAGCATTTGCAGATGAAAAAATAGATGTGACTGTAAAATCAAAATTGAATTTGGGATGGGTAGTAAACATTGTGGGAAATAGGATAAAATGCTGGTTACTGGCATTTTTCACACAATGTTTTCAAAATGCTTCTACCTCAGGGTCGTCAAAAATGGGTTAGTGCATTACCAGACAGCAGAATGTTACAGGCATGTCCATTTAACTCTTTACCACACAATCCCTACTTTTTACGACCTTGAGAGAAAAAGCTTTTGAAAACCTTTTTGGAAAAGGAGGAAATGCTGGTAACCAGCATTTTCTCCTTTTCCCACAATGTTTTAAAGCTTTTACAAATCAAATTTCAAATTTGGAGTTGCCTTTATTTTGTTGTCTGCAAATGCTTTCAATTTTTACCAGTCTAAAATTTTGTCGTTTGGTAAAGAGTTAAGGGAATTGGCAGACAAAAATGCTGAGACAGCACTTAACCACCACATAAGGTTTTTGTCATACAGTAGAGTTACACAAAACAGAAAATTACATAAAAATGAAAAGTGGTTTGATTTAGTGGAGTGCACAAGCTGATCTGAGGCTACATTTTACCCTAATGTCCAATTGCCCCTTTTTGCGTGTTATATAATTTTTTATATTACATGTTTACTAATATATATTTACCACTTTTGCCAATAGTACATTGAGATCTTCGGTGTTGAAGTACCCGTAAGTTCTAATTATCATAGAAGCATTTAATACTTTGTCCAGTGTTTTTATTTTCTTGATTTTAATTTTATCGGTCCATTGAAATTATATTTAAGCCTTTTGATGCTGAGGGCTGTATTTCCAACCAATAAAGGTAGTGAAGATCAGGATCAGACTGCAAAGAATGTGCAGTACTACCTTGGATCTGCATTAATTGGTAGTTGTTTAGATATTCATGTCCAAGGAAAACCTTTAAATTGAAAAGATTGAAGTATTTTTTGACAAAGAAAATAATATTAGTATGCCCACATTCCTACCTTGGCATTCAGAGGTTCATTTATGGAGATTGATTAGAGGGAGTGATTTTGATTTCAAATTTGAAAATAATGATTATGCTCCACTAAACTCTATGTTGTGGGTACTCCTTAGAATCGTCTCATCGAGACGATTCTAATGAGTACCCACAACATAGGGTTTCAAAGAGAGATGACAGATTTAGAATACCATCACTCCCTCTTATCTGTAGCTCTGTGTCAGGCAGAAAGGGATAATCTGGATTTCCATACAACAGTTAGATGAAATAGATCAACGAGAGTGCATGTGACAATTTAAGTTGATAGTTCAAAATTGATTGTATAATAACAAGGTAGAATGACCACTTTGTATTGAGAAAATATCATAAAAGCAAAAAGGAGTCAACCCTGTTCAGCCTGCGCAGTTCACCCAGTTTGACCAGAGTTGACACTTCGCAGTTCCCAGATGGTCCCTTTTCGCATGACATATGCTTTATTTATTAGTGAATGCAACTTATTTTCTGTAAAGCATAAAAGGAATGACATAAACTTTGCTCTTTCTTACCTATATGCTGACTTTTTCATATTGAATGCTGAAATTTTGTAGGTTTTTTCCTATTCCAAAAATGTTTAGATAGTTAGATGACAGAATTTGTCTGTAAAACCTTGTGTGAAAAGGAGAAAATGCTTGGCAGCAAAATCTTTTTTTCACAGCAAACTTTAAATGGTTCCTCCCTCTGACTTGTGGAGACAAGGGTTAACTCTTTACCAAATGACCTAAATTTAGATTCGTCAAAATTGGAAACATTTCAAAATTCCAAAATTGAAATTTGCTTAGGAAAGGGTTGAAAAAAGCGTTGGGAAATAGAGAAAATGCTGGTAATCAGCATTTTCTCCTTTTCCCACAATGTGTTCAGCAGGCATCTTTCTCAGGGATTGTGAAAACCCAGGATGGTTTGGTACAGGGTTAACTCTTTACCAAACGACAGTATTTTAGGCTTATCTAAATCAAAAGCAGTTGCAGATGACAAAATAAAAGTGACTGAAAATTTGAAAGTTGTTATGTGAAGAGTAGAAAACATTGTTGAAAAAGGAGAAAATGGTGGTTACCAGCATTTTCTCCTTTTTCCACAATGTTTTCTACAGGCTTCTTTCTCAGGGTCATTAAAAGTAGGGATTGTGTGGTAATGGGTTAATGCATGTTGCTTGCATTTGACTCTTAATCTTTTAGGGATGATGATTTCATAAGTCATTGATTGGTATGAATATTGAATGCATTTTGTTTCATTGTTTCTTTTGACCTTTATCAATGCACGCAGATGGGATATAAAACCATGTTTGTAAGTTTTGTCAGGATAGATAATTATAGCAAAATGTGGACTTGTTTTATGGTCTTTGTGACCTTTTATGGACACCTCGTACAACACTACACAAATGAATCATTTTTTGTTCTATTTCTATCTATTAATTTCCTTTACCCTCTCTCAGTCTGTTTTCCCATCTGTCATTCAGGAAAATATTTTTTCTTTAATGTTTCTTTCTTTGTATCTAAATTATCACTTGTCCATAATTTGCATTTGGTGTGTTTTATTGTCATTCCACATTCAGTGTTTGTGTTACTTTGGATATTTGTAAGCTCTTACACTTTTTTTCGCCATTATTGTTGACTTTGTGGCCAATGTAGATAATGATCAAACTGCACAAAATGTACAGTCTGAACTTTGATCTACACTGTCCATTTTGCTTACACATTTTGGACAAAAAAAAACTTGCAGTTGCGATTATTTGCATCTTATATTTGTTGATTGAAAATGTCTACTCACTTAATCATATAATGGTATTTTTAGGGTTAATATACTGCACAATATTAGAATGTGTTGGGCTGATGAAATAAACAGGATTTTTTCTGTCTGGAGAAAAAGCAACAAATAATAATATAACCTTGGCAACAGTACAGGCAACTTTGGGCTACAATTACCATATACACACATGGCTTCCAGTGTCGATCAAGGATCTGACTACATAATTTCTGACGTCTGATCAAGATTTAATTTTTCTTTTTATTTTCATTACATTGTAGTATTTATTTTCACTGTGTTGTTTTGTATATATGTTAGTTTTTGTAAGGAGTACAATCATCCAATCTTTTTAGGCAACAATCTTAATCTTTTTTACTTAAACTCTTTTATCACATGACAAAATGTTAGACCCATCCAAATTCAAAGCATTTGCAGACGATAATTTCATTGTGGCACAAATGATGAAACTTGTCTTTCACTGAACAGAAAACATTGTTGGAAAAGGAGAAAATGCTGGTTACCAGCATTTTCTCCTTTTACCACAATGTTTTCAAAAGACTTCTTCCTAAGGGTCGTTAAAATTTGGCATTGTGTGGTGAAGAGTTAACCCTTTACCACACAATCCAAAGTTTTTAACTGTCCTGAAGAAGAAGGCTTTCAAAAACATTCTTTGAAAAGAAGAAAACGCTGGTAACCAGCATTTCCTCCTTTTTCCACAATGTTTTTTACCATCAAAGACAGAAGTCATCTTATGAGCAACATTTAATTTGTCATCTGCAAATGCTTTGAATTGGAGGTGTGCGGTAAAAATGTCAGAGGTAAAAATGCCATAGGTAAAAATGTCATAGGTAAAAATGTCAGAGTCAAAGTGGTAAATATGCCATAGGTAAAAACGTCATAGGTAAAAATGTCAGATATACTAAATACATGATATGAAAAAACGTGTGGCTCTGGCCTCTCACCAGATCCATTGAAGTAAAGCCATTCTTTGTAGATTTGATAATATACCAGTTGTCCTTTACATTTTTTTATAAAATATCTATTTACCAACATTGTATTCATGCTTTACTGTGAAATAATTTTCTGTTTCATTCAGCAATGATAACATTACATGTTAATGCTGATTTAACCCTTTACCAAACAGCCCCTGGTTTTAATGACGCTGATATAGGAGCCTAAAAAAACATTGTGAGAAAATGCTGGTAACCAGCATTGTCTTCTTTTCCCGCACTGTTTCTGCTCTGCTGGAAACAAATTTCAGTTTTTGAGTTAATTGCAAACCTTGGTAAAAACATTTATGAAAAAAGTATCTTTGACGATAGTATGTGATCTTAGTTCTTCTGTTAGTCCATATACCAATCTTGATTTTGACTGACTGCTATCTCAGATGATTCAGAGGCCAGAAATAAGTGAGCCCTGATAAGATTTGGAACTTGCTAAGCCTTGGCCAAATGAGCTAACCCCATATATTTATACTATGATAAATACATCTGACATTTTTACCTATGACATTTTTACCTATGGCATATTTACCACTATGACTCTGACATTTTTACCTATGACATTTTTACCTATATTTTTCCTATGGCATTTTTACCTCTGACATTTTTACCTACATTCAAATAGGGACTAGTCTAAGATTTAAGAGTTTTGTAAAGAATTAAGGTTAATTTGTAGTATGGTTTGACTGTGATCTAATATTTTAATGATAAGACTATTTCAAACTACATGGTTCTTTTGTAGTAAAGATACATTGCTGTTTTTGATTGCAGGGGATTGCATTTTAAAAACCTAGCTTTTATCCTAACAAAGTTGGACAAAGATTATTGAAATGTCTACACTGCCAAAAGCCTAGAATATTCCCTGCATATGAACCTTGCAACAGATATTGTTTCAGTAGAAAATGAAAATGTGAAATGTCACTGTAAAATAGCCAATAGGATGTAAATCAGGTGAATTTAATCACCAGAGAAACAAGCATTACAAGTGACTGAGGGCAATGAATATCTTTTATACAATATGATATTTTTTTAGTGTATTTTAACTTTGATTCTGGAGGGTGACCTTAAACAAGGCAGTTTATTTACTCTTTGCTAGATAACACAATTTCATACTTGTCAATATATAAGAAATATTTACAGGCCACTTATGAAACATGGCTCAAATGATGGGAATTTTTTTAAATATGGCAGGAAGCATTGTGGAAAAAGAAGAAATGTTGTTAACTAACATCTTTTTTCTTTTTCAAAATGTTTCCATTTTTTTCTCAGGATCATCATATGCATAATATATTTATGGTAAATGTTTTAAAAGGAGTTATATTTTACTTTATGTTTACAGATCAAGGTGATAGAAGAAAAACAGTATGATGATGCTTTTACAATACAATCTGTAGACCAGCCATTGGAGGAGATCTTTAACTTTATGGCTGGAATGGTTCCTTTTATACAGAAACTAGTCAAAGACGTAAGGAGTACCTTCTAATATTTTCCCACAATAATCCACTGCCACATGCAGATAGTTTTCTGCATCTTGCAGGAGACGGCCTGAGTAAACAATGACACAGGAAGAGAAGACATGTATTTTGGCAGAGTAGAATAGCCTGTGCATAGTCTGTTCATCCATCTGTCCATTCAATGATTATTTCAAAGCTGGCTAGTATTAGTAGAATTTGAAAGTGGAGCACATGGAACATCCATAGTCATTGCCATCAGAGCTATCACAGCTAGTATACAGATTTACCTGAACAAGAAAGGTGTATTAATAAACATAGAATCTATGTTGGGACCAGCACTCATTGCACTGCTAATATGCAAGCATTACATTGTGAACTCAGTCAAGAGAACATTCTGAACCACAGTTCAATATACATACCTAACTTGCACGTTTTGGCTGCAATATTCATTTTCTACAACAAACATATGAAGTCTGAGAAACATGATGTTATTCTAAATAGGAATAGGGTTTACGGAGATGGCAAAAAATTCCTTTTGTCTTGAGATTACAAAACAGTCGCATATATGTTCAAAGAAATTATTTCCTATACAGAAGGTTTCACATACTTGAAAATTCTAGACATCCCACTTTTGAGTTTTATGAATATTGTCTAGTCGTCTGTTAACCCTTTACCACACAATCCCTACTTTTGACGCCCCTGAGAAAGAAGCCTTTTGAAAACACTGTAGGAAAAGGAGAAAATGCTGGTAACCAGCATTTTCTCCTTTTCCCAGTGTTTTCTACCCTTCCCAGAACAAATTTCAGTTTTTCAGTCACATATATTTTGTCGTCTGCAAATGCTTTCAATTTGGACCAGTCTAAAATTTTGTCGTGTGATAGAGTTAATGCTGAAGCCAAATCATGTTTTGCTTTCAGTTGTTTCAGTCTTCATTAACTACATTAACTACATTTTTTTTTCACTCATTGTTTCTGTTTTTATGTACTTTCTGATATGTTTGTGTGGATGAAATGTCTTGACATTCTTGACTTGAATATTAGCAACAGCGATTAAATAGTTTTCACCTGATTTGAAATTAATAAACTTAATGGGAAATTAATTTTCCAAAGTCAAATATTATCTCTGCAATGAGAAATTGAGAAAAGTTAGGGTTACATACCAAATTTATCTTATGCAAGATGGTAAACTTTTCCAAACACATTATGCATCAGGGAAGTTTTTACTGTATTTTGTGACCATCCAAGCCCATCTTGTCATTCAGATACTCAGGTTGAATCTGGTTTGTAATGACATCAGGCAGTTTGATAATGATTTAAATAATTTCATTTAACCCTTTTCCAAGCAATCCCCGGTTTTTACGGGTCTAGAATAGTAGCCTTTTGAAAACATTGTGAGAAAAGGAGAAAATGCTGTTAACCAGCATTTTCTCCTTTTCCCACAATGTTTTCTACCCTATCATAGACAGAAATCATCTTTTCAGCAAGAGTTGAATTGTCGTCTGCAAATGCTTTCAAATTGGTCTAGTCCAAGAGTTTGTCGTTTGGGAAAGGGTTAAGAAAGATGACCGAGAAAAACATCTGACAGAGAAAATATGAAGGTACCAAGTTAACTGACTTTGAATATTTAATGCATTTGAACTTTGTCTACATCTACATGTATGTACACGTTTATTAAAATTTTATTTATTTTGTATTTCAGAAAAAAGACAATGTGATCCTGAATGCAAAAATGGCTTTTAGAGTAACACAGGTGATATTTAAACTTTTGATTGTTAAGATACAATTTCAGTTTCTCGAAGAATTAAGGATTGTCATAACTTATTGCGGTTATTTGTCTTTTTACCAAAACAACATTTTACATTTGTCCAAACTAATACTTTACCAAATGACAAAATTTTATACTGGTCCAAAATGAAAGCATTTGCAGACTACAAGTAGAATTTGGCTGAAATATAAAAATTTTGAAAACCTTGTGGGAAAGGCAGAAAATACTGGTTACCAGCTTTTTCACCCTCTTCCCACAAGGTTTTCAAAAGGTCATTTCTAAAATTAAGGATAGACTTAACCCTAAGAAATAGAAATAACAGCAAGGGGAAGCTGTTTCTTATCTGTATATGACACCTTTTGATAGCATAGAAAACATTGTGGCAAAAAGTGAAATTGCTCGTCACTAGCAATTTCACCTTTTGCCACAATGTTTTCCAAAGGCTCCTACAAGCAATGCATAGAAATGAGTATCTATGGAGTAAAGGGTTAAAAGACATTTGCAGACCATGAATTAAAAGTTGATGAAATGATAGATTTGAAGATAAAAGGGATAACTAAATTTTTTTTCTGATAGGGTTTTCAAAATATCCTTCTGAAGGGTCTTCAGAGCATGGGGTTCTTTGGTAATGCACAAAAATTAGGGCTTCTATTTGCCTCTTTGAGTAGAGTTGCGATAGTTTATTGGTTTTGTTACTTTTGTTTTGTTCTGAAACATATTCATCCACCTGGCTACCTCCCTCCTTCCTTCCATCCTCTTAATTACTTGTGAATATGTAACTTTCCATCCATCTAGGATGATCCATATTATTTCTTTTTCTCAGTTTTCTTCCTTCTTTTTTTCCTTAGTTACTTTCTACCTTCATTCCCTGCTTCCATCTTCCTGTCTGCCCTTTCTTCATTGCTACCTCTTTCTTTTGTTTCATTCATCCATCCATCTGTCCCTCCTTCAATCCGTCCCTCCATCCCTCCCTCCCTCCCTCTATCCATCCATCCATCCATCCATCCGTCCATCCAACCATTTGTTGAATCATTTCAGGCACTGAAAGAAATGTCAGAGTTCATGGTTGTAGATGGGGAACCAGTAAAAGACAGACAAAAGCTCATGAGAAATCTTCGAATTGTTGAATTATTGGTAAATCTTCTCAAGTCTCAGTTTCAAGGACAGGACCAGTAGTAAGTACAATATTTTCATTTTCTGTATAATACACGGATTTAACCCTTTACCAAACTATCCAAGGGTAAGATCATGTTTTGTGATGGCTCTAGTTATTTATGGTTTTATCACATGACTTGAGTATATATTAGTGTAAGTTACATGACTAGAAGATAAGTAGTTTTATCACATATATTTTTTAGTATGACAAGAATATTTAGGTGTCAGTCACATGACTAGAGTATTTTTTTTTGCTTTAGCCACTTGACTGAAATATGTTTGCAGTTCATTCACATGATCAAAGTGTTTTGTATTACCGTAACATGTCCAGAATATTTGTGTATCAGTCAGATCACCAGAATATCATGTATTCCAGGTGCAGCGCTTGTTTGCTTGGTTTAATGCTCTTGCTAGTTCATCACCAGAAGATTTAATATTTATGTAATTTGACCAGACTATTTATGCTTTTATCACGTAACAAAGATATTCAAATGTCTTAGTCACATGATGCGAATACATGTATTTTTAATTTAACTCATTACCTAACAACGACATTATTTTAGGTTTGTCCAAATCGAAAGCACTTGCAGACGACAAAATAAAAGTGACTGAAAATTTGGAATTTGTTTTGTGAAGGGTAGAAAACATTGTGGGAAAAGGAGAAAATGCTGGTTACCAGCATTTTCTCCTTTTCCCACAATGTTTTCTAAAGGCTTCTTTCTCAGGGTCGTCAAAAGTAGGGATTGTGTGGTAATGAGTTAAGCCTCACCACCAGGTAAGTCACATCACCAGAATGTTTATGTTTCTGTCTTGTGACCAGAATAGTTGTGTGCCATGCTTAACTCATTACCACACGAGAAAATTTTGGACTGGTCCAAATTGAAAGCATTTGCAGACGACAAAATAAAGGTGACTGAAAAATAGAAATTTGTTCTGGGAAGGGTAGAAAACACTGTGGGAAAAGGAGAAAATGCTGGTTACCAGCATTTTCTCCTTTTCCCACAGTGTTTTCAAAAAGCTTTCTCAGGGGCGTCAAAAGTAGGGATTGAGTGGTAATGGGTTAACCATGATATTTCTATGTCATTACATGACCAGAATATCTATGGGTCAGACATATCAACAGAGCATTTCTATGATCCAGTAACATGACCAGAATATTCATGAGGCACTCAGATGAATATTTTGTGTTTAAGTCACATGACTGGAATGTTTGTATTTTTTTTTATAACTAGAATACTTTAAGTGCAGCCCACAGGCTGGAATACTTTAAACTTTTTATCTCATAAACAGAAAATTCATGCTTTAATTTTATAATGAGAGCATTGTATATAGGAGTCCAACAACCAGAATGCTTTTATGTTACTCATATCATCAGAGTATGTTTATATTTTTTCCACTGCTTCAGTCACATGACCAGAATATTTGTGGGAGCTTATAATGTGTTGTATGCCTATCTCATGGGGAATTCGAGGAAAAATGAGCTGTACATTGCAAAATACATAGACTTCTTTTTGACACAGTTTGAGATCAAAGAGGTATGTACAGGTTTAGGCTGTCATCTTTAATTAAGCATTAGGCAGCTATATGTGAATCTACAGCTTTTTACATCAAAATCGGATGGCAAAGAATGTGCAGTCACTGCACAGTCAAACTGTTTTTCTACAATATCTGATACTATAAATATTCTATTTCTACAAGAACTTTGAACTGGGAATAATTTGCATTTATTCATTGGTTAGAAGTGTTGATTTTTACATTCATGTACCCAACAATTTAACTGTTTACCAGGTCACAAAATTTTGGACTTGTCCAAATTCAAAGCACTTGCAGATGACAAAATAAACAAAACTCAAAAATTGAAATTTGTTTCCAGTCGTGTAGAAAACATTTTGGGAATAGGAGAAAATGCTGGTTACCAGCAATGTTTTCAAAAGTTTTCTATCATAGGGTTGTAAAAACTAGGGATTGTTTTGTAAAAGGTTAGCTCTTTACCACACAATTCTGAGTTTAACAACCCTGAAGATATAGAATACAGTTCAGTACTGTGTAAGATAAATGTCATGATTTTTGTTACTTTATTCCCAGGGTAAGATTGGTCTAAATGCAGCCCATATGGTTATGGAACTTATCCGAGACAACAGAAAAATTGTCGACAGAATTACCCATGATCACATTGACAAATTTGTGGATCTATTACGGCGTGACAAAAACTACCGCTATTTGGATCTGCTAAGTGTTCTGTGTGTTTGTGATGAGGTCTCTATAGCAGACAACCAGAAATACATCACAGAAGTGTGGTTGATGAAAGGAAACAGGGTAAGTAAAGGCTATTTTGGTGCATGTGTACATGTGTTGTATGTTACTGATTTCTCTTTTAACCCTTTACCAAACAATCGCCTAGTTTTCATGACCCTGAGAAGGCTGGCTCTTGAAAACTTTGTGGGAAAAAGAGAAAATGCTGGTAACTATAATTTTCACTCATTCCCCACAATGTTTTCTACACTATCGGGGACCTAGAGCTAATTTGTACCAATTCTGAATGTATGGTCTGCAGATGCTGTCAGTTTGGAAGAGTATAGAATTTACCATTTTGGAAAAGCTTAGGGATCAGATGTTTTCAAAGGTACAGAGTTGTTCGTTAAAGTGAAAGTAAAGGACCGACTAAAGCTGGATAAAAACCTTGCCCTCTAGGTCACCAAGTGACATATTTGAAAGACTGACAATTATGCAACATGTGCACAACAAACTGTAGTAAAATTACTTTATTTCCATTCTTTGCAGAATTGTGTATTTTTTACCGACCTTGGGCAGAAGATTGGTCAAGTCGATGGCATTGTGTATGTGTCAACAAATAATGGGAAAACTTGGGATGACCTCAACACATTTGCCAATGTAAGTTGTTTCTTTACTTCAACACCTTAATCTATGTTGTATGTTGTATCTCTTTATATGTATTTCAGTTTATCTCATTACGTACCTATTGTTGAAACAAATTGGATTCAAAATGTTTGCAGCATACAACTTCTATATTTTCCCTATGAAATATGGATGATAAAGAAGAGTTTTGACACTCCAATACTTGTGAAAAGGGGAGATTGCTCAATAATAGTAATATGTCTTTGGTCACAATGTTTTTAACTCTTTGCCACACAATCCCGACTTTTAACAACCATGAAAGAGAAAGCTTTTGAAAACATTGTAGGATAAGGAGAAAATGCTTGTAAAATGGTTTGCCATACCGGAAAAAGGGCTTTCAGGCACTTGCTTAAAGTGTTGTCTAGAATGAGCCTGTGCAGTCCAGGAAGGCTAATCCAAGACATCACATAACAATTTAATAAACTTTGTCCTACAGTAGACTTGCATAGAACAGAAAATTACATTAAAAAAAGTGTCTTGGATTAGCCTGTGAGAAATGCTCAAGCTTATCAGAGACAACACTATGCAAATGTCCGATTGCCCCTTTTCCTGTGTTGCAGGCCATATTTGATTTGATTTTACACTTCTCCAAACTGAAAGCAGCTTCAGCCCTTGCAATCACATATCTGTTCCTGCCCTTTTCATAATTTAACGCAGATCTTGCTTTTCAGAACTTTTAGCCCTTTGATCCTATTTACTTAGTATTTGTCTTTGTACAAGAATAAAGGCAAAGCTTTGCTTTATAGATATATGTCTGTGTTTTTTCCTACTTTGCATTTAATTTCAGTGAAAGTAGTATTATTTTTCGCATGCTTATGTACCTTTATGTTTATTTCATGACAGTACTGTTAGTGTAACTTTGCTTGCAATTTTAGGATGAGAAAAACATTAAGTCAGTAAGTATAATAGTGGCATTATACATGTATAAGCAGAATTTTTTATCTTTGCTTTATTTACAGTGTTTTATGTTGTTGTTGCTGTTGTTTTTTTGCGCCATAACTATGGTTGGCTTCAGGGAACGGAAAAACTAATGCCTTTGATTTAGAAATTACATTGAACGTTTTGAACGCTTCTTTTTCCTAGCCTTAAACTGCAGTATTGTTGAAAACAGTATTGAAAACTAATGGCTTTGATTGAAAAATTGCTCTTCTTTATTCTAGCCTTAAACTTAAATACTGTTTAAAACTGTAAAAACTAAGCAAACATGCAGAGAGTTTGTTTTTCAATATTTTCAGTACTCATTACCACACAAGGAAATTTTAGACTAGTCCAGATTCAGTGCATTTGTGGACGACAAATCAAACATGCCTCAGATAGTTTAATTTGTTTCTGAAAGGAGAGAAAACATTGTTGGAAAAGGAGAAAGTGCTGGTTACCAGCATTTTCTCCTTTTCCAACAATGTTTTCAAAAGGCTTCTTTATTTGAGGTTGTTAAAACTTGGGATTGTGTGGTAAAGAGTTAACTCCAGAAGAATTACCGTAATTTGCTTAAATTTTGGGACAGTAAAAAATAATTATTTTTTTTCGTGTCCCAAAACTTTGGTCTACAAAAAATAATTATTTTGTCAGCTGTCCCAAAACTTACGGTCAAACAAGACTATCTGTCATGCTGAAAGTCACTCGCCGGTAACCCGTCGAATATTGTCGACGTTGAAATATTGGAACGTCACTGATGTCAGGTTTGCAGAGTGATCTATTTTTAGACAGACTGGAATTCCACCGATCAATTTGAGCACAAAGAGTTCGCTTTTTCTCATTATTTTTGTTGATTAATAACTTGTCACTCATTATTGTCTGCGTCTTTGGATCGCGATGAAGATGTTATTCCGCGTTTGTAGATAAATTCGCAACATATCTTACCTCCTTAAATGTACGTGAGGTGACGTTAATTCCACTCTGACAAATACCTACTCGGACCGATCTCAAATTTGATTGGTTCGTCGATCTTCGATCGATAAACCTTGGGTAAAACTGTGTACCTGGATTTCTATTTATAGACATTAAACTTGATTGACCATGAATTACACGCGTGTCAACTCTGTCAACTTCGGATGTACACACGTTATGGATCTTGGATAGAAGTTTATCACACCCTTTTTACACTTACGTCGGATTTCTGTTTGACTTGGGGTTTAAATTAGACTGTCAGGTGATGGTTTTTTGGCCTAACTCAGGTAACTCCCATTGAAATCGTGAGGGTTGGGAAGCATGCTTACGACGTTACGTGTGGGGAAATAAAACTACGCGAAAGCCGAAATAAATATTTGCAAACAAACGTTTTCAAACGGATTGAAAGATTTTTCTTTTTTTCTAAATAGCTATTTACTGTCCCAATTCTTTGGAACAAAAAAATGCCGATCTCGCTTTGCAATTTTTAGTATGTCCCAAATCTTTGGGTCATGAAAAATAATTATTTTCGCGATTTTTGATGGTGTCCCAATTTTTTGGGTGTCCCAAAACATACGCAAATTACGGTAGTGCTAGATACTGTTTTTAGCTTACCTGAGTAAGAAGAGCTGAAGGTGAGCTTATTTGATCATGCTGTGTCTGCTATCTATCATGCTTTGTCCAATCTGCAGTATTTACCTTGTGTGCACTCTACGGGGGCCACATTTTCTGTCAGATACTCTTGAACTTGGTCAGAATGAATGTCTTAATGGTAACTCACACTGGCTTGAATCTTGGTCAAATTTGATAAATCAAAGCGTTGAGAATGCTGGAGTAGTATTTGTCGAGGAAGCCGTTGTGTGGAATTAATAATTTAAAAGAAAAAGAGCAATATTATTCAAATATCGGCTTGGCAGTTAACCAACCAAACAAGTGAATATTTTTTTGGTTGAAGGGAGAGTACTCATGACAAAGTTAGGATTATTTGGTATTGGTGGTCTCCCTTTGATCATTAGGAGGAGTCAGGAGTAACGTCCATTAACAGTACGATGCATGATAGATTGAAAAAGAAACTATGTGAATAATTGAATAAAATTAAGTTTGTACCTGAAAACTATGATGTTGAAATATCTTTGGCGCGTCAACATTTAATTCTGCACATTACAATCAATGATTTCATTTCGAGATATAAATATGTATGCCCAATCAAATGGATTAGTGTGCAATCATGGAATGAACAAGCCATGCAACGAACTGATTTTGGAACAAAGAAGCCCCCACGATCAATAGACAAATCATGTATCATTACACCAATGGAAGGGTATAAGTGAGTGAAGCTATTATCAATTAAGAAATAGTATTTCCACGATCGGTGGCCCTTTGCAGTGTATTTTAACATGCCATTTCAAATTACACATCTTGGGGCTCCTGAAAAAGTCACCTGCCTTGGAAAAGTTGAGTTTAATTGGGTTTATTTCCTTCAGCTTTGCTCAAAATACGAAACATGGTCTTCAAAATTCAATATTGAACTCACAGTGGTATTGTCTTCGACAAATACCACAAAAAGTAGGTCACCTAGCCAAATCTTTTTAAAAATCTTAGTGAGTACTTTTTCTGTAGGATATTCTTGAAGCTTATTCAGAATGTTTGACTTTGTATTTTGAAGTTGGGTCATGTTTGATCAAAATATAGATCACTAGGGCAAATCTCTGAAAAGCCTTGTATGCACTTTGGTTGCCACATTTTCAGCTTCATACTCATGAATATTTGTTGGAAGTTTGTTTTGATGATATCTTGCATCTGGACACTTGAAATTTGATCACAAGAGGTCTAAAAGTAGGTCACTGGGTCAAATCTGAGAAAAACCCTATACATGCACTGTAGAGCCCACATTTTCAGTCTGATACTCATGAAACTTGGTCAGAATGTTTGTTTTGATGATATCTTGGACATGTTCAAAATTGGGTCACTTCAATATAAAAGAAAAGTAGGTCAGTAGTTACACTGTGTTTTACATCACTAAGACCAGGTTCTCTTCAGCTTTTTCAATCGTAGATGACATTACCCAGGTGAGTGCTCTTTGGCCAAAAGCCCCATTGTTCATGAATGTAGTGGTTTGACACTGATTAGAGCTTATGCTAGAGAGTTTGTTTGGTTTGATAAAAGCATGGACATTTTGTTTTTGTGTTAGAAATAAATTTCTATAGGGAAGACTTTTGTGAAAAAAGAATGTGGGTCAGGAAGAATTTATTTAGACAGAGAAATTGAGATGGGAGATGCATATATGAATGAATTTGTAATTTTCAACAAAAAAATTCTGCTTAATTCATTACCAGAATACAATATTTTGGGCTTGTCCAAATTGGAGGCATTTGCAGACGACAAAATAAAAGTAACTAAAAATTTGAAATTTGTATTATGAAGAGTAGAAAACACTGTGGGAAAAGGAGAAAATACTGGTAACCAGCATTTTCTCCTTTTCCCAAAATGTTTTCTAAAGGCTTCTTTCTCAGGGTCGTAAAAAGTAGGGATTGTGCGGTAATGGGTTAATAGGACTCCACTGATGTGTATTGGCTAGGACATGTTTTGACAAACTGAGAATTAAGCAAATTGCTGTCAGTGGATCAAGGCACTGGTGTGGGCCTGCTTTTGCTTAATATGATAAACCTAAAATAATTGCTCAATCAAACTTGAAAATATTAATAGAGATAGAATGAAGTTATTTTGCAGTAATTAATGTCATTTTACTAAACAATACAAAGTTCTTACAAGCTGATTTAGGATTCTTCTGAACATAGTTTTTGAAGAAAAGAAAATCTTGTTAACTGATTGTACTGTGAAGTCCAGGGATAAAGGATCAGTATCGTTTCCTAAAAATGCCATTGTGAGACTTGGGGAGTCAAATCTCTCCCTTTAACACTTTATCACTTGAAAAAATCTAAAAGCATCAGAAGTTAACAAGTAAAATGTAGCAAAAATAATGATTGAAACATGATGGGAAAAGGAGAAAATGCTGGTTACCGGCATTTTCTCCTTTTCCCACAATGTTTTCAAAAGCTCTCCCTCCCAGAGATGTGAAAAACCAGGGATTGTTTGGTAAATTGGTAAAAGGTTAAATTCCATGGCTTAGCTCTTAGCTTACCATCATTATCATCAGATAATGTCATGCCATGGTTCAAATTCACGGTTTATTTAAGAATTAATCACTTTTCTATCATGTCTTACTGCAGTTGTTAGTTATGAAGCACAATAGATAATACATGAGAGTAATAGCCTGAGTGATTAATTCATTGCACCTCACAACATGGTTTATTGAATGATAAAGCGTGATAGAAAGAAGATTATTTTGATTCTTACATGACCAACTCTTAATGAAAAGAAAGCAAGTTCATACATAGAGGAATAATGCAGATGCAGATTATATTCCATTGAATAACTTGCTTGCTTACTTTATACAGAATGATGTCATTTTATAATAGAATGACGTCACTCTGTTTCAAATAACATAGATTTTACCATGCTTTTGTTGCACTGCGTTTGTAGAGCCAGTCATGTTAGAATACAGGTTTTGCCATGGCATGGCACAGGAGTCTCTGCTTTGCTCTGTTCTTGTAATATCATTAGTGCCTCAGGATTCAATACTGGGTTTTGTTGGTTCAATACTTGGAATTATTGACAACAGAATGATTGAAAAGTAGATAAAGTTTATTCTGCTTTTTTTGTTTTCAGAGAGATAAAGAAGATGATGAGTATCTATTTTTAGAACACCAGTTGGAAGTATTTGGGTATCTCTGTCACGTAAGTTATCAGTCTGAGTCCTTACTTAAGTGTTCAGAACTAATTTCGAAAAATGAGAAAGTTTAAAGATAGTTTGATAAAAGGCATTAATTCAAAATTTGTATGGTCTGATCATTCAAGTTTTTTTTTTCTACCTTACATTCCCATGAAACTTAAAATTTGAGTTCAAATAGATGAGTCTTTTGGGAAATGGACTTAAAATGTTTTAGGGAACTTTTTTTCCCCATGATTCGTGGCATTTGTAAAGAAAAAAAAATCTCTTCTTTGAAATAAAATAACCATTTTGCAAAAAGTAAGCTTGTTTTTGTGTAATGGCATATGAGCATACAGTAATAATTTGTGTGCAACCAAATATGAAGTATTTTGTCCTTCTGTTGCCTTTACAACACATAAAGTTAATGACATTTATAAATTCCAGGGCCAGAACACCTACTCTATAGAAGTCATCACCCAACAGTTAAACTACCTTACCTGGGAGGAAGCGTTCACCTGTTTAAGTGATGATAGACTACCAGACCAGCTTAGAGCCATGTACTGTGATCTGATAATCAGTAAGTTTATCAATGATTAAATGGTAAAGCCCAAGTGACAGCCGAAAATGAATGATATTGGTTTAACCCTTTCCCAAACGACACACTTTTGGACTAGACCAAATTGAAAGCATTTGCAGACGACAATTCAACTCTTGCTGAAAAGATGATTTCTGTCTATGATAGGGTAGAAAACAAAGGGGGAAAAGGAGAAAATGCTGGTTACCAGCATTTTCTCCTTTTCCCACAATGTTTTCAAAAGGCTACTATTCTAGACCCGTAAAAACCAGGGATTGTTTGGGAAAGGGTTAATTATGTGCTTTCATGTAGATCATACCATTTAAAAGTATGGAGGATAATTATGAAGATGATAATTTGTTGTGACAGGGTTGATCAAGTGTTAGTAACTGGCAGAAATATGAAAAGTTGCCAGGTCATTCTATCTTTTGTTTTCTCTTTACCTGGTTTTGAATTTCACTTTTCTACCTGTGATCAACACTTGGCTGACTTTTGACATAATTTCAGTACATTTTAAAAGTATGGTTTATAAGGTATGGTTAATGGTTGGTATTTAGAATTTTCACATCCAACCAAATTAAAGAATATATATATCCCTGAAATATACATGAAAAAAAAAACCAATCATCAATAATTAAGAATCATAAAATTACAACCCCCTCCCCCCCCAAAAAAAAAAAAGATGGTATTCCCTTAAAAGGCGACGTAGCCTCTTAACCCTTTACTCCATAGATACTCATTTCTACGCATTGCTTGTAGGAGCCCTTTGAAAACATTGTGGCAAAACGTGAAATTGCTCGTGACGAGCAATTTCACCTTTTGCCACAATGTTTTCTATGCTATCAAAAGATGCCATATACACATAAGAAACAGCTTCATCCTTGCTGTTATTTAGGGTCAATTAGAGATACCATAGAAATGCCTTATGGGGTAAAGGGTTAAGCGATTTTTAGATTTCCCGCCAAAAATTAAAAAAAGTATTGTGGGAATGTTAAGTGACTAGCGTGTGACTTATGTCCCTGAAATTCCATAATATAACAAATATATAGTTAATTTCTTCGAATGCTATATTTGAAGCTTCGTCTGTATATTTCCAGTATGTAAATGAGTAAGTTGCTCATGTAGAAATAGACTGTGTTTCCCGTCGGTATTGACCTCGGCTGAAGTAAATCCCTTGATTTCTCTTGTTGTCGGATGGTTTTTGACCCCTCTGGTTTTATGAATGAAAATTAAAAGGCTTTGGGAGTAAAAGGATGATTTTTTTGGGATTCTTGTAAAATTTTCGTCCCAAAATCTGAAGAGCTACCTTTAACCCTTCACCAAACAGTGCCTGGTTTTTATGACCCAGGGGAAGAAGCCTTCTGAAAACAATGTGGGAAAAGGAGAATATGCTAGTGACCAGCATTATCTATTTTTCTACATTGTTTTCTTCTTGTCCAAAGTCGTTTCAATTTTTGAGCCACGATTTTTTTGTTGTCTGCAAATGCTTTCAATTCCGACCAGTCTAAAATTTTGTCGTTTGGTAAAGAGTTAACCCTTTACCAGACAATAAAATTTTAGCCTTGTCTAAACTGAAAGCATTTGCAGACAACAAAAAAATTGTGGCTCAAATGGTGTAATTTTTCCTTAAAAGTGTAGAAACATTGAGGAAAAAGGAGAAAATGCTGGTTACCAGCATTTTCTCCTTTTCCCACAATGTTTTCAAAAGGCTTTTTTCCCAGGGGCGTTAAAAGTGGCAATTGTGTGGCAAGGGGTTAAATACAACAGAATTGTAAACTTTATGCCACCATTTTGGGCTTTGAATTACCTTTCACAACAATGGTTGCCTTTTAAGCTAGTGTAGATCAGATCAGAATGTATAAAAGATGTAGTCTGATCTTTATATACACTGTTACTTTACCTGAAACAGTCTGAACAAGAGCAATCCTACTTCTGCAGTTATTTGGATTCAAAGTCTAGGTTAAACCCAGATAAAAAGGTTGTGCAATTGACATTTTCTGTTACAATGCTCATTCTCTATATCTACCATGGCAGTAGCTCAGTTGCTTATGTTTAGGGCTTGTAATACAGGAGTCCATAGTTTGATACCTAGCTGGGTAGAATTCTTTTCAAGCATCGATGATAGCCATTGCATGAGGATCAAGTCCTCCATTGTTGCCTAACACTGTTTTGCCAATGTTTCCTCCTTAATTACTTAACACTGTTCTTGCAAATAGATAATTACCGTATATGCTCGACTATAAGACGCATTTTTTTCCCTGGAATTTTGAGCTTGAAGTTGGGGGAGCGTCTTATAAGCGCATAATCAAAGGACTTTGCAAAATATTCATCTGAAGAACGTACTTACCTGCTGATCAGCACGAAGGAAAAAACACCACACAAACGAGTTACGCTGATCTAAAGCTATAAGTGACTAAGTAATAGTTGTTTTTATCACCCATTGTGAGAAGAAATAAAAGTTTAAAACACAGTTATCGCGTTTTACTAGTTAGTTTAGATTAAAAATTACTCAACTGAGCAGTTATTCCTCTTACTGTGTCAGTTTCAGCCAGTTCATTTATGGCCCACTAGTACACTGTACTACAGATAAAAGTACGGTCTACTGATTGACCCTTTCCACGATTGTAAAATTCAAAGATGAATCATTACTTTTTCAAAATCAAATGCATTCTAATTCATAAGTTTTGGCATTGTGACGAATCAGAATGATGTAATAAGTAACCTAACTGAGGTAAAAATTTTCCACGGTGCAATTCAGATCTAAATAAGAATTATGAAGCATTTATTAGTTGATCGTGGAGGTAAGGAGATAAAGGGTTGTGACTGCAGTCAGACTCTATGGTTGACAAGACAGTACACACCTATTTTTAGAAGTTTTACAGCCAGATGTCAAAATTTTATAGGTTACACTGAACTGGCCACCGTTGTATACCGTGTATTACAACAGGCACAAGCTAATCGTACCGTGCCCTGTGATTGGATAATTGATACGGCCAATGAAACGGCTTGAAACATATATCGAGTAAACTGACAATGTGCTCAGTTGACTTTATTTCATTCTTATTTTGATTATTATGTTATTAATAAAGGTATTCATAGAGCATAATTTATAACTTTCAGATAAAAGGACCTTTTCCATCTAGAATGATCATTTTTTTTTTTTAGATAAAAAGGAGAGGGAAATCTGAACATTCCATTGTAAGAAAAGGAGAAACTACTTGTAACAAGCAATTTTCTCACAAATTTTTCTACCCTATAGTACTTATTTTCAATTTAAATGCTCTTTAAAATGTCGTCTGCAATTTGTTTCAATTTGGACTAGTCTAAAATTTGGTCGTCTGGTAATGGGTTAATTAGATACTTTTATTTCAAATCCTCTCTAAATTCTTTATTCATTTAATTTTTTGACTATTAGACATCTGAACAACTGAGTAAAACATAAATATTCGGCAAGCAATTTCCCCCCCTTTTAATTTTTTCCCCCAAACACTTGTTAGTAAATGTTGAAACATGCTTCTTTATTCCTTACAAAACAAAGAAATTAAATGTTAAGGGAGAATTAAATGGTAATTAAACACCACATGTGTTTTATTGCCCCTAGGCTTATCTCTGCAGGCTTCTTCAAAGGGACAACAGACTTTAATCTTTGAGAATTGTAACCTACAATTCAATTTATAAGATAATTGATTATCTTATTACCCTTTCTGCTTTATCAAGTACAATCTTGTGCATTATATTTGTTATTTTGATGTTAGTTTTTTTAGTAAAAGTTCAACGTCAGCACTAGAAAATTTTTCATGTATTCATTAATTTAGCTTTTATTATAAACATAATAATCAAATAATACTCTTATAATCATTAACATTTTTTTTCTATCAAATTTTAGACATTCACCTATCGTTTATTGAAATGATACCATGCATAAGTAATTATATTATGATCACAAAACAATCACTTTAAAAGACAGTAATATCGAAAATTATTTTCATAGCTATTGCTTTTTACACCCACCAAAAACATACACACAAAAATCAAGAGACGCTACTCTAAGTTACTACTTGCACAGTTACCTCGCATAATACGGGCAGAATTCGCCCCGTTTCGATTTAGCCTGTACCGGTCCCTATACACGTAGTGTATCAGGGGCGGTAACCAGTCTAAGGTTACACTACCCAGGCCATCGATCGATAAATTAGTGCAGTTTACATCACTTTTGATTAACTCGTTACCAAACGACATAATCTTGGACTGGTCCAAACTGAAGGATTTGCAGACAAAAAATAAAACTTGCTCTTGGCGGGTAGAAAACATTGTAGGAAAAGGGGAAATGCTGGTGACCATTATTTCTCCTTTTTCCACATTGATTTCAGGAGTCTGTTTTCTCACAGCCCTGAAAATTTCAGATTGTATGGTAAAGAGTAGCCTAAAGTTACCGTAAAGGTTTTGCCGATTATATAATTTAGGTTTGAATTAGCAAGCATTACAGTCTCTTTTGTGATAACTCATCATTTATGGCAAGAAAGTATCTTTGCAATGCAGATATTCAATCCCTTATCATATAATTCGTGGTATTTACAATCTGGAAGAAAAAGACTGATACAACACAATGTGTTGGAAAATTGAAAATGCTGATGAAACAAAATCCTGTTTTTGAGTCTGGTACTTTTATAATATTCAAATTCTTTGAATTTGGACCGGTCCAAATTTCTTTCTTTGGTAGAGATTTATATTACAACCTACTGAGCGTAATACACTCTTGAATACTTTAGTTCTTTGATTTAACTCTTCCTGTCGGCGAGATAAGTAGTCTGTACACCCATTGATAATTAACAGTTAGAGCAAACTGTCGAAGGCCTAATTTCCACGAAAGGATTATTTTAACAAAAAACGTGAGTGATTTGGTCTATTCCTTACATTTTTTTAACCCTTTTCTTTTTCCCATTTTAAAAAGAAATTAGATTTGAATCAGTGTATGATCGGCTAAGATACAGGCTATTAATTTTTGGAATTATGCAACTGACACCCGACGATAGATCGTAATATCTGCTTGGTTTATATCCAGCTGAATAATCACAATTTTAGGACTGTTATGGTTCGTGTGAAGTCTACATGCGTCTTATAGGAGGTTATCAACGAAATCCCTGATTTTGAATCTCGAAGTTGGGGGAGCGTCTTATAAGCGAAGGCGTCTTATAGTCGAGCATATACGGTATGTGGGAAAGCAACAAATGATTTAGAAAAATTCTTACCTTGATCATGGGATTCAAACCCAAAACCTAAAATGCAAAAGGCCACCACTCTACCTCTACACTTGTGTCTGCCACCATGTAAATACTTTACCAAACAATCCCTGGATTTTACGGCCCTGAGATAGGAGCCATTTGAAAACATTATGGGAAAAGGAGAAAATGCTAGTAACCAGCATTTTCTCCCTTTGCCACTATGTTTTCTACCCTGCTGGAAACAAATTTCAACTTTTGAGTTACATTTAATTTGTCGTCTGCAAGTGCTTTCAATTTGAACAATTCAAAAATTTTGTCGTTTGGTAAAGAGTTGAATGTCTTTTGAAAGTTATGTTTGACTATATCTTTTGAAAGCTATGTTTGTGGATATCTCAGAGAGTAAACAATATTTGCAAAACTTTTTTTGATTTGGGTTTAAATGTCTTTTACAGCTATGTTTGTGGATATCTCAGACAATCATTCCGTTGTTGACAGAGTGAAACTTTCTTATATCTATGACGATGTGGATAATGAGGAGGTAAGTCGAATTCTAAACTTAGTAATTTAACCCTTTACCAAACAATCCCTGGTTTTTATGACCCAGAGATAGAAGCCTTTTGAAAACATTGTAGGAAAATGAGAAAATGCTGGTAACGAGCATTTTCTCCTTTTCCCACAATATTTTCTACCCTGCTGGAAACAAATTTCAATCAATCTTTTGGTAACGTTTATTTTCTGGTCTGCATGTGCTTTCATTTTGGACCTGTCTAAAATTTTTTTCATTTGAGTTAATGGTAAAAAGGGCTTAAATGCGTCTGTTTGATGCCTTATACCAAGCTAGTCATGATGTAATTTTGTCTGACAACTTGTTGAATAATTAGGTAGAATGGCCTTTTGACTTGCACAAAAATTTACAATAAGCAAAGATTATTGACACAGGTCAGCCTCTGCACAAACTGACCTTTGTAGATACTTTTTGTACATGCATTAACACCTGGCTCATCTGTTATCAGTGAAAATATTCACTTCTCACAAGTGGTGATTGGATGATGATGTATTGAATATTTTTTATTTATATTACAGAACCGTACAGACAACACTGGGTCTTTGACCTACAAGTATTTTGGTCAGCTCAGTTCTTGGATATCTGAATTTCTGGGCAGAAATGGAGATATGACTGCATCCTTGATTGGTAATAATATGTTGGTGAAACAGGTAAGTTTTCTCGTTACAAAAAGGCAAATTCTGATTTTTCCAAAATTAGAGCATCTGCCGACCACAAATACAAAAGTATAACAATTTAACAAACACACTTAATTTCTTTGACAAGGTTGAAAACATTGTGGGAAAAGGAGAAAATGATTACCAGCATTTTCTCCTTTCCCACAATGTTTTCAAAAGCCCTTTCCATCAGAGTTCATGTATTTTGACTTGTGTATTTCACTGAAAATGCAACAGCAGTCTAGCATATTAGCACCAGTGTGCCATAGTCTTCTTCAGTTTTCATTATAACTCTGAACCAGACAACTCATCCATACGGCTTGCAACATGCAAAAAGGGGTATTTGGACATTTGTGTAGAGTGTCATCTCGGATCAGCCTGTTCAGTGCGCGCAGACTAAACCTAGATCAAAACATTAGATTTTGTTTTTCATTAGACTTACGCAGAAAAAGAAATTACATAAAACGGAAAGTGATGTCTCAGATTCCCAGCAGGCTGATCCGAGACGACACTGTTTGCGAATGTCTGAGTACCGTTTTTTGTGTGTTACAGGCCACATTGAGATTGTTTGCAGAGAACAATATGATTTTATCTAAAATGACAAGCGTTATCTTGAAAAAATGGTGGAATAGGAGAAATGAATGTTACCAACTGTTTATTCTTTTTTACTGATGTTTTCAGAAGCCTCCTCCCTTAGGTTCAATAAAAGTCTGGAATATGTGGTAAAGAGTAAATTATAATTTTTCTCATATCAGGTCCTTAGACTTGTCCACTACTTAGTTTTGTTTGGTTTCTATGACAAATCCGAAGATATCAAAAAGCTCCTTGAGCCTCTGATGAGTTTACTGGATGGAAGAAATGACAAACCATATCCCAACTGTACAGGACATGGCGCACAAGAGATCTTGGCAGCGTTTAGAACAGAGGTGAGGTTCAAACAGAGTCCAGAAACAAAGGCCATTGTGGAAGCAAAAATACAGTAAGTGTAACCAAACTTAATATATCTTTAAAAATTTGACAAATTTTCAGTGTGTCCAGATTTAACACATTTGCAGACAGCAAGGTCCGTTTTATTCAAATGATGAAATTATGCATTTGAAAGAATAAAATATTGTTGGAAAAGAAGAAAATGCTGGTTACCAGCATTTTCTTCTTTTCCCATAATGTTTTCAAGAGCCTGCTTTCTAAGAATTGTGTGGTGAAATGCTAACTGTCAATTTGATACTTTTTGTTTTACCCTATACCAAACCATTATTTATTATGCATGAAAACCTGAGGAAGAAGACATTCTAAAAGTAATCATTTTACTTCTTTTTCAACATTTTTTCCTACTGTATGAAATAGAAAAATCTTCTATTATTTTTTTTTCAATTTGGATGGCTGCAAGATTTAGTTGGAAAAGAATGTGATAACATAATCATGACAAAATTTTAGACTTCATGCTAAAAATGTTGGTGAAAATTGGACGAAAAGGAGGAGATGAATCTTCCCTAAGTGTGTTGTCAGTGCACTTAATAATATTCAAAGCTTAACCCTTTATCTCACAATCCTGGATTTTAATGATTCTGAATTCAGTGTCATTAAAACTTGGATTGTTTCATAGGGTTAAAATCTTTTATGTTTCAGGGCATTGGAAGTTTTGGACCTGTTCTTCAATTTCATCTTCAACATTCGTTTAGAGGTAAGTTTACTGTTCGTTCATGCAGAAATTCTTGGGGCACCAACCACAATGTATGCTGTTTTAATTCAAAACATTGTGCCTAAAAATAAAATTGCACAGAATGTGGATTCTGCTCATGGATCTAAACTTTTCCAAATTTTATATTGGGCACTGTAAAAGCCAAACAGTTGAGGCATCTGAAAAACATTGCAGGAAAAGGAGAAAATGCTGGTTACCAGCGAGGCAAATTTTGTCCACAAATGCTTCCAGTATAGACAAGACTATGTTTTTTTGATCGATAAAGGATTAAATTTCTGTCCTTTGTGTAATTTGTATTTCCTTTTTTTGGCACTGAAGTATAGTCTGCATGGTAATGGGTAATATACAGAAGTTTATTTGATTCTGTTTTAGAAATTTATCAACCTATTCAAAGTGACCAATCAGCAGGCAAACAGAGAAGGAGGCCATTCAGATTTAGCTCCCTTGATGTATGAAACTTTTGTATTGGAGACTGGTTTGGGGTAAGCAAACAAATTAAGCCTCCTAAACATTCTGACTTTCTCTGACCTTGAGAAAGAAGGCTTTTGAAACTATTGTTGGAAAATGAGAAAATGCTAGAAACCAGCTTTATTTACTACACATACAATTTTTTCTACTCTGTCAGATTTCTACTGATTATGAATAGCTTGACTGCATTTACTTTCACATAGGAAAAGTGAAAAATATTTTGTTTGGAAAAGGTTTAAACTATAACTTTACTAATACAATATTAGAAAAAGAATTATTTTAACAGAGTGGAAGGGGGATATTTGCTCTTACCATGCCATTGCAACTATTTTCCTTTCCACAATGTTTTCTATATCATTTCAAAACGACAATATTTAGCATAGCTGTTCTTAAAGTAAACGTTGTGGTATTGCTGTCGCCCTGACTCTGTCATCAGCAGCTGTGTCATCGTTATGCCAAAACTTGGTCAGTTTATGATACCTGTAAACTATGTGAAGATATTTACTGTAAATTTGGACACATTTTTACGCAATAAAAGGGAAGAATCTATTAAGGGAGGTAACTGTCAGGTTTTGACACAGTTATGTCCCTTTTTTTGAGGTACTATTTTACTGAAAATCAAGCATTCGCAGCAGAGAATAGACCCTGCATCAGATGCTCTTTTTTCTTTATCAATTGTCCCTACTTTGTTGTTATGTGAATTTCCCTTTTTATTGTATGGAATTAGTGGATAAGGTAGAGTAGGGTCTGTCTGTGTGTCTGTCCGCCCACCTGCCTGTTGCATCCTAATTCCAATAAATGGAATTAGTAGTTTTATGACTGTACAGGTATATTTTAGGCATACAGTCTTAAAAGTGTCCACTGGAGGTGTTCACTAGCTTAGCTTGCATGTCTATACAGGCATAGTATATTAACTCTTTACCAAACAACAAAACTTTAGACTAATCCAAAAAAAAAGCATTCGCAGAGGACAAAATATATGTGTATCAAAAAATTAAAATTGATTTGGAAGGGGTAGAAAACATACTGGGAAAAGGAGAAAATGCTGGTTACCAACATTTTCTCCTTTCCCCACAATGTTTTCAAAAGGCTTCTTTCTCATGGTCATCAAAAGTATGGATTGTGTGGTAATAGGTTAATCTGCTCTTTAAAAGAAATGACCGGAAGGAATTACTTACATGGAGGTTGAAAGTTGAATTTTCATTGCTAGATCTATACCTTTTCTATTTTGTGTAAACTTAGCCAATATCAAGATCAGACTACAGGAATTGTTGTCTTGAATCATGCTTTTGTGAGATATTCTATGCAACCAAAATAGAATTTGGATTTTATTTCTGACCAATAAAAGTCCATTCATTTATTTGATTTCTTGCGGAATAAATGGTTGCTGTCTTTATCATGAATTATGTTGCATGTTTAGGCCTGTTATGCCAGCTAGGTAGGTGGTAATAATGCACGAATAGTATATTATTCTGTATCTTTTATCTACAGTGTTATTCTAGAACTGCAAAATTTTTGTTTTATCAGTTTGTTTATGTCAGTATATCTAACATAGAGCTTTGTTACATTTATGATAATATATATAGAGAGCATTAAAATACAGATTATCTTGGGATTTTACAACCAATTTTGCCATCTCCTAAACTGTGAGTTAAACAGAATCAGCCTGCTTGCTCATCTGTCAATTTGGCTGTATACCCATCCATCTGACTGTCCATCTATGACTATCTGTCAGTCGGTGGCCATAGGCATACTTGTATTTGTGTCACAAACTTCTCCCTCAGTCCAGCAGTCATTAGCTCATTACTTCACAAAGA
Organism: Tridacna crocea; assembly: GCA_943736015.1. Classification (NCBI taxonomy): domain Eukaryota; kingdom Metazoa; phylum Mollusca; class Bivalvia; order Cardiida; family Cardiidae; genus Tridacna; species Tridacna crocea. The sequence goes on from OX031068.1 coordinate 33,254,663, forward strand.
AATTCCGAACTCATCTGCATCAGAATTGACAAAGCAATAATAGCTGAAATTGTGAGTTGTCTATGATAGGGTAGTGTGGAGGAAGGAGAAAATGCTGGATACACGCATTTTCTCCTTTATGGCACAATGTTTTCAAAAGCCCTCTTTATCATTGTTCTTACCTCTTTACCAAATGACAACATTTTGGACAAGTCTAAATTTAAAGCATTTGCAGACGACAAAAAATATGTGAATCAAAAACTAAAATTTGATTTGGAAAGGGTAGAAAATATTGTAGGAAGAGGAGAAAATGTTGGTTACCAGCATTTTCTCCTTTTCCCACAACGTTTTCAAAGGCTTTCTTTCTAAGGGTTGTTAAAAGTCAGGACTCTATGTCAAAGATTTAAACCTTGTACAACTATTTGCTAGATTGGTAAGACTGATTATAAATTTTACATGTTTATTGCTCCCACGAACTTAGACACTGTTTTTTCCTGTCTGATCTTGATCTCCATTTTCTCAAAGAGAAATTTCATCATCTGACTGACATATACATGTATACAAACAATTTCAATATGGAAAAATCAAACACATAACTTTGTCATCTGGTGCAAATAAAAAGCAAAAATTCTTAGTAGGGAAAGAAGAGATTGTTTTAGCTAGGATAATTTTTAAGACAACTTCGATTAGCTATCTGTTGTCAGCTATATTGTCGTCCTGCATAAAATCTGACAGTTTGAATTTAGAATACCTCTGTCATTACTGAGGATATTTACTTCAAACTCAGACTATTTTTCAACCATACAAGTATGGCAGGTACCCATCAAAATATTTTTGACACAGTTTTTTTCCCTGTTTCAAAGTATGATTTTCACTGAAATTCAGTCTATTTCTGAAAAGCAACTGCAGTAGAGCATTGGCAAGCAAATGTGGTGCTCTTTTTGCCTTTCAATAAAGTAATATTCATATGTATGTTTTGTCCTTTCATAACTGTATTTGAGTGATGTTTTGTATTTGTATGATGTCATATTATATTTTATAAAATTTTGTGATTTGTTTTGCAAAGCTTTTTTTTTTTCTGTTGTAACAGTAAGCTTCTTCATGTGGCTGTTTGTTATAATTTGTATGTCTATATCAAGTATGTGTAAAGAAAAAATATTGCATAAGATGGAAAGCTGTTCTGTAGATTTGGGTTGATATTGTGACAGCAAGAATTTACAGTGTTCTTAATTCATATCCAGACATTATTTTTATCATGTCTAGTAACAAACAAAGTTTAAAAAGATTTGGCAAAAGGAACTGCATCTTCTTCTAAATTTTTTCATTTGTTATCATAATTTATTATATGTTAAAACCTCAGATAGTGCTGGTAGCCTATATTTTATAAAAATTTGATCGAAGTTACCAGCTGCAAATTTGTTTAGGGTGCTTATCCCATTACCACACAATTCCTACTTTTGACGCCCCCAAGAAAGAAGTCTTTAGAAAATATTGTGGGAAAAGAAGAAAATGCTGGTAACCAGCATTTTCTCCTTTTCCCACAACGTTTTTTACCCTTCACAAAACATTTAATTTCAAATTTTCAGTCACTTTTATTTTGTCATCTGCAAATGCTTTCGATTCGGACAAGCCTAAAATTTTGTCATCTGGCAATGAGTTACTGTTGTTTATCTAAAAAATTAGGAGCCTGATGATGCCCAAAATATCATTAGAGTTTCATTAAACTTTTTTAGAATAGACTGAAAGTCAATAATTACCCCCCTTATTCCTGTGCCCTGAAAAAGCAACAACAAAAAACATACAAAAGACATCAATCATGCTTTTCTTTGATATTTTCTATAATTAAACAAGTTTGAAAGGCCATCTTTGCGGGGAATGCAGACATATCTGGTTCTGTAATTTTTTTTTAAAGTTTCATTAACAAAAATTGATCACATTAACCTTAACCTTCAACAGCATGTCAGGATTTTAATTGTCAAACTGCATGTCAAGATTTTAATTGAAAGCATTAATTTGCTGATGATAGTTTCAATGTGGCTCATATGAAATTATTTTTCTTTGGAAGGGAAGAAAACATTGTGGGAAAAGGAGAAAATGCTGGTGACCAGCATTTTCTCCTTTTCCCACTATTTTTTCAAAAGCCTTCTCTTTCAGGGGTATTAAAAATCGTCATTGTGTGGTCAAAAGTTAACCCTGACACTGCGACAAAAAATAGAATGAAGATTTCCAGCCAACAGTATGGACTGAAACATTGCTTTTACAAATTGCTTGTTGATACAAAAAAATCACTGTATTGGACAGTGTAGATTCATGATTAGACTGCACAGAGCCCAAGATTGCATACTCTGTGCAGTCTAATGTTGATTTACATTATCCACAAAAGAACACTTAATCATGCTTTGCATCCAGTGGGATTAAACCTTCAACCTATAAGGCATTTCTATGGTATCCCTAATTGACCGTAAACAACAGCAAGGATGAAGCTGTTTCTTATGTGTATATGACACCTTTTGATAGCATAGAAAACATTGTAGAAAAAGGTGAAATTGCTCATCACGAGCAATTTCACCTTTTGCCACAATGTTTTCCAAAGGCTTCTACAAGCAGTGCGTAGAAATGAGTATCTATGGAGTACATTGTTAACTCTTTACCAAACAACATAACTTTTGATAGTCCAAATTGAAAGCATTTTACTGTTTATCACACAATCATGACTTTTTATGGCTCTGATAAAGAAGCCTTTGGAAAACATTGTGAGAAAAGGAGGAAATGCTGGTAACTAGCAATTTCGCCTTTTCCCACAATGTTTTCCACTTTCCCAAAACAAATTACAATTTTTCAGCCAAATTAAAATTTTATATTGTTGTCTGCAAATGCTCTCAATTTGGACAAGTCTACAATTTTGTTGCTTGGAAAAGAGTTAATGCAGATGACAAATTAAGTGTGATTTAAGTGTGTTATACAACCTGTGTCCGATTAAGTAGAAAACACTGGGGGAAAGGGAGAAAATGCTGGTTACCATTAAATGGTTAAGTACTTTTTTTTTAACTTTATTCTACAGTGTAAGTAGAGCGGGAATGAAGAAACTCACAGAAATATTTGAAGTGACCTCATTCATGAAGGGATATGACATTGTTCTAATTCTTTTGGTAAGTACTTTCATAATGTGGTAGGTCTCTAGGTTTTGATGACTTTCTTGTGTATGTTTATTTCCTTACGAATGTCTAAAACATAATTGTACTAGAAATTCTTGCTGTACATTAGCATATTGCCATATTAAATTGCTATCAAACTATTGCTGAAAGTAAAAGTATGCTGTTTAATTACAGCATTTGCAGATAATAAATTAACTCTTTACCAGAGAGCAAAATATTGGACTAGTTCTAATTCGAACCATTTGCAGATGACCAAGGTAATGTGACTGAAAAATTGAAATTTGTTTTGGGATGGGTAGAAACCATTGTGGGAATACGAGAAAATGCTGGTTACCAGCATTTTTCCTTTTCCCACAATCTTTTTAAAAGGCTTCTTATTCAGGGTCATGAAAACCAGGGATTGTGTAGGAAAGAGTTGAAAGGTGCCCATATAAGAAAATTGGTTCTGAAAGATAAAAGTACATTGTGAGAAAGGGAAAGAATTGTTACCAGCATTTTCACCTTTTGCCACAGTTTGTTTTCAAAAGTCTTTTCTTGTCATTGTTGTTTTAACTCCGAATTTTGTGGTAAATGGTGAAACCCAGACCAAATGATCCATTGTTTGTATGACCCTGAAAGAGATTACAAATATCATGTGAAAAATTGGAAAATTCTGACAACTTTAACCCTTAACCCTATACGCCATTTCTGAGGTATCTCAAATTGACCCTAAATAACAGCAAGGATGAAGCCGTTTCTTGTGTGTATATGACACCTTTTGATAGCATAGAAAACATTGTGGCAAAAGGTGAAATTGCTCGTCATGAGCAATTTCACCTTTTGCCACAATGTTTTCAAAAGGCTCCTTCAAGCAATGCGTAGAAATGAGTATCTATGGAGTAAAGGGTTAAGCTCTTCATGGTACTTCTCTTTTTCCAACAATCTTCAAAAATGTGGAGTCAGTTCCAAAATTTTGTCATCTCAGCAGGTAAAAGGGTTATGCCATTCTATTTACCAATATTTTACAACGATTCTTCAAAATAGCCCACCTGGCCATGTTCCTCAGTTGTTAGCATATCTGATTCATGGCAGTTGCAGGTTGGATACCAGGCTGAGGTTAAACAATTTCACATCTCACATCTGATGCATGTGAGAAAAGTAGTCAGTGACTTTTAAAGAAAGTTCTGTTAGTGCTGATGAGAGAAAGGCAGAAAACACATGCATGGGTGTAATGACTGCTGTGATATGGCATTTATAAGCTGTTATAGCCGCATTAAGCTCTTGATATAGATAAACCCATTACCACAAAATGCCAACTTTTGATGCTCCTGGAAAAGAAGCCTTTTGAAAACATTGTGAGAAAAGAAGAAAATGCTGGTAACCAGCATTTTCTTCTTTTCCCACAATGTTTATACTCTGTCAAAGAAAAAATACACCATTTTAGCCACAATGAAATTGTCATCTGGAAAGGCTTTCAATTTGGACAAGGCTAAAATTTTGCTATGTGGTAAAGAGTTAACCAAAGTAAGCTGCTAGGGGCTTGTTTCATGCATAACGCTGAGTATACTAAATCTCTTTACTACTCTACATGCAGGATCTGTCCCACTACGAATATGACGATATGGTGCGAAAGTCTATGCATCTACTGAACAGATACTTTTCTGCACATCACAGTTTGTTCAATCGGGCTGTGCAAGCCCAGGTTTTAATCACAGACTCCTCTGTTAATGTGTACACTGATTTAGAGAAGAAACTGCCCATTTTACGAAGACTGGCTGCAAATAAACTAGGAGATGCTGAGGCAGCACAACTGGCAGACATTTTGGAGGAGATGATAGGGTAGGTTTTTACAGCCAAAGCTGTTATCGTTGTCTGCACATGTCATATTCTTTGAAGGTTCAACCTGTCTTATATGACGCATCTTCCTGCTGTTAGGGAGACTGGAGTATTACATGCTATAAAGTAGTGACGGAGAAAATGGCTTTTATCAATATTTTTGAGTAAAAATCAGGCCTGTTTTAGCCCAAGATTTCTCTTGACTGCTGATCATAGCTGAATGGATCGCACCAGGTAGCATTTATTGAGGAAACGTTTATTTTGGTTTGAAATTCAAAGTAAGTGTTGTCACGTAGAAGAGTTGTTTGTTTCTGTACCCAGGATGCCCAAATTAGATAGATCAGTATTTGTAGAATGCCATCTAGCGGGAGACAATGAGGCTGTTATAGGCCCCTTTTTGCTAGTATAGGGGAGAGTCTAGATCAGATATTAGTCTGCAAAGTTTATGCAGTCTGATCTGATCTACCCAGGTTATAAATGTAATTGAATGTGTTTTTTATGTCTTTACTGCTCTCTCCTTGAATAGAGGGTGTATGCCATGTAGATCAGTTGGTCAGATGTTTGGTCAAGCAACGTTTTTGATAAATTTGATCAGTATGTGCTGCATTGAGTTAACTCTTTTGCAAAAGACAAAATTTTCGACCAGTCCGAACTGAAAGCATTTGCAGAAGACAAAATAAAATTGATGAAAATTTGAAATTTGTTTTGGGAAGGGGAAAAAAACATTGTAGGAAAAAAGAGGTCTTGATTGTGTGACAAAAGGTTAAAAGAGGTCAAGGTTAAAGTATGGTCAGATTGTTAGTCATTTGCGAGAGGGAGAGGCAGACGTTAGAGAAGAATTTAGTGTATGTATGATATACCTTCTTCTTTATCTTAAATGAACTTAACTTGATTTATCCATCTTATTTTGTTTTTGAATACTCCAAAATTTTGTCCAAAGACAGGAATTTGACATCCTATAATGAAATTATTTGATAAAAATGAAAAAAAAAAAAAACTCTCTTATATAATAAGAATATTGGCCAGTATTTTTTTTTCATATTTTATCATATGTTTTTATTACAGAATATCAAATTCCTTTGGTCCATCTATGCTTTTAATGATTTTCTGTTTCTTTCAGGTACTGTTCATTAGAGGGAGAGGAAGAAGAGCCCCATGCTATGAATCAGAGCATTCTATATAACAGTGGTATGTATTGGGTGCTACATGTAATCAGGGTTTGTTTTCAAGAACATTTCTTAACACCATTCTGTATATTAACCCTTTCCCGAAACAAGCCCTGGTTTTTACGTGTCTGCAGTAAAAATCTTTTGAAAACACTGTGGGAAAAGGAGAAATTGCTCGTAATGAGCAATTTCTCCTTTTTCCACAGTGATTTCTACCCTTTCTGAGAACTTTCTGCCATTTTCTCCAAATCTGAAATTGTCGTCTGCAAACTCTTTTGGTTTTGAGAAGTCCAAAATTTGTCTTTTGCGAAAGGGTTAAGAACCATTCTAAGCAAAGTCAAAAGTGAAGACTGTTATGGGAGACTGTCAATACAATACCTGACAACTGTGTCAGAGAGATATCTCTCTAGTTCAATGGTTATTCTTTTGGTCTTTTAATCCTTGAAAAGCAAGGATACTCAGCCTTCATTGGTTCCAATTCCGCCACATGTGATTTGAACTTGAGATATGCATTTATTTGTGTCTTTGTTACAGACTTTGTAACATGGGGCTCATCCGTGATTGGCCATTGAGCCATAAATCCCATTTGATGTCCAAAATCAGACTTTCTGCCTAATAGACTGTTATGGGAGACTGCTCATTTATGCATAGCTTTGTCCTGATTTAAACACAATACCTGACAACTGCGTCGGAGAAATATCTCTTTGGCTCGGTGGTCATAGTATTGGTCTTTTAATCCTCGAAAAATGAGGATACTTATCCTTTGTGGGTTCGAATCCCGCCAGATGTGGTTTGTACCTGAGCTTTGCATTTATCTGTTTCTTTGTCACAGACTGTGTTCGTAAGAAGACAAGATGGCACACATCTAGTGCAGTCTGATTTTGATCGACACTAATTGCAATGGCAAATATTGTAATGGAAGATGTTTTAACTCTTTTGAATGGCTACTAATACGTACACTTTTGCTGCGAGAAGAAGAACCAGTTTGTTTGGTCACAAACAAGAAAAGGGTAGTGGAGGGTGTAGATCATGGATCAGACTGCACATCTATACCATCTGCCAAAGGTTGAAGTGTTATCTATAGTAAAGAAAGAGTTAAGGTTTAACCCTTTACCACACAATGACAACTTTAAACGATCCTGAGGAAGAAGTCTTTTGAAAATATGGTGGGAAAAGGAGAAAATGTTTGAAACCAGCATTTTCTCCTTTTCCCACAAAGTTTTCTACCCTATCAAAGCAAAATTGCTCCATTTTAGCCACTTTTACATTGTTGTTTACAAATTCTTTCAATTTGGTTAGGTCTTTAATTTTGCCATGTGGTAACGGGATTAACAGCATGCATGGTATATTTATGAAGAGCTGTAAAAGTAATGTAGTAGACTAAACCAAAGTTTCAATGAAAATGTATGTTTACGGAGTAAAGGCTTTTTCTAGCACTGAAAAAGGTCATTGTTTACATCAAAAAAACACACAACTTGTCCACATTTTCCAAGAGTATGGTAGTTTTAGTTCATTGTTTCACTTGCAAAAGCATTAGGTGTGAGCTGACCCCAAAATTATCTCAAGGCATCTGTTTGAAAACTATTTTTTGATGATCATAAAATTATGGTTACTTGCAGGTTTGATTGAAGATGCATTTACAATTTTGTCGCAAGAGATAGATGTTAAACTGCTGGTGAGTGACATTTTTCCTTTATTCTGATTCAGTGCTTAACCCTTTATCACACAATGACGACTTTCTATGAGCCTGAAAGAGAAGGCTTTAGAAAACATTGTGGGAAAAGGAAAAAATGCTAGTAACCAGCATTTTCTCCTTTTCTCACAATGTTTTCTACCCTTCTCACTGCAAATTTTAGCTTTTTAGTCATATTTGTTTTGTCGTCTGCAAACACTCTCAATTAGAACCAGTCCAAAAATATGTCATTTGGTAAACAGTTAACCCAGAGTGTTGATAATCTGAGAAAGAAGACTTATGAAAATCTTCCAGAGATTATGAGATAATGTTTTAAATCATCAGTATTACCTGTTTCCATGTTTTCCACCTTTCAAAAAAAAAATATCCTTATCCTTTCATTTGACATTCTGCAAATGCTTTCAGCATTGACAAGTCTTAAATTTGTTTGTCTTATAAAGATTGAAACTTTAATCAAAGAATCTTATTTAAACATATCTGAGCGTAACAGTTTTTCAAACATTGCGGGAAAAGAGGAAAATGCTGGTGAACAGCATTTTCTCCTTTTTCCGCAATTTTTTTTCTACCCTTTCAACAGCAAATTCCATCATTTGTACCATTATATAAAATTAAATTTTTTAATGTCTGCAAATGCTTTGAGTTTTACAAGTCTATAATTTTGCTATTTTGGTAAAGTTTAACACTTTACCAAACAACAAATTTTTGGACAGATGGAATTTAAAGCATCTGCAGACAACAAATTAAATCTTGGTAATATGATGATTTCTGACTTTGATAGGGTAGAAAATGTGGGAAAAGGAGAAAATGCTGGTTACTATCATTTTCTCCTTTTTCCCACAATGTTTTCAATAGGCTTCTACCTCAAGGTCATCAAGTTGGGATTGTGATGTAAAGACAAGTCCATCATCTGACCTGTCTGGTCAGACCACCATGAAAAACGTGGCTGCATGAAGACCACTTTTTCATTTTGCACAGTAGTTTTTCATTGAATTTAACAAGGCTTCCTATTTATTTTTAACAGAGATGTTTTCAAAATTTTTGCTGCTTTTTTTTTAGCAGAAGGTATTGAGTTCCTGGACAGATGACAGAGAAAATTTCAAGTGAGGAAAAATAGACTTTAAGTACTGTGTTGTCGATCTGGCAGAATAAGACATGATTTTCTTTTCTTTTTCAAAACAAATAAAAGGGAAAAGAATTTTTCAACACTCTGTCAGTCTTACCACCTTTGCAATTGCTGACAAGTCTAACAATTTACATGGTTTGAACTTTTCAAGCTTGAAAGCAGTCATTATTGTCTGTCGTAATAACGAATAAGAATACCATGAATCTAGCGGATAGGGTCATTGGCCACTACAATGTAACCAAAGTACTGTTGAAAAAATCACAAAACTACAATCAAAGATAATCACTTTGTTTTGCAGGAACAATATGCTGGCTTGCGTCGTGTATTTCAAATGACCTTCACATTGCTCAAACGCATGGCACGCAATAATAATGTGGTTCAAGGAAGACTGTTTGATAGATTGGACCTTTTGTTGTCCAAAGAGGGAGCTGCTCCAGAACTGGCAGAGGCATTGACGGAGGTTTGGGGTCTTTTAACTTTACTTGCTCTGTCAGAGTTGTTTGTTATTCCCTGTCAAAATGCAGATAGATATTATGTCAGGATTTTCAATAAGTATATTTATCTTTCCATCTTTCCTTTTGCCCCATTCTGTAATTGTTTTAGAAATTTTTATTTACATTTAGCTGGGGATATAAACCATGTTGATGACTTGCCATATTTGCTTCATCCTCTCAAATACTTTTCTTTGACTCCAGAAAGGGCCCTTAACCCTTTACTAAACAATCCCTGGTTTTTACAACCCTGAGATAGAAGCCTTTTGAAAACATCATGGGAAAAGGAGAAAATGCTGGTAACCAGCATTTTCTCCTTTTCCCACAATGATTTCTATCCTGCTGGAAACAAGTTTAGGGCCTGTTTACTTTGTTGTCTGCAAGTGCTTTGAATTTCAGTTATTTGGACCAGTTCACAATCCAGATGTTTAACAGATCTGAGAAAGAATCATTTTCAAAACACTATGATAAAAGGATAAATGTAGTTAAACAGCATTTTCTCCATTTCCAGCAATATTTCCTTTTGAAGACAAATACCATTACTTAATCCACATTTACTAAATGTGATCTGCTAATGCTTTCAGTTTTACAAAATCTAAAATTTTGTTTTGAATAGAGCCAAAAACATTTGAATTGATGTCTTTTTGCAATAGACAAGTCTCTATTTGTGCTGTATTGAGCTAAGTATTGCTCATTGCTTTATAGCAACCAGACCTTTTCTTTTCCTTTTTTTAGAGTGATGTTTTGTAATTCTTTGGTTGTGTTCATCAATCTAAATTTGATCAAAGCTCTGTCGTAGAATTGATTAAAGTCATAACAAAGGGATTTAATTTTCTCTTACTGTTAAACTTCATGTTGATTAACCCATTACTACACTATTCCTACTTTTGACGACTCTGAGAAAGAAGCCTTTAGAAAACATAGTGGGAAAAGGAGAAAATGCCGGTAACCAGCATTTTCTCCTTTTCCCACAATGTTTTCTACTCTTCACTAAACAAATTTCAAATTTTCAGTCACTTATTTTGTCGTCTGCAAATGCTTTCAGTTTAGACATTCCTAAAATATTGTCGTTTGGTAATGAGTTAATTCTATGTGACAAAGAAATCACAGGTTTGAAAAAGAGTGTTATGCATTATATGTATTTTTAATGAGACTCCCAGAATGTATGGAAAGATACACTTGCTGCTTTGATATAGATGGAATACTGTTGTAAATGAGATGAATCACCACACATAAAACTATTGTATCTGAAGTGTCACTAAATTTCTGTACCATAGTAAATCCTATATTTTTACAATCAGGAGAAAGGTAGCTTTCAAAGATATTGTGTGAAAAAGAGAACATGATGATAACCAGGATTTTCTCCTTGTTCTGTGGTGCCATTTACCTCACCAAAGGCAGATTCAATCAACTATATTTTGCATTCTTTCTGCACTTCTTTGTCTAGAATTTATTTATGTAGTAAAGAGTTAAATGCACTTTCAGGTATTTACTGGCAACTCCCAAACATGTATGAAAATTGCCCAACACCAGGTGCAAAAAGTGATGGCACTCGTAGCCCAGCACAAGTCTGGAGTACCACAGTTCCTTGACCTTCTGAATGCCGTTGTCAAGGTTGAGGAATTGGATCTTCCATTAAAACGTAACCAAGGTTTTGTTATGACATATTTCATGCAGTTTAGAGCAGATGTGGCCCAGCTAATTGATCAGGATGAAAAATCCAGGTACTTTTATAACTCTGTTTTTGTTGCTTCAGAGCCATGTATTTGACATTAAATTTTGTGATTGAAATTCAATGTATACAGGCATTTTCGAGACCTTTAAAAAGCTCTTGCAAGTTACATATAACATAAATATTTGAAGGAAGGAAATATTAAGTGCATAACCCTTTTGACGACCTTGAGGCAGAAACCTTTTGAAAACATTGTGGGAAAAGGAGAAAATGCTGGTAACCAACAAAATTTTAGATTTTTAAAAACTAAAAGCAAATTTCAATTTTTGAGTCACATTTATTTTGTCCTCGGCAAAATTTTAATGCTTTCTATTGGACAAGCCTAAAATATTGTCATTTGGCAATGAGTTAACAGTAGAGAAAACATCATGGGAAAAAAATCAATTTGTTGTCTCAAGTAATTGCTAAATTTGGAAATTAAGAAATGTGCCTCGCTGTCGCTCAGTATTCATGGCATTTTTGTTCAGTATGTTAGGCCAGTATTTTTGCTCTGTGACTGACATAAGTTTTGTTTCAAATTGTCAAGGAAGAACCATAAAGGGTTTGAAATAAGTAATGACATGGAACAAGATACTGCCAGACTAATTTCTGATCTTTAAACCAAAATATTGTATAAATTTTGTCATTTCCATGGAAAAATATGAATGAGTTTCTTTCATAAACATTTTTTTCTTTTTTTTCAGAGAGAGTATTCTGACTATGTCCAGTAATGATGATTTAAACTTTCTGATAGCAATGGTGGACCTACTTGCAACATGCGCAGAGGCATGCATTTGATTTCTATTTTCTTTTTTTCTAATGTTTGTTATCTTGTTGAAAACATGGTTATGATATTTAAGCCTTTACCACACATCAAAATTTTAGACCTTTCCAAATTGAAAGGAATTGCAGGATAACAATTTCAAGGTAACTCAAGTGATGAAATTTTCTTTGATAGGGAAGAAAACTTTGTGGGAAAAGGAGATCAAGACTGTAAACTTGTATAACAATCAGTGTATGGAAAACTGGCTTAGTCATGGTCACTTCAGTAAGTCATCTCTCTAATGGCTATACTACTTATTTACAGGGAGAAAACAGGTTTATAGAATCCATCTGCCAGACAATTTTCAAGATTCCTGAGCTACTGAAAGTGATGAACAATCCAAATATCAGCGACAATTTGAAGCGGCCATTTTTACGCTTTTTTCTATGGGTATATCTGAACACGGCTAGTGGTATGATAGAGAGCGGTGCAGGGGATATTCCCCATGATCCGTAAGTAATATGTTACTCACTGGAAGGTATTATATTGCACTTAATTAATTTCTTTAAAGCCCATGCAACTATGCCTAAAGAAAAATCCTTTTTGAACTCTTTACCAAACAACAGAATTTTAGACTGGTCCAAATTCAAAGCATTTGCAGATGACCAAATGAAAATGACTGAAAATTTGAAAATTGTTTTGGAAAGGGAAGAAGACATAGTGGGAAAAGGAGAAAATGCTGGTTACCAGCATTTTCTCCTTTTCCCTCAATGTTTTCATAAGGCTTCTTTCTCAGGGTTGTTAAAAGCCGGGATTGTGTGGTAAAGGGTTAAGTTTTGAATTTCAGGCTTTGTTTTGTATATAACACATTACATGTATTTATTTAGTATCAGTTTTCTTGAAAATTGTTCTATTAGGTTAAAGGATGGCATTTTTTCTCAAGAAGTTTGCTTTTTTTCGGGTTGTGAAAAATATCATATGTAAGGAAAATATCTCATACAAATGAATTTTAGACTCTTTCATTTTACAAAAGTGTAGAAGGAATATCAGAATAAATGACAAAAATTAACTGTTGTTGTTTGTTTCTATGTAATGCCCCCGGGTAGCTTAGTTGTTCAAGTATTGGACTTGTGATCTGATAGTTGTGAGTTCAATACCCAGTCGAGGCAAACTTTTTGGGTAGGTCCACTTACTCCCATGAAATGAACTAAGCTATTAAAAAAGTGTTCAATTCAAATACAATGGATCAATTGTTTCCATGTAAGATCAAGTTTTAATATCACTTTTACCACCGAGTCACAACTTTGAGTTAGAGCATAGGACTATCAGTCTAGAATGCTTGGCCGTAAGACTGTAAAATTGTTAAAAGCTATTAAACTTCTACCACAAAATCTTGAGTTTTAACTTGCCTGATGAAGACGGATCTTACAAAAAATGTGAGGAGTGAGAAGAAGCTGGTAAGAAGCATTTTCTCCATTCTCTCAATCATTTGAGCTACATTTGATTTCTTGTCTGTCTTTTTGTTTGCTAAAGAATTTTTGTTGTGAAAATATTGCTTTCAAGGAAATCTGTGTCTTAAGTTGAAATGAACACAATGTGAAACTCCATACATGTTCTTTACAGAGCAATGTGGGGCTACTTGAACAGCTTAAGTGGAACTCTAGCTGAGCTCACAGAATTTTGTAGACATAATGGGGATATTGTAAAACAGTTGCTTAAAAAACCACCTGCTAAAAGGTAAGAACAAACACTTTTTTTGCTGGCTATATCTGCAATTACTATAATTATTATATGTTGTAAAGTATGGTCAAATTTTTGTAAAAATTTGTTTCAATTTATTGATTTAATGTTGATTTTTTTTTCATAAACCTGATTGTATGTAGTAAAATCTGAATGTGTCTAATTTTGAATTAGTTGTATAATTCTTTACCAAACTACAAAATCTTATACTTGCAACTGTTTTAACATTGCAATAAAAGCTTATCTGCATTGTTCTTATTTGGATTGCTACATTGCATCGATTATGGTTGCTTCATCATCATAGTAAGGGAAGCTCCATTAGTACAGTTGGTAGCATACAAAACTTAACTCTTTACCAAATGATAAAATTTTAGACTGGTCCAAATTCAAAGCATTCGCCAATGACAAATTCATTTTGGCCGAAATATTGAAATTAGTGTTTGAAGGTGTAGAAAACATTGTGGGAAAAGGAGAAAATGCTGGTTACCAGCATTTTCTCCTTTTCCCACAATGTTTTCAAAAGGCTGTTTTCACAGGGATTGCTGTTTCCAAATTCCAAGTTGGCCAATTTCTTTCTGTGGATTGATGATACCCATTGCTACACGATTCATTTCTTTGTCATTACTGAGCATTGTTTTTATTCCATGGGAAAGCAGCCAGTTTCTTTGGAAAGTTATTGTACAAATTGTACTGTTTTCATTAATCTACCAAATGACAAATTTATAGACTGGTCCAAACTGAAAGCTTTTGCAGACAACAAAATAAATGCGACTGAAAAATCTAAATTTGATTTGGGAAGGGTAAAAAACATTGTGGGAATAGCAGAAAATGGTAGTTACCAGCATTTTCTCCTTTGTCCACAATGTTTTTTTAAAGGGCTTCTACCTCAAGGTTGTCAAAAGTCGTCATCATGTGGTTAAGGGTTAAAAAAAAGTCTATGAAAGCATTGCCACCTCAATATGAGTCGAAATAAATTTGCTGTATAGACCATACAAACAAACTACTATTCATGATTTACTTTTGTTACCATAGTGATATCATAGCCACCATTATGGATATTGTATTTGTTCTTTTCTGCATTGTCATCATCACCATCATTGTCATCTTCATCATCATCATGATGTTGTCAGATTTCTCTGTGTAGTAGCATCCTTACTGTAAATGATAACTGAACTAGTACATTACTGTGCTTAATATATTTTGCATTTCATTTACAGACTTGCCAACAAAAACTTTTGTCAACCTTTTTGCACACAATCCAACCTTTCAACTACCTTGATGAAAAAGTCTTTTGAAAACCTTGTAAGAAAAGGAGAAAATGCCGGTAACCAGCATTTTCCCCTTTTTCCACAATGTTTTCTTGCCATTCAAAGATAAATCTCATCATTTGAGTTTTATCTGGTTCGTCATCTGTAAATCTTTTGAATTTGGACAAGTGTAAGATTCTGCTTTTTGGTCAGTCTGGAGGTAGTTATCAGTTAAACAGATTTTTTTTTGTAATACTGAAAATTTCCCACTTAGTTGATATTTTGTTTGCATTGAATTTTTAACTATATTTTCTCTAAAGATTTTTTATTTCTGTATTATTTTACCTTGATTTTGCTTCCTTTTGATTTATTTTGCTCTTTTTCTATCATTTCTTTTTTAGCTCCTCAAGGTCAGTATGATAGTTTACTTATTTCAAACCAATCACTGTAAAGTAGCGAAATAATAATAATTTGTTCTCTGCTGTTTTCTTTTCTTTTGCATGATTTTGTGGATGTGAATTGCTGTGCAAATGAAGGCACGAAATGCCATTGATTTTAGTGTATCTGAACACAAAGTGCTCTAGGTCTTGGGATGGCTCTCTGTCCATAACCTTTTGACTTCCATATATTTCTCTGTCTGTCCTTTTGTCCTAACCAAACAGGCGGCAATAAGACAAGACTACAATTAGATGCAATACCAAGCTATACAGCGGGTGAGATTTAAGTTCCCCCACAGTTTAGGGGCAAACTGAATTCTGTGCTTTATTCTAGCCTGCAATGATGAGTGATTTTGGATCATCATTGTATTCCTGGGTGTTATAAGAGCAAACTTGACCAGTATCATAACTTTTGTCTTGTCTTGTGTCTTAAAATCACAAGTATTAATTTGTATCAAATCCTTTATGATTGCTCTTCACCCAGAAACATTGTTGTATGTAAGGAATACTGTGAAGACAACCTAAACTACACAATATCTTTTATAAGTTGATGTTATTATCCCCAGCCAAAGGCAAAGGGATATAGATTTTGCATCATCCATTTGTTCATCCTTCCATGCATCCATTTATCAGTCCGTCCACCAAGATACCTTGAGAGATCTGTGACCAATTTTGATGAAACTTTACTTATGTGTTCCTTATGATAGTTGGCAGAAAGCTCACCTGAGTACAACATGCTCAAGGGGAGCATTTAGGATCATCCAGTGGCTGTCATAAGTTGTCCCTCATGCACCTTCAATAATACTTTAAACATCAATTCATACTAATCTGCTTGGCCAATTTGGACCAAACTTGGCTGGAATGTTCTTTGGGAGATCCTCTTTAACTCATTACCAAACAACAAAACTTTGGACTAGTCCAAATTGAAAGCACTTGCAGACAACAAAATAAAAGTGACTGAAAATTTGAGATTTGTTTTGTGAACAGTATAAAACATTGTGGGAAAAGGAGAAAATGCTGGCTACCAGCATTTTCTCCTTTTCCCACAATGCTTTCTATAGGCTTCTTTTTCAGGGTCGTCAAAAGTCAGGATTGTGTGGTAAAGACTTAAAGATTGTTCATAGAATTTGATTCTAGTAAAAACTTTTTGGAAATTTTCATCCGTTAAGAATAACAGCAAATTGTTAGCACCTGCATGTGGTGCTCTTGTTCGACTTATATGTTTAGTTACTATCCAGCAGGTGTTTTTTTCAAGAAATTGTCCATGGGTGATCTATCCAACAATTTATTTGCAGAATTCTAATTCATCAAAATCATTGCTATGATGATGATTGTAGGGGTGGTGACAGATTTTGAAATGACTTTTACAGGTGACCTTTTCAAAATTGCTTGGCAAAATAATGATTTTGTTTCCAAAGTTTCAATACCTCAAAATAAATTGGCTATGGTCCTCTCAAAAATTTAGATGAGCGATCCAGGGCCATCTTGACCCTCTTGTTTTTTTTTTTTTTTTAATGTAATGGCTTATGGAAAAAAGGTGGCCTTGATGTATATTTTCATTATTGACCACATATCTCTCTAACTGCTGGACAAAATTTCATGAAACTTCATAATTATTAATATTGCTTATCATTAGCCACAAACAATCATTATTTGTTTTTATTTAATGAAATACCATGTCATGAAAAAAGGGGGGATGACTGTATGATTTCATAATGGGCATGATATGATTGTACATGCAAAACAAAATACCTCTAAATGTTAATATCAAAAAAGGTCTTTTTCAAGGGGATATCATTTCAACAAAATAATTTAATGTTTTTACAATCACCATTTTATCAAAATGTATTTCTACCCCAATTTAGATTAAAGAAGTAAGTTAAACGAACATAACCCCTTTTACCCGAGTAAATCAACTAAGTCTTTGTGTTACTTATTAACTCTTCATACCAATTGTAATGCATACTCTTGCTTTATTGTATTCCATATTTCCAAGGTTTTTCTCTCTCATTTCACAGTGATTCACCGGAGTCGGGAGCAAAAGCATTCAGTCCCTTTCGGTATGACTGATATTTGCTTATGAATATATAAATACAACTGCAGAATGCCTTGATTGCACCAGATTTTGTAGAGTAGCAATTTCAAACCAAACTAACCATCTAACACCCTCTCTATACAGACTGTTTTTTTGTCCCATGAGGATATTGTAGTTAAATGTGCATGATAATGCCAATATGTGTCATCTAGATATAGAAAGAGGGGTATTTTCAGAGGCTCAACTTTTGATTTTGTCAAACAACCTGGGATTCAAAATATTTCACTCTACGTGGCAGTTATTTGCTTATGTGTACAGGTCTACAAAAATCAGTAGAACAGTAGGAGGTTCATTAGACTTTGCCTACATTTTGAGTATAAACTATCTGAATGGAAACTGAAATGATAATTTGTCTAGTTTAAACATTTTTGTTGTATAAGTTGTAAAGTACAACTTTGTGACTCAAGGGGATTGCTTCCTAACCAGTACTTGTGTAGTAGCATAGACATTTTCAAGAGTTGTCCCTGCTTAGGCTGGAATCGAACCATGAACCTTTGATTTGAAAAAACTTCACTGTAGCTGTCTTCCACAACAGATGATAATGCCATGGTCCAGATAGAGAGAGTGATTTTGATTTCAAAATTTAAAATATTAATTTCTCTCAACTAAACCCTATGTTGTGGGAACTCATTAGAATCGTCTCATTGAGATGGTTCTAATGAGTACCCACAACATAGGGTTTGGAAGAGAAACAATGGATTTAGATAACCATCACTCCCTCTTATCTGGAGCCTTGAGCAATGATAATTATTTGAAATACATTTACAGTGACACACCAGTAACATATAAAGACAGGCTACCTCCATTAGAACTTGGACTGAGTCTGGTGTAAGTCATAAGTAAATCACACAATGCTTTATTTTTGCCCCACCTCCTATTGGGTTTGGACCACATAGGCTCTGCCTCCTCTTGGTGTGGCGTAGTATTACCCTGCCCATTATAGGAATGGCAATATTCTTAATTTCAAATATTCTTAATATGTTTTGTAAATATCACATTGTAACTGTACCTGTGTATTTTAGATGTGATGTGACTTTTGTTACCCTGTGTGATGTATGCAAAGTTTTATTTGCTCATTGTCACCAGAATGATCATAAGATGTAATTAAAAAAAAAAAATTATCAACACTGTTTATATTCCATTATAGCTAAAACATATGATAACATTGTTACAGAAGGAATCATTGCTCATTAACCTTTTTCCACTCAGTCTTGAAGTTTGACGACCCTGAGGACAAAGCCTTTGTAAAACATTTAGGGAAAAGGAGAAATGCTGGTTACCAGCATTTTCTCTTTTTTTCACAATGTTTCCTATCGGTTCAAAAACAAATTTTATCAATGGGGAAACTTTCATAAATTATGACCACAAAATTTAGTGCTATTGATCTGGACAAGTGTGCATATTTCTTGTGTGGTAAGGAGAAATACATCTAGCAGTTTGTCCTTTAACCACAGCGTTTCTTCCATGCAACAGAACAAAAATAAAGACAAGCAGTAGGACCTGATTTTAATTAATTACTTTGTTCATTAGATCATATGATTGTATTGTATAAAGCATAATTAGGATCATTAGTTATCACAATGATAAAGCTAATGTTAATGTATTAGATGTGACAAAAGGATACAAAATATTTTTGATTAGCATCTTTATCCACAGTATTATCTATTGCTAGATGAGAGTTTAACCCATCACCAAGTCATGCCTTGTTTCAATGACCCTGGGGTCAAAATAACCATACCCTTGGGTCTCAACTTTTAATCTTTTGAAAATCTATTTCATTTGAAACCATTTGGCCTAGAGTTGTATATTGGTATGTATAGTTAGAATTTGTTAGACAGTAGAGCGATATAGGGGCCAGCATGGTCCTCTTCTTTTTAACTGCTTACAAAATGACAAAATCTTGGACTGGACTTAAATGAAAGCTTTTGCAGATGACAAATGTTTCTTAAATGAGGTTACCAGCATATTCTCCTCTTCCAACAATGTTTTGAAAAGGCTTTGTCCTCAGGGTTGTTGACAGTCGGGATTTTGTAGTAAAGGGTGAAGAAGTGATTTGTTACAAAATAGAAAAAATCAGTTGCTGGTGATACCATAATTATATTCAATTCTTACATTTGTTCTGTACAATTTTGCCTATGATAGAATAGAAATTGCATGTGAGCAAACTAGACTAACTTGAAAATGTGTCCCCCCCTCACGTCCACCCACCTTTAGTTGAATCACTGTGTTTTCTAATGGCAATATTTACATGTTCTTTCTTATTGTTGTTACCATTAAATTATCAACTAACTTTTGAGCAGCTGATATGAAACTAGATTTCACCTGACTGGAAGCATTTCTACCATGTTGCTTTAGATAATACTTAGAAATTACTATTACTTTTGAATAATCTATTTGGCTGAATAATCTATTTGCTATCATTAGTATTTTTCAATGATCTTCAACCTGACTTGGTATCATGTCATTTGCATGATCATAATTATTGTGAAGTTGTGTTGGGTTTTGAAGTTATTCATTATGATGCAGAAGCCTCAGAAACATGTAATACAGTTAGGGGAGCTACCATTTCCGAGGGAGCATAGTTTGGGTTCATTGCGAACGAAACAATACTCCATTATGGATTTCATAGGGCAAAAATACCATTCCTTTACAAATTATGTTTATTATCTTTAACTCTTTAACACGTGAGAAATTTTTAGACTGGTCCAAATTGAAAGCGTTTGCAGACGACAAATAAAATGTGACTGAAAAACTAAAATTTGTTTTGGGAAGGGTAGAAAACATTGTGGGAAAAGGAGAAAATGCTGGTAACCAGCATTTTCTCCTTTTCCCACAATGTTTTCTACCCTTCACAAAACAGATTCCAAATTTTCAGTCACTTTTATCTCGTCGTCTGCAAATTCTCTCAATTTGGATAGGCCTAAAATAACGTTGTTTGGTAATGGGGTAAATGGAGCTTATATCCAGAGACAGATGACCCTATTGTAGGGGATGAAGGGGGGGGGAAGAATTCATGAGCCCACAACAGTCCTACTTTTTGACACAAGGTTCAGTTTATCTTTTTATCATTAATGCACTATGCCATGCAAGTCATTATGTAATTATAGATCCATAACTTAAATTTTGTCAATCAACTATAATTAAGGTCACATGGAATAGCCCTTTTACATGCAAAACTTTTAAGAACAGCAAAAAGGTTAGACCCAGGTCAGCCTGTACTGCATGTGCAGGCAGACCTGGGTTAATGATTATACCCCCCACAATGTAGTGGAGGGGGTTAAACTGGAATCGCCATAGCTGTCTGTCTGTCTGTCCATCTGTCAGTAGACACAATTTGTCCGGAGCAATACTCCAATAGTTTTTCACATACTGAACTCAAATTTTCACACTCTGTTCCTATATATGTGAAGTTGTGCATATGCAATTTTCATTAACCTGCTGCAGTTTGTTGCGGAATTATCTCCCCTTAAACTTTTTTCAACTCTTACCTTTGTACTAAACTATTTTGCATTCTGTGACAAAGACATGTTTTTGTGACAAGGAGCTGTTGGGGGGTATAATCATGTTTAGTGATAGCTTTATTTTTTACAGATGTATCAAATCCCCTTTTCACAGAGTATGATAACATGCTGATACAGATCAGCCGGTGGGAGGGGGAAATACATCAGCCTGCAACATTTTCAATTTCTAATAATGTAAGGCTTAGCAGGAGTGTAGCTGGGCATTTTATGAATTAATACAAATATGACCCGTCACACGAAAAGAGACTATCTGGGAATTCTGCACAGTAATTAGATGAAAACAAATCAACAATAGTAAAGGTCAATTTATGCTGATAGCTCAAAAATGATTGTATAGCAAAGAAGAATGACCCTTTTCATTCCATAAATATCATAAAAGCGAAAAATGTCAACCCTAGTCAGACTGCATATTTGCAGGGTTGATACTTTTTGCAGTCCCCAGAAGGTCCCTTTTTGTGTGACAGGTCACAAATGTGAAAAGAAAGAAAAAAATTAATTTAGGCATTTTAGAACATGAAAAATGGGCTTTGTGGTTTCAAATAAATCTGCGTAATTTATATTTTTTGTGTTTATGGGTTCAACATTTTGTAGATCATTATTTTATCTTTATGAAAAGAGTTCACAGGATATCAATGTTATGGGAATTTTGGAGTCATGCATGTGACATACTAGCATTTGTCTCTCGACACCACTTATCAGTGTCCTTTTTTTACTTGCAAATTATGTAAATAACTTTTTATATCAGTGCTTTCAGCCAAGCAATTGGCACCTGAATGTGATGTTTTTATATTTCAGTGAAAGAGGGGTAGATAGAACAGAGAAGATGAGAGGTTCCCTGCATTATCTTTTTGATGCTGTCATGCCTTTCCTCCAGGTACAGTATGTTTGAATACTGATCTTAACTCCTTATCACGCTGCGAAATTTTAGACATGTCAAAATTGAAAGCATTTGCTGATGACAATTTCCAGTGTGGCTCAAATGATGCAACCTAAGTTTGATAGGGGAGAAAACATTGTGGGAAAAGGAGAAAATGCTGGTTACTAACATCTCCTTTTTCCACAATGTTTTCAAAAAGCTTCTTCGTCAGGGTCGTTAACTCTACTGTACAGCAAAGTTTTAAACTTTCCTTAAGTTGAATACTTTTACAGACTTAAAGAATTACTTAGGGTCAAAATTGTAAACAGAAGAATTTGCAGTCAACAATTTTAGACTGTGTTAAATGGAGAAAATGCTCATTATGAGTATTTTCTCTTTTTTCCACAGTGTTTTCAAACACTTTAAACCTAAAAGCCGTAAAAACCAGAGCTTATCTTGGAAAGGGTTACTGTATATGGGATATCATCGTTTAACCCTTAACCAAACAATCCCTGGTTTTACAACCCTGAGGAGGAAGTCTTATGAAAACAATGTGGGAAAAGGAGAAAATGCTAGTAACCAGCATTTTATCCTTTTCTCAAAATGTTTTCTACCTTTATCAAAGACAGATTTCATCATTTCAGCCACTCGCATGATATATATCCAGACTCAAGTTTTAAATTTTGAGTCATTTTTATACTGTCATCTGTAATTGCTATGAATTTGGGCTAGTCCAACATTTTTTCGTTTGGTAAAAAGTTAACATTTTTTTTATTTCAGATTTTCTGCAGGAATTACTATCAGATTGACAGTTCTATGTATCCACAGGAACCTCAAGATATGGACAATCTGGCTCTTAAATTCAAAGTATGTACATGACATTCAGACATTTCGGATGCACAAAGACATTTAACCCTTTACCACACAATCACAACTTTTAACGACCCTAAGAAAGAAGCCTTTAGAAAACACACTGTTTTCCATCCTTCAAAAAACAAATTTCAAGTTTCAAGTCACTTTTATTTTGTTGTCTGCAAATGCTTTGAATTTGGACAAACCTTAAATTTTGTCGTTTGGTAATGAGTTAACCCTTTACCACACAATCACGTGTTTTGATGACTCTCAGGGAGTAGCCTTATGAAAACATTGTGGGAAAAGGAGAAAATGCTGGTAACCAGCATTTTCTTCTTTTCCTACAATGCTTTCTACCCTGCTAGAAACAAATTTCATTTTTGAACTACTTCTATTTTATCGTCAGCAGATGCCTTCAATTTGGACCAGTCTTATAATTTGTGGTTTGGTAAAGGGTTAATCCTGTACCAACAATCCTTAGTTTTAACAATGCTTATCTTAACCTTTGATAGAAACTTCAGAACAATAAAAGATTTTTTTTCCTTTTCCCACAATGTTTTCAAAAAGCTTCTTTCTTAGGGGCGTCAAAAGTAGGGATTGCATGGTAATGGGTTAAAGCAAAGTCAATGGTTGAAAATGAGTTAAATTATAATGGCTTTCATTTCTATTTATTCCATTTAACCCTTTACCCCATAAGGCATTCCTATGTCATCTATAATTGACCATAAATAACAGCAAGGATAAAGCCGTTTCTTACGTGTAAATGACACCTTTTGATATATTATCCATATTTAACAGGAGTTCTTGGAAGAGATTGCTCCACTGGTCAGTATAGAGAGACAGATGCAGAACTTGATCTCATGTATGAGTGTATTATTTTCCTCTTCTACACTGTCTATTGAAGAAATGGAAGAATTTCAGGATAGATATGGTCAAGGAGTCAGTGGTCAAGATGTCCGTAGTGATGCTAGAAAGGTCAGTATAGAACAAACCAATACAATAACTCATAACACGCCTAGATCAATAACGGTACCCAATAAGTTAACTCGTAACACGCGTGGACCAATAACGGTACCCAATAAGTTAACTCGTAACACGCGTGGACCAATAACGGTACCCAATAAGTTAACCCGTAACACGCGTGGACCAATAACGGTACCCAATAAGTTAACCCGTAACACGCGTGGACCATTAACGGTACCCAATAAGTTAACCCGTAACACGCTTGGACCAATAACGGTACCCAATATGTTAACCCGTAACACGCGTGGACCAATAACGGTACCCAAAAAGTTAACTCGTAACACACGTGGACCAATAAAGGTACCCTTGCAAAGAGTGTAGATCAGGATCTCACTGATCAGCATGTGCATGGTTGGATCATTGATTTTTACAGTCTGATATATTGATAAATATACTCTAGACTGAACAGCTGTGTTGATTGTGCTTTCAGCCAGTTTTATGCACTACATGAATATAAACATTTCATTTACCTTGCCAAGACAATGAAATTGTTTGGTAATAAATTTAGACTGAAAAAGCAGGATGCTGACTTTCCATCATTAGGATCTGAATTTCACTCTTAGCAGGGAAAAAAAAACAAAAATACCACAAAAATAATCTGCTGGAATTTAAATCTGTGACTGTCTAAACCATAGTTCTGGAACTTTGCAGAGCTGTCAGCACAAGGAATTATCCATTGTGTATTAAATATATTTGACCCTAGCTTTGTTACTCAATAATATTTACCCCTTGCTCACATGAGCAATGGTGACATCTCTTTCTAAGGATGCATATCAGCCAATAATTTAGATTAGCTGATATTCATACATGATAAATTAATTAAGAAATAACCTCCTTTCTACAATGGTTTATTGTTCAATAAATGACAGTTGTGAGTTATGAGGGACAATAAAATATCCACAAGGCTGATAGCCCATGTGGTTTATTCATTGCACCTCATAACTCACAATGCGGCTTATTGAACCATAAACGAAGACAGAAGATTACTTCAATTCTAATATGACCCACACATAATCAAAGGAAAACAAGCTCATATGTAGAATAAAAATGCAGATGCAGATTATAATCCATTGAATAACTTACTTTGTACAGCATGACATCACTCTATAATTATGGAATGATGTCACTCTACCTAGAATAACTTAGATTTTATAACCCTTTCACTGCACTGTGTTTATAGAGCCAGATTAACATGTCAAATTAGAATATGCCTTTTATGATGGGATTCATCTTGGAAAGTGTTTAACCCATTACCACACAATCCCTACTTTTGACGCCCCTGAGAAAGAAGCCTTTTGAAAACACTGTGGGAAAAGGAGAAAATGCTGGTAACCAGCATTTTCTCCTTTTTCCCTCAGTGTTTTCTACCCTTCCCAGAACAAATTTCAATTTTTCAGTTACCTTTATTTTGTCGTCTGCAAATTCTTTTAATTTGAACCAGTCTAAAATTTTGTCGTGTGGTAAAGAGTTAAAAAAGTGGGGGGGTGGGAGGAAGGGAGAAAATGGTGATCACCAGCTTTTTTTAGTGTTTTCATCAGTCAGCTTTTGCAAGGTTGGACGCAGAATTATTTGATAAAAGGTAAATTCTGTGTATTTTACAGTCTTATGAAGAATACTATGAAGCTGAAGAGAGCATTAATACACAACTGAATGTGTTTGCGGTGAACATGAAGACAGCTTATGGAGGTATCAACGATGTCCAAACTCAGATAGGGTACTCCAGCAAAAAAGGTAACAGAAAGGATTTAAGACCCGGGTCCCTATTCACCAATCAGTATTAAGAATATTTTGAGTCTTATTATTTGAAGTTTTCTGTATTTGACAGTAACACAATTCCTGATTGGCTAAACAAAATGGTTTAGCCAATCAGGAGTTGTGCTACTGTCAAATACAGAAAACTCTAGAGAACGAGACAAAAAATTTTCTCAAAGAATGGTTATTGAATTTATATCCAATTCTAAATAAATGACACTACAGTTAAACCTGTCTAAAAAAGCAACCAGTGAAAGAACTCAAAAGAAGTTTCTTTCCCCTCTGCCATAGACACAAGTTTAGACTCCTACATATTAAAAAAAAATGGCAGACAACAATTTGAATTTTGCCAAAACAATTGAATTTCTCACTGAAATTGTAGGAAGCATTATTGGTAAATTAAGAAAATTCTGGGTAAAAGCCCAGTCGCTTTTTCCCCACAATGACTTCCAAGTCTTTTTTGTCTTGGTCATTACAACTAAGGGTTTGAAAGAAAATCCAAATGCTGGGTACTAGCATTTTCTTCTCTTCTATTAAATGTTTTGAAAACTGCCTTACTTCAGGGTCTCTAAAACACAGGATGGTAAATGGATATGTATCATACTTTTGACATATAATTTTCTACACTTTTAACTCTTTACGGAACGACAAATTTTTGGACTGGACCAAATTTAAAATGTCTGCAGACAACAAATCAAATCTTGGTAACACAATGATTTCTGACTTTGATAGGGTAGAAAGTATTTTGGGAAAAGGAGAAAATGCTGGTAACCAGCATTTTCTCCTTTTCCCACAATGTTTTCTACAGGCTTCTTTCTCAGGGTCGGTTAAAGTCGTGATTGTGTGGTGAAAAGTTAACCCTCATCTTGCTAGACAACTAAAATTTAGTTTACATTTGATATTAAAAACTGAAATATTGCTATTTCAAAGTTGCATTTTTTGGGAATAATATCAGACAAAGTAGATCAAAGATCAGATTGCAATTTGATCTTGATCTGCACTGTCCACAAAAAGTTGGTGAGAAATTAGCAGCTTAAGGTTTAAAGGAAAATCTGTTTTTTGCCACAATTAATTTGCCACCTACAAGTATGGATAGTTTTTTTTTTTCATCTATAAGTTAATATTTTCTTGTTGGTATTTCTTGTATGGGAATGCAGGTGAAAGAGGAGCCCCACCAACCAGAGGTCAATATGCAAAACTGAGTTTTCTCTAACCTTCACAAATCTAATACTTTTCCAGATTCCAGATTTTTCCAAACATTACATTGTCATTAACCACTATAATCATCACATAGATTGTTTGCCGTTTGTTTGTTGTTTGCAATATTTAGCCATGTGAAAATGGAGCTATCCTCAGCAGAAGCCATTATAGCATACAGTTTTCTCTGACATTTACGTTTTAAACGATTATGTTTCCAGAATGATCTAAATGTCATATGATTGTTGTTTACTACTTTTATGCTCCACAAATTGTTTGTTTTGGTGTGAAAAATACTTTATCTCGATATGTAAGGGAGCCCAATCCATTACAGGTCAGCCTGAAAGATGATATCTTTCTTGTCTTTGCGATCCCAATTGTTCCATATTGAACTGAAATCTATTGTTCTTGTCAGTGAATCCTGTGATGACTGTAAAAAGTATGAATCTTAAACATTAACTTCACCATGAATAAGGAACCCCACCCACTTGATGTCAATATAAAGAAATAATTTTCTAACGCTTAGAATTACATACTAGTGTATTACTTTCTGGTCTCATACACGAATCAATATTTGACCGAAGTTATTTCTTCTTGTCTGTTCAGTATTCAAACAGGGTTTTTTGAGCAGTATGAAACATGCTCTCCATGTTTTAAGCCCATTTTAATTCAAAATAGTGCATTAAGAGTGAGTCATTGTAACAGAAAAAATTATCTTGATTCAGCCAAACTAGTGTGTACACTATGATAAGTGAACATCATTTCATGCTTTCCGGTAGGATATCAAGAAAAAGCAGTGAAAATATTTTTTGGATATTACATGGGTATGACCGGTGAAAATAACAATTTTCATGTCATGAACACCATCGGTGATACTTTCACGAGTGGTGCAGCCACAAGTGAAAATACTACCGGTGGGTTTACTCAGTGAAATGAATTTTGATCTTTCACCGTAAAAGAAAATCCCGTATTTACTGTTCTGTTATATTTGGGTTTATCAGAGCTGCAGTCATTAAACTTAGAATAAAGCCAGAATTTAGATTAGTCATTGAAGAATTTAGAATAAAATCTGAATTTAGATTGGTCATTGAATACAGCCTTAAGACTTACACAGTTTGAAACAAGTGTATGCTTGAAAAAGTCCTCCTTTCTCGTAAATATTACAAATGTCATTTTAAACCATGTATGAATCATTACAGAATACTCAGAGGTGGGTGGGGATGAAGAATTACCACTAGGAGCAGAGTTTCAGGCCCATATTAACAGTTTTATAAACCCTAGTGCAAAAACAGCCATGGAAAAATACAAACTGTCGGAGAAATTGGTTAAGCAGTTGGCGTAAGTAATACACTTCACCTTTTTTTAACCATTGAAATCATGTTGTATTTTTTCAAAATTATGTAACTTGAACATATTTCTTAACTAACAGTATTTGAACATCATTTCTTAATTATACACATGGGACATTATTTCAAAAGTATGTAAGCTGGATATTGTTTCAGAATATGTTACTTTGACTTTATTTTGTAGATAACAGCACTAAGACTTTACTTTAAAATTATGTGCAGAACCAAGAACATTATTTATAAATCATTTAACATTGAAATAGTTTTAAAAAACATACATACATGTAAGCTGGACACTATTTCGAAATTGTTACCAGGACATTATTTCCAGATTGCATTTTTCTTTCTATTGATTTCAGAATATCCACAACACTCACAAATCTGAATGAGAAAGAGAGGATAGAGCAGTTAGAGCTGGATATTAAATGTATGCAGTTATTGCGTGGTATGATACATAATGAGGTAATCAAGTTGCCCGATGATTTTGAAAGTGATGTCAAAGCATCGAAAAAGTAAGAGACTATGATAATTTAAGAACACAACCTTAAGCCATCCTACGATGGGAGTATGTGCACTTATTCATATAATTAATTAACTATTACACTTTGTCTGATTCTCCAAGACTTTCTATATTTTATTGTAACACAAATTTCAGTTTGCCTGACCAAACAGCCTAGCCACTCAGAGGTTGTGTTACTTTCAAATTTAGAAAATTCAGTAGAATAAGCCTAAGAGTTTTCTTAAACATGGGAGGTGACTGTGGATCCTAGAATGTTTTCGGGGATATACTGGAATCAGCCTGTGTGTCCATCTGTGTGTCTGTCTGTGCACAAAATACTAGTAATTGCCGCTCTCTATCTAAGCGCTGGCGGGGGTATTAAGTCACATTCAGTGACAGCTGCAGTTTTTAACTGGATATACCATACTTTTATGCCGTTACATTGAATATTCCTCCAGAAAGGATTATATTCATAGCCTATGTAGACCAAATAGATTGCCATTTAAATATATTTCTTCTTTTTTTTCAGTTATTGAGATGCCTGAACAAAAATCACTTGAATTAGAATCATATACAAACATAACAGAGAATTTAGCCAGTGTTTATAACCAAAAAAAAAAAAAGTCCTTTTGCTTGTGGCAAATTCTCATTCTAATGAATATACTAAATGAATGATGTACCAATTACAACCTGTTGACCCTTTTCCAAGTAACAAATTTTAGATCTTCCATATTGAAAGCATTTGCAAGATGACAAACTTGAAAAAGAAAAAAATGATTTTGAAATTTCAATGGGGTAAGAAACATTGTGGGAAAAGAAGAAAATGCTGCTTAACAGCATTTTCTCCTTTTCTAACAATGTTTTCAAATGTATGAAAATACAGCATGGGCTTGTTCAGAGAAAAGCACTTTCACAATTTTAAGGTTTTGATTTGCCACAGATAGTTATGTTTCCTGAGCTCCTTTGACAATGTTGGTTATTCCTACATGTATACTTGGCTTAATTTACAGACAATTGAAGGTGATAGAGGATGTTCAAAATGCTCTTAATGTCTATGGAAGTATAGATGGAACACTGGAACATTTGTCACGGCCCTCAGATAGAGTGGTGAGAGAGCTCCTGGCCTTTCTAGCTGCTCTTCTGTTCAATGGGAATGAGGATGTTCAGGTATGTTTTACTGTTGAATAGCTTTGATTATGTAAAGATAGAAAGCAGGAAAATTTGTCATATGTTCTGATAGATTTATAATAAAACACTTGGCTATTGAGCCTTTCACATTCTGGATTACATCTCATAAGCAGGGACACTGTTTGGAACCACCTAAATGAATGTCTGAGTATTTCTTAGGATTAGTCTTCAGCAAAGGACAAAATTTTACACTCATCCAAATTCACAGCCGTTGTAAGAGCATATTACAGTACATGTGGTTCAGTTGACAAAACCTGACCCTAAAACATTGGTGGAAAAGGAGAAAATGCTGGTTACTAGCATTTTCTCCTTTTCCGACAATGGTTTCTTTCCCTGGGTTGGTAAACCATAACATTGTGTGAAAAAGGCTGACAGGAAGCAAATATGAAGAGAGATCTTTCACGGTTGTAAGAATTTGTTCTGCAGTAATTATTGACATAAAATAGATCATTTAATTCTTACACTAGTTGACTAGGTTTCATACTTGTCAGATTTTGAAGTAGTTTGTAGATGATCTTTTATGTCTGGCACAAATGATGGGATTTATCTTCAAAAGTGCTGAAAGTTTTGTGGGGGGAAAAGAAAAAATTGCTGGTTGGCAGCAGTTTCTCATTTTCCAACTCTGTGTTTAACCTTTTCCAGAATAATTTCTGTGCTTTGAAGCACATTCAGTTTGTATCTGCAAATGTTTTCAATTAAAAAAAGTCATGCACTAAAGGTTGAATAGAAGAAAACAATACTTAACCCTTACCATACAATCTCGAGTTTTTATGACTGTGAAAGAAGCCTTATGAAATCATTGTCGAAAAATGAGAAAATGCTGGTAACCAGCATTTCCTCTTTTTCCCACAATGTCTTTAAAACAAATTTAAATTTTGAGGAATATTCATTTTGCCACCTGCAAATTCCTACATTTTAGACTTGTCATATATTAAAGACTTAAAGTTATTATTTGTCTTAACCTGTCACCAAACGACAAAATTTAAGACTGGTGCAGGAAACAAAATAAACATAACTCAAAAATTGAAATTTGTTTCCAGCAGGGTAGAAAACATTATTGAAAAAGGAGAAAATGCTGGTTACCAGCATTTTCTCCTTTTCCCACAAAGTTTTCATAAGGCTTCTATCTCAGGGTAGTAAAAACAGGGGTTGTTTGGTAAAGTGTTAAATGTCACATACTGCTACCTCTTAATCATGGGTAGAAATTCTTGAAACCCAGGGAAATTAAGTGATAAATCTGTTTTTTTTTTTTAATTGAAATATTATCAGAGTACTAAGTGATACTCCAAAACAATATACTATGAGAACTGATATGTCAATAAGCTTACTCTTGACAAAATGAATGTTTCAAAAGTTTGTGTGAGAAAAAATAAAAGAAAAATTTCTCTTCCTCTTAGAATTGAGCTTATCCATGGGAGAAAGCAAGCCTCAGTTTGAAAAGGATTTTTTGTCTAGCTGTCAAGTTTACTGGTATGATACACTGGGTACTGCATGGATAGGTGTACTGGTACCCTAGTCATAACAAATTGCTGTTGACAGATATGTTAACCAATTACCACACAATCCCTACTTTTGACACCCCTGAGAAAAAAGCCTTTTGAAAACACTGGTAACCAGCATTTTCTCCTTTTCCCACAGTGTTTTCTACCCTTCCCAAAACAAACTTCGATTTTTCAGTCACCTTTATTTTGTCATCTGCAAACGCTTGCAATTTGGACCAGTCTAAAATTTTCTCGTGTGGTAAAGAGTTAAAACCTAAGTAACAAAATGTATATCAGCTACCCAAGATGCACATAATGCAATTTCAAGACTAGTTTTGCTGGAATATCACGGAAAGAAGCAGACAGCAAGGTTCTAAGATGAGATTGCATGTTTTGTGGTGTCTGATCTTGATCTATACTGTCTGCATAATCAACTTTGTCCAGCCTTAGTGTTTCAAGCGCAAGGCTGTAAATGAAAATACAAATAAACAAATGGTTTTCCAACGGTTGCCTGTTGATCTGAAAAGAAATTCTTATTTATTTATAATCTTCATATTTTAGAAAAGAAAAACACAAATGATAGTTAATGATTTAGAATTTACTTTAACCCCATAAACAGGACAGTATGTACCAGTTTTTCACTGGTACAAGAGAGGAGACATTTTTCTTTGCCATAAAAGACAGGTTCAGTCTATCTCAAGTGGCTACTAGAGAGAGGTACTTGTTACAAAAGAGTTTGATGCTACTCGGATATTTTGATAGATGTTTTATATATATAAACCAGTTTTGTATAACTTACAGTTTTTCTTTTCTTATAGTTCATAGTTTGCATGCTGTACTATTTATTCTCATATAATCTTCACAAACTTCTATAAATTTAGATGTTTGCTTGTATAATTTTCTTTAAATCTTTACTATGCAAATATGACTTTCTCCACCTCTTCCTGATGATGACTTTCTTGCTAATATGGAAAAAAGGTCAAATTACTGTAATACCCTCACAGTAGCCCTCTATATCATCAAAAAACATATTTTTCTTTCCCTCAGAGGTTTTCTTTACTTTTTGTTTCACTGCAATTTACAAAAAAAAAATGAAGATGGCCTCTGAAATTATTGTTTGCAAAGGTAAAAAAATACTGGTAAAATAATTTTTTCTCCCTTCTGTGCAATGTTTTCAAACCTTTTAGAGACAATCTGAAGCATTTGAACTGCAGTTACCTCCTTATCTGAAAATACTTCCAATTTGGAGAAGTGTACAACTTTGTCTGCTAGTAATGAATTTAACTCATATCCTGTTAAATAACTAAAATGAAATTTTGGATTTGATGATAAAAACCAAAACATTGCTATTTCAAAGTTATGTTTGGAGAATGATAATTATGTCCTTATTGGACAGTGCAGATTCAAGATCAGATCGGATCTTGATCTACAATATCCGCAAAAGGTTAGTGAGTTACGCTTAATAGTCAGAGGGTTAATACAGTTTTTGGCAAGCTTTGAAGAACACAAGTCCTGTACTTTAATGGATCACAGTATAGTTTGAACATTGATTGACCAAATTTTATTACACGCAATACAAGAGGAACATTTGATACTGAAAGGAGAGAAAAAAAAATATTTTTTTTCATAGTATGGAAAAAGCGCTAAACAGCAATGGCATATTTTCTGCCATCCTTTTTTTCTTCTTCTGTTTTCAAAATCTTTTGCATTCGTGTAAAAAGTCATATTTGCATTGTAAAAAGTAACTTTGCTTGTACATTTTATCCCCTTTCTTGGGCTTGTGTAGATAGTGTAGATCAAGATCAGATTGCAGTAGATTTTCCTTTTGCTTAGTTGTTTTCTATACCACACAATCCTGACCTTTGACCAATGTGAAGAAAAGGCTTTTAAAAACAGTGGGAAAAGGAGGTAATGCTGCTTACCAGCATTTTCTTCTTTCCCCTCAATGTTTTGTACCTGTCTTAATCCTTTCCCAAATGATACATTTTGGACTCTTCCAAACCGAAAGAGTTTGCAGATGACAATTTTAGATTTAGAGAAAATGGCAGAAAAGCTCTCCAAAAGGGTAGAAAATACTGTGGGGGAAAAAGAGAAATTGCTTGTTAAGGGCAATTTCTCCTTTTCCCACAGTGTTTTCAAAAGACTTTTACTGCAGACACGTAAAATAAAAACCAGGGCTTGTTTGAGAAAGGGTTAAACAGTGCTCTCAATAAGCGGACGTCGACGTACATTACGTCCAAATTTTTAGAAAAAACGTTGGCATTTTCCAAGTCGGACGTTTTTTTTAACGTCCATATTATGACAAAAACGTCCGAGAATTTCAACCCAGACGTTTTTTTTTTTAATGCACAGAGGGTTTGACGCGTGTTGAAAACTTCGATAACGTCCACTCAATGTAAGGAAGGCGCTTTACAAAGAGTCTCTATAGCCATGTTAAAGCGTTTTGGTGATCCAGATTACGGTGTACCGATGACAATTACACATATGCGATTGTTTATCCAATTTATGACCGGATTATGGTACCTGTTTAATTGGTCCATCAATTTAAGATTGCTTAGTAATCAATCGTCTTTAATTTGACTGCAGCGATAGAAATTAATGGATAAATGCAATTAATAGAGGCATGCAATCGAAGATCGGGGAATGTTTGTTTGCAAAAATGCAACGTGAAAGACATTCAAATAATCGAGTAGATCTAATAGATCTACTAATTATTTGTCCGACTCTTTAAAAAATCAGCAGATTATAGTTTCTTTACGCATTTCTTTTGGGAATTATGCAGCGTACTTAAGGATTTTTTTTTTTTAAGAATCATTGTGCGACGTGACCGTCGCTACGAAGGAATTCACGTCTGTCTGAAATTTATACGTGTCTTCCATAATCCACTAGGAAACTGAAAGAAATTCATGCACATCAAAGTACAAGATGGATGGTTTCACATGTTCACTTGGTTTGAAACAAATGACGAAAGAAATAGGCTGTTGTGCAACACGTCATTTTTACAATTATGAAACATGGATATGGGTATAATTCTTCAGTTATTACCATCCTAACACTTCTAGCAAAAAATGGAATGAAATTTCTCATGAGTTTATAAATAAGGATTTATACTGATATAATATTTTTGCACATTTCTAACGGACCAGAAAATTATTTGATGTCCATCTTGAAGATACTTGTTGATATTTTGTTCCTTTTCAGAAAAGGGAGGTAATTATTGTTTCCTTTTGTAAGGAGAATAGAGTGGCCCTAGATTTATAAAGGAAAAAAATGGAAAAAGTGGCTCGGTCAAAGTAGTACAACAATACTCATTTTCAATTGTGGCAACTTTTTTAGGATAATATTACAGTGGAAATAGCTGTTTTCCATGAGAATGGTACCACCTTAAGTTACCATGGACAATCATAGCCAGCCTGTCACATGTCATGATCAGTGTTGTTATAGATATACATGTATATGCATTTTTACCCCCATTATATGGTTATTCTAAGGACATGTCTTCTTGGATAAAACTTTAGAGTAACCACAACATAAGGTTGGTCATTCCGCAACACAATCAAAATAAATCTAAGCCCAAGACCACATTGACCGATGTGGAAAAAAAATTCCTGATTTTAAAAAAAAAATCCTAAAATTTGAACATGAAATTACAAAAATTCCTGAAATGGTCCCTTATTGAGAGCACTGGGTTAAAGACAGACCCAACAGTCAAACCATGTTTTACATTTCTATTCTGAAAAAGCCTTAAAATTGGATAAGTCTATGATTTTCTTGTTTGGTAAAGACTCAATCAAAAAATTGCACCATTAGGTGTTGGAGGAGTTGGGGGTTCTTTCAGTTTTGGCACTGTTAACCCTTTCCCAGACAATCCCTACTCTTTACGGGTCTGGAATAGTAGCCTTTTGAAAACATTGTGGGAAAAGGAGAAAATGCTGGTAACCAGCATTTTTTCCTTTTCCCACAATGTTTTCCACCCTATTGTAGACAGAAATCATCCTTTCAGTAAGGTTGAATTGTCGTCTGCAAATGCTTTCAATTTGGTCTAGTCCAAAACTTTGTCGTTTGGGAAAGAGTTAATGTTTAGATGTAATTACTGAAGATATTTACTTCAAACTTGGAGTAGTTATTATGAATCAAACCAATACATCAGGGTAATATTCCTTGGCACCTCTGAACTGTACAATCAATCTGATCTTGGCTAGATACTGTCTGCTGAATTCTAGACCATGCGCGGATCCAGATATCTTTCTCGGGGGGGGGGGGGGGGGGGGTCCCACCAAAAACACACTCGTCTTATTATATGATACTTTGATTTCCGGATTTCAGTGGATGTAAGCCGTTTACAAGAAAAGTCAACGTTTCCAGTTTTAACCATGAGGTCTCCACATTTAGAACCTTTTTTTTTGAATTTATGACTGTATTTTAAGTAAATGCTGTGCAATATGATACCAGTACCATTTCACAAATCCGATAACCACATTTTTGCCAAAATTCCAGGGGGGTCCAGACCCCCGGTCCCCACCTCTGGATCCGCCCATGTAGACATTTGTTAATAATCTTTTTCTATAATTTATCTCTTTACATTTGACTCTTTCATTAATCAACAGACTAGCATGTATTCATTTTTCACTGGGACCAGAGAAGAAACATTTTTCTTTGCTATCAAACAAAGAATGACGCTTTCTACTATAGCAACACGTGAGAGGTAAGACTTGCACGCACGAAAAGTAGTCTGTTCCATGTGCTTCACAAAATTTGTGGTGGTGTGAGTCCTTAACCTTTTACCACACAATGACAATGTTTAACAACTTGGAGAAGAAGCCTTTTGAAAACATTGTGGGAAAAGGAGAAAATGCTGATAACCAGCATTTTCTCCTTTTCCCACATAGTTTTGAACCCTATCAAAGGAAAATTGCATCATTTGAGCCACTTTGAAATTGTCGTCTGCATATGCTTTTAATTTGGAGAGGTCTAAAATATTGCCATGTGTTACAGGGTTAACCTGTATCCTGCAAAACATAAATTGTAGACGATTTTTCTTGGAACATAAATATTATTCTGCTAAATCTCTTCATAATGAAATAGGTTTATATACCAGAGCGGGGTGTGTAAAGCAAGATCAGACTGCATTTATGTGCAGGCTGATCCTGTTTGACATTCTCAGCTAAGTTCATGCATTGTCTTAAACTGCAGGACAAATGCTAGCAACATTGTGACTTATCCCTTATACTGCTAAAGAGATTTAATAAAACTTAAAAGCTATTTCAAACTTTTTCTCTTATTTTTGTGAAAAAAATATGTTTGATGTGTAGATACACTTTCTGCGAAAGATTCTTGAGGCACACTTGGCAACCTAAGGATAAAAAGCTTTAACACATACAAAGTCAAAACAGTGGCCTGCAGTGCCCTACAAAAACTACTTCTCAAAAAAGTTTGGCAAAAGGAGTGATGTTGCCTTTAGCTACACTGTTTTCATACCCATTGATGTATCATAAATTATCATTATTAATGTTGAGTTTCAGAATCTGTATTTTACATTAGTGTTTTCAAAGTAAGCTGCCGCAAAATACATTCTAAATGGTAAGGTGTTATCCCTTAAATGCACAGTGTCGACTTTTAACAACATGGGTTAAGAAAGCTTCTGAAAACATTGCAGGAAAAGGAGAAAATGTTGGTAACTAGCATTTTCTCCTTTTCCCATAATGTTTTCTACCCTAGCAAAAAACATATACAACATTTGAGCCACACCGAAATTGTCTTTTGCAAATGCTTTCAATTTAAACAATACTAAAATTTTGTCATCTGGTAAAGGGTTAAAACCCAGTGTTATTATAGCAATAAGTTTTTAAATAGGCAGGCTGTACTAAATGGGCATTGCACATAATGGGATAAATTTGTATGAGGGCAATTTTGAAGTAACAACTTGCCGGTAGTCTTCAATTTTCAGATATGTTTGCTCTGTAACTCTCTGTCAGTAGAAACAGTTAACTCTTTCCCAAACAAGCCCTGTAGGAGAAGGCTTTTGAAAACATTGTTGGAAAAAGAGAAAATGCTGGTAACCATCATTTTCTCCTGTTCCCACAATGTTTTCTTCCCCATCCAAAACAAAAATCATCATTTCAGTTACAATGAATTTGTTGTCTGCAAATCCTTTCAATTTGGACACGTCCAAATTTTTGTCGTTTGATAAAGAGTTAAGATTATGTGAAAGTTTACGACAAATTCATAGCTCAGATAAAAACAGCTACTGGCTTGGTCCACATGTGTGTGGAGAAGGTCCTTGTTTTTGTGGTTTAAAAACCAACCACTTAGGCTTTTTTTCTATGCTTGTGAATGATCTGCCATTTCTTCAATAACACCGTTCTTTTATTTTTTCTGGTCTCATACCTTTAACCTTGATTAGCTTAATTCCAATGTACTTATTTTTCATACAAATATGCATGCTAAATGACCACAGCTGATGATATGCCATTAAACAACATTCATTCATTTTGTTCATTTAGGAATTTGTTTGTTGCTTGCTAAGTTTCATGTCTGTCCAAGGTATTTTAACTTTCTCCTCCTCGAATAATTCTGTCATAGACAATATTTTACTCTTACCACACAATCCCGACTTTTAACAACCCTGAAAGAGAAGACTTGAAAACATTGTGGGAAAAAGAGAAAATGCTGGTTACCCTATCAAAGGCAGAAATTATCATTTTAGCAACATTTTATTTGTTTTCTGCAAATGCTTTCAAATTGGTTGTGTAAAAATATTTGTTGTTTGGTGAAGGGTTAAGTCTAGCAAAGGACTAAGTGTTGAAGTCAAAGAACTCAAAAGCATATCGTCGGTTTACATGTACTTCCAAAACCTCGTAACTACAGCTTGTAACAAAGAAGAAAACCGACGATATGCAGGCAACAAAGTAATTTAGCTCAAAAGATGGAGTAGAAAACATTGTAGAAAAAAAGAGAAATTGCAGGTTATCAGCATTTTCTCCTTATCCAGCAATGTTTTCAAACATTTTTTTTTTGTGTGTGTGTGTGTGCAGTCTGATCAGGATCCATATTAAGAACCACCAACATGACCTGGTTTTGTTTCCATTTGACCTTTATTGTCACTTTAACCCTTTTGACGCCCCTGAGAAAGAAGCCTTTTGAAAACACTGTGGGAAAAGGAGAAAATGCTGGTAACCAGCATTTTCTCCTTTTCCCACAGCGTTTTCTACCCTTTCCAGAACAAATTTCAATTTTTCAGTCACCCTTATTTTGTCGTCTGCAAATGCTTTCAATTTGGACCACTTTAAAATTTTGTTGTGTGGTAAAGAGTTAAGCTAATCAGAAGTTGTGTTACCTTCAAATTCTTTTGAAAATAAGACTAGGAATGTTTTTTTGTATGGTATTTAACTCTCTACCAAACAATGTAAATTTATATGCAAATTGGAAACATTTGAAGACAACATAATTTAGGTGACTCAAAAATTGAAATTTGTTTTCTGAAGGGTAGCAAACATTGCGGGAAAAGGAGAAAATGCATCTATCTTGGGGTTGAAAAAACCAGGAATTGTTTGGTAAAGGCTTAAGCCATTACCACACAATACCTACTTTTGACGCCCATGAGAAAGAAGCCTTTTGAAAACACTGAGGGAAAAGGAGAAAATGCTGGTAACCAGCATTTTCTCCTTTTCCCGCAGTATTTTCTACCCTTCCCAGCGCAAATTTCAATATTTCAGTCACCCTTATTTTGTGGTCTGCAAATGCTTTCAGTTTGAACCAGTCTAAAGTTATGTTGTGTGGTAAAGAGTTACATGCATTTGAATCAATATCATGCTATTTCAAAGTATGGAAATTATTGTGAAGATGGCAATCTGTCATTGTATCTTTGGTCCAAGTGTTAGTCACTATTAACTCATTACCAAACGGCAATATCTAAGGCTTGTCCAAATCGTAAGCATTTGCAGACGAGAAAATAAAAGTAACTGAAAATTTGAAATGTATATTGAGAAGGGTAGAAAACATTGTGGGAAAAGGAGAAAATGCTGGTTACCAGCATTTTCTCCTTTTCCCACAATGTTTTCTAAAGGCTTCTTTCTCAGGGGCGTCAAAAGTAGGGTTTGTGGGGTAATGGGTTAATTTCGAAACTAGGTCAAAACCTACCAGATAGCTGTCTTTTAATTTTTTTCCTGATTGTAAAAGCGACTAACATATCACCCGACCTTACAAAAACAGACTATTATCTCCACAATCTTTTCCATAATTTTAAATGGTACAATTAAGATTTAAATGCATTATTACAATCTGCATTGATTTTTTGGCATTTACAGAGCCTTTAACCAATTGGTTTAGCCAATCAGGAGATGTGTTACTTTCTAAAAGCAGAATTAGATTGAATGAAATAAGAAATGATTTATGATGGACCTTGGTGAAGTTTTTTCAGAAGCAGTCATCTAAAATGATTAAGTTTTACCCATTACTAAATGACAAAATTTTAGATTTGTCCAAATTGAAAACATTTGCAGACAACAATTTCATTGTGGCTCAGATAGAGCAACTTTTCTTTGAGAGGGTAGAAAACATTGTGGAAAAGGAGAAAATGCTGGTTACCAGCATTTTCTCCTTTTCTCACAATGTTTTCTAAAGGTTTTTACCTAAGGTCGTTAAAAGTTGGCATTGTGCAGTAAAAGGTTAAGTTGTATTTCTTATTTCACAATCAGTGTACATTTGACAGAATGATTTGATTTAATATTTTGTAATAATCTTAATAAAATTTATCTCACAGAATACTTCATACATTACATCTATCAATTTTCATATGGTTTGCAATACCTGAAAATGGGTATTTGGATATTTGTGTGAAGTGTCGCTTTGGATCAGCCTGTGCAGTCTGCTCAGGTTAATCTGAGACAGCACTGTAAGACTACATTAGACTTTTTGCTGCAGTAGACTGGCTAAAAACAGAAAATTACATAGAAACAGAAAGTACTGTTTCAGATTAGCTTGGGTAGGACTGCACTGGATGATCAGACAACACTTTATCCCATTACCATTCAGACCCTACTTTTTACGACCCTGAGAAAGAAGCCTTTAGAAAACACTGTGGGAAAAGTAGAAAATGCTGGAATCCAGCATTTTCTCCCTTTCCCACACTGTTTTCAACCCTTCATAAAACAAATTTCAAATTTTCAGTCACCTTTATTTTGTCGTCTGCAAATGCTTTCGATTTGGACAAACCTTAAATATTGTTGTTTGATAAAGGGTTATGCAAATGTCTGATTGTCCCTTTTTTGCATACTGCAGGCCATAATATTATGGACTTGCAGTTTCAAGATCATTGATGCTTTGTATTTAGTCATTATTTTAGATACTACTGCATATATATTAACAATTAATCAAAATCTCATAATCTCAACACAGACGAGTTCTACAAGCAATGCACCAGGCCAAAATAGAAGAAACCATTGCACAAGCTCGAGCCTTGCGGAAGGCTATGAAGAGTGGGAAAATGGCTGCAAAGGTAACACTTGTAACTTACAATAATTGGTTTACATTTTTTACATTTTGCCAATGAAGAATGGTTTGTCTTTCCATAGACATAACTTGGCTTCTTTCCTAGTGTTCCCAACCATAGATATTATTGTCTTCTTCTTTTCCAAGTTTTTAAACAGTTTGGCTGAAATTTGGTGTAAGAATTCCTGCAGTAAGAACTTGATCATTAGCAATTCTCATAATTATATACTTGGTTTACAAATGGAGGAGTTATAACTGCTTGACTTTTTAGCTGGGCAGTTTTTAAAGAAGAACAGGAGTTATTGTTATAGCTGTGGCATCATCATCATGTAAAAACTTGATAGTGACTTCAAACTAGGACAAGTTGTCATCTAAGGCTTCTTCTTTTCTCATGATGTTTTCTGGCCTGTCAAAAAGAAATCACACTATTTGGGAAACATTTAAGTTGTCACCTTTGAATGTCTTCAGTTTGGAAAAGTCTAAAATTCTGTTGTTTGGTAAAGAATTAATCCAACCCTGAGACTTTCACTTAATTCCGATTTTCAATTATCCTAAGGAATAAACCTTTTGAGAATATTGTGAGAAATGAGAAATGGAAAAAATGCTTTGTAACCAGCATTTTCTTCTTTTCTCACAATGTTTTCTAGCCTTTCTAGTCTTTCTAAAACAAATCACACAGATTCTGATACATTTATTATATCTCCTCTAAATACCTTTAATGGAAATATTGGAATAAGCCCAAAATTTTGTTGTTTGGGAAAGTGTAACATGACAAAATGTTGAACATGCTGCTAATGAGGAAGCATGAAGGATCCATAGATTGGCAAATTTACTAGTATAAAAATTTCTTGATGGTTGGTGAAACTACTATGCAGTTTTGTAATTTGTTTTTTTGTGTGTGTGCAGACAGTTGCCATGATGAACAAAAATATGCTGTCCTCGATGGCATCGATGAGAAAGTCACTGGCTAGTCTACATTCAAACAGACCTGGGTCTAAAAACAGTAAACTGGTGAGTATCTTTACCCATTAAGTTTTAAAAAACCCCAATAGCCATCTTCAGTGGAGAATAAAACCTAGGTTGTAATGCCCATTTTGTGCAGTCTGATCTTGATCTAAACTAGCTGTAAAGGCAATTGATGTGCTTTTTATACACCAGTCGAAGACGGGACATATTATGGGATCACCCGTGGCCTGCGGGCGTCCGGGCGGGCAGGCGGGTGGGCGGCGTCCAGTTCTTTGTCCGGAGCATAGCTCCAAAACTATACAAGCTAGGGTTATGAAATTTCATGGGTGGATAGATCTCATTGAGGGGGAGTGCAGTGCACAGAAATCATAACTCTTGCTCGCTTAATTTTTCAGTTATTGCCCTTTGTTGTTTTTCATACTTGAATTTTGTCCGGAGCATATCTCCAAAACTATACTAGCTACGGTTATGAAATTTTATGGGTGGATAGATCTTATCGAGGGAGAGTGCAGTGCACAAGAATCATAACTCTTGCTTGCTTAATTTTTGAGTTCTTTCCCATTGTTGTTTTTCATACTTGAATTTTGTCCGGAGCATATCTTCAGAACTATAGAAGCTAGGGATATGAAATTTCATGGGTGGATAGATCTCACCGAGGGGGAGTGCAGTGCACAGGAATCATAATCTTGCTTGCTTAATTTTTGAGTTATTGCCCTTTGTTGTTTTTCATACTTGAATTTTGTCTGAAGCATATCTCCAGAACTATACTAGCTAGGATTATAGGTGGATAGATCTCATCGATGGGGAGTGCAGTGCACAGGAATCACAACTCTTGCTTGCTTAATTTTTGAGTTATTGCCCTTTGTTGTTTTTCATACTTGAATTTTGTCTGGTGCATGCCCCAGCTTTACAACTTGGGGTAAGACGGGCGTATCTTGCGACAATTTGCCGCTCTTGTTATCGACTGTAAAAATGGATGTTATCACGAGTCTAAAATTTTGCGAACAACAAAATACTGACATTACATGTTTTAATGTTTGGATGAGAATTATTACCATTATCATTCAGTTTAACATTCTCTGTCATGAAAAGTATTTAAATTTGCAAATTGGCAGTATAAACTGCCTCTTAGCTGGTACTCAGGTCGATTTTGATGAAAGCACTCATTGATGTTGACAAGGGTCCTAGTCAATTGCTCCTACATGATCCAGTGTCTAGGTAAAATATACCATAGCTTAACTGAATTTTACGCTGGCAGATACATGTACCTTCTTAGTTTTTATGAATATGCGAAAACCGCGAAGATTTCCATGACACAAACTTTCTGGTTTTACGGTATTTGCTTTGATAAAATTACTGTTGT
Source organism: Tridacna crocea (assembly GCA_943736015.1). Classification (NCBI taxonomy): domain Eukaryota; kingdom Metazoa; phylum Mollusca; class Bivalvia; order Cardiida; family Cardiidae; genus Tridacna; species Tridacna crocea. Next base: position 33,297,611 of record OX031068.1, read on the forward strand.
GAGCTAATAAATGAGCAATACGGTGTGCTTTTCTTGACAGTAGGGTCAAACTTGATCTTCCCTATCAGAGGGAACAACAGTTCATTTGTGTGAAGTTTACAATTCTTGTTTGCAGATGTTTCCAAATTCACAGAGTCTAATACATGTTGTTTGGGAAAGGGTTTATTTGTAAAGGTTAAAAGATGTCATCCTACAAACAGTTACAGAAACTTTTTAATTTTTCAGAGACTGCATCCCCCACCGAACACCACCCCTGGGGGTCTGACCATCCCTCACAAAAGTTTACCCAATGGTATTGAGATGAAGCAGATTAAAGCTAGTCATGTGAGCTTTGGTAGTAGTGGATTACCAGGCAAAAACAAAGTCGGCCCAGCTATACCTGAAATTGAAGTAGAGGTAAGTAAGAATTATTCTGAGCCATGCTCTGGCAAAAAAGGTTAAATCTTTACCACACAGTCCCGACTTTTAATGGCCCTGAGAAAGAAGCCTCTATAAAACATTGTGGAAAAAGGAGAAAATGCCGATAACCAGCATTTTCTCCTTTTCCCACAAAATTTTCTACCCTATCAAAGTCAGAAATCATCATATTACCAAGATTTGATTTGTTGTCTGGAGGTGCTTTGAATTTGGTCCAGTCCAAAAATTTGTCGTTTGATAAAGAATTAACTCTTTCTTTCCCTCGCAAGAAAACTTCAGACCGGTCAAAATTGAAAGCATTTGCAGACAATAAATTGATGTGACTGGAATATTGAAATTTGGTCTGGGAAGGGTAGAAAGGATTGTTGGAAAAGTAGAAAATGCTGGTTCGAACATTTTCTCTTCTTCCCACAGTTTTCAAAAGGCTTCTTTCCCAGGGTCATTGAAATTAGGAATTTTTGGTAAAGAGTTAACCCTTTACCAAACAATCCCTGGTTTTATGACCCTGAAATAGAAGCCTTTTGAAAACATTGTGGAAAAAGGAGAAAATGCTGACAACCAGCATTTTCTCCTTTTCCTACAACGTTTTCTACCCTGCTGGAAACAAATTTCATTTTTTTAGTTATATTTATTTCGTCGTCTGCAAGACTGCTTTCAGTTTGGACCAGTCTAAAATTTTGTCATTCGGTAAAGATTTAAATACATCTTAATGATGCATTGAATTACACAAGTCATCACAAATTTACGAATGCATAAAATCCATTTTGTCTAACAATTATCAGACTCATGAGGCAGAATGGTTATCTGACATGCAAAAAAATTGACTGTCAGTAAGATGTTTCGATTTAGGCCAGTCTTCAACCTTGCAGGTTGACCTGGATTGATACTTTCTCCACTTTCATTACAAGCCTTTTCACATAGTTTGGCTCATTGGCTGAGCTTGATGCCAGTTTCTACTTTAGCAAATTTTAAAACTCTTTTCCAAACAACAAACTTTTGGACTACACCATATTCAAGGCATCTAGAGACAACAAATCAAATCATGGTAATTTGGTAATTTCTGACTTTGATAGTAAAATATTGTGGGAAAAGGTGAAAATGCTGGTTACCAGCAGTTTCTCCTTTTCCCACAATATTTCTATAGGCTTCTTTCTCAGGGTCAATAAAAGTTGAGATTAAAAAAAATGCTAACATTTTATAAAGTAGCAGCAATAGCTTTTCACTGAAGGTGTTGATCGGAAATGTGTTGTGTGTATAATTGGTTTTAATGATGGAAATTTTCTTTAAAAGAGTAGAAAACATTGTGGGGAAAAGGAAAAAATACTGGTGGCAAGTCCATAGATTTATAGACCTATAAAGATTCAGTAGGTAAAGAAACTTAGCAAAAAAATCATAGGGTCATAAGATAGTAAACTCTGTTAGAACAATTTTTGTTCTGAATTGCCAGAATGCTGATGATGAGGAGTTAGAGAAGATGATGCTAGAACAGATGGCTGATATGCCGGACCTAGAGTTCAAGGATGACGGGTATATTGAACTGGTTCTACGTATCTTGGGGCTTATGTGTGACAATCAGCACTTCGGATTACAGGTATAATTATATCTCTTTGTATATTTTACCCTTCAATTCTAGATCTGGAAAAATCTGGTTGGCTAAGTCATTTGTTGGGTTAGCTAATCAGAAGTTCTGTTACTTTCGAATTTAGAAAAATTTTAAGAATTAGACTTGGAATGCTCTGACAGAATGAATGGTTCTCAAATATTTTCAATTTATATTTGTGAGAATTAGTAGTTTGGTTTAAGGCTTTACCATACAATCCCGAGTTTTAACAGCTCTGGCAGGTTAGATGATTGAAAAGGTTGTGGAAAAATTTTAAGCATGCTCATTGTAAGGATCAAGATCAGTCTGCCTAGACTGGTCACAATTGAAACAAAGAAGCATAAATTTGTTGGAAAGGAAAAAAATATTATCCTTGAACTGTATGGAAAAGATTAGGGAAAAGTAGCAACTGAATTGTAGAAGTGTTCATTTTCTCTGAGGTTTTTTTTTTTTCAAAGCTTTCCATTAAGAAAATGGTAAATGATGTGAATGTTAAGGATTTTTGAATTTGAAATACTATGTTTCACGAAGTTTTTCTAAAAAGAAGAGAAAAAAGTATTACCGTGCTGTTGTTGTTGTCTAAGGTATTTTCCCGTACAAGTGCTATGGCACTCCGTCTTTGAAGGATATTCTTCTTGCAGTTGAGAAGTTTTTTTCTTTATCTGTACAGGGTAAATGAGTTACTAATATAACATTCAGGCTTAGCGATCAAACTTTTGTGTGACATTTATGTGCATGTGCTATATGTTGCTATATACAGATATCTGGCAGGCATAGATTGAAGTGGAGAGAAAGAGTCGGATACATGGTAATCCGGGTACCAGACGCTACCTCCTTTTTGAATAGATTTCCTTGGTTCTTTTACATGCTCATTTTAAAGCACCGATACACTCAAGGCTACCTTTGGGTTTCTAACCAGTTCACATAGTGTTGGGTGGGAGACACAAAGTGTCTCTGAAAAATATCCTATTGGACCAGGATGCGAACCCCAGACCTCTAGGTCAGAAGTCAAATGTGTTAACCTCTAGGCCACCGCTCCACCCATGACATATCAACATCTAAGTGTTGTGAAGTGTTGTACTTCATAGTTGGTTTCCTGTATAGTATTTTATTAACCCTTTACCAAACAAAAAATTTTTAGACTGGTCCAAATCGAAAGCATTTGCTGACAACAAAATAACCACAACTAAAAAATTGAAATTTGTTACCAGCAGGGTAGAAAACATTGTGGGAAAAGGAGAAAATGCTGGTTACCAGCATTTTCTCCTTTTCCCACAATGTTTTCAAAAGGCTTCTTTCTCAGGGTCGTTAAAAGTCGGGATTGTGTGGTAAAGAGTTAAAGACCATCTGACAGCTGTATGATATATATGATGATGATTATTTATAATATCACTGTTTTTCAGAACTATCTAAGAGAGCAGCCCGACAACATCAAGTCTGTCAATCTGGTTGGTGAATGTACAAAATTCCTCAACATTCTCTACTCAAATATCAACACTAACTCTATAGCTCTCACGACCCAGGTCTTTGAAACTTTGGTGGAGTTCACATCTGTAAGTATTACCCTTAGGCTGCTAAGTGTGACTCACTGACCTGTTGTGGACAGTGTAGATCCAAGATCAGACTGCACAGAATGTGCAGTCTGATCTTGGATCTACACTGTCCACTAAGGAAATATTATTCCCCAAAACATAGCTTAAAATTGCAATATTTTGGTTTTTAATGTCTAATTGAAAATTTCATTTCAGTTACTAAGCAGTATAAAGTTTAGGTTATTTAGTACCCCACTATAACAGATTATAGAGAGTATAAAATCAGTTTGCTTATTGAATTGAACATTTAAGATGATCTGTATTAGACATTCAAATGACTAGTCTTAACCCTTTACTCCATAGATACTCATCTCTACGCTTTGCTTGTAGGAGCCTTTGGAAAACATTGTGTTTTCTATGCTATCAAAAGGTTTCATATATACATAAGAAACGGCTTCATCCTTGCTGTTATGTAGGGTCAGTTAGAGATACCATAGAAATGCCTCATGGGGTAAAGGGTTAACAGAATAAGGCTTAAGTTAGATACTACCCCATAATGACAGGGAATGAAATTAATTGGCATATTTAATTAAGATGTTCTGTCTCAGCCAATCAAATGGTTATTTTAGAATATAGCACTAGAACAAAAGTAGGACAGTAATCATGTGAATATACAGCTCCAGTATAGAACAAAAGGGATTGAAAAAAAAAACTTTGAAGGTCCCCAATTAAATAAGTAAATGAATTAGTGCTCTTTCATTTTAAATTCTGTCAATTTTCTTTCCATCATATTTTGCATCCAAAATGTATATGTATGACATAAACTATAAGTATGCTCTCAGCAAAATGAATTTGCATACCCGACAAGTCGGAAAAAGTCTGCAAGGTCCATGTAAATACACAATGAAAACTTTGTTGCATGTAGAATTCAAAATACTTTTTCCAATACATTGTAGATCTGCTTATTATTTGTAGGGAAATGGCACAAACCAAGCTGTTGTGTTTGACAATAAAATATGTGACTATGTTAATCATATCTTGAGAGTGGGTGTGTATAAGGACTGTACTGATGAGCAGGTAAATATCCTAAGATTTCTTGAAATTCTGAATTGTTAGGCAAAGGGGTAAAGTCCTAGATGCTTCACCTTCAACTCTGTTCTATGTTAGCCCTAGTTTAAACAACTTCAAGGAGAGAGGCTTTTGAAAACATGGTGAGAAATGGAAAAAATGCAAGCAACCTGCATTTTCTTCTTTTGTCACAATGTTTTCTACCCTTGTTAAAGATAAATCACATCATTTTAGCCATATTTTTAGTTTGTTATCTGCAAAAATTAATGCTTTCAATTTTGGACAAGTTTAAAAGGTCGTCAAAAAAGCAGGTTAAACTATTAAGAATTTAAATGATAACAGCCAGCCAGTACTAGAAACAGCAATGCAGAGTCTTCAAAACTTATTTCTCATGAATGAAAAATCTTACCATATAATTGATGGGAGATCCAAGATCAGAAGGATGGATGTTCAAAGCGTGCATAGAGCACTAGGTAGCAGCCTGAGAATTGAAAATGCATTTTAGGATTGCTTGGTCAAAGAGGGTTTTAACCCTTTACCAAACAATCCCTGGTTTCTACGACCAGAGATAGAAACCTGTTGAAAACATTGTGGGAAAAGGAGAAAATGCTGGTAACCAGCATTTTCTCCTTTTCCAACAATGTTTTCTACCCTGCTGAAAACAAATTTCAATTTAATTTGTCGTCTGCGAATTCTTACAGTTTGGGCCAGTCTAAAATTTTGTCGTTTGGTAAAGAGTTAATGCCTTGAAGCAGCATTCCAAGCAAGTAATCACGTAACTGTGGATCCATTAAATCCATTTTGTCTAACAGCCAGCTAAATCCTGGGGCAGAATGGTTCTTGGATATGCAGAAAATTAACCAAGGCAAAAACTTTCTACCCAGGTCAGCCCAAGAAGACTGCACAGACTGATATGTGACAATACTATTTGCAGATGCATTGATTCTTTACCAGACGCCAAATATATCGATTTGTCCAGATTTAAAGCGATTGTAGACGATCTGTTTAAAGTGGCTCTAATTTGAAATTTAGTCTTGGATAGGGCAAAAAAACATTGTGATGCATTAATTCTTTATCAGCCCCCAAATATATCGATTTGTCCAGATTTAACTTGATTGCAGACAATCTATTTAACCCTTTCCTAAACGACAAACTTTTGGACTAGACCAAATTGAAAGCATTTGCAGAAGACAATTCAAATCTTGCTGAAAAGATGATTTCTGTCTATGATAGGGTAGAAAGCATTGTGGGAAAGGAGAAAATGCTGGTTACCAGCATTTTCTCCTTTTCTGACAATGTTTTCAGAAGGCTACTTTTTCAGACCCGTAAAAACCAGGGATTGTTTGGGAAAGGGTTAAAGTGGCTCTAATTTGAAATTTATTCTTGATAGGGCAGAAAACATTGTGGGGAAAAGGGAGAAAATCCTGATTACCAGAATTTTCTCCTTTTCCCACAATATTTTCTATAGGCGTTTTTCTCGGGATCATTGAAAGTTGGCATTGTGTGGTAAAGAGTTAAACCTGCTTTTCACACAGTATGACTTATTTGTTATTATTCTTTAGATCTACAGTTTAAAAAGAGCTATTGGAATACTGGTGCGATGTTTGACTGAGGAGAATACAAAGCCAAAGGATGAAGAGTCACAGCAAACTAATCTACCCAAGGTAATGTATAAAGATTTTTTGTGTGATGGTGCTGGTCACACAGGAATGTCCTTGGGCAACACACTGCAGAGCCCCAGCCAAAGTCCTGTTGATTTCAAAACTGCAATGAATATAATTATGACCTATAGCCTTCATGTGATAGAAATACTTTGGAAAGTGACTTAAAAAGTTATCGAAAGTCAGATTATCTGTTTAACAGTTTATTGTTTGAAATATATCATTTAAAATATATCATTGAAGGCATAATGTGGACAACAAAATAAATGTTGCACAAATCAGGCTAGAAAACATTGCCTTTTCCCATGATTTTTTCAAAAGGTTCTTCATTTGAGTTGTTAAAATTGAGATTGTGTGGTTAAGGGTTAAGTCTTTCCTTACTTGGACCTCTTTCAATACCTTGAAATACATTCCACTGACACTCCAAATATCTTTCTCATATAGAAGCTCATATATTCTTGACAATGTACACTCAAGATTTAACTGTACATTCTGTGGAGTTTGGGTCCGTATTCACCAACCATTCTTAAGAAAACTCTTTGTCTCACTCTTCAAGATCTGATGACTGTAAAAGTAACAGAACTTCTGACTGGCTAAACCAAATGGTTTAGCTAGCCAGATGTTCTATTACTTTCATAGTGACGAAATTCTGAGGAATAAGTCTAAGAATTTTCCTAAGAAAGGTTGTTGAATATGGACCCTGGCCTTGATTAGTACCGTGCGCAAATAGCACCATGTGCAAAAGTCCCATTTCTTAACCAGGAAGCTGGAAGGATAGATATGCTATTTTAAATTAGCATACTAAAAGTCTTAACCCTTTACCACACAACAATATTTTAGACCTGTCTGAATTGAAAGCATTTGCAGATGACAATTTCAATATGGCTTAATGATGCGATTTTTGTTTGATAGGGTAGAAAACATTGTGGGAAAAGGAGAAAATGCTGGTTACCAGCATTTTCTCCTTTTCCCACAATGTTTTCAAAAGGCGTCTTTCACGGGGGTCGTGAAAAGTTGGGATTGTGTGGTAAAGAGTTAATCATACCTTTCCTGGGTTACACCTGTCCAGGGCTGGTATTCTGCAGTGTCTTGCCCAAGGGGTCTATTTCGAAGCAAGAGCTGTGAGCATGCGTATAATCAGGATGTCCTGATAACAAAACCAGTACTTTAGTGCTAAGCCTCTTTACCAAACTTGGACTTGGCCAAATTGAAAGCATAAATTTTGCAGACTACATATTTAATGAAGTTCAAATGATGAGTTCTGCCTTTGATAGGGTAAAATCGTTGTTGGAAAAGGAGAAAATGCTAGCACAAGTATTATCTCTTCTTCCTACAATGTTTTCAAAAGTCTCAGGTATCCTTTGTTGATATAAAAGGCTGCGTTATACAATTAAATCACTTTCAACCTCAAAACTAGGTTGCCCAATCATCTTAAAAAACAAATTATAACAAATGATGAAATTTTCTGTTTGACTACATGTTATTGTTAATCACTTTGTAAACACATGATTTGTTCAACTATTCAATCCTGTGTTATATTTTGTGAACGTAAATAATACAAGAGTATCACCAAACCATGAGATAGCAACAGTTACTGTTTACAATGGTAACAGTTTTTGACTTCCTGTAGAATGATTTTATGCTCGTCTGTAACATTTAATTTTAAATACTGGTAATACAGGTCAAATCTACGCCCATGGTAAATTCACATCTTCATATTTGTGTTAATCAGATTTCTTCCCTGTTCTTTTGTATATCTGTAGAGCTTAACTCTTAACCAAACAACAAAATTATAGACTCGTCCAAATTGAAAGCATTTGCAGACGACAAAATTAATCTCACTGAAGGTTTGAAATTTGTTTTGGGAAGGGTAGAAAACATTGTGGAAAAAGGAGAAAATGCTGGTTACCAGCGTTTTCTCCTTTTCCCAAAATGTTTTCAAAAGGTTTCTTTCCAAGGGTCATTAAAAGTTGAGATTGTGTGGTATAGAGTTAAAAGAGTGTCCTTGCTATTGTTCTGTCTAATATTTAGTGTCGAAGTCAGCTTTATGCCTGTTTGTTGGAACGTTTGATGTGAAAACTGATTGATGTCATAATTACACACCAATAACATTTAATAAGTTTATTCCATTTAAAAGTTTAATTCTTCCCCAAACAAGCCCTGGTTTTTACGTATCTACAGTAAAAGTCTTTTGAAAACACTGTGGGAAAAGGAGAAATTGCCACAGTGTTTTCTACTTTTTTTTTAGAATTTTCTGCCATTTTCTCTAAATCTAACATTGTGGACTGCAAACTCTTGGTTTGGAAGAGTCCAAAATTTGTCATTTGGGAAAAGGGTTAATTGAATAACCCTTATGACATTGCATAAATTTTAGGAAGAAGGCTTTTCAAACCTTTGTGGTAAAAGGAGAAAAATGCTCGTAACCAGTATTTTTTCTGTTTTGCACAATGTTTCTATCATTTCACTGACAAAACTTATCCAATATTGATTTTGTTTTCTATTGCAAAAGCATTCTATTTGATCAAGTTTTAATTTGATTATTTTGTGAGGAACTTTTACAGAGACTATATCTCTAAACTTGTGAGCACATACTTACATTGCCGATAGTTCATGTAAAAATTGTTGATGTCTTAAAGATGACTTTCACACAATAAAATCATCTCTGATTGTTGACACTGTCTCTTGAAATAATAAAAAGAAAAAAAGTAAACAAATTTGCATGTATAAAATAATACTACCTTCACAAGACATTTTTTGTTCTGCAGGAGATGTTTTGAAAACCAAATGGCTATACTTTCCTCTTAAATTTTTAGACTGTGCAAAAGACAACTTAATTCTGGGGCTGCTGAGCACAACTCAGGACAGTATAGATCAAGATCAGACTGTACAGAACATGCAACATTCCAATCTTGATCTACACTGTCCAAGAAAGAGATACTATTCACAAAAACATAACTTTAAAATAGCAATATTTGGGTTTTTAACAATATAATTTAAAATTATTTGTTTTATTTAAAAGGATAAGGGTTAGTTGTGTCGCATGGTTCCTGTTGGAAAAGGGGCCAGTCTAGTAGATATTGGTGTGCATGATACCGAGCAAGATGTTGCATAGTATGGACCATAGTTGTCTAAAAGCAACTCAAGTATAAAGTAGTATGGTACTGCAAGATGTGGAACTGCACCCCCACTGAAAGTATTTGCAGGCAAAAAATTAATATAGCACAGGTGATGGTTGACCTTGAGAAGATTACCATTTTTCCTAGTGAAAAAAATTCCGACTGGTCTGAATTGAAAGGATTTGCAGATGATAAGGGTAACTGAAATGTTTTGCATTGGGTAGAAAATACTGTTGGTAAAAGAGAAAATGCTTGTTATCTCCTTTTCCCAGAAGGCGTCCATGTCTTGCAGGGTCGTTAAAACTTGGGATAGTGTGGTAATGGGTTGACCCATTACCACACAATCCATACTTTTGACAACCCTGAGAAAAAAGCCTTGGGAAAAGATTGTGGGAAAAGGAAAAAATGCTGATAGCCAGCATTTTCTCCTTTTCCAACATTGTTTTCTACTCTTCACAAAACAAATTTCAAATTTTTAGTCACTTTTAATATGTCATCTGCAAAAGCTTTCGAAAATTGCCAAAATTATACCATGATTACCTGATATGTAGATAGCCTGATCATGAATTGCAAGTTATTTGGATAACAAGTTTTATTCAAAATTATGCTAGAAATGGGCAGATACTGAACCATATCTGCTCTAAGCAGATCTCTTTCTCTGATTTAATCAAACTGTTAAATAGACTATAGTTTATGGTATTGTTTCACATAGTTGTTCAACTGTCTATGTTTTTCACACACTGTATTATAGACAGAGTTCACTCGTCACGATATGTCGTCTAAGGTAACTTTGCCGTAGTACCCATGTTGTATCCCTTCAACACATTACCTCAAGATGGACTACTTTTTCCTTCTTGTAGTAAACCACTTTTGAAACATTGTGATGAAAGCAAAAGATTCCTGTTAAGGCATTTATCCTATTTTCTTCCTGATGTTTTTAAAAGCAAGTTGTCTGCAGATGTGTAAAAAGTCATGTCTTTGTGGTACTGTGTTGGTGCTTATTTTAATAGTATTTTTTTTTTATCTTTATCAGAGCTTATTCAGTTAATTTTCACAGTTTATAACATTTATTTTTACATTTTGAGTTCACAAACTGGCTAAATAATCTACACCTAGACTTCAAAGCAATTGACCAATTTCGAGAATCAGCTGACTCCCAAATGAGCAATCCTATGCTTTTATACATGCTTGCAAAACATTAAAAGAGGCATTCAGAGATTAGCGTAAAGTGTTATCTCAGATTAGCCTGTGCAGCCTAATCTGAGACAGCACTTTATGAATACATTAGATTTTATCCTGCAATATTCTTGCATGAAACAGAAATTACATAAAAATGGAATGGTTGTTTTGGATCAGCCTATGAGGATTGCACGGGCAGATCCGAAGCGACACTGTATGCAAAATGTCTGAATGCCCCTTTTCGCGTGTTGCAAGCCATATAACAGACGAAGTAAAAACTCTTTTGCATGTTTTAAGTAATTAGTAGGAGCAGAAAATAGTGCTGGGAACCAATAGAGTAAGCAGTTTCTGCCTTTACCACAATTTTTATACCATTTCAAGTTCAAATCCCATCTTTTGAAGAACACCTGGTTATGTATTCAGTACTATTCACCAACCATTCTTAAGAAAATACATGTACTCAGTCTTATTCTTCAGAATTTGTCTGTGTGAAAGTAACAGAACTTCATATTGGCTAATCCATTCAGTTTAGCTAATCAGAAGCTCTGTTACTTTCACAGAAAATCTTGAAGAACAAGACAAAGAATGGTCTTAAGAATGGTTGGTGAAAACAGACCCTGAAAATGTTTTCAATTCAGACCAGTCTAATTTTTCTTTATTTTGAGGTAAAACGTTAATATGACCTTATACATTGAAAGCTTTGCATAGTATGGACAACTGCAAATTTATGACAAAATAAATGTGACTCTTGTGATGGGATTTGTACTTGAACTGGTCGAAAATATTGTGGCAAAAGGAGAAATTGCCATTGACTAGCAGTTTCTGCTTTTCTGACAATTTTTTTAGATGTCTTTCTTTGGTTCATTAATAAATTGGATTGTGTGGTAAAAAGTGAATAAATTAATGTTATGTTTGATCACAGTGTGTGTACCCCTATACACTACAGTTCTTTCATAGAGTTGTGTTTTGTTCACTTTATTTTAGATGTTGGCCACTTCAGTTGGTTAGCGCAATTGGCCAAAAGCCAGTGAGCCTATGACATGGCCCTAGGTTCAGCATATGTGCATTAACTTTTCTTTCAAACATCTATGAAAGTACCCTTCTGGTTTTGACCAAATTTCACAGAAATGATCCTGCCTCTCTCCTCTTCAGATTTTATTCAAAGAAATTGATTCATATAAAAACTTGTTTGCCCTGGCAACAAAACTAAAAAGTATTGGAATATTTGAGAATTTTCTTGCCCAGAGTCATAAGTAAGGCCTACTGGGCTGTCAAACATTGCACTTAGTTTCGCGTAACTGCTACTGAATTGCTTCAAATTATAGCTCTGGCCTGGTAACAACTTTTACAAGGACTTATTTTGAAAACTTTAAAAATCTTCTGGTTGTGAACAATATGGCCTCGGCCAACCAAAATTGGCATGGAACTTCATCTTAGGGGTCTCTATTAATTTTCTGCAAATTAAAGCCCTTTGGCCAAATTAGCCCAGCACATGGGAGTCACAAGTTGAAACTTGTAGTGTAGTAAAAATTTTAAAATTAATCTAAGGCTATCAAATTTGGCACTTAGCTTTTCTTAACTCATTACCAAACAACAAAATTTTAGGTTTTTCCAAATGGACAGCATTTGCGGACGACAAAATAAAAGTGATGGAAAATTTGAAATTTGTTTTGTGAAGGGTAGAAAACATTGTGGGAAATGGAGAAAATGCTGGTTGCCAGCATTTTCTCCTGTTTCCACAATGTTTTCTAAAGGCTTCTTATTCAGGGGCGGCAAAAGGGATTGTGTTGTAATGGGTTAAAAGGCCTTTATTAAGATTCTTCAAGTTATAGCTCTGGAATCAAAACTGGCTTGTCCTTGGGGTCACAAGCTTTACATGAGCTTTTGTAGTTGGTAATTTAAAGATCTTCCTAAACCTAAGCCTAGGGCTCCTGAATTAGACATGTACCCTTATCTGGTGGATCTATTCTAAACTTGTTCAAAGTTTATAGCCCTCGAATGGATGTAAACTTAGAAAAAAATCTTATTTACAGTGTAATCATAAGGCCTAGAAAGGGATTATTTGATATGTGGCTTATAGACCTCTACCAGGATTTGAGGAATGATAGCTCATAATAAAAGGCCTAAATCATGATCATAGGTGACATATGGACTTGCTGTAGGATCCAAAGTTTCGCATGGGCTTTTGTAGGGATAACTTTACAAATCTTCTTGTTTGTAACTACACTGTTAATAGGTCTAGAATTGTGCAAAATTTTATTTTTCATCTTTATAATTGATATAATTATGTAGTGATTTTAATTTTTGTGAGTCTTTGTGATGTTCTACACTTACACATAAAAGTAGTCTGTGCTTGTTTCTTTCTGAGTTTACGAGTGAAACTAGTGATGTCTTTCATCTGTGTACCTGGCAAAAGCATGCTGTACTCTTGTTCATAGTCTTGCTGTAATGTTGTAATGTAATATAGAAGTGCTTTCTAATTAATGTATTCGGCTTTCTAGGACAGTGGCCTACAATATTTTATCTGAATTTTCTTTTATTTTATTTCCGTACGCTTACCTGTGCTTTTACAGAACTACCAAAAAAAGAAAATTCTCTACATAATTTTATACTTCATTAAATCACTTAGTCACATATATATACTATGTTGTTGAAAGGAAAAGTGCTTGTAAGCATTTATAAACATACATGTATTAAACTTTTTCAACAAAGTTTTCTGTCCTTTTAAAGACTCTTTCAAAAACAGAAATCATCATGTAAGCTACATTTTATTTTTCATCCTCTAATACTTTTGATTTGGTCATTTCTAAAATTTTGTCACGGGTAAAGAGTTAAATGAAACATGCTATGCAGCTCTGATTTGGAAACCGAGTTGCCATTGATCTATGGTAAGAATATAGCCCTTGAATTCTTTTTATGCAATGTATAATCACTGGATGAAAAAAAAAGAACAAAATTTTCGTGTGATATAATTCTGTCAGTTTTGACAAAATTATCAACTTGTCTCAACAAATTTTGTTGATCTAGATATTGACATGGACCTAAGTTTATCTGGTATTTGTCGCTGATTTCCCAGTCTGAATTAGTATTAAATTCGGTTATTTTACCTTCACTTAGGAACTTAATATAAAAACAGCATATGCTGAATCTTAAATCTTTACAGCATGATCCTGAATTTTAAACATCCTTAGGAAATAATGGTTTGAAAAGATTATTGGAAAAGGAGAAAATGCTGGTAACCAGCATTTCTCCCTTTCCTACAGTGTTTTCTATTCTTCCACAGCCTAATTGCATATTATATTCATCATGTTTAACCCATTACCACACAATCCCTACTTTTGATGACCCTGAGAAAGAAGTCTTTGGAAAAAATTGTGGGAAAAGGAGAAAATGCTGGTGACCAGCATTTTCTCCTTTTCCCACAGTGTTTTCTACCCATCCTAAACCAAATTTTAATTTTTCTGTTACCACTATGTAATCTGCAAATGCTTTCAATTTGGACTAAAAGTCTAAAATTTTCTTGTATGGTAAAGAGTTAAGTAGTCATCCACAAATGCTCTAGACTTACACGTAACCTAAAATTTTGTTATCTGGTAATAAGTTAAATTTGTTAAAACTTTTTTCTTTTCTTTGAAATAATCTGTGGGTTTGAGAAGAAAAGCTCCTTTCTTTTTGCGACTGTCATGATGAATTCCAATTTCCATCATGAATTCTCTATGTTTCTTTGTTGCAGTATTATTGAAATAATCCTGTTATTTTTTCCTGTCACACAGGAAGTGATGGAGTACCTAGACACAGATATTCTAGTGGCCACCATGACAGAGGCATACAGGGCTTACGAGGTAAATATTATTTCTCAATGAATCTACCTTGGTTTTATTATACCCCCCAAAACTCTGTTTGGGGGGTATATAGCAGTCAGCTTGTCAGTCGGTCGGTCCGTCTGTCGGTCTGTAGCTTTTTGTCCGCTCTATTTCTCAAAAACTACTGGACGAATTTTATTCAAACTTCACAGGTAAACTCAGTATCAAACAGAGATGTGAATATGAAATGTTGGTTATGGTTCATTGATTTTTCACTGAGTTATGGCCCTTTCATGAAATTTCTTGTCCGCTCTTTTTCTCATCAACTATTGGACAGATTTGGTTTAAACTACACAAATAGACTCAGTATCAAACAAAGATGTGCATACGTCTCATGGAGTTATGGCCCTTTGATGATTCTGGACAAATTTCTTTCAAACTTCATGGATAGACTTTGCACTCAGCAAAGATATGCATATCATAAATTGTTCTAAGTTAATTAAATAAAATTTCCAAGAGCTAAGCCCTTTTTTGTCGTTCTCTTTATGACGGTGCCCTTGCTGAATTGATGAAAATAAATTACACTTTTGATAGAATACTTTTAACACAGCTGTCCGTCGGTCTGTAGCTTTTTGTCCGCTCTATTTCTCATAAACTATTGGACAAATTTTATTTAAACTTCACAGGTAGACTCAGTATCAAGCAGAGATGTGCATATGAAATGTTGGTTATGGTTCATTGATTTTTCACTGAGTTTGCTGAATTGATGAAAATAAATTATACTTTTGATAGAATACTTTTAACACAGCTTCAAGAAGCCATTGCAAGATATTCATCATCTTCAGTGATAGCTCTGGTATAATTGACTCTCCAGTCACTTATTTTGCATTCCTGTGACATTAATCTGTTTTGTGACAAGGAGCTGTTTGGGGGTATGATCACCTTTAGTGATAGCTCTAGTTTTTTTAGTTTTTTGTTCATGTCAGTAAACAATACTGTACCAACTATTCCATAGTTCTTAATGAGACACACTCCTGTAAAATGGGTTTAACACTTTACCAAACAACATAATTTTTAGACTAGTCCAAATTGAAAGCATTTGGACATAACAAAATGTGACCCAAATATTAAAAATTGATTTGGGAAGGGAAGAAAACATTGAAAGAAAAAGGAGAAAATTTCCCACAATGTTTTCTATAGGACCCTTTCTAAGGGTGGTTAATAATTCATTTCTGTAAAAGTTACGGACTCATAAAGTCCATTTTGTCTATTATAAGCAAATAATTCATGAGGTATAATGTTCCACTCAGACATGCAGAAAACTTTATTGAAGCAAATAATTTTTACCCGTGTCAGCTGTAGACTGCGCAGGCAAATCTGAGCATATATTTTTTGCAGATGTATTAACCCATTACCACACAGTCCCTACTTTTGATGACCCTGAGAAAGAAGCCTTTAGAAAATATTGTGGGAAAAGGAGAAGATGCTGGTAACCAGCATTTTCTCCTTTTCCCACAATGTTTTCTACACTTCACAAAAGAAATTTCAAATTTTCAGTCACTTTCATTTTGTCATCTGCAAATGCTTTCAATTTAGACAAGGCTGAAATATTGTCATTTGGTAATGAGTTAAACCCTCTTTTCATAGAGTTTGGTTCAAATATATAATTATGGGATTATTAGTTGCTCTGTCACAAAGGTGCAGAATTTAGAAAATAAGGAAGGCTCTGGTTAGGTCCTTACAGGAGATCCTTGCGGAGTATGCTTGGGTAGCTTTCAGAACCCTAGGCTAGTGCTAGTGAAATATTAGTAAACGTGAATAAGTGGTTTTTTCCATGATATTTCTGAAATACTATTGAAAATAGGGTATAACATCATTCAAATTTTGTCATTTGGTAAAGGGTTGAAAACGAACCATTGTAAGAAAAGAAGAAAACACTCTTTATACTTTCAAAGACAGAAATTATCTTCTGGACCACTTGTAATGTGTTCTGGAAAGCACTTTCACTGTGGTCAAGTCTATTAAAGTCTTTACCACACAATCCCAACTTTTAACGATCCTGAGAGAGAAGCCTTCTGAAAACATTGTGGGAAAGGGAGAAAATGCTGGTAACCAGCATTTTCTCCTTTTCCCAAAATGTTTTCTACCCTTCCCAGAACAAATTTCCATTTTTCAGTCTCATTTATATTGTCGTCTGCAAATGCTATTTGGACAAGCCTAAAATATTGATGTTTGGTAAAGAGTTGAGGGTAAATTCAAACTGATTTTTTTCTCTAAAACAATGCAGCAAAAACAAATACTGCAGCTGCATCATATTTTCTTATGGATTTAACTACACAGAGTGTTTTAATTTTTTATATAATTTTAAAGATTGCCTGTAATTTGTACTACAGCAAAAGGATGAGGAACCGTCATGAGGCCCTCTTGTTTATGATGTTAGATTGGATATAGTTCATCCCATTAATCTGCTTGGTTTAGAAATTACCTTGATTAACCCTTTACCACACAATGCTGACTAACCAGGCTGTGAAAGCCTTTGGAAAACATTGTGGGAAAGGAGAAAATTCTGGTTACCAGCATTTTCTCCTTTTTCCACATTGTTTTCTTCCGTATCAAAGAAAATTTGCAGCATTTTGAAATTGTTGCTTGCATATGCTTTCAATTTGGACAAGTAAAAAATCTTATTGTTTGGTAAAGAATTGATATCGGTCTATGCCATTGATCTGCTTGGTTTAAAATTTAGCTTCGATTAATGTCATTTTATGCCATATTTGTTCTATTTTACAGGATTTTGTAAGTTTCCATTGAAATATAGCTATCATTAGTTGTATCTTTACCTGCTTTTTAGCTCACCTGAGCACAACGTGCTCAAGGGGAGCTTTTAGGATCACCCGGTGTCCGTCGTGCGTCAGTGCGTCGTGCGTCGTCAACAATTCTTTAAACATCAACTCCTCCTAAACCGCTAGGCCAATTTGGACCAAACTTGGCTGGAATGTTCCTTGGGAGGTTCTCCTTAAAAATTGTTCACAGAATTTGATTCTATCAAAAACTCTGGTTGCCATGGCAACCAAATGGAATTTTTTAGCAAATTCTTTAAAAATCTTCTCCTCTGAAACCGCTGGTCGGATTTTGAAATAATTTCACAGATATGTTCCTTGGGTGACCCTTTTCAAAAATTGTTCGCGAAATTTTGATCAGTCAAAAAATGTGGCTCTGGTGAATGGGGGCTACTTGCACTATACAGAAATGAAGGAATTCTTAAAAAATCTTCTTCTCTGAAACCTCTGGTCAGATTTTAAAATAATTTCACAGATATGTTCCTTGGGTGACCCTTTTCAAAAATTGTTCGCGAAATTTTGATCCGTCAAAAAATGTGGCTCTGGTGAATGGGGGCTTCTTGCACTATACAGAAATGAAGAAATTCTTAAAAAATCTTCTTCTCTGAAACAGCTGGTTAGATTTTGAAATAATTTCACAGACTTGTTCCTTGGGTGACCCTTTTCAAAACTTGTTTGCAAAATTTTGATTGGGTCAAGAAACATGGCTCTGGTGAATGGGGGCTACTTGCACTATACAGAAATGAAGAAATTCTTAAAAATTCTTCTTCTCTGAAACAGCTGGTTAGATTTTGAAATAATTTCACAGACTTGTTCCTTGGGTGACCCTTTTCAAAACTTGTTCGCAAAATTTTGATTGGTCAAGAAACATGGCTCTGGTGAATGGGGGCTACTTGCACTATATTGAAATGAAGAAATTCTTGAAAATTCTTCTTCTCTGAAACCCATCGTCAGATTTTAAAATAATCTGACAGAGATGTTCCTTTGGTGATCCTTTTCAAAAGCTGTACATATAATTTTGATCCGTCAAGAAACATGGCTCTTGTGAATGGGGGCTACTTGCACTATACGGACATGATGAAATTGTTGAAAATTCTCTTTCTCTGAAACCCCTGGTCACATTTCAAAAGAAATTTTCAAAAATGTTCCTTGGGTGACCCTTTTCAAAACTGGTTCATAAATTTTGATCCATCAAGAAAGATGGCTCTTGTGGATGAGGGCTACTTGCTCTTGTACAGAAATGAGGAATTCTTAAAAATTCTTCTTTTTGAAACTGATGGTCAGATTTTGAAATGACTTTTACAGGTGACCTTTTGAAAATTGCTTGGCAAAATTATAAATTTGGTTCCAATGTTTCAATACCTCAGAAAAAAAAATAGACTATGGTCATCTCAAAAATTCAGGTGAGCGATCCAGGGCCATCTTGGCCCTCTTGTTGTATAATGTGTGCATTTGTTTCCATAATAGATTAAATCTTATTTGTTTGTGGGAAATTTGCTTGTAATTGAGAGCTTATACTACATGTAAATGTGTTCTATTTTAACCCTTTGCCATATGAAAAAACTTTATACTTATTCAAATTGAAAGTTTATGCAGACGAAAAATCCATTGTGACTCTGTGGACCCTTTGGAGGCAGTGAAAATGTGGGGGAAAGAGACACCAGAATTTTCTCTTGCACCCATGTTCTCTGGAGCCTTTTTTTTTCATGTCATAAATCGGGTAGTATGGTAAAGCGTTAAATCCCGGGGTGCTCTGGACTTTCTCTTAGCTCACCTGAACACATGGTGCTCAAGGTAAGCTTTTGTGATTGTGCTGTGTCCATTCTTCATCATCAACTTTAATATTATAGATGTCTAATATTCATGAATCTTAGATGAAATTGAAAATGAGTCAGGTCTTTGAGAAACATTATGCATACCCTAGAAGCCAAATTTTTAGTCAAGATTTTATCTTAAAAAATTTCTAAATTTTCTTTCATCAGGTCTAAAAGTAGGTCACTCACAGATAAATCTCTTGTAACCAAATTTTGATTCTGGTGATTATCAAATAGAATGTTTTTCCTGATATGATAAACAGTTTTGAAAGTGGATTAACCCTTTAGCAAATAATCCCAACTTTTGAAGAGAAGCTTTTTGAAAAGAAATGTAGAAAAAAGGAGAAGATGCTGGTAACCAGCATTTTCTCCTTTTTTGCTGATTTGTGTAGGGCCATGGTTGCCATTTATCTTTTTAATTCTGAAGAAGCCATTGCAAATTTTAAAGATTTCCTTCTAAGGACATACTGATAAACAGCATGAGTAATAGCTCAGTAGACCTGTTCAAGATTTCATGATGGAATCTTTATTTCCCCTTTCCCCCTCCCCCTGAAAAAAAAAAAAATTGCAGCCATGGGTTAAAATTTAGCAGTGGTCACTGTTACAGATCACTTACTTCTCATTAGCCAGGGAAGCAATATAATTATGGTGGTCCTATTGTCATCGAATAACATTTATCAATAAATTTTTCTGACTCTAGCATATCTTTAATTTGTAATAATGTATGAAAAACAGTTAAACATGTAGTTTTTGTCCCATATAGACGAGAATGAAAATGACTTATACGAGGGTAAATATTGAATGTCAACAACCCAGTTGTGAAATCCTCCATTTCGAAACCTGTTTGTTTCTAATGTCTGTTACTTACACGTTAACACTTTACCACACAATTCCAAGTTTAAATTACCCTTAGAGAACAGCCTTTTGAAAATATTGTGGGAAAAGGAGAAAATGCTGGTAACCAGCATTTTCTCCTATTCCCACAAATTTTTCAACAGTATCAATATGTTCTATCATGTCATCCATAATTCACCCTTTACCAAACAATTCCTGTTTTTTACAACCCCGAGGTAGAAGCAGACAGGTTTTGGAAACATTGTTAAGAAAAGAGAAAATACTGGTACCCAAACTATACTGGTAACCAGCATTTTCTCCTTTTTATACGCCCGTTGAAAACGGGACGTATTATGGGATCACCCGTGGCGGGTGGGCGGGCGGGCGGGCGGGCGGCGTCCAGTTCTTTGTCCGGAGCATATCTCCAAAACTATACTACCTAGGGTTATGAAATTTCATGGGTGGATACATCTCATCGAGGGGGAGTGCAGTGCACAGAAATCATAACTCTTGCTCGCTTAATTTTTGAGTTATTGCCCTTTGTTGTTTTTCATATTTGAATTTTGTCCGGAGCATATCTCCAAAACTATTCTACCTAGGGTTATGAAATTTCATGGGTGGATACATCTCATCGAGGGGGAGTGCAGTGCACAGAAATCATAACTCTTGCTCGCTTAATTTTTGAGTTATTGCCCTTTGTTGTTTTTCATACTTGAATTTTGTCCGGAGCATATCTCCAAAAGTATTCTACCTAGGGCTATGAAATTTCATGGGTGGATAGATCTCATTGAGGGGGAGTGCAGTGCACAGGAATCATAACTCTTGCTCACTTAATTTTTGAGTTATTGCCCTTTGTTATTTTTCATACTTGAATTTTGTCCGGTGAATATCTCCAAAACTATACTACCTAGGGCTATGAAATTTCATGGGTGGATAGATCTCATTGAGGGGGAGTGCAGTGCATAGGAATCATAACTCTTGCTTGCTTAATTTTTGAGTTATTGCCCTTTGTCGTTTTTCATACTTGAATTTTGTCCGCAGCATATCTCCAAAATTATACTACCTAGGGCTATGAAATTTCATGGGTGGATAGATCTCATCAAGGGGGAGTGCAGTGCACAGGAATCATAACTCTTGCTCACTTAATTTTTGAGTTATTGCCCTTTGTTGTTTTTCATACTTGAATTTTGTCCGCAGCATATCTTCAAAACTATATTAGCTAGGGCTATGAAATTTCATGGATGGATAAATCTCATCAAGGGGGAATGCAGTGTATAGGAATCATAACTCTTGCTCACTTAATTTTTGAGTTATTGCCCTTTGTCGTTTTTATACTTGAATTTTGTCCGAAGCATATCTCCAAAACTATACTACCTACGGTTATGAAATTTCATGGGTGGATAGATCTCACCGAGGGGGAGTGCAGTGCAAAGGAATCATAACTCTTGCTCGCTTAATTTTTGAGTTAGTGCCCTTTGTCATTTTTAATACTTTAATTTTGTCCGGTGAATATCTCCAAAACTATACTAGCTAGGGCCATGAAATTTCATGGGTGGATAGATCTCATAGAGGGGGAGTGCAGTGCTTAGGAATCATAACTCTTGCTTGCTTAATTTTTGACTTAGTGCCCTTTGTCGTTTTTATACTTGAATTTTGTCCGCAGCATATCTCCAAAACTATACTAGCTACGGCTATGAAATTCCATGGGTGGATAGATCTCATCAAGGGGGAATGCAGTGCACAGTAATCATAACTCTTGCTCGCTTAATTTTGTAGTTAGTGCCCTTTGTCGTTTTTCATACTTGAATTTTGTCCGGTGCATGCCCCATCTTTACAACTTGGGGTAAGACGGGCGTATCTTGCGACAATTTGCCGCTCTTGTTCCACAATGTTTTCTACCCTTCAGCAAACAAATTTCAATTTTGGAGTTATGTTTATTTTGTTGTCTGCAAGTGCTTTCAATTTGGGCCAGTCTAAAATTTTGTTGTTTGGTAAGGAGTTAAATGGTTTTCTACAAATGCTTTCAGTGTGGACTTGCCTAAAATTTTGTTGCGTGGTTAAAAGATGAGCTAAATTGATGTTGTTCTCAATGCATGTTGTGTTAATTCTGAAATTAATTTTGTTTTATTTCAATTCTAAAAATTAATAATTTTTTGTTTCTAGTGTAGTTAAACAGTTTTGTCACATATTTGCATGCAATTCTGTCTTCTAGTCAGTGCAACTCTTTAACACCTATGGAATGGTACATTCATTTATTCAGTCTAGCCAGAAGCAGACAGGTTTTGGAAACATTGTTAAGAAAAGAGAAAATACAGGTACTCAAACTATACTGGATGTATGCCAATTCTTTTAATAATTCTTTTAATAATACTATGAATGTTAGCAAAAATAAAATGTCCAAAATTGTAGTTTAAAGAATATTTAAACAATTTAAATATGTCTTTGGGGAGATATAGATCAGTCTGCTCACCTAAGATGGATTTGCTGGACTGAAGTTATTTCATTTAAGACACTCCAAGGGTTTAAGATTTTTAAGATTTTGCATGGTTTTTATCATTAAAACCATTCACTTCTTTGACTAGTTTGACACAATTCGTTTCACTAACAATAATATTCTACAGCATAATACTCAAGAGCTTGTCACAGATGTACTGCTTATGAAATTGATTTCACTTTTATCATTCACAATTTACTATATACCGTGCATTATTTTTCTCTCTGTAGAAAAGAATGTTAAAGGAATTTAATCGAATTTGTCTATCATTTCTTGCTTTTGTTTGGTATGGAGTAATGTGGAAAAACAGGCAAAATTGGTGCATTATAATACATTAAAAGTTGACAAAGATATTATGCAAGGTAGCAATACAATTTAAGCCTAAACCCTATCCTTTATGACAAATTTTAGATTCTTCCTAATTAAAAGGAGCTTTGAATTCATATAAACAAACTCTCTGTCTCTTTGTAGTTCTTTAGAAAAGGGTAATAAAAAAATGCCGGTTAAACATGTCACTTCTGTGGGCTGCTTGTCTAGACAAAGTACTGTTTTTCATATTAACAAACTAAGTGCATGTATTTGCATGTTATCCCTGTAAGGAACACCAAGGTTTGCTTACCAGTCATTGACTTATTCATGTAAATGTACAAACCATTGAATATTCATTTGGAAGATTGCTTAACTCTTTACCACATAATCCGGACTTTTATCGACCCTGAGCCTTTTGAAAGTATTGTGGAAAAAGGAGAAAATGCTGGCAACCATCATATTCTCCTTTTTCCACAATTGTTTCTAGTCTTTCCAAAACAAATTTCAATTTTTTTGAGCCACATTTATTTTGTTGTCAGCAAGACAGTGCTTTAATTTGGACAAGTCTGCAATATTGTAGTTTGGTAAAGAGTTAACCCTGTAACCTTACTATTCTAAGGCTTATGAAAAAAAAAGGAACTTTTGAAAATATTGTGAGAAAAGAAGAGGATGGGGGTACACAGCATTTTCTACTTTTATGACGATGTTTTCTAGTACCTACCAAAAAGATATTTAATTTTTTGAGTCGCATTCATTTTGTTGTGTGAAAATGTTTTCAGTTTTAGACAATACTAAAATTTTTTGCAGTTTGGTAAAGAGATTATTGAAAAAGATAGTTTCACTCACTTTGATGTAAAATTACATAAGTTGTAGTTTTCAAGGGTTCTTTTTCTCTATAATTTCCCACAAAATAGTGGACAGACTGTAGATCACAGTTGATACTTGTTCAGTCTGGTCTTCAGATCTACTTCATCTGCAAAAGCAACTTCAGTTTTCACTTTCTACTGTACGAAAAATGTTTTTAAAAAAAAATGTTGATCATCATGATTTTGAATCATTCATGCTTTGTGAAACGACAAAATTTTAGACTGGTCCAAATTGAAAGCACTTGCAGACGACAAAATAAACGCAACTCAAAAATTGAAAATTGTTTCTAGTTGGGTAGAAAAGATTGTGGGAAAAGGAGAAAATGCTGGTTACCAGTATTTTCTCCTTTTCCCTCAATGTTTTCAAAAGGCTTGTATCTCGGGGCCATGAAAACCAGGGATTGTTTGGTAAAGGGTTAATGCATCTCTTAAAAGTATCAAAATAACATGAAAAGGACAGGGTCATGTTGAATTAGATTGCCTGGACTGAGCAGGCTGATCCAAGATGACACTTTATGCAAATATTGGAATATCCCTTTTTGCATGTTGTAGGCCATTACATGCTTTTGAATAATGTTTGATCAGTCCATTTTCTGTCAGATATATTAATATTGTTGATACAATTTAGTAAAATTCCAATAATATCAAATGAATATAAACATGTAAAATAACCAATACCATTTTAAATAGTGCTTTTAAGTCTTTACCACACAATCCTGACTTTTAACTACCCTGAGAAAGAGGCCTTTTCCCACTCTGTTTTCTACCCTCCAAGAATAATTTTCAATTTTTGAGTCACATTAATTTTGTCATCTGCAAATGCTGTCAATTTGGACCAGTCTGAAATTTTGTTGTTTGGTAAAGAGTTAAATTGTTAGTGGCTATCTCTATGATGTGAAAATCAAAATGTATTTTGAGAAATCATGCACTATATTAATTTTGTGTTATGAAATTTGTAGATTTTAAAATTTATCTTGGTTTCATATTAATTGTGTATCTATGCAAAACATGTAAGCATGCACCTTAATATGTTGCACTGGTATATTGCTTTAAACTTTTTCACATATTTTATTTAAAACATGTATCTTGGATCACACAGTTCACTTATATCATTTCAGAGCAAACAAGATGAAGATCTAGAAACACTCCTGCATAGTGTTGGGTTCCAATATTTCCATCTAATAGCCCGGAAAATGGATTTAGAACCAGAACTGAAAAAAGAAGGTATTTACTTGTACATGTAGTCAAACCATGTCTAATGCTAACTCAGGAATGTTCCTCTTTCTTTCAATGCAATATAGATCTAAACAATGGACAAATTCATCTATTTCCATACAAATGTCTAATCTTTTATTATTATTATCCCCCGCCGAAGGCAGAGGGATATAGTTTTAGCCTTGTCCATCTGTCAGTGTGTTCGTCAGGGAAAATATCTCCAATACCATTAGACAGAATTTCATGAAACTTTATACATGCATACAATTATCCATACCTCCGATATGCTTTCTTTAATCAGTGTTGCATCCAGGCCGTGCAATTGTGGGATTCACGCTTTATTTTCTGCCATCAAGCAATTTTGTGAATGTGATGGGGGAGCAATTGCGCAATTATTACTGGTGTAACTCCCGCAAAAAGAAGACACAGCTGCGTGCATAAAAGAGAAATTAAAAAAGTCGAGTCTGGTTTCAAGTCATTTCAATAAAATAATCGGAAGTCTGACAATGCTTCCTTACAGGTAGACTGTTCCAGGTGGTTTCCGATTTCATAGTGAAGTTTCTATTTAAGCGGGGAAACAATATATCTATGCATGCGCATTGAATGTTTACTTTCATAATGCTGACGAATTGAAGAACCCAGTGCTTTTAAACTTAGGATTTGTCATTTATTCCGCCCTAAGGAAACATGTCAAAGACTTTCATTGGTTCTGTTACCAATGCCGATGGTTCATACGATGATATTATGGAAAGAATTGAGTGAAAACAGCTGGGAAATAAACTTAAGTTTGTTCGGTCCCACATTCAGACTTACAACCGAGGATGTACCGTAATCGTGAACAAAAATGATGTGTACATCTACAGATGCGCATTATCAATCAAGAATGAGAATCTATAATGTTTGGTGTTAGAAATAAGGTAAGATCAACCCAATCGGGATCAACTCTCCCCTGTCGGCTGTAGAAATATAGATCTAGCAAATATCCTATCAGCCCTTGAAAGACAGTATTCATTTCCATTCAAAAAAGGAAATTGACCAGAAAAATACATATCTTGCGTATACTTAATTTTCTTTCACCCACCCCCGAAAATTTTTACTACCCCCATTTTGAAAATTCCATGGGGGATCTCCCCCTCTTGACAGAATTCCTGAATGCAACACTGTTGATTTTTTACATGTTGAAAAATGGCCGACTGTGAGCGGTTTTAAGCTACATGGTCAGGTAAGGTTTTCGGCATGGGATATCATTTCAAGAAAATTGCTTATTAAAATTTCTTTCTTTCAAACTCTTACGATTGACAATATTTTTTACTTGTCCATATTAAAAAAGCATTTGCAGACCACAAAATAGATATAAATCAAAAAGTGAAACTTGTTATGGAAAGTAAGAAAACATTAACGGAAAAGGAGAAATGCTAATTTCTAGCATTTTTTGCTTTCCTACAATGTTTTTGATAGCTCTTTTTCTTAGAGGCAACTTTAACTTGGTAATGTGTGGTGAGACATTTATTTTTTGTAATGCATGTATTAGTTGTAAAAAAGTCTTCATCATAAAAGCAGTAAGTTTGAATTACCTTTAATAACAGTTTCAGTTTCCAAATATGATTCGGTTGCATTAACCCATTACCACACAATCCCTACTTTTGACGACACTCAGAGAAAGAAGCCTTTAGAAAAATTGTGGGAAAAGGTGAAAATGCTGGTAACCAGCATTTTTTTCCTTTTCCCACAATGTTTTCTTCCCTTTACAAAACAAATTTCAAATTTTCAGTCACTTTTATTATGTCGCCTGCAAAGGCTTTCAATTTGGATAAACCTAAAATTTTTCTGATTGGTAATGAGTTAATGCCTTTGGAAGAGGGAACTTAATGGATCTGCAAAAAGTATCAACTTAGGTCTGCCTGCATAATTGATGCAAGCTGACCTTGGTCAACTATTTTTGCCATGGGCCAACTTTCTGCATATCAAAGGACCATTCTACCTCATGATCTAGCTAGTTATTTAACTCTTTACCAAAGGACAATTTTTCTACATAGATCCAAATTGAGAGCATTTTGCTGACAATACATTAATTAAATTTAGCTGAAATATAGCAATTTCAGTGAAAGTGTAGAAAACCTTGTAGGAAAAGGAGAAAATGCTGCTTACCTTATTTCTAACACCAGCATTTTCTCCTTTTCCCACAAAGTTTTCAAAAGGCACCTACTTCAGGGTCTTTAAATCCAGGGATTGTCTGGTACAGGGTTGAGTAATCGATCCATACTAATTCGATGACTTACTTGTAATCATGACTCAGGAAAAAATTAATGCACAAAGCCTGCCCCCTCTCCCCCCCGTTACCGTTTTCATATTCATTATATTTTAGATTTCCTGAGGCAAGAAGATCAAGTGATGGCATTTGACTATTATGCTGAAAACAGTTTGTCAATTGAGATTATAAAGAATGAGGTTTTACAGAAAATATACTTCCGTGTGAAAGACAAGGTATACATCTATTTACACTTGGCTAATTGGGTCTTACTCTTAGCTCATTACAAAACAATCCACACTTTTAATGACTATGGGTTAGATTGCTCATGAAAATATCTTACATTCTGGTAGTCAGCATTCTATGATATTGTAAGACCTTTCAAAGACAAACCCAATCATTTGAGCATCAATGATGTCCATCTTTTGTCTGGAAATCGATTCAGTATAATAATGGTCAAGTTTAAAGATTTTGCTCCTTGGTAAAGGGTTGATTCCAATTATATTTTATTCAATTCTTTGAATTTCAAGATTTGTCCAAAAATGAAGTACTTGTTTACAACAACTGAAATGCAACTCAAATGGTCTTTGAAACGGATTTGTCTTTGAAACGGTGGTAAAAACTCGTGAAATAGAAGAAAATAGTCTTGTCAGCGGCTTTAGCTTCCTTCCCTACCATGTTTTCAGTAGGCTTTTAATCCTTTACCACTTTACCACATGACAAAATTTTAGACCTGTCCAATTTGAAAGCATAATTTGCAGATGACAATTTCAATGTGGCCCAATAATACAATTTTCTTTTGATAGGGTAGAAAACATTGTGGGAAAAGGAGAAAATGCTGGTTACCAGCATTTTCTCCTTTTACCACAATGTTTTCAAAAGGCCTCTTCTTCAGCATTGTGTGGTAAGGGGTTAAATGTCCTGGGGCGATAAAACATGGGGTTGTTTTGCAACAAGGTCAGAGTTAACTGGTTTAATTGCAGAAAGTGTTGCGAGAAGAAATCAAAGAGAAATTCAAGTATGAGGTGGACAGATCATCACCTAGCAACAAGATTCGAGACTTCATGGACTGGTCCAGTGATATTATACAAGATATCAAATATCAGAGACGAGTCCATGCCAACCCTGTAGGACGGTTACTGGTCAATGCATGGTATGTTTCATAATTCAAATAGAATATGGATGCATAATTTATGTCAAATGATCCAGGAATCTTTGGGCTAACTATTGTAGTTTGCATTTTTATTCTCAAGAATTTCGAAAGCTTCAAAGGAACATTTTCTGAAAGTCTTAATGAAATCAGAAATAGTGCTTCTTTCTTTATTCAGTTTTAGGCTATGAATGCTACTTTGAATTGTTGGTGAACATGAGCCAAAATTGGCAAAACACATTTTTTCGAATATTTAACCCCTGAATCAAAATTTGCATTAACAGTCTACCGAACAACAAAACTTTACACTGCGCCAATTTGAAAGCATTAGCAAACAAAAAAATTGAAGCAATTCAAAAATTTACATTTATTTTGCAAAGGATAGAAAACAGTGTGGGAAAAGGAGAAAAAGCTGGTTTCCAGCAATTTCTCCTTTTCCCACAATGTTTTCAAAAGGTTACTTACAAAGCATTGTGAAAACCAGAGATTGTTTGGTAAAGGGTTAAAGTTTATAATTATATTAAATTAAGATGAATTCTTCAGTCTCTTTTGCAGAGGTCCAAATTACAGGGGAGGCTTTGTGTGATTACATTTCAAAGTTGTATGTTTCTTGGCTTAAATCTTTGTTGTGGGTAAATTATGACATTGTTGTTGTATCCGAACTGTTGCAACCAGCAGTGTAAACAAACCTAGACAAAAAATAACCCCTTTACCGCATGAAAAATTTCAGACTTGTCCAGTCAGAAGCACTTGCAGACAGCAAAAACAAAAATCTGAAATGAGTCTTTTGAAGAGAAGAAAACATTGTGGTAAATGGGGAAAATGCTGGTTATCAGCATTTTCTCCATTACCAACATTGGTTTAAAAATACTGTTTTTATATACGTAGTTGATTAGATTATTTTTGTAAGAAATTAAGGCTATTAAATGACAGACAGCTATTCCATACATTTCATTTCAGGTTACCTCTGAACTATTCTACCATGTTTATTACCTTAACAATAGCCCTGTTTATCATGGTTACCTGGGAGGCTGGGCCAGATGGGGATCCACTGTAAGTAATGCTTATATCATCTCTGTTTTATTTGCAACACTTTGGATATCAAAGGGTATCTCTGCTTTCGGATACATGTCCCTGCAGACTGCACAGAGTAATCTGTAAAGTTTAATGTTTTGTGGGATATTATGCTTAACCCATTACCAAACGACATTGTTTTGGACTGGTCCAAATTGAAAGCAATTGCAGACAATATAAAAGTGACGGAAAATTTGAAATTTGTTTTGTGAAGAATAGAAAACATTGTGGGAAAAGGAGAAAATGCTGGTTACCAGCATTTTCCCCTTTTTCCACAATGTTTTCAAAAGGCTTTGTCCTGAGGGGCGTCAAAAGTCGTCATTGTGTGGTAAAGGGTTAACTGAAAGAAATTTTCAATTTTGGTATTGAAAAGCCTCATATTGCTCGTTCAAAGTTATGTTTTAAGGAATTATATCTTCTTCTTGGAGAGTGTAGATCTAAGATCAGACTGCATGTTGTGTGCAATCTGATCTTGGTATACACTGTCCGCAGAGGATCATTGAGTTGCGTTTAGCAGCCTAAGGGTTTAGGCAAGCTGACATGGGTTGAAACATTTTGCTATTTGTAAATTTTCTGCATGACAAAGGACCAGTTTAGCTCCACATTGGGTCAGTTATTAAACACAGTGGATTATGTGGATCCATAGGTAAAGAGTTAAAGCCTTAGGATTTGTGTTTAAAAAAAAACAAATTTTGTTGTTACTCTTATAAGAAATGTCAAATTACTTTCTATGTATTTTTTTTTTCACACATTACAGGTACAGGCCATCCTACATTTTCAATAACGCGGGCATTGTGATCTATGTGCTTGGGGGTATCCACAATTTGTTGTCGCTTGGAATCTTTTTCAGCTACATCATATCCAACAGGCCAACCTTCCCTTCTTTTGGTGATATCACCTCCATCTGCAGGTAAATACATTTGATGAACATAGATTAACTTGTGACCTTTAAATTCTCTACTTATTGAGATAAACATTTTCTGTTAGAAATTATTTGTTAAAATCAGTTAATGGATCCTAAAGTTCTTCCTTGTAATTAATTCGGTTTGTAAAAGGTGGGCCTTTATGGCTTTCAAAATGCCAAAAGGTGCATTTAGACATTTGTGTAAAGTCCTTGTAGGCTAACCCAAGAAGGCACTTTACAACTACATTAGATTTTATCCTACAATAGACTTGTGCAAAACATTTCATAAAAACGGAAAGTTGTTCTGGATTAGCTTGCATGGACTGAACAGCCTGATCTGAGTCACAGTTTAGGCAAATGTCATAATGTCTCTTTTAGCATGTTGCAGGTAAAGGTTTTCATAATTCCAACAAATTCCTATGAAAACTATGACAAGAATTTCTCTAGCACTCTACTTTAATTATGTATATCACCTGTCAATTAGTTATAATTTTTACAGTACAGGGTTTCAGGGGGTCATCGGAATGTCAAATAATCAATAACAGATTATATTCAAATATGTATGACATCAAAATTTCTGGTCAAAAAAAAAATGTCTGAGGTTACAGTTGAAAAGAAGCATCCTCTAATCTAATCACCAAAACTGGACATTTTATAGTGATTGTTGCCACCAAGTTTCTTTAACCCTTGTAGGGAAAAACACATCATACAGCAGAGCTCCAGATAGAGGAAGTGATTTTGATTTCAGAATTGGAAATATTCATTATTCTCAACAAAGCCAATATTATGGGTACTCATTAGAATTGTCTCGTCGAAACGATTCTAATGAGTACCCACAACATAGGGTTTGGAAGAGAAATAATGGATTTAGAATGCCATTACTCCTTCTAATCTGGAGCTCTGATACAGTATTTTTTAGGTTTTAAATAAGATATGGAATCACTGCAAGTAATCTAGACATTCCCATTTAAGCTGTATTGAGAATTCACCTGTTGTTGTAAAACTATGTAAAAGTATGTCTTATAGAAACTTATTGTTGGATTTTCAGAAAGATATACAACTATTCAAAGTCAATGGGCAACAATCTGTTGTCTCCAGGGTATTTTGAAACCTTTACTTCATTATATTTTATAAAATTTTTCTTTTGTCATTTTGATGTAATGTTTTGTTTTTTTTATCACTTTCTTTTTTAAAATTTTGCATGATATTATAACATACTCATTTAAGCACACAAAGTTTCAACTTTTATCAAGTCACCAAAGAAATAAATGCAGATTCTCTTACCTCCTGAATTGAGTTTACAGCAGATAACTTTCAAAATATCTTTATAAAATATGAGAAAAAAAAATGAATAAAGCCAGTTAGACCTAAATGAAGGCAATGGACATTTTCACTTTGTTAAATGTGATCAAAAGTATGCAAATTCAAGACACTAATATCCAAAATATGTTGCATATGGTGTCTGTGGTCGTGAGGAATTGAGTTGGCCTTGTAACTATAAGGTCCTGAGTTCGATACCCTCAAGCAGGTGTCATCTTTGGGATTTTTCATAGGCCCACATGTTCTGAGCGATTACTTGTGTAGTTTCCAGAAAGGAGAATCGAGAAAGATTAGTATAAGTTGTAAGAACTTGCTTCTCAAATCGATGTAAACAAATATGTTTAAAACTGAAATACATGTATGTTGCACAGTAAGGTCTCATTATATCTGATCTTGATTTACACAGGTTTGCTGCAACACAATGGGCAACATATTAAGTGTTGCTAAAATTATAGAATAAGTCTCTGTTGGAGTAAAAATATAACGGAAAGGAAGAAAAATGCTCCTTCCTCCACAATGTCTTTCAAAAGCCTTCTCTTACAGGATTGATTAAAGTCCAAATCATTTTGTACAGAGTTAACCATAAAGCTGCTAAGGGTGACTCACTGACCTTTTGTGGACAAGGTAGATCAAGATCAGACGGCACAGGACATGCATGTTGAAGCAACATTATTTCAGTTTTTACTGTCCGCTTGAACATTTTATTTAACCCTTTCCCAAACGACAAAATTTCACACTGGCCCAAATTTATGACACTTGCAGACAACAAAATAAACGTAACCCAAAAATTGAAATTTGTTCCCAGCATGGTAGAAAACATTGTGGGAAAAGGAGAAAATGCTGGTTACCAGCATTTTCTCCTTTTCCCACCGTGTTTTCAAAGGTTTTTATCTCAGGGCCGTATAAAACAGGAATTGTTTGGTAAAGGGTTAACTTGTTTAGCAGGGTACAGGTCTAAAAGCACTCAGCAATAATTATGAAATGGACTTTTTCAGTGAAGGAAAACTAGCAATGCAATTTCAAGGTTCTTTTTGCCATAATATGGTTATTACAAAATGGCATACAGTGTAGATTCAGGGTCAGGTGATGCATGGTATAGAATAACCAGCAGCATAGATAAAAAATCAGACTGCAAATTCTGTGTAGTCTCATATTAATTCACTCTGTCTGGAAAAGCAACATAAGATGTGTTCAGCAATCTGCTTGCCAAAGACTATTTTCTGTATATTTTGTTAATTTGCATATAATTATTCATTATGTTTCATTCACTCCTTTTTTGCTCCACTAGCAAGCAGAGCTAATGTCATGACCTGGGTTCTGTTTTTGGAAAAGCAGCCATTAGTAGACTAGTCTCGTTGACTCAAAACAATTTACATAAGTGGTCCCATATGTCTTTGAAACTTGCATGGACTGTTAAATACAATGAGTACTATAACCGTATCAAAGATTTCAGAATTCCAAATAATCAGGTTTCAATTCAATTATCTCGCAATTTGTTCATATCCATATCATAATGTGTGCTTACATATGATGTATGCATGAAAATAAGCAAGTTCACTTCTAGTAGAGCGATGCAGGCCCTTAACTCTTTACCACACGACAAAATTTTAGGCTGGTTCAAATTGAAAGCATTTGCAGACGACAAAATAAAGGTGACTAAAAAATTGAAATTTAATCTGGGTAGGGTAGAAAACACTGTGGGAAAAGGAGAAAATGCTGGTTACCAGCATTTTCTCCTTTTCCCACAGTGTTTTCAAAAGGCTTCTTTCTCAGGGGCGTCAAAAGTAGGGATTGAGTGGTAATGGGTTAAGAGCCTGTAGTTGTTGTGAACTCGTGAACTCTTTACCAAACGACAAAATTTAAGACTAGTCCAAGTTGAAAGTATTTTCAGGCGACAAAATAGATGTGACTCCAATTTCAAAGATTGTTTTGGAAAGGTTAGAAAACATGGTGGGAAAAGGAGAAAATGCTGGTCACCCTTTACTGCCAAATTGACAACTGTGTGAAAGAAAACATTATGGAAAAGGGAGAAAATGCAGGTAACCTGTCTTTTTTCCTTTATCTGACAATGTTTCATCTTATTTCAATGAAAGATATCTTTTGGGACACATTTTATTTGCTCTCTGCAGATGCTTTCATTTTGAACAAGTCTGAACTTTTTCATGTAGTAAAGTGTTAACTTCCTACCTTATCATTTAGTTAACCCATTGCCACACAATGACAACTTTTGATGACCCTGAGGAAGAAGCCTTTAGAAAACATTGTGGGAAAAGAAGAAAATGCTGGTAACCAGTATTTTCTCATTTTCTCACAAAGTTTTCCAAGCTGTCAAAGAAAAATTGCATCAGTTGGGCCACTATGAAATTGTAGTCTGCAAAATTAATGCTCTCAATTTGGATAGGTCTGAAATTCTGCAGTGTGGTGAAGGGTTAATCTGTGGTGGGACATTACAGAAAATCACCACTTTCATTTTTAGCATGGCTGTTTTTGAGAAAACAATGAGGTATTATCTTAGTCCTTGCATCATAGTCTGAGTTGGTTGTTGTCCTTCGAAAACTTTGACTGATATTTACCAGTACTTCCAACTTTGACAAGTTGTTGACTATCAGAATAGGAATCTATACAATAATGGTAGTTAACTGTCAAAAAAATTTTGATGTAGTTATGCCCTTTTTTAAACTTAGATTTTTTTTAAAGCTTTTTTAGGCAAAACAAAAATATTGCATCATTAATCTAGCATCCAGAAGCTATTGCCATTTAGATTATTAACGCTTTACTATAACACACAGTTTTTTTTTTATATTTCCAAGGTGAAAGCATCAAAATTTGTAGACAACATAATTACCTAGTTTCGATCAAATGGTAGGCTATTTCTCTGAAAGATAAGAAAGCATCGTGGAAAATGGAGAAAATGCTGGTTACCAGCATTTTCTCTTTTTTCCCCCATATTTTCAGCCAAATTATCTGTCATGGTTGTTGTAACTGCCTTTACATGATGAAATTTACGCTGTGCCCAAATACAAAATTTCAGACTTTTCTTAATTGAAAGCATTTAATAAAGACATCTGACATGGCTCAAATGAAAAGAATCGTCATCAAAAGAGAGTTAACCATGCTGGTAACCAGCATTTTCTCCTTTTCCCACAATGTTTGTACCTATTCATGGATAAATACTGTCATCTGAAAAACATCTGAATGTATGGAATTGGCTTAGACTCCGGTAATCCATAATCATTGGCCCAATAGCTGCTGGTCCCCTGCATCAATTATAATTACCTGCGTCTTAGCTGAATCTATATAATGAAAGGTGATGTTACACTAATTACATTACGGCACCCTTTCTTAAGGGCCTCTTTCTAGTTGCAGGCAAAGTTATGTCATCAGTCTTTTTGAAAGATTTTTTTTATTATTTATTACCTGTTTTTCCATCAGTAAACAAGAGCATTCAGATGACGAGGATGACAGAAGTTGGAACGAAAAGAAAGGTGAATCCCATCTTGAAGTGAAGGCCTATGGATTTAAAACAATATACTATGTGGTGAGGACATATTTGTGTAATATTTATATGTGCTATACTCTGGCAAAATTGGGTTAAATGCATCTCTTAGTTCAGTTGTTAGAGAATCTGACTCATGACTTGGTTGCTTCGGGTTCAATATCCAGTTACGGCAGATTTTTTTTCTCCTATAATTTTAGCCTCACACCTTTGATGCACATGAGCTAATAGTCGGTGGCTTTCAAAGAAAGAAGAGTTAGTAATAGTGTGAGAAAGCCAGGAAACGCAAGCATAGGTGCACTGGCTGAGTGACGTGACCTAAGCAGTAAAAATGACTTTAACCCTTTACCACACGACAAGAATTTAGAATTTAGACCTGTCTGAATTGAATGCACTTGCTGCTGACTGTTTCAATGTGGCTCATATGGAATAATTTTTCTTTGATAGGATACCAGCATTTTCCCCTATTTCCACAATATTTTCAAAAGGCTTCTTACTAAGGGTCGTCAAAAGTCGTCATTGTATGGTAAAGGGTTAAACTCCAAAACAAACAGATCACTCTATCTTTGTGATTCATGGATAAAGCAAGTCATCACCTAATGATGGATTCATAAAACCCATTTAGAATAACAACTGACTGAATCATAAGATTGACTGGTCTTTTGACATGCAGAAAATTGACTGATGGCAAAAAATTTCAACTTGGCTTGGCATTTACTTACTGCTGGGGCTGATCATGGTCAATACTTTTTGATGATGCATTCAAACAGAGCATGGGTAACTTATAATGTTGCTTTCTCTCTTGCTGTCATGAATATTTGTTGATCCTCAATGGCCCCCCATGGTTGAAAAGGTGGGCTCGTCATCATGTATTCCATTCTCCAATCCCACATTTTTTGTACTTTCACAGACAAATTCAATCATTCAAGCCAAACTTAATTTGTAGCCTGCAAATGTTGTCAAATTGACCACGTCTAAAATTTTGACACTGTGATGAATGATAAATGCAACTCAATTGATGGAAGTTGTCTATAATGAAACAGAAAGCATCCCTGAGGTAAAAAGTGAAAAAACAGAGTAGTTTAAACATATTTTATTCAATATAATTACAGATATTATTCATGTACAACAACATATTGCGAATAGGATTAGAACAAAAGCATCAAAGCTTATATAGTTCCTCTCCCTAAAAAAAACAGAGTAGGTTAGTAACTTCAGTAAGTTTCACAAGTCTCCTTCCCAAAGATTTTAAAAACTCAGTATCGTTTGGTTATGGGGTTAATTGTGTCTTTTTGTTTCTTTTTTTCTAGTTTTTCCTTGCTTGCTCAATTGCTGGTACAATCACAGATGGGTATTTCTTCGCATTCCATTTATTACATATAACAGAGCTCAACCAGTTATTGAAACGAGTCATCCAAGCAGTCACAACAAATGGTATGTCAAATTGATATGATTCCTTAGAACTTTTGATGAATTTGTCCCCTTTTTGTTAAAATGAAGGAGAGTTATGGTTTTGTTCTGCAACCATCCCTTGTCTATCTAATTTCTTGATGGCAGTTTCTCTTAAAGCCATGTGTGGGATGATTATTAAACGTATTAGGTTATTCCTAAAACAGGAAAAATATATTAACCCATATCTTGATAACTAAATGGAAATTTTCAATTTGAAAATAAAAACCTAAATATTGTTACTTCAAGCTGGATATCAGACACTGTAGATCCAAGATCAGTCTGCACGTTCTCTCTCAGCAGCCGTAAAAGTAAGTGATATCAGCTGCCCATCTTAGGACAATTTACAAAATTGTAATCAAGAAAACAATCACTCTCTGATACCCTGCCATCATTGTGCAATTGTTCAGTTGGCTTTCAAACCCTAGAGATTGTAAAACAGAATATAAAGGCCCGCTGGTAACCAAACCTGAGCAATTTTGAAGTCAAATTGCAGGCAAAATAAATTGATAGTATTTAACCCTTTACCAAACAACACAATTTTAGACTTGTCTAAATTGAAAGCACTTGCAGACTACAATACGAACAGAACTCAAAAACTGAAATTTGTTTCTAGCAAAGTAGAAAACATTGTGGGAAAAGGAGAAAATGCTGGTTACCAGCATTTTCTCCTTTTCCCACAATGCAGGCCTCCTAGTGAAACCTTTGAAACCTTTAAAAACCTTTAATTTCTGAGCAAACCTTAAAAACCTTTACATTTCCCCAGAAAACCTTTAAAACACCAAAATAGCCTGTAATTCTCACTCAAAACCTTTATATTTCCTCTGACTGGTTGCCGTGCTAGCTTAAAGCAAGTAATGGATTTTGTTCTGAACAATGGTGATGTAGATCCTACACTGTAAAACAGGAGCTATGTATGATATAAATATGCAGAGAAAATAGGTATACACATTAAATAAGGTACATGTATGTATTATATTGCATAATTCAAACAGTATATAACATCAGTTTACTAAGTAAGTGCGCCCAATATGACCTAAGTTGTCTACGGGCCCTAAAACATTATTCATTCATTATTCATTCATATAACATCAAAAAATGACTTTGGTATGACTGTGGGTTTAATAAAGAAATGAGAACTTCGACGAAAATAGCCTTTATTTACTCTTTATTTTTTCATATTTTACACTAAAAGGCCTTTATTTTCATACATTGGAGCCTTTATAAAAACCTTTATTTTTGTTTTGGCCTGCTAGGAGGCCTGCACAATGTTTTCAAAAGGCTTCTATCTCAGGGACGTAAAAACCAGGGATTGTTTGGTAAAGGGTAAAATTTTATGATCATGAGTGTGACATTGGTACAATACAATCTTCAAACTCCCAGTGACTGGCAGAAAAATGATTCTTGAATCAAGATTTAAGGTTTACAACTGTAATTCTAACTTTTAAGATTCATGTTCCTGCCAGTGACTGTATCTTTCACAGCCTAAACTGTAGCACATTTTCAGACACATAATAATATTCTAATTTTTATATGGTATGAATTAGCTTTGCCAGCATTTTGATCCTCAAATTTGTTACCATTGCCCACAGTGAGCCTTGAAAAGAAAGAGGCAGCACAATTATTATGAGAACTTTCTTCATGACAGCTAATCAGAATTTATGACCTTTTATAAGATTAATGTATCTACAGAGCTCCAGATAAGAGAGATGGTATTTTAAATCCATTATTTATCCTCTCAATCAGACGATTCTAATGAGTACCCACAACATAGGGTTTATTGGAAAATAACTTACATTTTCAAGTTTGAAATAAAAATAACCCCCTCTATCTGGAGCTCTGTATCTATATGATAGCTTGAATTCTGTAATGAAAGTCAGAGGCTTTTAATCCTCTTGTTACTAAATGATAGAAGTGGAATTGTGAGACAGTGTTTATCAAAGATACTTAGAAGCTGTGTGATTTTGATCTGCACTGTCCATAAATATGTTTACTGCTGAGCATATTAGCCTATAATCTATGAAACCAAATTTATAACCGACAACATAGATGAAACATCTTTTTATAAAATGAAATACATGTACATGTATGATGCACAATTCTTTCGACAGCTGCTGAAGGTTTTATAGCTCAAAAGAGGACCTACAGTGATAGTTTATCTATCTCCCGTACTACATAAAGCCAGAGTATGCTAACTTCTGTTGAAAAGCTGTGATAATTTAGTTAATCTCATATTCTGTAAACCATTGTAAGCCAAATGAACAAGGCAGCATTATATTTTGAAAGAAAAATACATGTACTTGAAATTTCAAGTCCATTATCCACTGATTTGTGTAGCAAGGTGGTCTGTGTAGATATAAGAATGCACACTGTGCAACCTAATCTGAATACCAGGCCTAAAACAAAATTGTATTTGTAAATGGTATTTGAAGGGAAAGCTCTGGTTTTTTTTTTCATTTGCAAATTGGTTTACACATAGATGTAAATTAAAATAGATTCTATTAACTATTTACCAAAAGATTGAATTTTAGACTTGCCAAATTTGAAAGTTTTTGTTGCCCGCCAGGGTGGCTCAGTGGTGAGCGTGTCGGACTCATGACCTGGGGCTCGTGAGTTCGATACCCGGTTGAGGCAAACTTTCTTTCCGGCGTATTTTCGCCTCTCACCTCTGCTGAAGCATGTGAGAAAAGTAGTCGGTGGCTTTAAAAAGAAAGTAGTGTAAGTACCGGTGTGAGAAAGCCAGGAAACGCGTGTGCGTCACCTACTGCCATGATATGACCTTAGCTGTTAAAGTGGCGTTAAACCCTAATACAACCAACCAACAAATTGAAAGTTTTGCAGATTGTAATAGATTTTTCTGACAACAATGTTTTCAAATGACATCTCTCTAGATTGTTAAAACTTGGCATTGTATGGTAAAAGTTGATACATTCAAGGATGAGCATAAAATTATGCGCATAAAGCATGTTTCAAACCCCACTTTATATATGAATTAATGCTTTGAAAACGCACTTTGCTAATTAAAAGCAAGAACTTCTATTATTTGAATGGGCAGAACATTTCAGCCTGCAAGATGGCTAAGCTTCAAAGATTAGGAACACATTTTAGAATTGATGATGATGATGAAAAGAAGCTTATGATATTGATTTTATATTGTAAACCCTTTACTCCATAGATACTCATTTCTACACATTACTTGTAGGAGCCTTTGAAAAACATTGTGGCAAAAGGTGAAATTGCTCGTGACGAGCAATTTTACCTTTTGTCACAATGTTTTCTATGCTATCAAAAGGTGTCATATACACATAAGAAACAGCTTTATCCTTGCTGTTTATTTAGGGTCAATTAGAGATACCATAGAAATGCTTTAAGGGGTATAGGGTTAAGTGAAAGATTCAAATGAATAATGAGTCTGCAAGTACAGTATGATAAACATCAGTGAACTTGTGTTTTAATATCGAAGTGATTTTCTATAATTACAGGAAAGTCATTAATGTTGGTAGCCCTGCTTGGTTTAGCCATATTCTACATCTACTCTCTTATCATCTTTGCTTTTTATCGTGAACGGATGTGGAAAAGGAGCAATGGTCGACATTGTACAACAATATATGAGTGCTTTGTCTCTGTGATGCACCACGGACTTGTAGAGGGTCCCTATACGGTAAGAAAAACCTTAAAAGGGGTCACCTGTTGCTTGAGGTCACTGGAAGAAAATGTTACAATATTGACCAAAGGCTGATCTGGGTTCAAGCCACAGATGGATATATCTTAAAAGTTAGGATACTGTGAAATGATTCATACAGTGTGTGCTTGAGTTTTATGACTGAAATAATAGTAATGGCAACTCATAGAAGTTTGGCATTGTTTTCTGGTTGCTTTAGCAGGAACTAGATCGTCTGGTGTTTCTATGAGAAAATTTTACTTCAATTGAAACATTACTTCCTGCATCATTATTACATCAAGCATTTTTAAACCCTTTAACAAACAACAAAAATCTGGATAAGTCTGATGTGAACGCACTTGCAGGCAACAAGATAATGTAGCTCAAATGGAAATGGGGTCTGAAAAGGAGTAGAAAACAATGTGGGAAAATGGAGAAAGTGCCTGTTACCAGCATTTTATCCTTTTCCCACATTGTTTTGAAAACTGATCTTTCTCAGGGGTCATTAAAGTATTGTGGCAAAGAGTTAAAGTATCTAATTGGAAAAGAATCAATGACTTAAAATTTATTGAATACCCTAGTAAATGTTCTTTCCAAAGGAGAAATAGCATTTTTATCGTTTATGTTGAAAAGTTGGTCTTGCCTTAAAAGAAGGTATTCTGTGACTTGGACTTATGTGGTGCTGTGGAATTGTTTACTGTTGTTCGGGTAGGGGCCTGTTTGTTTAACATGTTTTGTGGTGGTCTTTGTTTGCCTTTGTTGTTCACAGTGTGCTGTTATTCTGATAGGATCTGTTATCTCCTGTGATAGTTTGATGTTTCTATAATACCAATTAGTGTTTTGTCAAATTCAAATGACATGGCAGAGGTTGGGATGTTATTGGTCTGAGTGTTTTAACAACCTCTATGTGTTTTTGTTTGTGGTATTAGGTGATGATCAGCAAGTTCAAAGTGTTTAAGTATATGGATGTAGATATGCAGTTAGTTTTGAAGCATTCCTGTCTATCTCTATATTACAACATAAACTCTGGCAAAACGGTTGACTTATATTTACGAGACACATTAATTAACTCTTTACCTCATAAAAAATAATGACGGACTTGTCCAAATTAAAAGCATTTGTGAGCATCGAAATAAATAAGGTTCGAATGGTAACCAGCGTTTTTCCTCTTTTCCAAAAAAGTTTTCAAAAGCCTTCTTCTTATCCCTTTACCAGACGACAAAATTTTAGCTATGTCTAAATTGAAAGCATTAAATTTTGCAGACGACAATTTAAGTGTGGCTCAAATGGTACAATTATTTATTGATTAGGTAGAAAACATTGTGGGAAAAGGAGAAAATGCTGGTTACCAGCACTTTCTCCTTTTCCCACAATGTTTTCAAAAGGCTTCTTTTCCAGGGGCGACAAAAAAAGGGATTGAGTGGTAATGGGTTAAGGATCTTATAACTAGGGAATGTGTGGTAAAGGGTTAAATGTTGCTAAGATTGTGAAATGTGCATGTCTTTAGAATGTTGTAATAGATTGTCGGTTTGTGGAACACAAGAGAAAATCCTGATAATCAGCATGTTGTCCTTTCCTCTTCTTTTCAAAGGCTTTCTTCAAGACCAATCATAGATTGAATTTGTCTGATAAATAGTTAACTCTTTACCAAAGGACAAAACTTTAGACTGGTCCAAATTCAAAGCATCTGCAACCAATAAATTAAATCTTGTGAATATGTTGATTTCTGACTTTGATGACAATGTTTTCTATAGGCTTCTTTTTCAGGGTTGTTAAAAGTCGAGATTGTGTGGTAAAGAGTTCAAATGCTAAATGTACCAGTGTAGAAAATACAGGAGTTGAATGCAAACATTTCCTGTATAGTCTATCTTTGCTCTGTTTAGGGATGGTGTTAGATGCCAGCATAATGATAATAATTTCACAAGATTTCTTCGTTTTCAGGTAAGACAGATATGTTGTTTTGTAAACAAGATGAGATGTATCATAACAACCAGTAGATGAATCACAATGAGACCGTGTCAAGCATTATTTTATTAACAAACATACAAACTTTTTTCTTTGATTTTAGAGCACTAACCTTGTACCAGCTGTCAAAAAATAAGATGTATCAAAGGCCTTACTGAATAAATTAACATTGCTTTTATGATCTTAAATAGCAGAGATGCCTATAATTTTTGCGGATTCAACCAAAAACATGTTGTTTTGTAACCAAGATGAGATGTTTCATAACAACCAATAGGTGAATTGCATTGAGACAGTGTCAAGCGTTATTTTATTAACAAACATACAGACTTTTTTCTTTAATTTTAGAGCACCAACCTTGGACCAGCTGTCAAAAAACATAATGTATCTAAGGTCATACTAAACAAATTTGATGAACCATTAACATTGCTTTTATAATTTCAAATAGCTAAAGTTGCCAATAAGTCTTGCAGATCCAACCAAAAATATCATGCTTAAATTGACAAAAGAAAACCAAGGAAGGATAGGTACTAGGAGACGCTGTTTGATTATAACTAACAATTGCTCCTTTTCATTCAATAGTTTTCAAAAGCTGTCTGAGTACAATTGAGTCATGCTGCGCAGGCTGACCTGGGTTGATACTGTTTGCTCTATGAAAAGTTTTCTGATGTCTAAGGTTCAATCTAGCTCATGGTGCCATCGTTTACTATGATTATGTGGTGATTATCCTAGTATAACGCAGCATCCAGATGCATGGAACCTTCTTTTCACAGAGCATGGTTCATATAAATTGGTAATGTATAGACTTCTGCTATCTCTCTACCGTGTATGTATGTGTATTACATTGCAGGAAAATCTCTGATGTTGGTTGCGTTACTCGGACTGGCCATATTTTACATTTATGCACTCATCTTGTTTGCATTTTATCGAGAGTGGATGTGGGCCTCATCTAATGGTCGACATTGTAAAACCATTTACCAGTGTTTCGTGTCCATTTTACATCATGGACTCGTGGAAGGGCCTTATACGGTGAATAACACTTCTTTTCATTTGTGTCAGAACAGTTGTAATTGTTCCAACAGTCTTCTAATGAAGACCATCCTCCAATTATTTACCTGTTTCTTCTCCAGTTCATGTACTGCATTGGTCCTGATTTGGGGATATCATATATATCTTTAACTACACAGCTATATTTTTGAGTCAGTATCGTAATTTGATCCTATGAGCTAATATCACAGCCTATTCTCATTACATTGTTCTACAAAGTAATATATACATGTGCACATTTTCTAATGATTCAGAATAGAATTTTATACAAAAGTACATGAAGACCTTGCACATATAGTTATCATAAATATTATATAGGGAACACTGGGAAAAGGAGAAATTGCTCGAGCAATTTCTCCTTTTCCAACAGTGTTTTCAAAAACTTTTACTGCAGACACGTAAAAACCAGGGCTTGTTTGGGAAAGGGTTGATCTTTTTTCCTGACAATATTTCTGAAAGCCTGTAACGTCAGTTTGTTGAAACTCAGAATGGTATGCTAAATGGTTGTCACTGTAGTATAGCTCCTTGATGAACAGATATTTAAGGCATGGAGCAAAACTCTTTATTTTCATATATTTGAAATGGTTAACTCATTAATAGTATGGCTGTTATTATGCCCTGCCCAAGGCGGAGGGATATATAGTTTTTGCATTGTCCGTCCATCCACCTGTCTGTCTGTGACTGTCCAGGACAATATCTCAAATACTATTGTAGATGATTTGTTTAAACTTTGTGTGTACAATAACCTATTCCGCTGACAAACTTTTTTTTTCTTGATTGGATAAAAAATGGCCAATTGGGAGCAATTTTGAGCTACATGTATGTGGTCTGATGAAATCCCAAGATT
Source organism: Tridacna crocea (assembly GCA_943736015.1). Classification (NCBI taxonomy): domain Eukaryota; kingdom Metazoa; phylum Mollusca; class Bivalvia; order Cardiida; family Cardiidae; genus Tridacna; species Tridacna crocea. The sequence goes on from OX031068.1 coordinate 33,341,514, forward strand.
TTAATTACGGCATTCCTTTACCCATAGCATTTCTAGAAATAGACACATGAAATATAATATACTGGTTTACAGTTTAACCCTTTCCCAAACAACAAATTTTGGACCCTTCCAAACCGAAAGAGTTTGCAGACTGCAATTTTAGATTTGAAGAAAACTGTAGAAAGTTCTCAAAAAGGGTAGGAAGCACTGGGAAAAGGAGAAATTGCTCGAGCAATTTCTCCTTTTCCAACAGTGTTTTCAAAGACTTTTACTGCAGACACGTAAAAACCAGGGCTTGTTTGGGAAAGGGTTGATCTGTTTTCCTGACAATATTTCTGAAAGCCTGTAACGTCAGTTTATTGAAACTCAGAATGGTATGCTAAATGGTTGTCACTGTAGTATAGCTCCTTGATGAACAGATATTTAAGGCATGGAGCAAAACTCTTTATTTTCATATATTTGAAATGGTTAACTCATTAATTGTATGGCTGTTATTATGCCCTGCCCAAGGCGGAGGGATATATAGTTTTTGCATTGTCCGTCCATCCACCTGTCTGTCTGTGACTGTCCAGGACAATATCTCAAATACTATTGTAGATGATTTGTTTAAACTTTATGTGTACAATAACCTATTCCGCTGACAAACTTTTTTTTTTCTTGATTGGATAAAAAATGGCCAATTGGGAGCAATTTTGAGCTACATGTATGTGGTCTGATGAATTTTTTGAAAATATCTTTTTTGGTGGGGGATATTTCAACAAAATTGCTTGTTAGATCTACGCTTAGCTTCAACCCTGCTATGGCAAATATTTTTAGGCAAAATGGCTTGCATTTAGTCCTCTAGTAAATACCTACTAGTAAATTTACTGATAGTGATGTTATTGTCTTATGAGTTGGCTCATACAAGTAAGATCAAATATAAAATTTGCTTCATTCTATAGAGAGTTAAACAACTGTTTGTTTCATTAGAGACAAGTCACACCAGAGTCTCCACGGATAAAGCCCTGCTGAGCTTAATTCACGTACAGGTGAAACCCAGAAAACAGCTGTTTCCATAAATAAATGTGACAGAAATACTGAAGAGGGTTGAAAGTTGAAAACAATAGAGAAATAGAAAACAACATGGCCTTACTAGTATTTTAAACATATTAAATTTCAATTTTCAAGGTTTTCTTTTTAAATTAAAACCAGATTATGATGTGGTCCTTGATTTTGGTTCTCTGAATCTCAAGAAGCATGTTCTTCTATTGGCACTTCAAAGTACTTGTTATTCCTGCAACTGCATGTGCATTGCAGGAGCTACTACATTGTATGAGTCCACTGATGATGATGATGATGATGTTCTATTTAGGCATTTGAAAACATTGTTAGAAATTAGAAAATATTGATAACCAGCATTATCACCTTTTGCCTTTACTTTCTCCACCTATCCAAAAAAAAACCTCATTTTTTAGTTTCTTTTCATTTGTCCTCTGCAAAATGCTTTAAGTTAAGACTTGTAAATTTTTGGTCATTGGGTAAAAAGTTGAACAAATTTCCACCAGGCAACTTCAAAGTTTTTTATATTTTTGGATAAAAGTTAAACTTATCAATTGGACAAAGATTTCATACATAATTTTTGAGGGAAAAAATGTGGCATTAGGAGAAATAGCTTGTCACAGGCATTTTTTTTTTTAAATTTTGTAAGAATATGATCAATATTATGTGGGAGTTGTACATATCTAATCCAATATAACTGATATTTCAGACATTCACGGAATCTGAAGTCAGTAAAAAATAGTCAAATGCTTTTACTTTGTAACTTTTATGTTGTTACAGTGATAATTAGAATTTGCCTTTCCTCTCTCTTTTGCTCTCTCTTGCTGTCTCTTACTTGCTCTCTCGCTCTCTCTCTCTCTTTGTAGATTTCGTAGTCTCTAGCAAGTCAGATTGTAGATCTGTGCAGGGTTGCAATTTTGTGTCCATTCTCCTCTTACAGTTTTCAACATGTATAACTGAAATGGAATTAAAGCTCTCCTACAGCTGAATTTGTGTAACTGAAATTTTTTATATTTTTTATAAGCTTAGTTGGATATGTCATGAGTCATGTCCTTTCATTTTTTTTTTTACCTTGTTGATAGCTATGGCAATGGCTGGAGACATATTCTTTGTCCTTTACCTATTGCAATCATATTAGATATCCCAGATACCTGGGAGAACATTGTGGCAAAAATTATGTGCTTTTCTGTGTGCCGATAAAAATCTTGCTTTTAACTCTTATCCTGCTTAATAAAACAAATGGAAATTGCAAGCAAATGGTAAAAGCTCAAATACTGCTTTTTGAAGGTGTTTTTGGAGGAAAGATATATCTTAATCGCACAGTGTAGATCCAAGATCAGACTGCACATTATACGCAGTCAGGTCTTTTTTCTACATAGTCTGCAAAAGGTTTTGAATCACGTTTAGCAGCTTAAGAGTTAACCCTTTCCCAAACAAGCCCTTGTTTTCACGTGTTTGCAGTGTAAGTCTTTTGAAAACACTGTGGGAAAAGGAGAAATTGCTCGTAACGAGCAATTTCTCCTTTTCCCAGTGTTTTCTACCCATTTAGAGAACTTTCTGCCATTTTTATCAAATTTGAAATTGTCGTCTGCAAACTCTTTGAGTTTGGAAGAGTCTAAAATTTATCGTTTGGGAAAGGGTTAATTTAAACTCAGATTTTTTTTATCTCCATAATTCGATGATTTTTCAGTTTTATCTTATATCCAGCTTACAATTGCTGTCATTCTTACATTAGTTAGAATTGCTTTTTTTCAGACTTTTGTGGAGACAGATGTTTGTAGCTTAGAGTTTAGTTTTTATAGCATGGTTTGCATGATGAGTGAAATATCATTAATCCTTTACAAGAAGACAAAATTTTGAACGATCCATATTGACAGCATCTAGTGGTGATAAAGAAAACTGGAATTTGTCTGTCAAATGGTTGATGTAAGAAACCAGCAAGGGAAAAGAAAAAAATGCTAGCTACAAGCATTTTCTTTTCTTCCCACAATATTTTCTATAAAGTGTCTTCCATCAAGGAGGACAAAACATGGATTTTTTTTGGTAAAGAATGAAGGATAGAAGTTAAGGGTATAATAACATTAGGATGGACTCATAACATGTGTTTGTTCGGTAAAAAAATTAAGAATAGAAGTTAAAGGTATAATAAAAGATACCTTTCGTGTATCTTATTTTATTCAAATAGGTTTAATTGCCTTTGTGCCCATTGCAGATCAAGATAAGGCTGCACAAAACATGCAGCCAGATCCTTGATCTACATTTTGCTTTGTTACACTTCAGACAAAAGTAACCAAGAAAATACAATTATTTGCGTCATATTTTTAGGATGAAAATGTATGATAGGTTTATTTGGCGATCTTCAGTTTGATAGAAATTGTAATAATTTTCAGTTTGATGGAAGTTGTAATAATGTGATAATGATAACCTACCAACACCCAGATAGAAATTTATTTCTAGCTTTTTCAGCCATGGTTTGCATATTAAGTAAACATCATTTAACCCTGTACCACACTTGTATATTTATATCCCCGCAAAACAAATATTTTTGGGGTATACTGGAATCAGCCTGTCTGAGTGTCCGTCCGTGTGTCTGTCTGTGTGTCCATCTGTGTACAAAATACTGGTAATTCCGCTTTATGTCAAAGTGCTGGTGGGGGTATTAAGTCGCATTCAATAACAGCTCTAGTTTTAATCGTAGACACATCTAAATTCAAAGCAATCTCAGACAATAAATGAGCTCTGAAAACAATGTGAGAAAAAATGAAAGTGCTGGTTACCAGCAATTTCTTCTTTTACCACATGTTTTTCAAAAGCCTTCATTCCGAGAGTCATTAAAACTAAAGATTGTCTAGCAAAGCATGAAAACAGAATTAGGTAGAATCACAGACTACATGACTAAGAAACATGTTAATTTGGTAAGACAGTCTTTTTCTTTTTTAGCAAGAATATGCTACAAAATAGTAGAACTAAGATCAGACGAATATTCTGTGTACTTTGATCTTGATCCACACTATACACAAGAGAAACACAGGTCTACTTAGATCTACAGCTAAGGATAATTGTATGGAAGTTTGATAGTTCTGTAGAGAAAAATATTGCGTGGAGTGTTTTGAATGTACATGTAGATTAATCTTAACTTATTTTGCTTTGTTTTGTTTAGGTGCCTGTTGGTTGCTTATATTTTCTTTCTTTCTTGCTTGTCTGTCACAGTAGGTTAGTGTATTTGTATGAGAGTGTTTGAAGTTCTTTTTAACCTGTAAATGCTTCTGTTGTGTGGTTTACTAAGTTTGTTTGATGTTTTGAATAAGTTTGCTTTGGGCTTCTTAACAAAAGCAAGTTTTTCTCAGTTTGCATTTTAGGATTTCTCACAAGGGACTTTTGATTTAAAACTTTCTGTGGAAAAGTAAAACAAAAAATGCTTGTAGATGTTGTCAAGGGAAAGAAAAAGCTTGTTGAGTCTAATCATCAAAAGGCCCGGTCACACCGCCCGATTTTTGCTGGAGCGTTCCTTGAACGGTAGGGAAGGGGGCCGAATTTCGACAACGCTCGTCATCGCGCTCAAAATGGGAAAAAAATCGAAAACACGGGCGTTGGCTTAGCGGTGCACCCGCTGAAGCTGGTGTTGCTTTAGCGTTGGTTTAGCGGTAGCAAGCGTTGGTTTAGCGGTGACGCAAGCGTTGGTATAGCAGCGTTCTGTGCATGTGGGCTTTGGCTAGGCGGGGGTATGAAGTTGGTTTAGCGGCATACCGCTTGTGACTACGGAGCTGAATAGATCGTTTTCAGTATCCACTGTCTGACCCACACAACTCTGTCTCTCCTTCTCTTTCTTCTCCAACAGCTTGTTGCAATCTGGTGAGGTTATGATTCTGCTGCTGGACTAGTGCACCAATCATAGCAAGTCTCTCAGCATTCATGGTGATTCAGTTTTACTTTAAATTTGAGCAATTATGATATAGATAAGGTCCGAACTCAACGGCAGCTCGATTCAAAATGAGCTTCTGGACCATTTCTCCCCGTATTTATAGCTAAATTCTGGTCCCGCTCCAACACCTTTATACCAACGCCAAACAAAAGTTCATCGCCGCTATGGCTCGCCGCTTCAACGCTCGACACCGTTCCAGCAACCCCGTGTCCGCTCGTAAAGCGCTTACAACCGCTCCACTGAAGTTTGTGCAACGTTTAATCGCCGCCCGGGCAACGCTGGCGAAGCAGCGGTGGTCCAGCGTTCAAGATTTCTGCGTTGGCCTAGCCGACCCAAGCGTCCACAAACTTGCGTCTAGCGGTGCCAAATTTTGAATGGGCGTTGGCGGAGTGGGCGTGAACTTTACGGAAAATTGCCCCCCTCCTCACCGCTCGCAATATTTTGTGCAGCTCAAAACTTTCGGAGCGGTAGGACGGCGCCTCGAGAAACATCAGCGGTGGCCGAGCGTATACGGCGTTGTTTTTACGGGGACCAACTTTTGTTAAACGGTGGTGAACGGTTACGAGCGGTGATGAAATTTTTTCATCGCTCCAGGAACGCTTCAGCAAAGTTAGGGCGGTATGACCGGGCCTAAAGATCGATTTTCCTCCAAAACCATCTTTTGATCTATTCCATCTTTTTATTAGACATATCTGTTTGTGTGTGTCTCTATTGCTGTCACTCATTCTGTCCATCAGTTTATCTTTCTTTCCAACTGTGAGTCTGTTTTCCTGCGTTTCTGTCTCTTGTCTGTCGCTCTTCTTATCCATCCATCTATCCATCCATCCATGCATATCTAGCTTGCATACTACCACTTCATCTTTCTACCTCTCCTGAAGCTAGATCCATTTATCTCTCTGTTGAACAACTCGTATATTTCTCTGTCTAGCAAACTATCCGTTTATCTACCTGTAGCTGGCTATCTTTTCATCCTGCAAATTTTCCATCTACTGTATATATTTCTACTTGTAGGCTTGTATGGACTCTTCTATCCTTCCATCTATCTCTCCACTTCCATATCCTGTTGCACCTTGAAAGAGTTAATGCAAAGCTTAAAGCTGGACTGTCTGTTATTTTAATTTGTCTTTGCCTGCAAGGTTTGTTAGGCATCCTTTGATCATACAATCTTTATCCTCCGCCAAAAGTGGAGGGATGTAGTCTTTGCCTTGTCCATTTGTCCACCTGTGCAATTATCTGCTTGTCTATCTGCACAGATAATTATTTAAACTTCGAACGTGTTCCTTAAGATAGCCTCCCAATACACTTTGTATTGTTTAATGCCATATAATGGAAAAAGGGAGGCTTAATGTATAATTACATTATGGACCAATAACAAAAAGGCCACATATACATGGAAAACATCGTACCTATTACATACATGTATCAATCACTAAAGGTCTTTTCGGCAGGGTATATCATCTCAACGAAATAACTTGTTTTCATTTTCATCCAAGTTACGTTATTTATTCATTATTCATTTATTCTCAACAGCAATTTGAGAACCAACTGACAGATGACTTTGACATTGCCATAGGTGTTACAGTGTTTGATGTGTCCTTCTTCATCATTATTACAACAATTGGTCTGAACATCATCTTTGGTATCATTGTCGATACCTTCTCACAGCTCAGAGATTCAAAGGTAAGATTTATCTCTATACAAAGCATTTCTATCTTGTGTCCTATAAAAAGAGGGCTTTGGAAAAGGTTGTTAGAAACGGAGAAAATGTTGGTAACCAGCATTTTCTCCTTTCCTCAAAATGTTTTCCACTCTTTTAAAGACAAATATAATCATTTGAGCCATGTTTAATTTGATATCTAAAAAGGTTTACAAATTGAACAGGCCTAATACAGATTTAATACCTAATTGAGGCAGACTTTCTTTTATGCTTAATTTTGCCTCTCATTCATGCTAGAAAAGTAGTCAGTGACTTAGAAAAAAGTAGCGTGATTACTTTTGAATTTGAATAATTTATTTTGTATAAAAAGGCTTGGAATTAGAATTCCAAACTGTATTTGTAATTAATTTGTTCCTCATTTAACTTTGTAGTAATACTTTCTTTTTCACTTTCAGTGGGAAATTGACAAAGATATGCAAAACAACTGTTTTATTTGTAGCAGAGAGAGTTATGATTTTGAAAGACAAGGAGGGGTAAGCCCAAAAAACCTGTCATGCTTTTGTTGAACTTATTAATCAATCTTGCATCAACCATTTTAAGACCAGTAGCATCATGGCAAGGCTGTCTAAGTCTTAGCCGCACTGAAGGCATTCAAGGTCAGGAGATTCACTTTTAAGCCAATTAGCATAATTACATTCAGTGTTAACCTGATCAACATATGATATTCCATTCAAGCGTATCAGTATAATAACATTCAGTGTCAAGTCAATCCGCATAGTGTTAAATTGTAGGACTAATGACCTTGAGGCCCTGGGTTCTAGCCTCATTGGATCCCTTGGGTCGTCCATGGGAATATCCTTGAGCAAGATACTTCAGAGCCCTAGCCTGCTACTTGAGAAAGCCAGGAAATACATGAATATGTAAGCTGTAGCAATAACATGGCTGAAGTAATCTTGAAAGCAGCATAAAGCACCAATCAGTCAATTAATTGAAAATCCATCAGCAATTACATTGCAGTGAGGTTAGTATCAAGTGCATCTAAAGAATTGGTTCAATCTTTATTTCCCTGCTGAAAGGCAGAAATATACTCTTCTAGGATTTTCTGTCCATTCATAATTTTTATATATATGTTGTAGAAAAGTGTACCTCCTTTGAGCAAGGATATCATTTTGATTCTTGACATGTTAATATTCTTCCCTAGCAGTGAATTTTAGACTTACAACTTGAGAGCATTCTGCATATGACAAATTTAAAGGTGTCACTATCAAATTTCAGTTTTTGATGGGAAAGAAAACACTGTGGGAAAAGGAGAAACGGCTGTTTAGCAGCATTTGCTCTTTGTTCCACAATGTTTTGAAAAGGCCTTCCCAATAGGTCGTTAAAACCAGATGTTTTTTCGGTAAAGGGTTATTCTAGTTTACTACAGTATCATAAGGATTAAGATACCGCATTCTAAATCTCCTGTTTATATATCATCTAGGGCTTCTTGAGGCACGTGAAGCACGAACACAATCAATGGGCTTATCTGTTCTTCTTTATCCATCTCGATGAGACCCGGCCAAATGATTACTCCGCTTTGGAACTCTTCGTCTATAAATTAGTAAGTACTTTTGTAAACTTTTCTAAGTTCGAAAACTTACCGTGTACCTATATAGTGTCTGATAAAGTAGTCCCAAACAAGAAAGGCATTATGTTTTTAAATGTTGGCAAAGTTGCAAAGAATATGGATTATAATTTTATAAGTATTTTCCATACAAGAATCATCTATTTGATCAAGTAATGATTAGATGAAAATTTATTTATGAACCAAATGCACCTTTCTTCCCTTACCTTTTTTGTTTGCTTTGGTTTGCATGGTATCTTTCGTTTAAACATTATTGTAATTACACTGTGGCAACCAGTACACCTATGCATGCTTTTTCTAGAGTTTCTTTCACCAGCACTTTTAAACAATATTTTTCCCAGGCTATTGGCTACTTTTTTCACATAAAAATCATCAAAAAAAAAGTCAGTGGTGAGAGATGAATGACTACCAGCAATTCTAGGAAAGAAATCTGCCAACCAGGTAATATCAAGTCTTGTTACAGTACCTACTAGGCTTCAGAGCTTCATGTCAGCCCCAGTAGCTCAGCTGGTAACATGCAGCACTGGAGAACAGGGGTCGTGGGTTCAGTCCTTGGCTAGGCTAGTTTCTTTTTGAGGACTGATGATAGTCATTGCAACAGAATTCATTCCTATCTCACCATTGGCCATTGTCACGACAATGTATATGTGGGAAAACAGCTAGTAGCTTGGAAATAGAATTGTTCAAAGTACTGGTAAAAGATTTATCAGGAAAGCATGGATAGGTGTGTGCACTGGCCTTTTTGACATAATAATTAATGTTGAACACAGCGTAAAACGCCATACAATCAGAGATTTAAGGATGACACACTCAATGACTGATTGAGTGTGTCATCCTTAAATCTCTAAAGGAAAGTAAAGTCTAAGACTGATATATATTTAAAACATTAAATTTTGCCTACAAGAAATTGATAAGGGGCTCAAATGATGGGATTTATCTTTTAGTTCTTTACCCCTTTGAAAACACTGTAGTTACCTGTATACCAGCTGATCCCCTTTTTGCTACAGTGTTTTCCATCGCTTCCCAGAAAAAAAATCCGCACTTTGAGGCACATCCGAACTGCTGTCTGCAAATGCTTTGAACTCGGACTAATCAAAAATTTTGTAGAATGGTAAATGGTTGCAACTGACAAGATTTATTCTGCAGCTGATGGTAAACAACTTCGATTTTTTTCCACTAAACCGTGCCTTGTCGCTGGAGAATGAGGAAGACAGTGACGAACAGAGAATGGAACATTTACAACAGCAAATAGATTATCTCGTCACTAAAATGAAGGAACAGGTAAAGTACATCTATCTTTATTGTGTCTAAGCTATTTAAAGCTTTAACACGTCCTTGTGACATATGAGAGTGAATAAGCTGTGAGTTTTCATACATACGGATCGAGATTTATGCCAGGGTCTGTATTGACCAACCATTCATGATTTGTCTCATTCTTCTGAATTTCTACGTTCTTTAGTTCTTTAGAATATTTGGTTATAACAGACACATGTGAATAAAGCGGATACTCATTCTGCCAAAAGCCACATTCATTAATAACAGCAGTTAATAACAGCATTTGATTAATTTCTTTGAGACCGTTGTACCTATCCATACACTGCTCAACCTTTAGACTGCTAAGCGCAACTCACTGACCCTTTTTCGGACACTGTAGATAAAGACCAGACTGCACCGATCGTGCATTCTGATCTTGAATCTAAACTGTCTGGAAAGGGAATATTTTTTATTTGAAGATGGGTCTGTGAAGTTGGCTCAACGCTCAGTAATCGACATTCAGCTCAACACCAGCCTTGTTGAGCCAGCTTGACATTCCAGCTCAACCGCCAGCTCAACAGCAAAAATACATATACATGTCAAAGTCCGTTTGATTATACCTATCAACATTCCAGCTCAACCGCCAGTTCAACAGTAAGAATACTTGTACATATGTTTCAATCAATGGCCGTTGAGCAAGCTCGACGTTCCAGCTCAATCACCAGTTCAACAGCAAAAATGCATATATATTCAAAATCAAAGTCCGTTGAACCAGCTCGACATTCCAGCTCAACCGCAAGCTCAATAGTAAAATACTTATACACATGTGTCAGTTTCCGTTGAGCAAGCTCGACGTTCCAGCTCAATCACCAGCTCAACAGTAAAAATACATATATATGTCAAAATCAACGTCTGTTGAACCAGCTCGGCATTTCAGCTCAACCACCAGCTCAACAGTAAAAATACCTATACATATGCTTCAATCAATATCCGTTGGGCCAGCCCGACATTCGAGCTCACCCACCAGCTCAACAGTAAAAAATACTTATACATAATTATATTTTATCAATGTCTGTTGAGCCAGCTCGACATTCAAGTTCAACCACCAGCTCAACAGTAAAAATACTTAAACATATGTTTCGATCAATGTCCGGTGTGCCAGCTCGACATTTCAGCTAAACAGCAAAAATACGTGTATATGTCAAAATCAAAGTCCGTTGAGCCAGCTCAACATTCCAGCTCAACCACCAGCTCAACAGATTTTGATATATATGTATTTTTGTTGTTCAGCTGGAATGTCGAGCTGGTGCAATGGACTTTGATTTTGATATAAATATGTGTTTTTGCAGTTGATCTGGCTGTTGAGCGAGAATGTCGAGCTGGCTCAACGGACATTGATCGAAGCATATGTATAACCTTTTTGTACTATTGAGCTGGCGATTGAGCTGGAATATCTAGCTGGCTCAATGGACATTGATCGAATCGTATGTGAAAGATTTTTATTACTGTTGAGCGAGCGGTTGAGCTGGAATATCGAGCTGGCTTAAACGACATGGATCTAGTATTTTTGCTGTCGAACTGGCTCAATGGACTTTGAGTCTGAAATGTCTGTCTATTTTTCCTATTGAGCTGGTGGTTGATCTGGAATGTCGAGCTGGCTCAATGGACTTTGATTTTGCCATATGTGAATTATGTATTTTTTCTGTTGAGCTGGAATATCGAGCTTGCTTATCGGACATTGATCGAAATATATATATTTATGTGTTTTTACTGTTGAGCTGACGGTTGAGATGGAATGTCAAGCTGGCTCAACGGACTTTGATTTTAACACATATGTGTATTTTTGCTGTTGAGCTGGCTGTTGCCCGAATGTTGAGCTGGTGCAACGGATATTGATCGAAGCATATGTATAAGTAATTTACTTTTGAGCAGGCGGTTGAGCTGGAATGTCGAACTGGCTAAACGGACTTTGATTTCGACATATGTATGTTTTTTTGCTGTTGAGCTGGAATGTCGAACTGGCTCAACGGACATTGATCCAAACGTATATGTATAAATATTTTTACTGTTGAGCTAGCGGTTGAGATGGAATGTCGAGCTGTCTCAACGGACTTTGATTTTGACATATATATATGTATTTTTGCTGTTGAGCTGTTGGTTTGAGCTGGAATGTCGAGCTGGCTCAATGGACATTGATCGAAACATATGTATAAGTATTTTCACTGTTGAGCTGGTGGTTGAGCTGGAATGTCGAGCTGGCTCAACGGACGTGTATCTAGTAGTTTTGCTGTTGAGCTAGTGGTTGAACTGGAATATCGAGCTGGCTCAACATACTTTGATTTTGGCATGTATATGTATTTATGCTGTTGAGCTGGAATCTCGAGCTGGTTCAACAAGGCTTGTGTTGAGCTGAATGTGGATTTCTGAGCGTTGAGCCTACTTCACGGACCCTTCAAAGATACCTTTCAAAAAGCAGCTTTTACTGTTGGCTTGAAAGTTTCATTTCTTTCAAAAATATAATTTTTTTCCTTACGGGTATTTACCTTTACACTTCATCCAACCTTCTTTTTGCTTTCTGGCCTTAGTCCAGTGGACAACCGTTACTGGCAGTGAGGGAGAAATAGAGGGAGAAATAGAGATTGTCTCAATACCTTGTACAGTACAAATTTTTGCAATAGAGATTGTCTCAATACCTTGTACAGTACAAATCTTTGCAAAGATTCTGGCAAAGTCAGATATTCTAACTCTGAAATTCAAGTATACTGGTCATAAACATTATTTATTGATAAACGCTTTAAGAAAATGTAATTTTGTCCGTCACTCTTTATTGCCTCCTGAAGCATATTCTCATAAAAAGACGTTTTTTGAAAGTACGTTTCTCAGCATAAATTAAGATATTATAACCGTGAAAACATTTAGCAAAAGGAAAATTTGCTTATGATGAGGAAATTCTCCTTTTTACACAATGTTCTCAGTTGACTTTTCTGCTGAAAAGAAGCTGTCAGCAGCATCAAGTAAGATTCCTTTATCCTGAACTTTGTTTTACCAGTGCTTCCAAATTGTACTTTATTATAATTATAATTACTGATAGTAATTATGCAGTTGCACCTGACACGGGAAACCATTGTGAACGCCTTTAACCATTTTCCAAATCACGAATTTCGAGACCCTTCCATATTCAAAGAATTTGCTGATAAGAATTTTCAAAATGTTATATAAAATGAAGTTCTGTAACAGAGTAGATAACATTTTGGAAATAGTAGAAAATGTTGTTTGCCTGCATTTTTTACTGTTCACGCAATGTTTACAAGGCTTCATAGTTGTTAAAACCCAGACTTGTTTGATAAAGAATTATCCTGGTCGTGCAGAATGCAGATATTGCATATTTCAAAATAAAAATACTGGTATATGTGTTGTCATCAAACAACAAAAAAGGTAATATTTTTGTTTTGTATTTCCTATGTAGGAAGCAGAAATGCAGAGAGAAAAAGAAAAACAAAGACAGCAAGAATGGGAAAGAACACACAAGAAGAATGAGGGGAAAAGACCATAGATTCGGTTCCCAGTGAAAAAAACTTAATGTCATTTTGGAACAAGAGTCGTTACAAAAATAACGTATCCTGTTTCTGTTCATCTTTGTCTACACTACTAAAAGTGATCTTAATTACAAAATGGCTAACGGATTTGAAGGAAATAAGAATATTGTTATTTTTGATGTGATTTTTTTTTTTTTTTGTACTACAAAGTTGGAAATGTAGCAATTGCATGGGTGTAAAAGGTCATGTTTGACCAGTAAACTTCATATGGCACCGATTAAAAAATTGAAATCTTAAAAGTTAAAGTTTGAATGCAATACAGACAATCTTAAGAATTTGATTATACATATATGTGCTCAGTTATGTGATACACACAATCAAATTTATTGTTATTCGTATTAACAGTACTCTTGACCAAGTTAACGTAATCCAGGATCTGATTCTAAGGACAGCAATAGACTAAATAACCGACAGACATTTAAATGTGGTTCATTGGTGAGAAGAATATCATAGCAAGTATTATTGTAAAATATTATTTTTTCTACTTTGAAGTTTATTCTTAAAGTTTGTTGTTCAGCATGCATTCACATATGTAGTGGAAGTTTGGGTTGGTAATACGAATGTTATTTCTGCATGCTCATAAGATTTGTGGTCTGAATATTATGTCATGTTATCAGAAGGTGTAGAGTTAAGATCAGACAGTCCATACTATGCAGTTTGATTGTAATCTACATCGTCTATAAAAGCAACTACATATTTTTGTTATTTACAGTTATAATTAATATTAATATTTTTCAATTTCTATTGTTACATTTTTTTTAAAATACTTCTTGTTTATTAAGTTTACAGTTTAGAATCACAAGACACTCAAGTGCATACTTCCTTTACCGTATTCTATGTAGTGTTATGCTCGAGTAGTCGTGTAGGTATCAGGACACCTGCCCCCTGGACATCTGCCCCGGGGCATTTGCCTCATAGGACATTTGCCCCCTGGACATCTGCCACCTGGACATTTGCCACCGTAGGATATCTGGCCCCTTAGATCATTTGCCCCCCCGGACATCTGCCCCCTGGACATCTGCCCCCCGACATTCGCCCCCTTAGGACATCCCCCCCAGACATTTGCCCTGGTAGGACAACTGCCTCCTGGCAAACGATAAGCCTCTTCTAAATGATGTTGAAGAACTAATAACATCCTGAATTTTGCTTTATTTTTCTTAAAGTGCAAAAAAAAGCATTTTAATCGGGGTTTACACCAAGCGTGCCAGATGAGTAACTGACTCTATAGTTATCACACTGGAAGTTTGATATTAAAACTGAAATCAAGTAATCAGCCGAAGATTTTCAACAAAATAGCACTCAACGATACAACAGCTGAGAAGTCTTTTTCATAGTGCCGGACAAAATTACCATGTATATTACGTGTTGCTTTTTTGAACCCTTAAAGGAACTCGACGTCCAAGTTGTAAACAAACTGAGGGGCAGATGTCCTAAGAGGGCAGATGTCCGGGGGGCACATGTCTGGGGGGGCACATGTCCTAGGTTGGCAGATGTCTGGGGGGCAAACGTCCAGGTGGCAGGTGTCTTAAGGGGGGCTGAAGTCCGGGGGGCAAATGTCCTAGACCCAGTAGTGGTATCATGCTAGAAAGCGCTTGAAGATTTTTAATAAGGTCCATTCCAACTTTTTCTTACCATTTGTTTTGTCTTTTTTTGCCTCCACACCCCTCCACACCTTTTTGCACTGGAATAAGAAGTACTTGTGATTTGTTTTTCTCCATTTTGATACTTTTGTTTTATTTCTTTAATGCATTACACTTACCATTGTCAGTTCAATTTCTAAAACCTGATTTAACTTTATTACCATATGTTTTACAAATATTATTTCTGACCTTATGGAAATAATACATTTATATTGAGCTTTCTGCATGTATATGTTTCAACACCTCTCTGTGGATACTTATGCGTAAGTTGCTAGTGCATGTGTTTAGCTTATTCTGTTGATATATACAAGATTTCCCTATCACTAAATATGATGAAATTTAATTCAAAGACAATAAAGTTAACTGAGGTTTTTTTTTTTTTTTTTCGAAATTTTGATATAAAAATAATGATTTTCCTTTTAGTGTTGTGTAAAATTGTTATGATGATTTTATTGGTCCTAGTCCACTGTTGTGATTTTGCTTTAAACTGTGTTTTTCGTAGACATATCTCTAAGATTTTGCAAATGGTTTATCTGTTTCATGAGTTTTTGTATGCTCTTTCCATTGTCAGAGATGCTGATGTAAAGGCACACAGATTTTGACA
Source organism: Tridacna crocea (assembly GCA_943736015.1). NCBI lineage: Eukaryota > Metazoa > Mollusca > Bivalvia > Cardiida > Cardiidae > Tridacna > Tridacna crocea. Next base: position 33,356,828 of record OX031068.1, read on the forward strand.
TACTCTCCATCTGATAAGCGTAATATGACAAGGTGTCCAACTGTATTACCACCTGGAGTTAACTGTTAGTATTTTTCACTCATATTTCGAAACTTGAATGGAAAGTTTTTACTTTTATCGTGTTCTGCGATAATATCTCTTCTGTAAATAAAGAAAGAAAAATATTGGAACAAATGATTACAAATTTCTCTTGGGTCTATTAAACGGAACAAATGGATTCATGTAAGGAAGTAATGAGGTGTTTCCATATGACTGCTAGCAGTGTATGGGTATTTTCACTTTGAATACCTGACAATAACAAATGCTTTCTTTTCTCAATATTTTGAAGGCTCTTTTTACATACAGTGTACAAAGTTTAAAGGAGGAGCGTTTGCAGGGGGAAGGGGGGAACCTACCTTGAATGAAAAAAAAAAAGTTGTAGAAAAAATAGAAGTGAATACCTTTTATAACGAAGTGCTGCTTTTCTGACCATGCTAATACAAAGGAAATGGCCTACAGTAGGAAATGTCTACAGCTACAGTAAGAAATGATGTACATTGTATTTGCATGAAAATTACATGTAGTTAAATTTCAGAGTATCGTACACTTCTTGTATTTTCAATTAGGTTTTATTATTGCATTCTTCAAATCAAATGTCTCATTATTATATTTAATAAGGTTATCTATCAATTGTCTATAATGGTGTCTATTTACATGTATATTTCTCAGAACTCTCAATCGTCTGTGATGTTTAAATACTTATAGTATTATTTACAGCAACAAAATAAATCTTTTTTTTTTTCGTTTAAATGAACATTGTGTTTTTTAATGTAGTTTTAGAAAGCCATTTCTCTGTTACCCAACCCAGGGTTTTTAACCTAATACCAAATGGTTCAATATTACACGGCGATGTGAAATCAGGCTTTTTAAAATATACTTTGAAGAGGAAAACTTTTTGGTAATCCAAATGTCATTCTTTTCCAAAAATATTTTTACCTTTAAAGATGGTTCCCATTTCATTTATCCGTAAATAAATTCATCCCCGTAATTTCTCTATCTTTTCCCCCTCCTCGTCATTTTCCAGCCAGATGATGCATATCTCGCTCCCCATTTACTTTTTCAATGCTAAATTAATAAATTTCATTTTCTCAAAGGCAGAAAATGTATTTCCTCTGCAAAATCAAGAGACTGCTCTGTGTTAATCTAGAAAATATCAGTGTACATTGTAGATCAGAGATCAAAATCTACATACAGTGTAGTGGGATTTTTATCAACACTGTCCACAAAAGCTTCAGGTGTCGTCTATAGTATGGAAAGAGTAAACAATAAAAAATTGTACAGTATCTTCACTCATTGTGATGACTAGAAATTTGTCGAGTAGGCCTATTCTGTTTGGGCAATAAAAGTCGAACGTCCCCTTACTCTCGTATGAAAAGACAGAAGCTGTCAAGATCTTTTGAATAGCCTTTAAGTAAACATCAATGTTACTCGATATTAACCGATGAGTTAGTGAGTCTTTAACCCCTAACCCTCATGTTAACCCTTTCCCAAACGACAAATTTTAGACTCTTCCAAACTGAAAGAGTTTGCAGACGACAATTTTATCTTTCATATCAATGGCAGAAAATTATCCGATCAGGCAAAAATAACTGTGGGAAAAGGAGAAATTGCTCGTTACGAGCAATTTCTCCTTTTCCCACAGTGTTTTCAAAAGACTTGTACTGCAAACACGTAAAAACAAGGGCTTGTTTGAAAAAGGGTTAAAAAGCGGAAGCTCCCGAGATTAGTCGAAAAACCTTTATAAAAAGGTAGATGTTACACGATACCTACTGATGAGTGAGTCTACGACCCCTACGTCTCATATTAGAAGTTGAAGCTGCTTAGATTGGCCGAATAGACGTCGATGTTGCACGATACCTACTGATGAGTGAGTCTACAACCCCTAAGTCTTATATTAGAAGTTGAAGATGTTTAGATTGGCCGAATAGACGTCGATATTACTCGATACCTACTAATGAGTGAGTCTACGACCCCTAAGTCTCATATTAGAAGTTGAAGCTGCTTAGATTGGCTGAATAGACGTCGATGTTACTCGATACCTACTGATGAGTGAGTCTACAGCCCATAATTCTCATATTAGAAGTTGAAGCTGCTTAGATTGGCCGAATAGCCTTTACGAAAACGTCGATGTTACTCGATGTTTTACTGATGAGTTAGGGTTTGTATTCCTTACCGAAGTGAGTATTGCTAAGATTCTCAGGAAGAAATCGTCGAGAATGATAAATAATTGAGTTGTCTGCGAGCGATGCTTAACAAATAGGGTTTCATCTTAACCTTTATGGTGCTTAGCACGACCCAACTTTGACGGACTGCGTAGATAAGGATCAAATTGCACAGAACAGGCGATCTGATTTTAGATCAACACTGTCCGATAAGCAAATAACTTTCTCGAAAAACACATACAGCATTGCAAAGGTTGGATGTTAACTGTCGGCTTTAAAATTTCGTTTCACTTTCTTAAAATAATAAGGGTTAACTTGACCTAGTGTTTCTCTCTGAATATTCATGTTAAAGATAACATACGCCAGTCAGCTATCTACACCGATTAAATACAGGCAATGGCATAATTGATTGATTTCCATTTATCTGTGTTTCGGGAAATAGTTCCAGATCTAGTTCGAAATCCGGTCTGAATTACATTTGGTTCTTTAACTCATTACCAAACGAAAAAGAAAAATTAAGTTTGTCCTAATCGAAAGCATTTGCAGACGACAAAATAAAAGTGACTCAGAATTTAAAATGTAATTTGTGAAGGGTGGAAAACATTGTGGGGAAAAGGAGACCAGCATTTTCTCCTTTTTGCTCAATGTTTTCTAAATACTTCTTTCTCACGGTCGTCAAAAGTAGGGATTGTGGTGTAATAGGTTAACGTGCTCGATGTAAACCACCGTCACAGATGGCCTCCGTTTAACGTCTCGTCCAAAATGCAATTAGTCATTTTAGGTGGCCAGCCTTGGGGCCTGAACCTTCAACCTCGAGAGACTCAAGACTCGATGTTTACAAGTTCTTAGCTCTACCACTTGAGCTAATCGGGCAGGTCAACGACTATGAGGTGATTCTACCATGAAGCCAGTTAAATGAAGCACTCGCTCTACAAATGTAGGTTATCCCAAATAGCTGCCAAGGTAAGATCTTTGAATACATATAAGTAAAGCCAGACGACCTAGTAGGCTCAAGGGTACCACGCGCAAACAGATAGACTGAAGCACTTCCACTTCATCTGACCCATAAGCTGCCAAGAGCGACCCAGTACCCTTTGGCAGACGATGTCTATCAAAATCAGACTGTACGGAACGTTAAAAAATCGGGGTTTACACTTTTGGCTTGAAAAATTCATTTCACTTACTAAGCAGTAATAAGGCTAATATACCTATACATGCAAAGATAAATACCAAAGCCATGTCCCTATCCTTCTTTGATACTGTCAGTATTTAATTGAGGTAAAGAGTTCATTCTATTTTTTATGAATTTAGTGAAAAAATTTAAAGTAACAAAATGGCCGCCGGTTACGTCATTGTTTGACCCCAATATGCCCTCTATACTAGTGATTGAACTTGTTTTTGAAAGTTAAGTTGCATTCTCTTGTAGGTTGTTCATTATGGGATCGGTTTACAAACTTACCTTTCATCCTTAGCAATAAATGCTGTTTAAACAAAAAAAAATGCTTTGTTGAATTTGTCAGAGTCAGTAGTATAGGGACTGCTTTACATCAACACAAATGTGACGCTGTTTGCCAGCCAAAAATAGCAGTAAAACAAACCAGTGAATCAGAAATGAGAACAATAAATCTGAGGCATACAAAATGACATCCACCACTTCATTTTACTTAAATAGCAACAATGTGGCCGCCACCGAGTTCCTGTTCAACTTTCTTTGTCTGGAAGCTGTCTGGGTACTAAGCTAGCTTGGTATTTGAATATATACAAGTAGTAACTCTAATGAAAAATATGATATTTTTCTTCGCTGAAAACTACACCTGTAAATAAGGACTCGTAATCGGTATATAGGCTGATGTTGCAGGATACTTGTGTTTCTGTCTTTCTGTTGTGACAATGTGATAAATAGATCGCGTAACTACATTACAAGCTGTAGACGTCATATTTGGTCTTGCATCAACCAATTATGAAAACAAATCTCAGAGGTCACAGCTCTTACACAAAGCAATTTGTTCATTTATGAAATCTCTACATGGACATAGTCGCTCATATTTAGTGCTGGAACCAGCACAACTGTATATTCTAGGATTTCTTTGTAGAACACAATACTTTTGGGTCTGTTCTATAGCTGGGAAATAGATGTCCGAAGCAAGCCGGGAAGCGGTGCATGATGTCAATTTCCCATTCACTGAAAATTGCGTAAGTGTGTTGGCTTTGTTGAAATGGCTAGGCTCACAGACTAAATCTGTAAAAGAAAGGAGAGACCATGTAAGCAAATGATGACTTCTTGTATTTGATTTCTTCTTTTGTGTAATTTATCCATTACAGTTGTTTAGCCTTACCCGTGCGAAATTAGTAAGATAATTTTTACGTAGTAAGTTAAACTATAGTATTCCAGTCCGTGTTCATCAACTGTTCTTAAGAACAGTCTTTGTCTTCAAACTTTTCTGAATTCGAAAGTAACTTCTGAAAATTTTAGCCAATCAGAAGTGGGTTATCTTTCAAAATTAGAAGATTCTGTGGGGTAACACTAATAACGTTCTTAAAATTGCTTGCTGAATACGGACCCGGTTTTCTTATGACAACCGCTGAACTCAATTTTCTTTTAAATTCATATATCAAAATCGATGACATTGACAAAGCGTAGATAGATTTGAAATTATAGGGAAATGGTTGGAGAAACGACAGCATATCCTCGATCATAACACACAATGGACAAGATTTTAACCTTTATCCCGCTGAACAAATAAAAGCTAATTCACGTTTGTGCAGTCTGATCTTGATCTACACTGTCCATAAAAAGCTAGTGAGTCGCGCTTAGCAGCCTAAAAGTAAAGTTGTGAGATGCAAAGTTTGGATCCCTTCCAGATAGACATCTCCATCATTTTATTAAACCATTGCTTAATTCTTTTTAGGTTTCATTTATTTATATTTTATTTTTCATTAAAATTGTGTATGAACATTTCCAAGACTAAATGAGTGCATCAGAAGCAAGAGATGTAAGAAAATATAGACAACCGGAATTTGTCATCAGATAGGCAAGGCCCGTTACAAACACGTCAATATTACTGACCAGTCACAAATTTCCATTTATACGTTTTTTTTTTTCTATCAGTATCCATTTATTCGTTTTTTTTTTTTTCTATCAGTACCAAAAATTATGTCAAAAGTTAAGCCGAAATAGAACAAGTTCTTCATCAAATAAAAAATAACCTACCGGTTGAGAAAACGTGTCGTAAGTCTTTGATTCTTTTAAAGAAAGAATTACCTTGGCTCTTGCAAACATCGATGCAGCTCTGTCCAATATAGCCGATATGAAAGGTAACCGAATCGTCCGGTGGCCACATTTGTTTCTCGAAATCACAGAAGCTTTGTTTTTCCAGATAAACATTCAGTCTTTGTATATACCCCTCTTGTGTAAACTCGAATGGGAGTTTGGCAGGGAACTTCTTCGGCAATGCAGATAAATAAATGAGAAGAGTATAAAATATTTCAGCCATGCTTTGTGAAAAGAGCAGATAATACATCTGCAAAAAGTATCGACCCACAAGGACATTGATTTGTCATCTCAATGTCCCATGTTTATTACAACAAACAGTAGATATTATCAAAGCACTTTGGGTAAAAGAGGATGCATATTTTCATGTGCAGAACCTTCAGTAATGCTTTAACCCATTACCACACAATCCCTACTTTTGACACCCCTGAGAAAAAAGCCTTTAGAAAACATTGTGGGAAAAGAAGAAAATGCTGATAACCAGCATTTTCTTCTTTTCCCACAATGTTTTCTACCCTTCACAAAACAAATTTCAAATTTTCAGTCACTCTTATTTTGTCGCCTGCAAATGCTTTCAATTTGGACAAGTCCAAAATTTTGTTGTTTGGTAATGGGTTAAACCAATTTCACTGTGTGTTTTGGAAAGCATGATTACAAAAATGGAATTAGTTTGAAAATTAACGAATGTTTTGATGTCCAGGCATTACAAAAGCAGTAACGAGTTTGGATATATTAATTGGTTATTTACTTACGCTGTGCCGCTTCAGCAACATTTCTGCAACAGCTTCCATCCTCGTAAAAATTCCTATTGACATAGTATACACGTACGGTTCACCTATTGATGTTTCTGTGTATGGCGTCTGACTTGTAAACTGCCAAATCAAGGAAAAAAAAATATGCTCGTCCAGATAAAAAGCATGTGTTGATTGATTGATTATATGGTGTTTAACACCGTTTTCAAAATTTAATCAATTATATCGGAACGGTCTGTGCATCTATCAATGCTTTCCTGGAGTCTCTTTTACGAGTACACAACACAATATCATATTATTTCCAAGCCACTGGCTGCTTTCCCGCATAACCATCGTCGAGAGAATGATCAGCTATGAGACATAAATGAATCTTGTCGCAATGACTATTATCAACCTTCAGAAAGAAATTGGCCTCTTCGAGGATGAAACCAGCCACCTCCTGTTCTCAAATCCATTTGGCTAACGAATGAGCTACCTGGACTCGGCAAAAGCATGAGCCAATAGACGACAAACAACAACTTGCTCAACTGATGGGGTATATCATTGAAAGAATTGAGGGGATGAGAAAATAAAGGTTATGTCGTTAGCTCTGTATCCACTTAGAACTGTGAGCTTAAAATAAAGAATTTTAGCATCAATATTAAACCCGAGGGCTTTAACACCGCTTCAAAGGGTGTTTTGATTCTATCAACATATTTTCTGACTTTCTTTAGCGATCAGATAAACAACTCTCTGTCGAGATTATGATGATAAGATTTTTATAAGGAGTTTTAACTTTTAAACTGCTAAATTAACGCTTTAAACTGCTTAATTAATGAAACGAAAGTTTGCAGTCACTAGTAAAACCCAAATAATGCGATTTCAACGTTGATTTCCCTGGAAGAAAATAACGAATAGGACAGGGTACATCAAAGATCAGACTTCACGTTTCGTGCAATCTGATCGTGATCTGCACTAGAAGCTTTTGAGTACAGTGTAGATCAAGATCAACCTACACAGAACTTGCAGTCTGACCTCTTTTATATACTGCCAAATGCTATAGTTATAACTTCTAGGCTATGACATAATTGTTTCTGAATCTGGCAAAGAAAATGTTTCTTCAGCTTTTGAAAAAATGCAATTTATTTATTCATTGGAGATACAGATAATGATGAAAACTGACTTACAAATCTCACCGTGACTCGCCTCCTTGACGTTAAGTTGATGTGATCTTCAAACTTTGGGTTGATATAAACAGCTCCGTGTGCTATGGCTTCCATCGGGGCCGGGCCTTCGATTGGGGACCCGGTTCCGATAAATACCTACAGATATGAAAATGATCTATAGAAATATAAATCATAATAACAGTTGAAATAGACTAAGAGATACATCATTACTTATATTCATTGGGACCCGGTTCCTATAAATACCTACAGATATATAAAAATTATCTTTATAGATATAATTCATAATAACAGTTGAAACAGGCTTACAAATAAATCATCACTTACATTCATTGGTTGATTGTATAGTTTTTAACAACATTATTTATATTCTTTTCCAGCAACTGGCTGCTTTTCTACATAACCATCATCGAAACAATGATCCTCGGCGAGAGAGGATAGAATTCTGTCGCAATGACTATAATGAATCCTCGGATGGAGATTGGCCGAGGATCGAACAAGAGACGGCCATCTGTTCTCAAGTCTTGTGCACTACTGACTGAGCTACTGAATCGTTCAAGTGAAGCTATGCCAGAGAAAGAGCCGTATTGCTAAAGAGAAAGGTCTGATGAAGGTAAAATTTCTTTTTCGTCTTTCTTCCTTTTTATTCAACAATTTATCAAGTTTAAACAGTTCTATTCATAAATTTGGTTGTATTCTCGCCACCCTGTAGGTTTGTATTCAACTCCACCCTGTGGGTTTGTATTCACCAACTATTCTAAAGAATGTTCTTTGTCTTAGATGTTCTCCAAGATTTTCCAAAATTGTAATGTATATGTAACACACCTTCTGTTTAGCCATTCAGAAGTTGTTTTACTTTCGAATATGAAAATTCATGGTGAATAAGACAAAGAACGTTCTTAAAAAATGGTTGGTGAAAATAGACGCAGTATTCAATCATCGATGAAATCAGCAAACCAATAAATATTATACAGACCTTAGAACGTAGGAGAATCTGTTTAAATTCGTCTGCCTGAAGAATACCGATGTTTTGAACAAACGAAGGTATGTCGGGTTTCTCCGGTTGACCATTACTACTGTGTTGTAGAGTCGCGTATAATTCAAACCCAGCTTTTTTGAATACTTTCAAAAAGTCTTCTTTATTCTGCAACAGATGTGTAAAATGCACTTGAACTACATGTGTTTGATTTCAATTTTAATAATCTACATGACCCTTCGGCAGTACAACCGCCCCCTTCTAGTCTGATCCTGTGTATCTACGTCATATCCGGTAAATTCGAGTTGTGACGAGGTTGAAGATGGAGCCTTTTCAAGACATTGTTGGAAAACGAAAAAATTCTGTTAACCAATATTTTCTCATTTTCCCACAATATTTTCCTCCCTGCTACAAACAAATTCTGTCAATTGAGCCACATTTAATTTTTGATATGTGAATTCTCTGAATTTAAAAGAATCCATTTTCTTTTTTTCTTTCTGTGGTAAAGCGTTACAGGAGCTGTTAATCTTAAGACATCTTTATCAGTAAAATGTCCAACTTCACGTCGGTGCATTGAACGGTGAGACCTTAAATATCAAACAGTCAATATCAAGAGGTAAACTGATCCATTGACGCAATCTGAGGTTGGCCGAAACTGTGTGAGAAAGCGCTAAAGCTTTCATTAAACATAAATCTTTACTTGCTTTTCCATTTTCATAGCTATCTTAATGGATCTATCACGGATCATTCTTGTATCTTCATGCCAAGTGTTGCCTCTGGCTGTTGCATGGTTGCACAGATTGAAACGGATAGAAATAGAGTTTATTTCATCAGCTTGTGGTTAATATGGGGAAATATTTGCCGAAAAAAGGAAAGGTTCGCGAAAATAACTCGTGCCTTGCAGCTTGTGGTTAATATGGGGAAATATTTGCCGAAAAAGGGAAAGGTCTGCGGAAATAACTCGTGCCGTAAGGCAGCACAAGTTATTTTCGCAAACTTTTCCCTTTTGAGGCAAATATTTCCCCATATTAACCTTAAGCTGATGAAATAAATTATATATTTTATTTTCTCTGTTTATTTTGTCAACAAATGCCACTTTTAAAACTAGTGATCTCAAGTTAGTTAACCGGATAACAAAAAAAGTAGTTCCAGATTTTCGGCAGAAGGAAATATTCAATGGGACAGAGAAATAATTCCCCCCCCCCCAGCTTAAATTAAGACAAATCTTTCCCTATTTTTTTTTTTTTTTTTTTAAGATAGAAATATGAAATGAAATATAATGTATTTCATTCCCTTGAGGCTATAAAGAACATCACTGTGGCTCCGGTTTTAAATCGAGGACAAACCATTTAATTGTTTGTGTAATCCATACAAATTATTTCGATTTTTTCAGTCTGTATTTGCACAGTTGACTAGAGTCTACACACTATCATGTTTTAACTGCGTTTATTTACTCTCTGGATGTAAAGATGAATCTTTAATGTCCTAAACGCCAAAATAACGGTTTGAGTCCTACCCTCAACTCATCCGGGGATCTTCCATATATCAGCCCGACGTTGTCCTTTTCGATCTCTCTACCCGAGTTAACATCACTGTCCACCGAAAACCCAAGGAAAGAGTTGTCCGGGTTTTCAGCTGAAAATATTGATGTGTATGAGTTACTAGTACAGTACTCTCTGAAACATTGGTTTAACCCTTTACCGCACAATGACGACTTTTGACGACCCTGGGAAAGAAGTCTTTTGAAAACATTGTGGGGTAAAAGAGAAAATGCTGTTAATCAGCATTTTCTCCTTTTCCCAAGTGTTTTTTAATTCTCTATCAAAGAGAAAGTACACCATTTTTGCCACATTGAAACGGCTGTCTGCAAATTTATTCATTTGGCCAAGGCTGAAATTCTGTCGTTTGGTAAAGAGTTAATGCATCTGCAAGCAGTCTGGCCAGACCGTGCATGTTGATATGCACCGACACTTTTCGATATTGGTGCTTTTTCTGCATGTAGAATTACCATTCTAGCTTGTTGAGCAGTACTTCATCTACTTTTTTACCGCAGTGGAACGCTCTTGTGCAGCAAGACACTTAGTAAAACTGCTTAACAAATACAAGGTTCTAAACACCTTATTCCCAGCACGCCGTTCATTTACTATCTTGTAACGTCCTTTTTCAACATTGTTTCAGTTACGAGATGGGGAAGGCCAGTGCACCTATCCATGAATTCCTGGAGTTTCTTTTAACAGTAGTCTGCACAATATTTTTTCCAAGCTACTGGCTACTTTCCTACATAACCACCATCAAAACAAAGGTCAGTGGTTCGAGAGGAATGAATCCTGCCGCAATGACTATCATCAATCCTGGGAAAGAAATGGGCTGAGCCAAGGGTCGTGGCCAGGGATCGAACCCTGGAACCCGTGGTTTCAACTCCTTCATGCTACAGACTGAGCTACTGGGGCCCGGCTGGACTCTGGCAAACTCTGGTATGTTATCGCCGAGCTTGGATGAATATGTACTTACGATACATCGTGTAGAATTGTTGAGGATTTAGGTTGAGTCCTGCCCAGTAAGAAGTGCGGTTATGTTTGTAAGCAAACATTCGGTCGTTCCAGGCCGGGTCTGTGCCGAAAACGTCTAAAACTCGCAGCTTGCATCTAGAGAATGATAAATAATATAGCCTACAACACGCGAAAAGGGGCACAGGCTAATCTGTAATTTTCTATTTTGTGCAAGTCTACTGAAGAAAAAAATTTAATGTAGTCGTAAAGTACCGTCTCGGATCAGCCTGCAAGCACTGAACAGGCTGATCCGAGACGACACTTTACGCAAATGTCCATGTGCTCCTTTTCGCGTGTTTTGCAAGGTATATTGCATAGTTTCGATGAATGACGACATTTTCTAAAACGTTCAATATGAGTAAAGGCCTTTGAATTTCCAGTGATCCATCACGAAATAATAAAATTGTCTTTGGTCGATCTTTCAATAAATATAAAAGCATACTGCTGCATCGCCGTTTTGTATTACGGAATAGTTAAATTTTCAACACCGTTACTATAAATAGCACAGGGGAATGAAGAGGGATTCACCAATGTGCTATTTATAGTAACGGTGTTGAAAATTTCACGCACTCTCTTGCACTCCGGATCATTCATATTCATCTCTGTAGTGGGATCAGAAAATACTCCGTCAGTACGTTATAGTCTCGTAACATGACCAGAACTCAAAATGGCGACACAAACGCCGGTGAAAGAAAGACCAATATCGATTACTTTGTGTGCTGTTCAAACAGCATACGGCCAATCAAACTAAATAGTAGGAAATGTGAAAAAAGAGGGATTTTCTGAAAAGCTTTTAAAAATGTCTTTTAAAGTACCATAGCTTGTTTTTAATCTTATAAAATAAGATCCATCGGTGTGTCAAAACTGTTGTCATCATTCATTGGCAGCCGTATTTGTTAAAATTTGCGTAAGATCCTTATCAATAAAGAAGCTCGAAAAAAATAGTTGCATTCTATACAGGTAAATTCATCAGTTTGAATGCACCTATATAGATAATATATCCAGAATCATATTTCATTCGTCTACTGTATAATGTTGCACATGAAACAGTTAAGCAGTAACAAAACATCTTTTCCTCGGTTTGACAAGATTCTTGTCATTTAGCCCATTGCAGAGATGTATGGTGAGAGTAACAAACGACAACTTTGCTCGGAAATTGCATTTCAAGCCTTGTCTTATTATATATCTCATGATAACGAGGGATTCACTAATGTGATTTTTACAGTAATGGTGTCTCATATTGAAAAATTCTTTAATCCGGTGATAGACCAGTGAAAAATTCTTTATTCTTTGATAGATCACTGGAATTTCAGAGGCCCTAAATATTTATCAATTTTGAATTCCCGTTGTCCCACTTCAGCCTTGTAAAAAGCTCGTAAGAATTTCCAAGCAATTGCATAAGTGAACAAATTCCAAGTTCTGACCAACTCTTCTTTGCGCACTCTTATTCTCAAAAAAATGATCTATTACTGTTGGGAAAAAAACACATTTATCTTGCCAATCAAAAACTGTATTCCTCTGAAATCAGAAAATTTCTAAGAATTACAGCTGGACGACAATGTCATATAATGATCATTTGTAAATCTAAGCACTGCATTAGACTTGAAGCTAAACTAAACTATCTTTTTTTTTTTTTTCAGATAAGTATTGCTTGCATTATTGAACTTACGAGTAGGTGCTATATGGCTCACTTATTATTCGGAGCATATGTCTGACTCCAAATATATCTGTGTATATGAGGGTCGAGGTATTGTCCTTGGGGCCACACTTCTGCTGGGTATGATCCGTAAAAAAACTACCAGATCTGAAATGTAATTGGATCCACATAAAATATTATTATGTGAAAATTTGTCAAAATTAATTTGTTCCTTATATCTGTTGTAAATACAAGTACAAAGGAGTGCAAATTGCGAGCAGGCTGGCAGACAGACGGATATGTTCGGCGATGTGTATACTGTTCGTGTGGTTTGTACGGTGCAAAAATTGCTCCTGACTTAAGTTTTTGAATTTCACCTGCTAAATGAGTGAAATGAAACTTCAAGTCAATAGTTTTAGAAACGAAAACCACAATCTTTGCCAAGTTGAAAACAAGTTGCCTTATCACAAGTTTTTTCTTCATCCTGCAAGTCAAAAAGTGCCAGCTTTTGTTTTTAATAAAATGTGACAAAAATAGTGTAAAAATGGGGATGCACATTCTATAAAGTACATAAGAATGTGCACCCCCATTTTCACACTACTCTTTATAACATTTTATTTAAAAAAAAAACGCTGACACTTTTTGACTTTCAGGATGAAGAAAAACTTGTGATAAGGCAATTTGTTTTCAAGTATACAAGAACTTTATTCTTTAACAGGAGCTTGCAAAATCCATGTCTATATTCTTTTCGTTTTAAGCATTTCAAAACACTACGTTAAACTTTCAGATTTTCGATTCAGTTAGAATCAGAACCAGTGTATAATGGTAAGCTTATCAGTCTTAACAATGTAAATGAGCCATTCCTTGGCAAAAAGGGGCTTCACGCATCCCTTTGATGTATGGTATCAAGAAAGTCATCATGTGATTATGGACATGTAAATCCATCTTTTATGAAAACTGACTGGATAATGAGTTGCAGAAACCTGACCAGAGCAAAATGTTTTGACCCAGGTGGCTAACCTAGGTGGATACTTTTTGCAGATGCACTAAGCCTTTTTTTCAGGCTTACGGTAGTAGACCCCTAATACCTCTAGTGCTGCATTGCATAAAGTTTTCTTGATAGTTGATAAATACGGATTTATACGGGTATAATACTTTTGCACATTTTAACCGACCAGAAATTTCTTTACGCCTATCTTGAAATTATTTGTAGATACTTTTGTTAGTTACCAGAAAAGGGAGGTAATTACTATCTCTCTTTGTAATGAAAATACTGTAATTTTAGATTTATAAATGATAATTGTAGAAAAGTCAAAAAGGGAAAAGTGGCTTGGTTAAAGCAGTACAATAACACTCTGTTTTAATCATAGCAAATTTTGTAGGATAATATTATTGTGGAAATAGTTTTTTTTTCTGTTAGGGGTCTACTACGTTAAATTGTTTTGTTACAACCACCTTTGACAGGCCCCACAGATACACAATAGATCACGACTTAGTTTAGAAGATAAGAGCCGATTCGAACATACTGTCTTAGCTGGGCAGTTTCGCTGATCACCGTCACCTCGTGCCCGAGAAGATATAGTCCGGACACCAGATCAGACCACTGAAGCAGCTCCCCTAAGTAGCCACCTGGAAATTAAAAGGCTTTTGAAAGCTTTTTAACCTCTGATAACATTAACAAGAAATATCTTTTTAAAAAAGATAGACGGCGTTAATTTACCAGCAAATAGGCAGGGATTATTAGAATAAGCATTTCTACTTTTTTGACCAATCACAAATTCCTATTTATTCATGTGTTATCAGTAACAAAAAGTAGGTCAAAAGTCAGCACTGTCAGGCAGACAAAAAACATTTTGAGGTCGGGCATGTTTTGGGATTAAAAAAAGCACATGAGTGTTTAGAGAGCAACACAAAGCCATAAACAGTTAAGACTCGTCATATATCTTTAACTTTACGAAATGACCCTGTTGTTATACCAACCGAAGAAGGCAGGCTTTTTATAGTGTCGAAGGGAAAGAAGAAAACGCTGATAGCACCAATCTCTCCCTTTTTGTTCAAGAAAAAATTCTCTCTCACACAAAAGCAAATACTGTGGTTTCCGGATAATTTGATTTGACGTCTACAAATTCATTTGAATCGGCCAAGTCTATTTTTTTGTTTTGTCCTCGGGTTAAAAGTTTCGGAGCATATCTATCGACGGTTTACTTAAAAAACCTCGTAACTACAGCTTCTAACAAGCTGTAGTTACGAGGTTTTTGAAGTAAACCGACGCCATGTCTTTCAACAACGTTTTGACTTTCCTGCAAGACAGCTACAGAACGTGTTTATACATGCAGATCTATTCCAACTGAAATCAATATCATCAATGGTACGAAGGTAACACCAAACAGCACGCCATTAAACACAGTCCTGTTGGCCCTTGAAAATCCAACATTCAAAATGACTTCTCTTGGTTGTCATCAATCATTAAGAAATGACATCTTATTCCAATTTTGAATTCTAAAATAAATGTTATACATTTTTTTTATTTGCTTAATCCTTTACCAAACCTTGTTTTTACGACCCTGAGTTAGATGCCGTTTGAAAACGTTGTGAGAAAAGGAGAAAATGCTGGTAACCAGCATTTTCTCCTTTTCCCACAATGTTTTCTACTTTGCTGGAAACAATTTTCTGTTTTCGAGTAATTTTTATTTTATATTCTGCAAGTGCTTTGAATTTGGACCCGTCCAAAATTTTGCCGTTTGGTAAAGAGTTAAAGATTAGCCAATTAGATATTGCACTTCTGTGATTTATTTAAAGTCATAACACTTAATATCTTATAAATTGTGTTTTATTTATAAATATCGGCATCTAGTATCATTCTTTTTTCATTTTTTTTCTTAACAAGTAGCGCACCTCTGAATTGCTGTTCTGCCAGATTTCGCCTGGATTCTCTAGATAAGGCTCCGATGAAGACTAGAATCTAAAAATAAATTTAAGATAAAAATTATATGATGTTACAAGGTGTAGTTATGAGGTTTTCGAAGTAAACCAGCCACATTTAAGTTGAACTGAACACTAGTTTGTACGTTTGATGATGACACAACTTTCAATATTGCATCGATTTGTCGAATTTAGTTTATATCGAAATTTCAGAGAAAGCTGCAGATATTGTTTCCTCAACTTGCTGACAACGCAATTACAGCTGTTAGGTAAATAGTCAATAACAGGTTATTCGAAGGAATGGAAAAGCAAATACATTTGACAGTTCAAGAAAATTTGATGAAATGAATATTCCATTTATGAGTAAGAAACAAAAATAACTTCATAGATGCGAAATGAAGCAAAATAATAACCTTTTTTCGTTTCCTGTTCCGAAGTTTTGTCCTTGCCAAATATTTCTCCATAGCCCCGACCCACTTTTGCCACATTCTTTCAATACGCAAGCGCATCCAGGCGTATGCTTGTCGATCATTTGGATCTTTTAATTTTTCTAACAAGCTTTGTAAGTTGGTCTGAACATCAGCCTACAATTTAATATAGTTTATTTGTTCGTAAGCACAATGTTTGAGTCGCCTAGTTACGGAGCAGCTAGGCTCTCAAAGTTATCATATTGATCTATGGGGTGACGTGAGCATACATTCGGCCTTGTACCGCCTTCTATCCCAAGTGATTTTTTTAAGAAAAGACACTTTTATAAAAGCAAAAATACCCTTCAGATGGCATAACTAATTCCGATAATATGCTATATTAGTTAAAGTTTTCCCAAGTCACGAACGAAGGTTTTAAGCCCGGTTCACATTCGTCTGTTTAAACCAAAGACAGAAATCTGAGTTTGGCACTTTGTCTTCATAGACTGTATTATAAGACTGCTTTGGCATCCGACGGATAAGTTATCAAGACAGTATATTGTTGCTTTTTGTGATTTTTGTGACTTTAGTTTCAAGTCAACTGAGGCCAGGTAGCCTGAGGAAAATTCTATATATTACCAAGAACTTATTGGCTGTTAAGACATTGTCACCAGAGAAACAAACCTACTCATCATCATCATCATCATCATCATCATCATATCTTTTGTTAGGTTCAAATCCTCGAAACAATCATTTCGTACACAAGAGCACATGCTAATAAATCTCTTAAACAGAGACATCAAGTGTAATCTGTGTATCTGAGATAAGTTGTCATGAACTGTAAAAGTTTACGGACATGCTTTACAGTACTTTCAGCTACATGCGTCTTTTCTACTGGACGCTTAGACTATTTGTTGAGAGTACTTAGTTGAGAACTGTCTGTTAATTATTCATTAGCACCATGGACTAACATATAGTCTCGCAAATCGGAAGGTACAGGCAGCGTACCCAAATATCAGTCAGCTGCTTTAGACAAATATCATAAAACAGGCTGGTACGTGAGTTTTAGCAAATATGAAGCCTTCGGACTGTTATGCCAAGTTGCTTGGCATAAATTTTTGACTCTCACGGCATATCTTTTTCATGTGAATTCTAATATTTATGTGAGCGATTTTAGGATTAGAGGGCTTTACAAGTCAGAAATTATGCTTGCATAATATCATCTTATGGTTAGGTCATCTTGTATTTTCAACGCTTGTGATAGATTACCTTCGGAAATTAGTAAGGTGAAAACTTTTAACACAGGCGATTCTCAGGACTATCAGTCCTTTGATTCTACTAATTCTGATAATAAAGAATGGTCAGATTGTCTCCCTTTGAAAATCAACAGATTCTGCTTTTTTCTATTTATCAAACAATTTCTAGACTTTTTCTGACTTGGGCGTTCCTAACCATTATTGGAAGCTTCTTTTCCGTTAAACAAATTTATGATAACTAGCCCGTATCTAAAACCTTGCAAAAATGGAGTTATCTCCCTTAAAACATTATATAGTCATCTTGTATTGCTGTTACAATGGGTGGTTTATCCCTTTCCTACTCACTTCAACCAAAGAAATCTTTATGAAATCATTGAGGGAAAAGGAGACAGAGCTGGTAACCAACATTTTCTCCTTTCTCACAATGTTTTCTATCCTATATTAGACAAATTCCATCATTTCATGTAACTCTACCACACAATCCGACCCAGTGCAAGAAGCCCTTCAAAAACACTGTGGGAAAAGGAGAAAATGCTGATAACCAGCTTGTAACCAGCATTTTCTCCTTTTCCGACGATGTTTTGTACCACATTTAAGGAAGAAATCATCTGAGGTATGGTTATTTTGTCGTCTGCAAATGCTTTCAATTTGGTCAAGTCTAAACATTTGTGGTTGGTTAAGTTTTAAGCGTAAATTGATTTGAATTTGGACAAGTGTACTGTTTTGTTGTGTGGTAAAAGGTTGACTAAATACCAGAATCATTGCAAGGTCTGTAGATTGAGATATATTGAAAGTATTTGCCGATAAAACATTAGGTCTTTTTTCCTAATGAAGGCATTTGTCTTTGAAAGGGTAGAAAAAGAAAACATTCTGATACCAGCATTTTCTTGGTTTCCAACAATGTTTGTAAAGGCTATCTTCTTAAGTTCAAAGAGAGAGAAAGATATCCAGATTTCCTAAAATATTTTCAGAAACTTTCTCTTCAAAGCTTTACCAAACGATAATTTTTTTTGACAAGACCAAATTTAAAGCATCTGCAGACAACAAATTTAATCATTGTAATATGATGATTTCTGACTTTGACAGGGTAGAAAATATTCTTGGAAAAGGAGAAAATGCTGGTAACCTGCATTTTCTCCTTTTCCAATAGTGTTTTCTACAGGCTTCTTTCTCAGGGTCTTTAAAAGTTTGGATTGAGTAGAAAAGGGTTCAAGGAAAAAGAAGTAGGCCTATTTGAGAACCTTTGGCATTTAAATCATTTTCTTCAACTGCAACAATGTTTTTTTCAATCTTTATCAAGATATTTATTGTCAATATCTCTTCATAGATCTGTCATTTTTCTTCAGTGACCGCTGCTCTGAACACAAGCTATTACAAAGAAAAAGATGTTAACCTCTTAACCAAACGACACAATTTTAGACTGATCAAAGTTGACAGCACTTATAGAACACAAAATAAACGTAACTCAAAAATTTGGATTTGTTTCCAGCAGGGTGAAAAACATTGTGGAAAAACGAGTAAATGCTGGTTACCAGCATTTTCCCCTTTTTCCACAATGTTTTCAAGTCTTCTTCTCCCAAGGTCATCAAAACTGGGAACTGTGTGGAGTGCAAAACTTCAAAAGTCTTTTTGTTTTTTATGTTTTTTTATCAAAGAAATAATTTTATTGCTAGTGATATTTCTGCAAACTATAAGGAATGGACAGATTGTCTCCCTTTGAAAATCAACAAACTCGACTTTTTGCTTTTATCACACAATTTCTAGAATTTTTCAATCTTGGACGTTACTCAACATTACTGAAAGCTTCTTTTCCATTAAACAAATTCATGGTAACTAGCCTGCATCTAAAACCTTGCAAAAATGGAGTTATCTTCCTTTAAACTTATTTAACAGTCATCTTGTTGCATCGCTGTCAGAATGGATAGTTATTCCTTTAACCCTGTACCCCATAAGGCATTTCTATCTCTAATTGACCCTAAATAACAGCAAATATGAAGCCATTTCTTATGTGTGTATGACACCTTTTGATTGCATAGAAAACATTGTGGCAAAAGGTGAAATTGCTCGACACGAGCAATTTCACCTTTTGACACAATGTTTTCAAAAGGCTTCCACAAGCATTGCGTAGAAATGACTATCTATGGAGTAAAGGATTAATATTCAATTAAAACAAAGAAATTTTTATGAAATCATTGAAGGAAAAGAAAAAAAGTGCAGGTTACTGGCATTTTTTCCTTTTACCACAATCTTTTCTACCCTATCAAAGGCGAATTCTTTCCATTTAAGGGATTTTTAATTCATCATCTCATTTTCTTTTTACAACATCTTTACATACAATCTGACCCACTGCAAAAACCTTTTGAAAACATTTTGGGAAAAAGGAGAAAATGCTGGTGACCAGCATTTTCTCCTCCCGCAATAATTTCTACCACATTTAAGGAAGACATCATCATTAGAGCTATGGTTATTTTGTCGTCTTCAAATGCTTTCAATTTGGTCTAGTCCAAGACTTTGTCATTTGGTAAAAAGTTAAGTGTAAGTTGTCCTCTGTAATTGCTTTAATTTTGGACAAATCTCATGGTTTGTTGTATGGTAAAGGGTTAACTTTCAACCAGAATTATTGCAATGTCTATAGATTTATCCATATTGAAAGCATTTGTAGATAACACATTATAATTGTCTCATATGAAGTCACTTGTCTTGGAAAGGGTCGAGAGGAATGGTGCTTATACCAGCATTTTCTCTGTTTCCCATAATGTTTTCAAAGGCTATCTTCTCAGGTCAGAGATAAAGATAGATATTCAATGTCCTATGATGTTTTCAGAAGCTTTCTCTACAGAGTGAAATGGTATCTGAGAATATTTGGCAGATACATCACTTTCTTCAAGTGCCACAATGTTTTCATGAAGTCTTTATCAAGAGTTTCATCAATTTCTCCTCATCTATCTTGCATTCTTTCTTTGGTTTTTTTTTTATTCATGATAAGGTATGGTCAGATTATCTCCCTTTGAAAATCAACAAAATCGGCTTTTTTCCATTTATCACACAATTTCTAAATTTTTACTGACTTGGAAGTTACTCACCATTTTTGAAAGCTTCTTTTCCTTTGAGCAAATTCATGGTAACTAGTCTGTATCTAAAACCTTGCAAAAATGGAGTTATTTCCCTTAACCCATTACCACACAATCCCTACTTTTGACGCCCCTGAGAAAGAAGCCTTTTGAAAAGACTGTGGGAAAAGGAGAAAATGCTGGTAACCAGCATTTTCTCCTTTTCCCACAGTGTTTTCTACCCTTCCCAGAACAAATTTTAATTTTTCAGTCACCTTTATTTTGTCGTCTCCAAATGCTTTTGATTTGGACCTGTCTAAAATTTTCTCGTGTGGTAAAGAGTTAAAACTTATTCAACAGTCATCTTGTTGCATCGCTATCAGAATGGATGGTTTAACTCTCTTATATTTAATCAAAACAAAGAAACTTTTATGAAATCAATGAGGGAAAAAAAGGAAAAGAGCTGGTAACCAGCATTTTCTCCTTTTACCACAATTTTCTCCACTCTATCAAAGGCGAATTCTTTCCATTTAAGGGATTTTTAATTCATCATCTCATTTAACTTTTTACAACATCTTTACATACAATCCGACCCACTGCAAAAGCCTTTTGAAAACATTTTGGGAAAAAGGAGAAAATGCTGGTGACCAGTATTTTCTCCTTTTCCTGCAATAATTTCTACCACATTTAAGGAAGACATCATCATTAGAGCTATGGTTATTTTGTCGTCTTCAAATGCTTTCAATTTGGTCTAGTCCAAGACTTTGTCATTTGGTAAAAAGTTAAGTGTAAGTTGTCCTCTGTAATTGCTTTAATTTTGGACAAATCTCATGGTTTGTTTTGTGGTAAAGGGTTAACTTTCAACCAGAATTATTGCAATGTCTATAGATTTATCCTTATGAAAGCATTTGTAGATAACACATTATAATTGTCTCATATGAAGTCACTTGTCTTGGAAAGGGTCGAGAGGAATGGTGCTTATACCAGCATTTTCTCTGTTTCCCATAATGTTTTCAAAGGCTATCTTCTCAGGTCAGAGATAAAGATAGATGTTCAATGTCCTAAATGTTTTCAGAAACTTTCTCTACAAAGTGAAATGGTATCTGAGAATATTTGGCAGATACATCACTTTCTTCAAGTGCCACAATATTTTCATGAAGCCTTTATCAAGATTATCATCAATTTCTCTTCATCTGTTTTGCATTCTTTCATTGGAATTCTTTTTATTCATGATAACGTATGGTCAGATTGAATTCTTTTTATTCATGATAAGGTATGGTCAGATTATCTCCCTTTGAAAATCAACAAAATCGGTTTTTTTCCATTTATCACACAATTTCTAGATTTTTTTTGTGACTTGGACGTTACTCACCATTATTGAAAGCTTCTTTTCCATTGAACAAATTCATGGTAACTAGTCTGTATCTAAAACCTTGCAAAAATGGAGTTATTTCCCTTAAAACTTATTCAACAGTCATCTTGTTGCATCGCTGTCAGAATGGATGGTTTAACCCTCTAATAGTTAGTTTAACCAAAGAAATCTTTATGAAATCATTGAGGGAATAGGAAAAGGTGTTGGTAACTACCATTTTCTCCTTTTTCCACAATGATTTCTATCCTGTCAAAGACAAATTCTATCAATCAAACACATTTTTACTTCTTCATCTCATTTAACCTTTTACAACATTTTCCACACAATCCAACCCAGTGCAAGAAGCCTCTTGAAAACATTGTGGGAAAAGGTAAAAATGCTGGTAAATCTTTATGAAACCATCGAGGGAAAAGGAGAAAATGCTGGTAACTAGCATTTCTCTTTTTCCCACAATGATTTTTACCCTATTAAAGACGAATTCCATCATTTCACTTAACTCTTTACCACATAGTCAGGCCCAGTGCAAGAGGTGGTTTGACAACATTACCAGCATTTTCTCCTTTTCCCACATTGTCTATCACAATTAAGGAAGAAATCATCATTTGAAGTATGGTTACTTTATCATCTGCAAATGCTTTCAATTTGGTCTAGTCCAAAATTTTGTCGTTTGGTAAACAGTTAGGTGTAAATTGTCCTCTGCAATTGCTTCGAATTTGGACAAGTCTTGTGTTTTATTGTGTGGCAAAGGGTTAAATATATACAAGAATCACTGCAAAGTCTATAGATTGATCCATATTGAACGCATTAGCAGTTAACACATTCTGATTTTTTATTTCAAATGAAGGCATTTTGGCTTGGAAAGGATAGAAAAGAAAAATGTTTTTATCAGCATTTTCTGTTTCCCATAATGTTTCTTTTTTAGGGAGAGAGACACTTGTTTGAAGACGTTTGTAGCCAAGTAAGACTAAGCGGGTGTTTGAAGCCAAGTCACGAACGACGGTTTTAAGCAAAGTGCATATCTGTCTGTTTAAACCAAAGACAGAAATCTGAGTTTGGCACTTTGTCTTCATAGACTGTATTATAGGACAGTACTTTGGCGTTCGACGTATAATCTATCAAGACAGTATTTTGATGCTTTTGTGATTTTAGTTCCAAATCAACTGAGGCCAGATAGCCTGGGGAAAATTGTCACCGGAGAAACAAACCTACTCATCATCATCATCATCATCATTATCATCATATCTTTTGACAATCATATCTTTGAAAAAATCATTTTGTACACAAGAGCATGTGATAACGAACCGCTTACACAGAGACATCAGTTGTAATTTGAGTATCTGAGATAAGTCGTCCCGAACAGGATAAGTTTGCAGACATGCCTTACGGTACTTTTAACTACAAGTCTTTTCTACTGGATGCTTTGACTATTTGTTGATAATAGCCTATGAGCACCATGGACCAACATACAGTCTCTCAAATCGGAATCTACTGTCAGTGTATGCCCAAAATCGGTAAACAAATATCATAAACAGGCAGATACGTGAGTTTTAGCTAATGTTCTGTGATATACCATGTATTATCGAATGACAGCTAATAACAAGTCTTACCAGTTCCGGCCCAGGGCATGCGGTTGTCACAACTTCCGGTCCAGTGAAATCTTTCATCATAAAATACAGAATGTACAGCAGACCAAGTATTGTAAATGCCAATATCATTTTTCTTCGCCGTAAACATTGATTTCTAAGTACTCTTGTAAATGACATCCTGAAAACCTGAAAACATAATTCCAAATCCAATGGCCAACGACAGTCTTCTTTCAAATCATCTATTCAACCAAGTATCTAATTCAAAGTCAAGAATCCAAGCATACAACTATCTCATCACCCATCCACGTGTAAAACAATTATCATCACATTTAAATCGGCGAGATCCTTTTTCTTTCGCACTGAAAGAGAAATAAAGCAAAACATTAGATAAAAAATAATGTGATTTTTTTCACTCTGCAGAAAAATAAAATCCTTCAAGTCTGGAGACCTCTTACAGATAAATATTTTTACCAATGATCGGAAAGAGAATCTTTCAAATAGCCAGGCAAAATAACTTACCAATGATTAACTGTAATATCTTACAAATGATCAGAAAGAATATCATACATGTACATTAAGCAGAGAGAATATCTCAAAATCAATGATCTAACAAAAATCTCACAAATAATCGGGCAGGATATCTCACAAATGATCAGACGGAATGTTTCAGAAATGATCAGATGGAAGAACTATCGAAAACCCGGCGAAATATCTCACAAAATGATCGATCAATTTATACCACAAATGATCAGGCTGAATATCTCACAAATGACCTGGCAAAATATCTGACGGATGATCAGTCATTATATTTCACATGACCAGGTGGAATATCTTTCAAATTATCGGGCGGAATATCTCACAAATAAACTGGTAGAATATTGCAATAAAATGATAACGCAGAATATCTCAAAAATGGCCAGGCGTAAAATCTCACAAATTACCAAGTAGAAAGGCGAAATATCTAACAGATGATCAGTCATTATATTTCAAATGACCAGGTGGAATATCTCTAAAATGATCTGGCGAGATATCTCACAAATGACCTGGTGGAATATCTCTCAAGTGACAAGGTGGAATTTCTCACAAACAACCAGACGGAATATCTCACAAATGTCCAGAAGAAATATCTCACTAACAACCAGACGGAATATCTCACAAATGACCGGGTGGGTTATCTCACAAATGACCAGAACGAATATCTCATAAATGACCAGGCAGGATATCTCATAAAATGTCATTAGACAGAAAAAATCCCACAGTAGATGTGCGTTCTTATCCCGATCTCCAGTTTCTAAAAATAAAATGTCAACGGAGGTTTCAAGATAACCCTGGTTCAAGACCTTTTAGCACACAATTTTCATATATTCACACTTTTCAACATCATAGTTTACAGTTCTACACCCTAAGCTTAAAAGACAAAATGTTCAATGGTATATATCAATAATGTCATTTAACCCTTTCCCAAATGACAAATTTTAGACTGTCCCAAACTCAAAGTGTTTGCAGATGACAATTTTGAATTTCATGAGAATGGCAGAAAGTTTTCCGATAGGCTAGAAAACACTTCGGGAAAAGGAGAAATTGCTCGTTACGAGCAATTTCTCCTTTTCCCACACTGTTTTTTAAAGACTTGTCCTGCAGACATGTAAAAACCAGGGCTTTTTTGGGAAAGAGTTAACTCTTTACCCAAGGACAAAATTTTAGACAGATCCAAAATGAAAGCACAAAATAAAGGTAACTGAAAAACTGAAATTTGTTTCCAGCAGGGTAGAAAACATTGTATGAAAAAGAGAAAATGCTGGTAACCAGCATTTTCTCCGTTTCTCTCAATTTTTCATAAGGCTTTCCTTTCAGGGTCGTTAAAAGTTGGGATTGTGTGGTAAAGAGTTAAACCTCCAACCTTTACATAATATGAATATAAAAAGAATATTTCAAACAAGTAATAAAGAGCTCTTAAAAGCCATATTCTCTGTTGTGCTGCGTAATAGGAAAGTGTAGATTGAGATCAGACTGCACGTTCTATGCAGTCAGATCTTGATCGCCACTCCGAAAAAGCGAATTGCGTTGTGTTTTACATCCTAAAGGGTTATTTAAAAAAGTTTCTTCAGAAACTGTGATCTGAAGGTCAGGCACAGAGAGAGAGAGAGAGAGAGAGAGAGAGAGAGAGAGAGAGAGAAACTTTTTACTATCGGTAACATTATTGCATGTAAAAGGACCCATCTACCTCGTTCTTTTGTCGGTCGTTAAACAAAATGAAATCTATTTGATCTATACTTTAGTAATGACATGCTTAGTGCACTGCATTTTCTGCGCATGTCATATTTCTGCGCATGTCATATTCCTCGAAGAATCGACCTGTTTAATATGAGGCATCACTCTCCCCAAAGTTGGGGGAAGTGTAGTAATACCCGTTTTATTGTACCAATGAAGAAACTGGCTTCTTATAGCAATTCGTTTGAGGAAAAATCAAGCCTGTTTTAACTCCAGATTCGTCTAAACTGCTACTCATAGTTAAATGAGTCGCACTAGGTAGCGTTTTATTGAGTAAACGTTTATTTTAGTTTAAAATTCAAAGTAACGGTTGTCGCGTAGAAAAGTAGTCCTGTTATGTATCCAGAATGCCCAAGATAGACCTGTATTTGTAGAATGCCATCTAGCGGGAGATAATGCGATACAGTGTCAAAAGAGATATATTAAACCTCCTTTTACGAGATAGATGTAGCTGCTCACGAATTTGTAATACTTGTATATTAAAGACTATACTGATAGTATCTTTGCACTATTGTGAGAGATTTGTGATTCCTTTGTAAATTCCATATAGCTGATATCGGCAAATTTATGTTCAATATTTCAAACCTCTAAACCCTTTCCCATACAACCCCGTTTTTTAACACCTCTGTAAAAGAAGCCTTATGAAAACATTGTGGGAAAAAAATGCTGATGATCAGCATTTTTTCCTTTTCTCACAAAGTTTTCTTCCCTTCCTAAAACAAATTACACTTTTTTAATCAAATTTATTTTGTCGTCTGTAAATGCTTTGAAATTGGACCAGTCTGAAATTTTGCCGTTTCGTAAAAATTTAAAGTACACGTAGTATATTTTTGACAATGAATCAATCCCCGCGTTTTTTTTTTTTTTTCAAGCAATATTTCTGAAGTGTCCTGCAGGTTTTAGATATTAAAACTGGGAAAACAAGAAACCCAGATATGTCGGCCTTGATCTACAAATCGAAGCGCTGGACTTTTGCTAAAGATAGTCCTCGGACAACATGGCCAACTTTATCATGCAAATCAAACCCGGTAACTGTTATTTGACCGCTATGTAAGCCAATTAAGTTATGAGAGTTTGATCCCTTTTGGCCGTGAAATCGATCACATATGGATTGATATATTGACTGGCGATCTCTGCAAACCCTTTGCACTTATAACCCGAATTTCGCGCTTCGAGTGTAGAGGGTTTCAATTTATTGGAAAACAACTCTGCGGGATATCTGGGGTTGTAAATTACTGGGGTACCAAAACTTGTAGGATTTGTTTTCCTTTCAGGTCTTACGATTTGATCTACCTCAAGTTTTACCGAAAGCACGCGTTTGAAAGATTATGGTCAGCTATAGAAATGCTTTTGACCAGCAATTGCTCTTTTTCAAGCAATGTTGTCATGCCTTAATTGATACAAATTGAATAATTTGAGCCATATTTATTGTGTTGTTTACAACTGCTTTAAATATTGGGACAGTCATACATTGCCAATTCCTGAAGAGTTAAAAAAAAAAAGAGAAAAATATCCGCAGTACAAGTTTCTTATGATGAGACTAAAGCCGGGGGAGGAGCGCGACACGAACGCTCGAAATGTAACAGCTGTTACGGGAGACCACTCCTTCCTGCATGGCATATACTCCCGATTTAAATACAATACCTGGCTACTGCGTCAGGGAGATATCTCTTTGGCTCAGTGGTTAGGGTATTGGCTTTGCGTCCGGGAGTTCGGAGTTCGAATCCCGCTCCGATCCTTATTTCTGCCATGCATTTATTCATTTGTTTCTTTGTTACGGACTTCGTTCGTAAGATGGGGGCTCGTCCGGGATTGGCCATTGAGCCATTAATCCCATTTGTTGTCCAAAATCGGACTTCCTGCCTAATAAGGCTTTGAGTCATCAATAAATGATGACTTTAAGAGGGGGTGTGTTACGGGAGACCACTCCTTCCTGCATGGCATATACTCCCGATTTAAATACAATACCTGGCTACTGCGTCAGGGAGATATCTCTTTGGCTCAGTGGTTAGGGTATTGGCTTTGCGTCCGGGAGTTCGGAGTTCGAATCCCGCTCCGATCCTTATTTCTGCCATGCATTTATTCATTTGTTTCTTTGTTACGGACTTCGTTCGTAAGACAGCACATATGTTTACTGCATCTTTGGAATTTTATCTCTGATTTTTTCATCATAATTTTGAATTCAATCTCTGATATTTTTATTAATTTATCAACAAAAATGGTACAATAGTAAAAATAATTCGGTCGGATATATTTCTGAATAGCTACCCACAAAGTTAAGGATATTATGAAAAGGCTTCTCTTGTTACAATGTTTTTGAAAACATTAATCTTCAGCCTGTAGCATAGCGCTATTAAATAGTTAGCAGACGGCATTTTATTGTAATTGTTTTGCATAGCATCGTCACAAATACATGTACGTACATGTATATAAGGCTGGGGAAAGTGTGGTGGTAGATTAGACTACACGGGTATCGTCTTATCTATCATAAACAAAACAACCGAATACAAATTGTACTTTTTAACCTTTATGTTCAATAGGTCAATTCTGTTTAAAATAATTTCGACATTTTTTAGAAGAAGTCAGTGGTTTTGTGAGCACACGATAAACATAAATCAGCATGCCCAATTTGTTGGAAAATCAAAATTATCTTCAGGGAAGTCAGAAAGCTTACTTATTCTTCTTTAATATGGCGTAGTTTTCAGTCATTTAGAAAATACATTTTTAGCCCTTTTTACACTTTTTTAAAGCAACTATCGTATTTTTTTCTTTTTCCCTGATTGTTTGCATTGTGTCGGAGTTCTCCGATGATGACCGAGTCTCACTGTTAGGTAAGACGACTATCGGGTATCTTGATTGGTGTTACGTAATGGTATACATTGATACATTTATACGGGGTAATATTGGAAAGAAAGTATCAGGAAAAAAAATCAGACTTCTTTAGGGAGAGGAACTATATAAGCTTTGATGCTTTCGTTTCAATCATTTTCGCAATATGTTGTTGTAAATGAATGATGTTATTATATTGAATAAATTAAAACTAAATGTTTAAACTAAGATCAGAATTTTTTTACGAGATTATTTAAAAGGATTTAAAGTCAAGTTTAACAAGATCTTGTATTAGGAAGTCCAATTTGCCTCCTTCTCTTTTTAGCTTTTTACTTGCAAATGTGAGATGATTAATGCATTTTCAAAAGTATTTTATGGCGACAGCTCACATATTCAAATTTCCGCGCTATTTTCAATCTGATCACATGTATTTTCTCCCTCTCATGTGTTTTCAAAAGTCAACAATTTAAAACTTTTTCCCATATCGAGAACTTTTTGACTTCACCAACTTTTAAAAAAAGCAATTTCAGAAAATAAATCAAATGTAGCTAAATTGACATTCTTCACTTTAAAAGAGTAGAAAACATTGTAGGAATAGGAAACAATGCTGGATATTGGTATTTCTCCTTTTCTCACAATGTTTACAAAAGGTTTTATGCAGGACCGTTAAAATTCGGAAGTGTGCTGTACGGGTCACATCAATACTCCCAAAACGCAAATTGTGTTCTGCTGATTTCAGTCACATATTGACATTGCAACGTCAATTTTTTTAAAGCCAAAAGAATTTCGACACATAAAATAAAAACGATTCGGCCCAGGATCAGACTGCTTGTTTTGTACAGTTTGTTAGTGGTCTATTGACTGCATAATTATTATGATGATCCAATAGTACAACTAATTCAATCTTCTTTAGAAATAAAGACTAAAAATAAAAATAAAATAAATAAATAAATAAAAATGCAATTTAAAGAAATTTATGCTAACTAAATTGAAATTATTTTCCGAGAAGGAATTAAAAAAGACGATACTGGGAAGATAATGGTTTTTACAAATCTCTTAAAAGTTTTCACTGATGCAAATAATATACACGTACATGTATAAAAATGATAAATACAGTCATTATATATTTGGACAATGTGTAAAAACAGAACCCAAGTTTAACAAAACAATAGTCAAGGTTATCATGTCATCAGTTCTTATCTTCCCTTTATCCGTTGCTAAATCTTTTCACGCAGTCTTAAAATCTCACTTAGCTCGATACAGCATTTATTATACAAAAATTAACGATAGTGTCGTTTTTAAACTAAAATGGACGCAAGATCTCAATTTAACAAATGTAAACGAATACTTTGATCATAATCATAACAAACCAGAGAATACTTCAAGACGTTATAGATTTTTTTCTTGCAATTCATTTTTATGTTATTTAGCGTCAAAAACGGCGCAAGAGCAAATTTCTTAAACCTTTATATAGAAATAAGAAGGAGAATGGGTCAGTAACTTTAAATCAAAATGGACGCAACTTCCCATTTTGCCACAGGAATTAAAATTATATTGAAGTAAAGTAGAGATATTACAGAATACTTCAAGACGTTATAGATTTTGATCATTTTAAAAGAAAAATGTGTTTTAGTCGATCAAAATTTTTTCCCTTCTGAATCCTACATGACCGGCCGTTATCGGAAATCCTTTCGGACCAGATAATCGATAAGTTCCAAGGAGAGTAACTCTTGCTCGACCTGCAGCTGAAAGTTGGGGATGGACCCTTTTGGGCTCCTAGGGTGAAACCCAGGATGTTAAGACGACCAATCGCGGTGATATAATAAATACCTCTGAAAGCGGTTTTAACCCTTTACTTGATATGCCAATTTGGGGTTCTTCCATTTCAGCAGCAAATGAAGATATGATGTCAAAAATATGGACAAATGAGGATACAAATATATGATTGAATGGAAAACATTGTAAGAAAAGGACAAATTGCTCGTTACGAGCAATTTCTCCTTTTCCCACAACGTTTTCAAAAGCTATCTGTTGTTGATACAGTCAAACCTGTCTTAAGCAAGCGGTCAAGGGACCTTCCAAAATCGCTTGCTTAAGACAGGTGCTTGCTTAAAAGAGGTCCATCACGCAAGATGGTCTCAGGGTTATCTTTTCCTAAAAAATTATTAAAGGGGGGGGGGGGGGTTGTTACATGTCCATATACAAGTACAGCGCATACCCATGTTCAAATTTTTCAGCTAGAATCCGAGAACTCTTTCCAGATTCTAAAAGTCTAATCAATTCCACTCTGCTTTCTAATGTAAACACTTTTCTCTTGGTACAAGCCATGATTAGATATTAACAGTCTCGAGTTAATAATACAACAGACAGATCGTAGGGTCAAAATATAAGAAATCTGCATCTTTGGAATAATCATCAATCAAAATAATCGAATAGTCGAAAGATGATTGGGCAAAAAAGGTCAAACAATGGTAGGTTTACTGGTCAATAACATCGGGACGTCCGGGTAATCGTCAAAAATTAACGTAATCAGTGACAATTTCTGAAACACCGGCATAGGTAATTACCAATACTAATTTGGGTACAATCGGTTGATAGGACAGTTTTCTTTAATCATTTCTCACCGTTTAGTAAAATTCTAGCAAATAAAATGTCGAAACAGCTTCTTCATCATTACGTTATGTAATCATTACAGAAATGTCGGATTAAATCGAAAGTAGAAAGACATTTTTGGTTGTCTGACTCGGGTAATTTACACGTGATTTCGAACTTAAAAAAATTGTGACAAATCGGGTATAATAGCTTACGAAATCACCATTTGCATCAAAATAACACGTTCTCGAGGAAATTAGGTAATATACAATCACCTGTTAATTGGCGACGTCTGTATTATGATTGTTCGATTTTGACACTTTAGTTGTTCATCCGAAAACGGTTGAACGTGAGAAGTACACTGGGCGTGAAATTTTAATTTGGCAGTCCGACTTCCGTTGATTATTGGCCGCTACTTACCAGGGTGTTTTGAAAAACGGGACACAATTTCGGCGGCCGTTGCGTGCGTTTTAAAGGTGCTTGTTGAAAAAAGGTTCAATATAGAGTAAAATTGATTGGGGGGACATTGAACTGGCCGTTAAATGTAGGTTCACGCTGAATGGAGGTGGACGGATCACCAGGTTTGACTGTACATGTTCGTCAAAATGAGTATCTATGGAGTAAAAGATTAAAAAAAACCAAGCCATAACTCGAGTGATTGTCAAACAATCATGATGGAAAATGAACATGTACAAGTTCCATTAGAAGGAAGGTTTCGACCCAAAATCAGTCGTACCGCTTATAGATTGTACGACGAGATCAGGGTCCGTATTCACCAATCATTCTTTGTCTCATTCTTCAAGATTTTCTGACAGTGAATGTTACAGGACCTGCTCAGGCTGACTTGGTTCGATACTTTTTGCAGACACATTAAGCTCTCTTTTCACAGAGCATGGATCAACTAAATCATCAGCACTCCTAGAATCAAGCCTGCAAAACCTTCAAAGTGTAAATTAGCAAGCACTGTATGCTACAAACTAAGCTACCAGTAAAGCATTTGAAGCCAATTCCATATTAACTCATTATCAAACGACAATATTTTAGGTTTGTCCAAATTGAAAGCATTTGCAGACAACAAAAGGAAAGTGACTGAAAATTTAAAATTTGTTTTGTGAATGGTAGAAAACACTGTGGGAAAAGGACAAAATGCTGGTTACCGGCATTTGCTCCTTTTCCAACAATGTCTTCTAAAGGCTTCTTTGTCAGGGTTGTCAAAAGTAGGGATTGTGTGGTAATGGGTTAAACCAATTTGGGTTTAAACATGAAGTCTACAACAACATCAAATTTCAATTTTCTTTATTTTTTTAAACTTATCTTTTTTTTTTTTTATCAGTATTTCATTATTTTCCATTACCAAAATTTAATTTTGTACAACAAAGTATTTCTTATACATTTGATTAATAAAATTCAAAAAACCACTCCTTTCAGTTCAACAATATGGCCACAGCACAAAACTAGAGGTATCAATGAATGTGACTTTGTACCCCCGCCAGCGCTTTTACTGTATTTTGAAAAATAGACAGACACACAAACGGACATACCCCAGTGTACCCCCGAAAGCATTTGTCTTCTGGTGGTATAACTAGAGCTATCAATAAACGTGATCATACTCCCCACCAGCTCCTTGTCACAAAAACATGTCTGTCACACAATGCAGAATAGTTTTGTACAAAAGTAAGAGTTGAAAACAATTCAAGGGGAGATAATTCCTTAACACGTCGAAGTAGGGTCATGAAAATTGCACATGCATAACTTCATATAGATAGGAACACTATGTGTAAATTTGAGTTCAGTGCTTAACAAAGTGTTGGAGAATTTTGCCAGACAAATTTGTGTCTATTGACAGACAGCAGGATGAATGAACTGTCATGGTGAGTCCAGTATAACCCCCTCCACTATATTGTGGGGGAGGTATAATAAACTGACATTGCAGCCTTATCAAAAAGGCAAATATTTCCCAAATTCATGGAAATATACTTGTGCTTAGCGAGTACCTGTCTTCAGTTAGCACGATTTGAATACACATCAGGTGGTTGCTTAACAGAGGTTGGACTTTATTTCATACATACCTACAGGTCCTCTCCAAAAACAGTGATAGAGTAATAATTTCTTAATGCCAAAAATGTCAAAACAGAACACAGATCCTGAGAAAGAAAGCTTTGAAAAAAATGGGAGAAAGGAGAAAATACTTGAAACCATCATTTTCTCCTTTTCTCGCTGTATCTTCAATCGTTGAGACATACATGTACATCATTTGTAGACTGCATATGCTTTGAATTTGGACAAGCACAAAATTTTGCTGTCTGATAGAAATTGAGAAAAAAAAAAACTATGCCTTGAAGAATACCAAGAATGCCATTTTGTTGTATCTCCATTATTCTTGAAGATGTTTACTTCAAACTTCGACTACTTGTTAACATTTAACCTTTTATCAAACAATCCCTGGATTTTACAACCATGACCTTTTGAAAACATTGTTGGAAAAGGTGAAAATGCTGGTAACCAGCATTTTCTCCTTTTCCCACATTGTTTTCTTCCCTGCTGGTAACAAATTTCAGTTTCTGAGTTATGTATATTTTGTCTTCTCCAAGTGCTCTCAATTTGGAGAAATGGGTTAAAAGAGGTACCCACACAACGAAGGGAAGTAACCATCAAAATATTTTTTGCACACCTATGCCCCTTTTTTGACCATGAATTTTCAAAACTTTACAAACAAAGGGATTTTCTCCTTTCCCCACAATATTTCTAACTTATTAAGGACAAATTGAATCATTTAAGCTATGTAAGCTAGGTTTAATTTGTCATCTGTGGAAGCTTTTAGTACAGTGGAGTCTAAGCAGTTACTTGTACACAAAGCAGAACATAATTATACATCTAGATGGCCTCAAAACACAAATTGTTTTATTCAAAGATTCCTTTCAAAAGTAAATTTACAATTACACGCACAATCTTTGACAAAGCACTTTCTCCTTTTCCCGCAATGTTTTTTCTATCCTATCAAAGACAAATTTTATCAATTAAGCCTTTTCTAAATTACAGTTTGCAAATGCCTTGAATTTGGACTTATCTTAAGTTCTCTTGTTTGGTTAAAGAGTTTAACGCCACTGACTTACAGAAGTATAAACTACAAGGTGCAGATTTAATTGTGATGGTGATAAAGTCCTAACCAGATGACAAAACTTTGACTTTGTCCAAATTGAAAGCATTTGCAGACAACAATTTACATGTTACTCACAGTAATGAAATTTGACCCTGAAAGGGTAGAAAACACTGTAGGAAAAGGAGAAAATGCTGGTTACCAACAGTGTTTTCAAAAGGCTTCTTCCTTAAGGGTGTTAAAAGTCGTCATTGTGTTGTAATGGGTTAAGTCTTTACTGTAAAACAAATTTCAGATCTGCCCAAATTGAATACATGTGCAGATCACAAATTCTATCTGATTAAATTATTCAAATTATCTTTGAGAACTTTTTGGGCAAAGGAGAAAATGATGGTTACCAGCATTTAGATCTACTTATTTTCCCAAAGTATATTAAAAAGCTTTATTTCTTGCGGTCATTAAACTCCTGACTTTGAGGTAAAAGTTAAGGGAATTCATATGAAAGTTATTAGGAAAGATAGCTGCACAAGGAAGCAATACCAGATAGACATTATGGACCAAAATTATATACATAACCCACTCAGTGAGTTCAAATCTTTACCACACAATCCCGAGTTTTAATAACCCTGAAGAAGGCTTCCAAAAATATTGCGGGAAAAGGATATTGCGTTTATTTCATTAGCTTGTGGTTAATATGGGGAAATATTTGCCAAAAAAGGGAAAGGTATGCGAAAATAACGAGTGCCGTAAGACACAAGTTATTTTTGCGGACCTTTCCCTTTTGAGGCAAATATTTCCCCATATTAACCACAAGTTGATAAAATAAATTATCTCCTCTGATTATTTTGTCAACGAATGCCACTATTAAAACTAGTGACCTCAAGTCAATTAGTGGGATAACTAGAAAGTAGTTTCAGATTTTCAGCAGGAGGAAAATATTCACTGTGACGGTGAAATAATCCAGCCCACCCCCAGCTTAAATTACTACATTTCTTTACCCATAGCATTTCTAAAAATAGACAAGTGAAAAATAATATACCTAGTTACTTACATTTACTTATTTTCCCATGATGTTTTCCACAAGTGCTTCCAATATAGAGTTTTACCATATGATAAAAGGTTGAAAACAGGATTGTTATGAAATTCATTAACTTTTTACCACACAATCCCTACTTTTGACGACCGAGAAAGAAGCCTTTTGAAAACAGTGTACGAAAAGGAGAAAACAGGTAACCAGCATTTTTTCCTTTCCCCATAACATTTTCTACTCTTCGTAGGGCAAGTTTAATTTTTCAGTAAGATTTGTCATCTGCAAATGCTTTTCAATTTGGACCAGTCTATAATATTGTCGTTTGATAAAGAGTTAACTCTTTACCAAATGACACAATTTGGGACTTGAATAAATTGAAAGCATTTGCAGATAACAGGATAAATGTACATCAAAATTTGAAAATTGATTTGGAAAGGGTAGAAAACTTTGCGGGTAAAGGAGAAAATGCTGGTTACCAGCATTTTCTCCCTTTCACACAACGTTTTCAAAGGCTTTCTCTCTCAGGGTCGTCAAAAGTAGGGATTGTGTGGTAAAAAGTTAAAAGGCGAAAACACCCCAGACAGACAAATACTCATTAAGTCCTCTATATTTTCATAAAATCATGTTAACTGAACATTAAGATTTCTAGATATTCTGGAAAATATGTAAAAAATACTATTTTGACTACTTTTTTCCATTGTCTTAAAATGCCCAAACACCAGTTGTCAAAACTGAATATTTAGCTGGTTTGTATTGAAAAGTAGAAAACCTTGTGAGAAAAGAAGAAAATGCTGGATACCAGCATTTTCTCCTTTTCACACAATGTTTTCAAACCTCTTCTTGACAAGATTGATAACATACTTGATTGTTTGTGAATGAGTTAACTAAAATAAAACCTGTTAAACACAATGACAAAATTTGGCCTCACAATAAAGGTAAGTTTTTTGAAATAAACCAGATCATTAGCAGTATATTTGAACGCATTGTCCTTCTACAAAACCATCTCTTATTCTAATGACTGAGAGAAAAAACCTTGAAAACATTGTGGGTAAAAGAAAATAATGGTAATCTATACTCTCTCCTATTTTCAGATTTTCAACCCATTTAATCCCTTTACCTTGCGTCAAATTCTAGACTTTTCCATGTACAAAGCATCCATACAGGACAATTCAGAAATCTGTTCATATGAATTTCAGTTCTCTGACAGGGTAGAAAAAACATAATGAGAGAAGGAGACTGATAATTTCTCCTTTTCCATTTATATTTTCAAAAACCTTTTACACAAGGGATTGTTTGGGAAAGGGTTATGGATTTGAGACATTTCAATTTTTTGTCTGAAATTCCTTTCTATTTAAAACAAGTCTAGCACTTTTTCATCTCTCTCTCTCTCTCTCTCTTTCTCTCTCTCTCTCTCTCTCTCTCTCTCTCTCTGCACTGGATTAACAATGACTAATGATCTTGGCATGTACCTTACAATTCGACCCATTTTGAAAAAGTGTGTACTATAGGGTTTCTTGCAGCAAGTTACAAGGTGGCGTTCTTATTTCTTCTCAATATCACAGTGTGAAGCTAACATTTCAGTTGAAATGGAATTTAAAGTTGAACCCTTGTCCTTGTCCGAAAGGATTAAAACCTTGGAATGGATTTCCGCCGTGCCAGCCACCCTGTTGTTGTTGCTCAGGGTCTAAAGGATCTTCTCCCTGGTCAAACTTCTGTCTTTTTTCTGAAAATATTCATAACATTTGTCTCTCAGTTTATTAACTTTTTATAAAAAAAAAAACAACAAAATTTTGGGCTCATCACAATTGATACAATTTGCAGACGACAAATTGAATGCTACCCTAAACAGGAAATTTGTCTTTCATACTGCAGAAAACAGTGGGTAAAGGAGAAAATGTTGGTTACCAGCATTTTCTTTTCCCTTAACATTTTTCATTTTTTTTCCCAGGGTCATTAAATGGTTGATTGACTGAATAATGTTCATGATGTTTTCAACATTATTTCAGATACATGGAGGTGGCCAGTGCACCTATCCATGCTTTCCTGGAGTCTCTTTTATCAGTACTCCACCCAATTTTCTTTCCAAGCCACTGGCTGCTTTCCCACATAACCAATTATCGAAACAACGGTCAGAGGTGGGAGAAGAATGAATCCTGTCACTATAATGATCATCAATCCTCGGAGAGAAATTGGCCAGGCCCAGAATCAAACTCACCACCCCGTTCTCAAGTCCTGTACACTATGGACTGAGCTACTGGGGCTCGGAGGGTCCTGGGTGGCTCAGTGGTAAAGTGCAGGACTCGTGATCCAGAGGTCCCGGGTTCGAGTCTCATTAGCTCCACTGGGTTTTTTCACAAGAGTGTTCTTGGGCAAGACACTTCAGAGCCTAGCCTAGTACTGGTGAAACCCAGGAATTATGAATATGCGAACTGTCACATGATATGACTGAAATAACGTTGAAAGCGGTGTAAAACACCATTCAACCATGGCTCGGCTCAGGATCGTCAAAAGTCAGGATTGAGTGATAAAGAGTTAAGCAATTACCAGATAGCAGCATTTTCTCCTTTTCCCACAATGCATTCAAAAGGCTTCTATCTCAGGGTTGTAAAAACAAGGGATTATTCGGTTAAACAAAGTAGAGATCATCATTCTTTGCTAGCAAAGATGTATTTATGCAATCACTTCTGAACTTTCTTTCATTATTACTTAACATAACACTCTTTCAAAGCAATGGGCTGCTTCCCTATAAATCTTACGTTTACTCTCTATCTGTCAGTATGACAATAATTACCTGGATCTGTGAGAACTTCTTTAGCTGCCGCAATGTCCATAAATACTTTTTCAGCATGTTTTTTGTCGTCTCCTTCATATTTATCTGGATGCCACTGGATTGCTAGTTTTCTGTAAGCTTTTAAAATCTGCTTTTTCTTGGCATTTCTGGAAGGAACAAAGATGATTACAGCTATCACTAAACATGATTATACCCTCCACCAGCTCCTTGTCACAAAAACAGGTCTTTGTCACAGAATGCAGAATGGTTTATTACAAAAGTAAGATTTGAAAAAAGTTCAGGGAAGATAATTCTCCAAAAAATCGCAGCAGGGTCAAGAGAATTCCACACACACAACTTCACATATTTAGGAACCATGCGTGTAAATCCGAGTTCAGTATGTGAAAAATTGTTGGAGTGTTGCTCCAGACAAATTTGTGTCTACAGACAGACGGAGAGACACCCATGACGATTCTGGTATACCCCCCTCCACTACAAAAAACCCTGACAGACTTTGTACAACCTTCACCATCACCAGTGAGTCACTTAGGACATCTATTGCCTTAACCTTTTACCACACATAGACAACTTTTTCTGACCCTGATGAAGAAGCCTTTTGAAAACATTGTGGGAAAAGGAGAAAATGCTGGTAACCAGCATTTTCTCCTTTTCCCACAAAGTTTTCTAACCTATCAAAAAGAAACTTTGGGTCGTTTGAACCATTGTGAAATTATCTTCTGGAAATGCTTTCAGTTAGGATAGGTCGGAAATTTTGCTGCATGTAATGGGTTTTCCCCATGTGACAAAATTTTAGACTAATCTGAACTAGATGTATTTGCATGTTACAAAAGATTCAGCGTTGCTCAAAAGCTAATTTTTGACTTAGAACTGGTGGGAAACATTGTGGGAAAAGGAGAAAATGTTGGTTGTGACTTGATTGAGACTTAAAAGTTGAGATTTGTTTTGGGTTGGGTAGAAAAAAATTGTAGTCACCAACATTTTCTCCTTCTTCCACAATGCTACAGTATAACAGGAAACCTATCTTTCAATGCCTAAACTTTTGTAGCATTTTCTTACTTTTTTGATCAATTTCTAGTTGTTTTTTCTAATTGTTTCCAACCAACTATGTGAAAGTATACACACAAGGCAGAACTTATCATCAATTATTTTGGCAAAACATACTATCTAACACATAGTCTTTCACTTTTGAGTAACTTCTGTTTATTAATACAAGTAGCCACTGGCTGCTTTCTGACATAACCATTTTCAAAACAATGATCAGCCAAGGAGGGAATAAACCCTGTTTCAAGAACTATCATCAATCCTCCGAAAGAAACAGGCTGACCTGTTTTCTAGTCCTGTATGCTACAAACTACGCAACTGAGGCTTAGCTCACAACAACAATTTCAAGAATCCCCATTATGAATTTAACCCTTTCCCAAACGACAAAATTTTAGACTGGTCCAAGTTGAAAGCATTGCAGACGATAAAGTAAACATAACTCAAAAACTGAAATTTGTTTCCAGAAGGGTAGAAAACATTGTGGGAAAAGGAGAAAATGCTGGTAACCAGCATTTTCTCCTTGTCCCACAATGTTTTCTAAAGGCTCCTATGTCAGGGTCGTAAAAACCAGGGATTGTTTGGTAAAGGGTTAAAATAAAGGCAACTCATAGAGTATATGTACTTATCAAACCTACCTTTTAACTCCTAAAATTTTGTAATAATCTCTCTTTTTTGAATTTTTGAGCAATTTCTGAGCTCTCTCTATACCCTCCCTTGCCCTTCGACTATCCTGATCTATATTCATGGCCTGCTGGAAATCTGTTACAGCTGCAATTATAATAAAAAAAATTAAATTGGAATTACACTTAATCGATGACTTAATTAACCCATCTTTTTTCCTAATGCTTCCACTTTATACCGGTTCAGTTCAAGTTCAAAGTGTAAGTCTTGCTCTACTAAAGTATTGTGGAGTTGTGCTGGTAATATAGTCACTTTTATCAGTGTTGTTGATTCTGAATTAATCATCTCAGTGTTGAAACAGAAAGAACCTTTCTGAGAACTTTTTTCCCTTGTCAAGTTCTAAAACAACCTGTAAGCCTTATTAACAACTTCAGAAGTTTAAAGCCATTTTAACAGCTTAGGTCACATAATGGAGTGCTTACTGGCTTTCTCAGACCATTTGAGACACAACTGTCTTCCAGGTTACTGACAAATGTTAAAAGATAAATAGAACACACAGTGTTTTACTAGATTAAAATTATCTAACTAAAAAAATGAAAACAGATTATTGTCTTGCCAAGGCTCGACAATTACCAATTCTCTCAATGCCATTAGATATTTTTGACATAGGACAATACTATATATTGTCAAATGTCCTTATTCCATGAGTGTTCTTGAACCAGTGATTTTTGTGTACATGTAAAGCACATAGTAGGATGATGTCTCACTGTATTTCTGCCTGTTACACTTACCAATATTCGAATGTTTTACTAGTCTCGAATTTTAGACAAATACAAAACAAATACATGTGAAATTCAACTAATAATCTTTTGTGAAACAAATTTACATCTTTTTTCTAAAATCAAAAGAGTGTTTCTTCAAAAAAAAAAAAGCAAAGATCTTCGACTTTCTGCTGTAAATACTTCCTCCAAGCTACCAGAATTAGGTCATGTCATGATGTTTGCACAAGGAGGCTAACAGAATCTACTTTCTGAACATTGAACATGAAAATTGCTATCCAAGTTATCCTTTCCATAGGAAAATGATCAGAAATTATTTTTTAATGAACGCAAGTAATTTCTAGCTCATATTGTGTTCTCAGTTCTTAATTCCATTATGTTGTTTCCTTATCATCAAGGAATACAAACACTCAAAGGCTACTTATTCTCTTTAACTTACCATCTTCATATTGTTCGTTAGCTATATGAGCCTCAGCTCTATCACATACAGCATCATGGTTTTCTGGATCTATTTCTAACACTTCATTACAAGCTGTCATGGCTTCTTTTCCATGACCGCCCTGAAACAAACAACATTTAGACATTAACTCTAAACCACACAACAAAAAGTTAGACTTTTCCAATTTTAGAGTACATGTATTCGCAGACAATAATCTGAATTTGGTTCATCTGATAAATGCATAATAATACATAATAATATAATAATATTTAATAATACTTTAATATTGTAGAAAACATAGTAGGAAAAGGAGAAAATGCTGGTTACCTGCATTTTCTCCTTTTCCCACAATGTTTTCAAAAGCTTTCTTTGTCAGGGTCGTTAAGTTAAAGGGGAAAATGCTGGGTACCAGCATTTTTTCCTTTTTCCACCATGTTTCTAGAGGTTTATTCCCTCAGGATTCCACAGACCCACAGACTCAGGAATGTGAGAGTATCGCACAATCCTGACTTTAGTGACCCTAAGAAAAGAAGGCATTTTAAACCATTGTGAGGAAAGGAGAAAATGCTGGTAATCACAATGTTTTTTGCCCTTTCACGGAAAAATCCTATCATTTGAATCTAATTAAATTTGTCTTTCTTGTTGGATTTAAGGTAAGACCAGTCTATTAATTATGTTTACCCTTAACCTAAAATACAGACTGCAACACACAAAAAAATGGCATTTGGATATTAGTGTAAAATTTCATCCTGGATCAGCCTGCATTGTCTATGCAGGCTCATCTGAGACGACACTGTTATACAAATTTCTGTTTTGTGCAAGTCTACTGCAAGTCAAAATCGAATGTAGTCGTAAAGTGTTGTCTTGCATCCGATCAGCAATGACACTTTGCGCAAATGTCCAACACCTCTTTTCACATGTTGCAGGCCATACAAGGGAAATAAATTACTTAAGCTGATAGTGAACACCCCAATATAGCTATTCAAAGATAATTTGGGGAGGGGGGGGGGGGCTGTAATCTGTCTTTGCTAATTAGTATAGATCCAAGATCAGACTGTATGTTCTGTGTAGTCTGATCTTGATCTAAACTGTCCACGAAGGGTCCTTGAGTTGTGCTTAGTAGCTTTATGGTCAAAACCTTCAAAAGTAATTTTGTTAAAATTAAATTCGTGTAAGAAAAAACTCACCTTTGCTAAACAATGACAGATATGAGATTTGCCCATCAATTGAAATGTATAAACATCCGGCTCTGTTTTAAGAATTTGTTTTCCTTTATTCACACATTCATCCCACTGTTCTGAATTGGAAGCTTCCTGCGCCTCTTTTAACTGTTTGACTAACTTTTTCACTTTTTTATACAATGGAAAACACTGTTTATGGTCTGGATCTAACTTTAAACACTCTTTCACTTGTCTGTTCAACAAAAGAGAAAAGAAAGAAAAAAAAAATCTTGGATGAATCAGAGCTCCAGGTAAGAGGGGGTGATTGTATTCTAAGTCCGCATTTCTCTTCCAAACCCTATGTGGTGGGTACTCATTCGAATTGTCTTATGAGACAATTCTAATAAGTACCAACAACATAGGGTTTAGTGCAGAATCATTAATATTTTCAAGTTTGAAATCAAAATCACTCCCTCTATCTGGCGCTCTGGGTGAATAATAATTATGCATTAACCTTCAAAGCACTTTTCCAACCTACAATTGCCTTTCAATTCAGTATTGATCAAAACCTGCAGTCCAATCTATGATCTACACTGTTTGCTTTCCTGAAACACTTTTGATATTGCAAATACTTGAGTCTCATTTCTAGACTTTAAACCCACTTTTGGGACTACTGCGCAACTGGAGATTTTTGCAGTGTGTAAATTTTTGCGATTTTGCAAAATGGAAAAATATGCAAACTTTTCTGTCTTTAACTACATTTACATGTATGTCAACAAATAACAAATGTCTTGAATTTGCAAGCCTTCTTGTACACAAAATGACTGTAATCAGTAAATCCCCACTTTTTTTGACAATCCTATATATCCATGTAAACAATATATGGTGCTCTATGGATTAACCCATTACCACATAATCCCGACTTTTGATGACCCTGACAAAGAAGCCTCCTGAAAACAATGCGGGAAAAGGAGAAAATGCTGGTAACCAGCATTTTCTCTCTTTTCCACAATGTTTTCTACCCATTCCCGATTAATCTTCAAACTCTGCGTCATATTAAATTTGTCTTCTGCAAATGCTTTCAATTTGGACCATTCCTAAATTTTGTTGTTTGGTTAAAGATTACCATATCTATCAAAGAACTTGGGAAAAATTACATTACATGACACACGCAAAGCTGAGCTAGAGGGGTCACTTGTGACAAAACACCCTAACAATTGCCTTGTCAATGGATCAGAATAAAAACTCAAAGGGCCATTAATTCATTTAATGGTTGTTCAGTCATAAGTGCAATTTCAGATCTATATAGAAGTCCCAAAGAATGCAGAGAATTTCAGGTAAATTGGTTGACAATTACAGGAGGAGAAAGCACAAAACTGTGTCTACAGACAAACAGAATGACACCCTGATTTCTGTACAAAGTGCACCACCCCCATTGCTTGTGTTGGGCACAGGAAAACAATAGTAAATGAATCTTTATATCATATTCAAACAAAACCAGATGATTCAAACCCAGAACCTTTGGTATGAGAAGCTGCTGCCCTAACACTACACCATTGTCTTCAACAATTGCATGAAAATGTCTGTCTTCACAGGTTAATAGGAAGATAGCTTTTACCTGAAAAGCCCTGGAACTGACTGAAGTTGTTTTAGCAGACAGAGCAAATCAAGATCAGACTGCACATTCTGTGCAGTCTGATCTTGATCTGCACTGTCTGTTACTTTGTTACATATTTTAATGGAAACAACTT
Organism: Tridacna crocea; assembly: GCA_943736015.1. Classification (NCBI taxonomy): domain Eukaryota; kingdom Metazoa; phylum Mollusca; class Bivalvia; order Cardiida; family Cardiidae; genus Tridacna; species Tridacna crocea. Next base: position 33,400,370 of record OX031068.1, read on the forward strand.
TGAAATAGCACTATTTTGGGCTGTTTTTTCCAATTTAAAAAAAGTTCAAATCAGTAATTCAGCTCATCAAATGTAAACCCTTTCACACATAATCCCAACTTTTAACAACCCTGGGAAAGACGCTTTTTGAAAACATTATGGGTAAAGAAGAAAATGCTGGTAACCAGCATTTTCTCTTTTTCCCCACAATATTTATTACCCTGCTGGAAACAGATTTCAATTTCTAAGTTGAGTTTATTATGTCCTTTGCAAGTGTTTTCAATTTGGACCATTCTAAAATTTTGTCGTCTGGTCAAGACTTAATCATATAAACTTACAATAATGCATCCTCTGCCTCTCCCATTTGATAATACAGATTACAAAGTTTATAATATCCTGCGGTGTTATCATTCCGTAACTTTGTTGTGGCACGCAAGTCTGTCGCTGCCTTAAAAAATTCCCCAATGGCTATAAAACATTCTGCTCTAATTTCTTTCAACTCTGGGTTCCATGGACTCAACTGTAAAACATTCAAAAGTAAAATAGCCCCAAATGGTTAGAGGAAAATATCTTGTTAGTACATGTACTGACAAAGAAATAAAAAAAACTGTTACAAGCTTGTGATAAAATGCAGATGACAACAAGCCTAAGACAATGCCACAAGGTTTTTCTTATTTCTTTTTTTAAACAGCTACTTTAAATCATAAAAGAGTAAACAGTGAAGTTCTATGGTACAATCCAACGAAAAACCCCAAAAAACTTAAGCCCTTTACGGCAAACCAAAAATGAGGGCTGTACAAATTGAAAGCATTTGCAGATTTTCTCCTTTTCCCACCAAGTGTTCAGAAGACTTCTTCCTCAAGGTCGTAAAACCCGGGATTGTTTGGTAAAGGGTTAACGACATGTATGCTTAAAGAGAGAAATTAACTTCTATCAATCATCATCCATCCAGCTGAGATTCACGCTCACAATCTCTTGATTACTAGCCATTTGGTTCATCAATGACCTCCAGAGGCCAGGCATATTTTGTATAACACTGCATCAGAATATATTTACCTCTATCGGTCGAGATAAATGATGTATAGCACCTTCATAATCGTGTCTTTGGTACAATGTTTTTGCTGTTTGAATCTCTGCTTCTAGTGGCTCTATACTCAATAACATGTCCATGGCCTCTGCATTACTATTGTCGTTGTTATACTGAAATAGCAACACAAATGAATAAACCTTGCTTTATGGTGCATCCATAGCTATGGTCATTTTGCCTAAAAAAGATAAAGTTGCTACTAAATATTCCTTTCCCTGCACTGTTTAACAAACAATCCAAAGCTTTCACTGAGGAAAAAAGCTGGTGGAAACCTGACACGAAAAAGGGAGAAATCACTGGTGAGTAGCATTTTCTCCTTTTCACACAATCTTTTCTATCCTTTCTGTGACAATTCCCATCATTGAACCCTTTACCACACAACAAAACTTTAGACAAGCCCAGGCTGAAAACATTTGCTGATGACAAAATAATGCGACTTGAATTATATAAACTCGTTTGAGAAGGGTGGAAAACATTGTGGGAAAAGAAGAAAATGCTGGTTACCAGCATTTTCTTCTTTTCCCACAATGTTTTCGAAGGCTTTCTGTCTCAGGGTTCTTAATAGTCAGGATCGGGTGGTAAAGATTAAGGCTAAGGCCATGTCTAACTTGCACCTCAGCAAACGCTTTTAATCGGACAAGTCTTTAAGATTTGTCATCTGGTAAAGGTTTAACTCTTTATCAAACATAAAATTTTAAATATGTCCAACCTCAAAGCATCTACAGAAGACAAATATTATCATGATTCAAACACTGGTTTCAATCTTTGAAAGGTTCTAAACAAGAGGGCCATGATGGCCCTGTATTGCTCCACTGGCTTTTTAACCTTTTACCGCACAAGTTTAAGTGTTCATGACCCTGAAAAAGAAGGACTTTGAAACCAACGAACACTGTCAGGCAATACAAGCAGGTTAATTCATTGGCATGAAAGGTAAAGTTCTTGGAAAAAAAACCTATATGATACAGATAGAAACCTTACTATGAATTTAATATTCCAATCACGTGAGCATAACTATTAGCATCAAAATGAATCACTCTCCCTGAAAACATAATATTTTCTATTGCTTAATATTTAGCACCAATGATTTATGTTTTGATAATCAAGGGAGGAAAATAGTAACAAACTTTATCCTTTTCAAAAAGAGTTATTTCCCTTAATGTTTAAATTGAAATAACTGTATTTTGAAGCCCATGTTAAACTTGTGATCCCTGGAGTGAAACCAATTTTGACCCCAGGCCTGTAATATGAAGAAACTTGTTAAAGGTCCATTAGATAAAGCTACATGCCAAATTCAGTAGTCCTGGGCCTTGTGGTTTCAGAGAAGAAGACTTTTAAAGATGGGTTTTTTTTTTCAGTTTTGTTGCCATGGCAACCAGAGTTTTTGAAGGAATCAAATTCTTTCAAGAAATTCTGAAGAGGACCATGGCAGGATATTTCTGTGAAGTTTCATCAAATCTGGATGGTAGTTTCAGAGAAGATGTTTGAAATAAAAGTTAACGCAAGGACAGACCGACGACAGACACCGGGCCATGACATAAGCCTGCCATTGGTTCCAGCATTTTCTCCTTTTCCAACATTGTTTTCTACCTTGCTGGAAACAAATCTCAATTTTTGATTTACGTTCATTTTGTTATCTGCAAGTGCTTTGAATTTGGACCAGTTTAAAATTTTGTCGTTTGGTAATGGGTTAATAACGGCAACAAGTCTAGATCAAGTTCAGTTTACTTGGACAGCAAAGGCCTACCTTGCTCAACAAAAGAAGAAGTTATCATTGTACTGATACTTACAACCTCCCTGAAGTCTCTCTCAGCAGCTTTCAGGTTGCCTTGTTTTAAGTAAACATTTCCTCTCTGTATTAAGGCCTGCAAGAAATATGAGGAAAATTCTGGATACATGTAATTTGGAAATGACATGAACAAAAGGGCCTCGATAGCACCATAGCACTCTAACTTCTAATGAAACAGATTGCCCGACTAGGTCGTTCAGTGGTTAGTACATCTGACCAGTGACCTGCAGGTTGCTGGTTCGTTACTTGGTTGTGACAAAGTTTCTTCGTGGCAATTTCATCTCCCACTTCTGATGCATGGGAGATAGTAGTTTTTGGCTTGGAAAGAAAGTTGTGTGGGTGTAATAAAGCCAGAAAACACCTGAGTAGAAGCACAGGCAGCTGTGATATGAAAACAGTGTTAAACTCCAATATGATCAAAACAACTAGAACTTATACTATACACTTACAGCTGAAAATCCTGGACGGAGTTGAATACTTTTATCTAAATCAGGCAGTGCAGACTTTGATTTACCCATAGCCAAATATACTGTAGCTCTCCGGAAGTAGGTCAGATAATTCTTGGAATCTTGTTCTGTAAATAAAAAAAACCATTTTTTGTTAACATAGCAATATACGGTTATGGGTTAACTCTTTACCATATGACAACAAAATAGATGTTTCCATGTTAAAAGCATCTTCAGCAAAAATTAACCCTTTACCAGATAATCTCTGGTTTTTACGACCCCGAGATAGAAGCCTTTTGAAAGCATTGTGGGAAAAGGTGAAAATGCTGGTTTTATTCTTTTTCTACAATGTTTTCTACCCTGCTGGAAACAAATTTCAATTTTTGATTTACATTTATTTTGTCATCTGCAAATACTTTCAATTTGGACCAGTCTAAAACTTTGTAAAGGATTACAGTGTAGTTGAAATGGCACAATAGAAAATCTTGAGGGAAAAGGAGAAAATGCTGGTTACCAGATGTTAAAAGATGCGGTACAAGCTTAATTCCGGAGCAACTTCTGTACCCTGACCTCTCTCCATATTTGTTTGATAGAGTTGCATGGAGCAACAGCTAGACTGGTACCCATGGTAACCAATTTTCCATGGTAACAGAATGACACAAACTGACACTGTGACACAATTGGGAAATACCAGTGTTACATTAACATAACGTCGAGCCTCTCCTTACTTTTATGTGAATTTCCTATTTTTTATTTTCACCATGAAAGAGTTTGTCATAACAGCAAATCAAATAATGTATAATTTGTGGGATTCTTGACAAATCTTGCTTTGTTACTATTATTAGTTTCCAAAGCTAACCAACCACTGAAATAATGAAATAATATGTCTTGTGAGTAGGAACACTGTAAGGAACTAAAGCCCCTGTCACACCAAACTAGATCTTAGAACATCTTACCCGATCCCGACATGATCGAAAAACTGGTTGCGGTCGGGACAGAACATGTAATTTTCGCCTGATAATGCCTGAGGCTCCTGTCTATTCAAACCTGTTCTTAGAAAGTCTTAACCTGGTCAACAAAATCGTAAAACAGGCTCCAATTAAGATAGGACATGAAATTTCGGTTGGTAATATGCAAATGCAGTGTCAATTGATGCCTGACTGCACCACGTCTTTATTAGGATCGAAGTATGGCTATTTCGTTTGTAGTAACTATGTCCATCTCATTTTAAGTTTGTTGTCACTCCATCTAATTACAGGACCGGATAGACATCAAGAAATTTTGAGCAGTCTCCAAGTTCTGGAGCACCTTCCCATCCTATCCCATCCATAAAGTTAATAAACAGATCGTAAAAAGTTGTTAAAATATGTCCACCCCGTCTGAAAACAGTTTAAGTCTATTTGGCAAAAATTTTTGAAACAGAGTGAGAACGAGTTTGGTCTGACAGGGGTACAAGATATCATTTCATCATAACACCCTTGACAAGAAATTTTGCATTTCATCAGATGACAAAGTTTTAGATTCATCAACATTAAAAGCATTTGGAGATATCAAAACAGACTTGCCAAATATGATTAGATTTGGGTTTTAACCCAGTACCAAACAATGATGACTTTTAACACCCCTGAAGAGACAGCTTTTGAAAAAATTGTGGGAAAAGAATAAAATGCTGGTAACCAGCATTTTCTCCTTTTCCCACAATGTGTTCTATTCTGCTGGAAACAAATTTCAATTTTTGAGTTACATTTATATTTTGTAGTCTGTAAATGCTTTAAATTCGGACCAATCTAAAATTTTGTTGTCTGGTAAAACATTAAAAGGCTAGAAGGCACCGTGCTAGTTACTATCAATTTCTCACTTTTCCACAATGTTTTCAAAAGCCTTCTTCTTCAGGATCTTACAGAGCAGAAAAATCATCCTTTAAGAAGAAGAATGACCAAAAACGGTAGGGAGTTAAAAAGATCTTACCAACAGCGAGATCAAAGTGGGATAATGCCTCGACAAGATTGCCGGCAGCTAACATCTGTTTTCCCATGTCTAAATGTTTACTAGCTTCATCACTGCCAGCCTGGGTCACTGAAAATAGAAAACAAGGTATTTAACTCTTTACCAAACGACAAAATTTTGGAATGGTCAAAACTGAAAAAATTTGCAAATGACAAAATGAATGTGACTAAACAATTGAAATGTGTTTTAGGAAGGTAATAGAACATTGTTGGAAAAGGAGAAAATGCTGGTTACCAACATTTTCTCCTTTTACCACTGTTTTCAAAAGGCTTCTTTCCCAGGGTTGTTAAAAGTCGGCATTGTGAGGTAATAAGTGAAACCCTTCACTAAACAACAAAATTTGTATGTTTCCAGACTCTAAAGTTATTGCAGAATACAACCTGAATCTAACTAAAATGATGATTTCTCTCTTTGATAGGGCAGAAAACATCTTGCAAAGAGGAGAAAAAGCTGGTTACTCTTTCCTCAGTTTTCTGTGAACATAGACCAATAAAACTTTAAACAGAAATTCAAATTTAAATAGTCATGCAATAAAAGTTAATTCTTTACCAAACAACAAAGTTTATACTGGTTCAAACTGAAAGCACTAGCAGACGACAATATAAACGTAATTCAAAAACGGAAATTTGTTCAGAGCAACGTAGGAAACAGTTTGGGAAAAGGAGAAAATGCTGGCTAGCAGCATTTTCTCCTTTTCCTACAATGTTTTCAACAGGTTTCTTATTAAAAAAGGGTTGTTAAAAGTTGGGATTTGGGGGTAAAGAGCTAACATAATTCAACTCTTCTTTCCATATTAAAGTATCTGCACTTATCACAATAAAAGTTTCTTTTTCAGTTCAGTTTATATTTCCAGTTCTGGTAACTGTGTTAACCATTATGCCAAACAGGGAAAGGAGAAAATACTGGTTACCTGTATTTTCTCCTTTTCCTAATATGTTTTTAAAAGCTTTCTCTGCCAGAATCATATAAATTCAGGATAGTGTGGTAAAGACTTAAAGTTGAACTTCTTATTCCAATCAAGTGTGGTAAAGAGTTAAAGTTGAACTTCTTATTCCAATCAAAGTTTACAAAATGTTTTATCTTTCCTGTATCTTACCATCAAAATAAAAATCCAGCGACAACACAATCAAAGTGAGCGATTTCAGTATTTGTAAAAAATTGTTTGCAGTTGTTGGCGTCATGTTTTCTCTCAGATCATTCTAATTTTCGAGATAACACGTCTACTTCTGACAGTTCTGATTTCTTCTTTCGATTTCTGTGATCGTGGTTTGCCCGGATTGGTCGAAACTTTCCATTTCCGGGTAAAGGAAGACGGTGTATCATTATTAATGAAAATGGTGTAATAAACACTCGATTTCCACAACCGGTGTCACACCACTGGGTTTTCAGCAATTTGAAAGTACAGTGAAATAGAGCATCTTTGAAGCTTCATATATCGCTAACTGGCAGCCCGTTGGTTTATCCGCCTGTTGCACCTAAAAGAAGTCCATCAAAAAAAGTCAAACCAATGCTTTCTTTTTGCTGAATCCCAACCAACACGGACATTCTTGAGTCTGTCTTCTCAAACGTTCATGGCCCAAAGTTTTTGTTTCTAAAATGACACAAAATAGTCCAGTCCAAATACAATCAAAACATATCTAAGAGCTCCGAATTTGAAGCAAATTCTAATTATGTGTCACCAAGCTCTCTCAGCGCCATGAAACAGATCGACAAAAGTGCTACTGCAAAGTTTCATGTGGGTCTACTTTTGAATACCACGGCCAGAAGACAAATCTCGCAGTAGTACAACTAATATTATCATACCGCAAACAAAATTTTTCGTGATCTGTTTGGTTAACATTCCGGGAACATATAGATCATGTACCGTAGCAAAGTCCAAGTAAAGCCAGTTTCCCTTTTGAGTTCCCCGTAAACATCTCTACACCTGCAACACAACATCCAAAATGGCGGCGTCGATCGATCACCACACTGCAACCTTCATGCACCAAACTGCACGTTTTGGTGACGTCAGTGTACAATGAGGTCAGTCTTTATTGAATTGGCGCACTCAGAATGGAATTTCTTTTTCGTCAGCATACTCGAATCGCGAGATTGTAAAACAGGAAAATTAACGCGCTTTGAAAGAGTAAAACTTTGCAGTATACTAAATTCGGCTCTCGGCAAGCCGTGAACAAGTTTCCAAGTCCCCTGCCACCTGACCATACAACTAATACTCGATTTTGTGTCCGGATTTATATGATGAGCTTTGTCTTTCGATGGATGAAAAACATAATTGGGTAAGGGTGAAATTGCTGGTTACTATCGATTCTTCTCGCTCCTGAATTGTTTTCGAAAGCAGTTTTTCAGAGCCGAAATATTCGGTAAAAGATTGGATATAACTCTTTACCAGATGGAAACATTTAGAACCTGTCTAGAATGGTGGGCTTTGTCTTTCAATGACCGTGAAGTGGTGGAAAAACATAGTGGGTAAGTATTTACGCCAGCTTTGAAGTATCGCCAAGCTTGATTTGCAACGAAAGATGTGATTGGATGTCGACAAGTTAAAATAGAATTGCGGCACATTTGTGATAAAAAAAGTTAAAATTTCCTCAAAGAAAAATTGAGATCACCAATCGAAATGCTTCACCACGATTTATAATTCGTGAGAACGAGGAAACGCTAATAACCCAGGGTCGGTTACAGAACGTTGTCTGCACATGTCATATTCTTCGAAGATTCGACCTGTCTTATATGACGCATCACTCTCCCCGATGTTGAGGAGATTGCAGTAATACGCGCTATAAAGTAGGAATAGAGAAAATGGCTTTTATCAATACGTTTGATGAAAAATCAGGCCTCTTTTAGCACCAGATTTTTTATAACTTCTGATCATTCCAATCGCACCAGGTAGCGTTTTATTGAGTACACGTTTATTTTAGTTTGAAATTTAAAGTAACGGTTGCCGCGTAGAAAAGTAGACCGGTTCTGTACCCAGGATGCTCAAATTAGATAGATGAGTATTTGTAGAATGCTATCTATAGCGGGAGATAATGGGTTACAGAATGAACCGAAACTGGGTCAACGAGGATGTCTATACGTTATCAAACCAAAATTATTGAAACGTATCTTAACAAGTCAAAGTTTTAGACTTCCATTGTGATAGGCTTTGCAGACGACATGTTTTCAAAATCCATCTACCGCCGAGTCGTCTCAAAACACGATATCATTTGGTGCAGGGTTAAGGAAAGGCTTAAAGTGGGATAAGAAGCTAAAGCTTGATATCTATTTAGTTGACACAGAATGCTAGTCTGCATCTTTAAATTTCTCGCCTACAAGTGAGTGGCGCTCTGACAGATTGAATTTTAACGAATCTCCGTGGTGCATTATACTAGACAAGTCGTAGCATTGTTATGGACCCATGTATAATAAACGACTGAATTTAGAGGTAAAATAGTCCCTGCACATGTAGAAAATTGGCAAAGAGCAAAAAATTTCAACTCAGGTCAGCCTGCGCGTCCGCGCAGGCTTGACCTGAGCTGATACATTTTGGAGGTGCATTAGACAGTTTTTTTTTCAAAGGGTGTAGTTTATTTTTTGTGGCGCTGCAGGAGCGGCGACACCATATTTTTATTCGGTTTTGAAAGGTACCTTTGGAGGCAGCCATATTGTTTTGTTTACTCGGTCTCATGTCATTTCGTAACTAGACCATGTCGTATCTAGGCCATTTCGTACAATTCTGGTCATTTCGTCTCACCATATTCTATTTATTTTGGTCAATTCGTATCCACCTCGTTCCTTTCGTACCTACTTTGATCAATTCATATCCAGTTTTTGATATCAATTTGGTAACATGGAAGCTAGTTTTATTTCCATTTCTTTGTGTTGTTTCTCGAATAAAAACTGCTTAAATTGTACATTATGTTAAATTTCGCCGAAGAATGGCTATGATTGTCCTACCATAATTGGTTCTTTATTCTAAATTTTAAGTTGCATTCTAAGGATTGTTTAGGACTTCTCAGGTCATTTCTCGCCGAGTTCTACAAAAAATTACTTTGGACAATTCAAAATGCTGTAATGTGCCCCCTTTTTTTCCCAGAAACAACTGTTTTGGGCGCCATTGATGTTACGCATCAATATTTTCTTGTTTTCACCTTTGGACAAGTCTTAATATTGTCAAGTCTTGCAAAGAGCCAATATGTAAGGGCTCGCATATGATAACGGGGGCCAACGAAGGTTACAAGAGGACATTATCAGTGAGTGACCCCGATATCTCCCATGCAGATATAACCAGTTTTACCCCGTACTTTTTGTTCATATGTTTGATTTGATTTGTGTTCGAAATATGTGGAGTAAATGGAATATACATGCAGGTGAAATATGTTTGTCATGTGTGTTGGTGTGGCATTTAATGCTGTTTTAAACAGTTAATTGTATGGTGTTTAACGCCGTTTTCAATATCATTTCAGTTACATCGCGGTGGCCAGTGCACCTATCCATGCATTCCTGTACTTCGCACAATTTTCTTTCCAAGTCACTGGCTGCTTTCTCACACGATCATCGTCGAAACAATAGTCAGCGGTGGGAGAGGAAGGAATCCTGTGGCAGTGACTATCATCAGTCCTCGGAAAGAAATTGACCGAGCTGGGGGTCGTAGGCAGGGATCGAACCCTGGACCCCGTGTTCTCAATTCCTGCACGTTACTGACAGAGCTACCAGGGCTTGGCTTGTTTTAAACAGTATTTCGGTAATAGCACTGCGGCAAAGGTCCTTTTCATGCTTCCGTAGAATTTGCAAAACATTTTTCACCGCACCGCTTGCTGCTGTACCATATTTATAACCGTCCTTTTAACACCTTTTGTCACAATGTTTTCTATACTATCAGAAAGTGTTATATACATATAAAAACAAGCTTCAGCTAGGCCTCATCCTTGGTGTTATTTAGGGTCAATTAGAGACACCATAGAAATGCCTTATGGGGTAAAGGGTTAAAGGTGGCCCTTCAGATTTTGGGACGAAAATTGTACAAAAATCATCCTTATACTCCCAAAGCCTTTTAATTTTCATTCATAAAACCCCAGAAGTCGAACACCGTCCAACAACACGAGAAATTAGAGATTTACTACAGCCCAGGTCGACACCGACGGGGGACACGTTCTATTTTTAGATGATCAATTCGCTCATTTACATACCGGAATACACAGATAAAGTTTCAAACATAGGGTCTGAGGAAGACATTATGGAAAATAATTATTACATGTTTGCTATATGTAATGGAATTTAAGCGTTATGAGTCACGTGCCTGTCACAAGGCATTCCCGAAATGCTTTATTGATTTTTGGCGCGAAATCTAAAAATACCTTAAGAGGCTACGCTACGTAAGGTATTCATTCATACAAAAATGTAGTTCCCTTTATTTTAAGGGAATACCGTCAAAAAAATTTTTTTTTAAATTTTATGAATCTTTAATATTGATGATTCGTATTATATTTTCATATGAATTTCAATGAAATATTTATTTTTTAATTTGGTGAGATGTGAAAATTCTAAATACCCACCTTTAAGGCAACGAAAGTTATATCCCAGAAAACAGCATTATGATCTCTGTAACTTACTCTTATCTTCCTTCGAACAGCATTAAAGGCACAGCCTTACAGCTAGTGAGAAAAAAAACACTGTTAAAACTTGAAAGTGTATAGAATGCCCAAGCTGTGTAAATATGGATAAATTTCTAATAGATATGGTAAATGGTGTAAAAAAAAATCGTGGTACAGGGTGTCCGGAAATTAAGGTAACACTTTTTCACATGTCATATGTTATGTTATATGTAGCATGTCATATTCTTCAAAGATTCTACATGTCTTATATACATGTCTTATATAACGCATCACTCCCCCTTTTTAAAGTGGATTGTATAGTACGCCCTATAAAGTAGCAATGGAGAAAATGACTTTTATCAATACGTTCGAGGAGAAACCAGGCCTGTTTTAACTCCAGATTTCTCTAAACTGTTGATCATAGTTGAATGAATCGCACCGGGTAACGTTTTATTGAGTATACGTTTATTTTCGTTTGAAATTCAAAGTAACGGTAGTCGCGCAGGACAGTAGTTCGCTTCCGTACCCAGAATGCCCGAATTCGATGGATTAGTATTTGTAGAATGCCATCTAGCGGGAGATAGTGCTGAATATCGTAGCCTGTAATCAATCCTAACTGCTACCTGTCTGACTTCTTCCTGTGAAGTATTTTGAAGGCAAAGGTCTACGATCATTGGAGCCCATCTTGGCAAGCCAAGGGTGACGATCCACTACGCTACTCAACCTTGGCGGATCGAGCTTGTTTTCGACATTCCCCCGATACGCATTTTCATTGGTTGCAGCTAGCTCTAACTGCACGAATCAAATCGCTCGTGGCATTTCATCTTTGATAAAAATAGAACAAGGTCGCGACCTTTCGGATAAAAATAGAAGGTAAACACGGATATCTCCGTGGATGTGTGAAGGATCTGTAATTACTTATTACCGAAAAAAGCATAGACGAACAATATCTACAGAAAGTTTCAGTGTGGCCAATCAATTATCACAGGTTTCAGGCTAAATCCCAGCACCTGGCCATGGAATGTCGAAGTACGTTTGTGATTATTACTTCATGTTGAATAATTGTATTCGTAAGCGGTTTGTAAAACGGTATTCCATCGGCTGTAAGAAAATTGATATAAAGGGAGATAATAAGCAGCATCTAATAGGAATCTTATTGAGGGAATCTCAAAATCAGGCTCGATCCGCCAAGGTAAGATCCACGTAGTGATCGTAACCTTGGCTCGCAAAGATGCTAGGAGCCATCAGGGGCAACATTTGACATGAAGATACAAGAATTTATAGATTGCTATACATTAACCCTTTCCCAAACGACAAACTTTTGGACTAGACCAAATTGAAAGCACTTGCAGACGACAATTCGACACTAGCTGAAAAGATGATTTCTGTCCATGATAGGGTAGTAAACATTGTGGGAAAAGGAGAAAATGCTGGTTACCAGCATTTTCTCCTTTTCCCACAATGTTTTCAAAAGGCTACTATTCTAGACCCGTAAAAAACAGGGATTCTTTGGGAAAGGGTTAATGATGAAATAGATTAAAACTGGCTGAAATCTGGTTGAAAAGTAGTGAAGACATATCTCGTAATGTATTTTACAGAAAAAGATCAAATTCTAGTACATGTATAATATTTTTATTTCTGTTGATTTCATTAAGTCGCATTTTTATTCACCAAAAGGGTCGAGCTCATACAGTTGACACGAAAAGAGTTGTAATGTTATGTGGTTTGCAACACGCAAAAATGGGACATTCGGACATCTGCGTAAAGTGTCCTCTCGGATCAGCCTGCGCAGTCCGCGCAGGCTAATCCGAAACGACACTTCCATTTTTTATGTAATTTTCTGTTTTGTGCAAGTCTACTGAAGAACAAAATCCAATGTAGTCAAGTGCCGTCTCGGATTAGCCTGTGCGAACTGCGTAGGCTGATCCGTTACGACACTTTACGCAAATGTCCGAATGCCCCTTTTTTGCGTGTTGAAAGTCATATCTGAGCCATGTCCTGGCACAAAGGGAGGCTTAATGCATAGGCCCGTGTTGCATTTATATGAAGCAAACAGATCTTATAATTATAGACCCCTTTTAAATCATTACCACACAATCCCTACTTTTGACGACCCTGAGAAAGAAGCCTTTAGAAAACATTGTTGGAAAATGAGAAAATGCTGGTTGCCAGCATTTTCTCTGTTTCCCACAATGTTTTCTACCCTTCACAAAACAAATTCGAATTTTCAGTCACTTTCATTTGGTCGTCTGCAAATGCTTCTAATTTGGACTAGGCTAAAATTTTTGCCGTTTGGTAATGAGTTAAATACATTTGGTTTAACAACCAACTGGTGATAGACCTCTACTTTTGACACGCAGAAAATCCTGAGATATAACAAGAAAAAAAGTTTCGGTGCTGGTCAGCTTGCGCAGACTGTCCAGTCTGATGTGGGTCTATCTTTTTTTCCCCCAGATGCATTAAGCCCCATTTTCGCAGAGCATAACTCATCTGCAGTAAAAATATTAACCCATGCTTAGCCCCACCTCCTTTAAAAGATATCTAAGGTAAATAAGAAAAAAAAACACACACACACTAATTTCAATATGTGACGCAAGATTGCACATGAAAATTAAGTTGGACAGAAAAGTGATGTAAAACATGGTACATAACAGAAAAGAGATTGTCAAAATCTTAACCCTTAGGCTGCTAAGCACGACTCGCTGACCTTTTGCGGACAGTGTAGATCAAGATCAGACTGCACAGAACGTGCAGTCTGATCTTTGATCTACACTGTCCGATAAAGAGATGGTATGCCACGAAACATATTTTTGAAGCAGCAATATTTAGGTTATTAATATCGAATTGAAAATTTACTTTTATTTATATAGCAAGATAAGGGGTAACATGATGAAATGTAGTGCAAAACAAGTTTTTGATAACCTCCCCTTTTCCACTCTATACCGAGTTTTATCGATCATTCGGGAAAAAAAAAAAACATTATGGAAGAAGTAAAAACTGAGTGTAATCAGCAATTTCTTCTTTTTTTCTCCACTATTTTTTCCCAATTCAAAGGCAAATTACATTATATTAGTTACATTTGTCATCTGCATAAAACTGCAATGGGGACACTTTTTTTCATTTGGTAAGAATTGGTATAAAAAAAGTTTTGTATCTCTTCAAATTTGCAGGCGATATTTTGTGATATTTCTCAAGTGATGAAATTTGTTTTTGAATGGATAGAAAACTAGTTTATGACCAGCAATTTCGCCCTTTTCCACGATGTTTTCAAAAATTATTGTATCTTGGTTGGTTTTAAAACACGGATTGTTCATTCGGTAAAGTGCTAACTCACTAAGTAAAGATAGTTCTCCCTTGTCACGTGACATCGTTCCCTTTTTCTTTTCTTCAAATAGAACATGCTATATAGTTTTTGAAAGTTTATGCAAATCGAGTATACGTTGTACATACATCATTTCAATCATTTTTCCTAGAAAATAAAACACTTACTGTACATTTTCTTGTCGTCCCTTTAAATCTCAGTCAGGAAACAAACTTTTAAGCATGCCCAAAATAAAAGGCTCTTGCAGATGATACAATTGTTGCCAGATATGGTGTAATTTATTTGATGTGTCATTGAAAGGGAGTAAAACATTGTGGGAAAAGGAGAAAATGCTGGTTACCCTTCCAAAAATAAAAATCGTTTCATTTGAGTTACATTTAGTTTTCGTCTGAAAATGTCTTGTATTTGGATAAGGCTAAAATTGAGTTTGTCGTCTGCAATTGTCTTAAATTTCGACCTGTCTAAAAATTTTGTGGTGAGGTAACCAGTTAAATTGTCACATATAAATAAGGGTTTTCACTTAAATATATCACATCAATGTAGACAGTGTTGCACTTCACATATCTTGATGTCTAAGTAAGATTTCATTCATTCATTCATCTATTTCGTTCCTTTTGAATATTATCTGATCATGATTAATAAAGTGTCTTTATGTCTGTCTGTTTGTCTGTCTTTCTGCAGCATTTTATCCCTTTCTTCCTAGAAGAAGAAGTAGAGAAGAAGAAGACGGATAGAGAGAAAAAAAACAGAGAGAGAGAGAGAGAGAGAGAGAGAGAGAGAGAGAGAGAGACGGACGGACGCACAGACAGACACACAGACAGACAGACTTAATAAATCTCAATTTTAGGTCATGTGATAAGACAGTATATCAGCTCTATGGCGACTCTGGCATTCGCAAGTAGGTTTTTGTGCACCAATGGATAAATTCACCTTCTATTTTGTTATCAGTTTATTCCTACCTCTAGTTTTTAAAGACAGTATGTTTTGTACTTTATGCTCTGAATTTTTACAAAAACTCATCTGCTACAGTGAGAGCCACTTGAAAACATTTGAAAAGGTGAAAATGCTTATTACCATCCTTTTCCCACAATGTTTTCAAGAGAGCATCTTCCACACGCATGATTGTGTTGTAAACGGTTAAAAATCTTGGGAGAAAACTGCTGAATTGAAAAGGATCCATGTTCGTGTTTCTACAAGGTGAGTGGCGTTCTTTTTTCCAGCGAGCATGGAATTACTTTATGGAAATAAATTGGAAAAGCAGCCTTCAAATACATGTTTGCAACCTGATCTTAGTCTACTCTCAAGACTTCTTCAAGAATGCTTTTATTCAATCAGCCATACTGAAATGCAAGTATAAAATTCACGAACTTTACTTTGTGATGGCGTATAAAAAATCAAAGGCCTGAAAGTCCCGAAATGGGGATTTATGGGGCGTAATCAGCAATGATTTGGAGGAATGAAAATTAACCCTAAGTTGCTCAGCGCAAATCAGCGTGCTTTTGAAGCCAGTGTAGATTAGGATCAGACTGCATGGAAGGCACAGAAGGTGCAGTCTGATCTTAGATCTACATTTTCCGATAAGATGATATTTTCTCTTAAAGAAATACCTTTGAAGTAGCTACATTTGGGTTTTTTATCATCGGTATAATAGTTTTATTAGACTTCCAAAGCAAATTAACTCTTTACCAAACGACAAAACTTTAGACATGTCCCAATTCAAAGCGTTTCCAGACTAAAAAAATAAACGTGACTTTTGAAGAGTAATAACCATTATGAACCTTGACCTTTGAAGAGTATAAAACATTATGGGAAAAAGAGAAAATGCTGATTATCAGCAATTTCTCCTATTCCCACAATGGTTTCAGAAGGCCTCTTCCTCTGGGTCGATAAACCAGTGACAGTTTAGTATAATTACGCTTATAAGATTACTTATACGCAAAGGCAAGGAAAATCGGAGCTAGACAGACAAGTAACGTAGCTATGATTTTTTTGCACATGAGCACTTTATTGGTCCAATGGATTGAACCGTCAGCAATTCAATCAAATACAGATACATGTATCTATTACTATTATATGCAGGACTGTATGTCTATATGTATGTATGAAAATGACTGTGCAGTGAAGTTTGTTTGAAAAAGAAAAATCTCAGTAGAATGTACAGGGTGCATGCGCTACTTGCAGAATTTGTTCCAGTCAAAATCCGATCACATTAGGCGTATTTGCTACACAAACCCGCTGGTCCCGTTTAAAGTGACTCTTAAGGAATTTCAATATGCCAAGTTTGAAAAGTTATCATGAAAGATGTTCGATTCTTGTATCATCTTTCTGTGAATTTCTTTCCACTGTTACGTTCATTGTTTGACTTTACCACAATATTTTAAACAGTGTTCGTGTGAAAGACGAAAAAATCTGTTTACAATAGGTAACATCAGTTTGTGGTCTCCTTGTTGAATTTCAAGTTTCAAACGCAAAATCAGTTTAACATTTGGATGGATTCTCTCTTTCAGGTTGATGGTAATCATTTTTTTTAAAGTTCAGCCATGACAAAAGGTACGACAGGTGACCTATCAGCCGGAACCGGACAGGAATCAGCATCTAACGAAATCACGCATAAAAACTCAACTTCGAAGGACGGCTATATACCAGTTAGAATGAGAGATGAAGTTGACGATAAACAGGAAGCTTTTGACAACAAGAAATTAAATGAAGATGTCAATGATGATGATCATGATGATGATCATGATGCTGATACAAATATCCTTCCAGTGGATCGAGGCTGGGCTTGGGTAATTTTAGCAGGTAAAGTACTTTCACCAGGACGAGTATGATTATTTCATTCAGCTAATATTAGCAGCAAATGAATTCAAAAACTTTTGAAGTCAGTTGTTCTGATTGACTTATTCCTTGACCAAGCAATCTCGAGCTTTTGCGTCACCAAGAAATGAGGCTTTAGAATGCACCCGTGGATTATGACACAATACAAGTAATAACTGTTTTATCTCCCCCTCCCCACTTTATTTCATTTAATTTTAATAACATTATTTGAGCCACGTTTCTTTCGTGTAATTAATTTTGGTATGCCCCTAAAAAGAAATCATATTGTTAAAAATCATTTCGGGATGAAAGATTTCCCAAAGGTATCGGTTTTTCGGGGTATTTAGGCCCAAAACGTGTGGTTGTTTTAAGTTTGACTGCAGGTGCGAGCTATCAGCAACTGCTGCAGTAGTTTTTTATATGAGCTATTGAGGGTAAGTTTTTCTTTTATATGAGCTATTCAGGGTGTGATTTTTTTTAATGAGCTATTGAAAGTGTGATCTTTTTATATGAGCTATTGAGGGTGTGATTTTTTTATATGAGCTATTGAGGTTGTGGTGCATCTTAATGATACATTTTACCGAATAAGTCATCGCCTAATGGATCCATAAAGACTGTTATGTCTAACACCCTATTGAATTATGAGGAAGAATGGTCGATGTACATGCGAAAAAAATCGACACAGGTCGGCCTGCGCAAACTGCCCAGGCTGACCTTAGTCGATACTTTTTTGCAGATGCACAAACTCCCCCTTTCACTGGTAATGGAACACAAAATTTCTTTTATTATAGTGCAAGGAAATTTCTTGTGATCTGACTGGTAAACATGCCTGGAATATATACAAGTATATATATACTGACTCAAAATAAAAAGTGTATTTAGCGCGTTTTGCAATAACTCTTTAAAGGGTAAACAAATACATTTCACTTTTCATGGCAATGTATATACATGATTGTTCTTGAAGGTCACGCAGTTTGATTGAAATCGGCACTGTCCTTGTCCTATGAAATAGCCTTAGGTATTATGCAATTGTTTGCCCGTGGAACTCTTGATACACCTTCTTTATCCCGTACAACCAATAAATTGCAACCTCAAGCTTGTGTTGAAACTGAAAAACACAAAATCTTTTATTAGATTTCTCTGATAGCAATGCCACGGCTACGTAAAGATGAGCGATTTCAAGCGTTAGTTTTGTTGTCGTCTGGAACAGGCGATAATGACGTTGCACGTCAGTTTAACTGTCATCGACACACAATTACACGTCTCCGAGATCGGTTTCTACAAACTGAAGACATATCTGATAGGCCTCGGTCAGGGAGGCTGAGGGTTACAACGGCTAGACAAGACCGTCTAATTGTGCGTGTCTACTTGCGTCAACGCTTCAAAACGGCGTCAAGTACGGCTTTTGAGCAGGGTGTCAGTAAGCAAAAAGTATTGAATCGTTTGAAGACTGAACGATTTCCCATTAGGCATAGGCGGCCATATGTTGGTCATATCATGACAAGACACGATCGCAACTTACGTTTGCGTACGGCACGATACCATTTACGATGGACACGTGCTCTATGGGCGAGAGTGTTCTTTAGTGACGAATCTCGGTTCAGATTCAGCTTTGATGGGCGAATTCGGGTATACCGCAGAAAAGGGGAAAGGTTTAGGGACCTTTGTGTTCTTCAAAGTTACCGATTTGGAGGAGGCAGTGTAATGGTTTGGGGTGGAATAATGGGGCGGGGGGGGGGCAGGAAGACAAACTTTGTTGTTGTCAGAGGCAATCTGAACGCCCGGTGATATGTAGTCTAGACAACATATTGCGCCCCGTGGCTGTTCCATTCCTTCATCAACATTTTGGGATTTTGATACATGACAACGCCAGACCTCATACTGCAGCACTTACGTGGCACTTACGAGGCAATTTCTTGCTAATCAGAACGTCCACGTTCTTCTATGGCCCGCAAACTCCCCAGATATGAACCCCATCGAGTATACTTGGGATCTCTTGGAAAGGAACGTACGGAAAATCACGTTCTAAACAATCCGGCTGACTTGGAAAACGCCCTTGTGTATGAGTGGAACAGGATCCCAAATGACGTCATCAGACGTTACGTCAGATCAATGAGATCTCGAATACAGGCAGTTATTCGCCGAAGGGGTGGGCACAATTGATATTAAGCCCTCTATTGAAAACTTAGACCTCGTATTGCCATTTTGAAGTTATCGAATGCTTTTTGCGAATTTTGAAAACGACCTGAACTCTGTTCAGCGCCACAAATATACCAGTCATCCGGAAATTTCGAAGCTAATAACTTTATCACTAGATAGAATGAACGTTTGCCTTTCATTTGATACCAAATATGTAAGAGTTAAGATAAATGTTCTCACATGTATCGCCCACATTCCCTATGTACACTTTCTTTTTTGAGTCAGCATAATTATATATAATGTTCCCTGGCAAAAACCACGTAAAGCCAGTTTCCCTTTAGAGTGCCCCGTAAACATTACTACACTTGCAACACAACATCCAAAATGGCGGCGTCGATCGATCACCAGATTGCACATTTATGCGCCAAACTGCACGTTTTAGTGACGTCAGTTTCCAGTGACGTCAGTTTTCGTTGAATTGGGGCACCCAGAAGGGAATTCTGTTTCGTCAGCATACTTTATTTGTGAGATTATAATGCAGAAAAAATTGGCTTAACGCGATTTGAAAGGGTAAAACTTTGCAGTATAATAAATTCGTTATACGGTCAGGTGGCAGGTGACTTGGAAACTTTTTCACGGCTGTGTCGAATCATGTCGCCACCTCGCCTTCGGCTCGGGGCGACATCGATTCGACAGAGCCGTGAACAAGTTTCCAAGTCCCCTGCCACCTGACAGTACAACCAATAACCTTCCTTTGATAGCCTCACTTTACACAGATATATTGCTTCTGTCTATACATATACTTATCACCATTCTTTAAGGTGCAACATTCGAAGTGTTTCTGTATGGAGGAATGCTTAAATCTTATGGTGTATTTTTCGTCGAGTACCAAAAGAGGTTCGGATCCAGCGCTTCTGAGACAAACGTCATGCAAACTATACATAACATAGTCGTCAGCATATCAGGTACATGTACCTTGTTTCCTTGCTTTGTATTTAGTATTTCAACTGTTTTCATAAAATTCTAAACTTTTTACCAAAAAAGAAATACTGACCCTGAGGAGGAAGGCGTTTTGAAAACATTGAGGAGAAAGGAAAAAAAGCCGATAACCATCAGTGTCCCCCATCCCCTGCCTGTATTTTCTAAACTGCCAAAGGAAAGTCCTTTTACTTCTTATTTCCATAAGAAGCACTCCTCAGTTCCGATGGCTATTTTATCTCAGGATTTAACTAGCTGTCTGACACAATGTATTCTATTGATCTATAATTATGTTATGACTTGCCTGGAAATATATTTGATGTATAACAGAACAGAGATGCATTAAGACCGCTTCCGCCAAAGTTTGGCTCCATCTATTGTCTTATATTGCAGGTGTGTTGGTGACTAATGTAGGATTAAAATACATGTCACCCAGAGTGTCGGTCTATATTGGAGGGTTCGGTACATTTTTGTCCTACCTGATCAGCGCTTTCGCCACGGACATTCGGGTGATGAGCTTAACCATAGGTGTAATGGCAGGTAAATCTTTCAATTTGACCTACGAAAAGACATAGAGGATATGTAGTGGGTTTTTCTTTTTTAAAGGCCGACATTTATTTCATCGTGTGAACATCATTGGTAATATTTTCACGAGTGGCGCAGCCACTCGTGAAAATATTGCCGATGATGTTCAGTCGATGAAATAAATGTCGATCTCTCACCGAAAGAAACAATTGTTCTATTTATTTCATGCTTTTAACCTTTGTTTTGGGAACTCATTCAAAATCTAGTACAGTGGCGTAATCCTCCGCCTTGCAACGCATTACAATATTACGTCAAGCGCGAGAACATCCCCAACTTTCAGCTGCAGGTCGAGCAAGAGTTACTCTCCTTGGAACTTATCGATTATCTAGTCCGAAAGGATTTCCGATAACGGTCTGTCATATAGGATTTAGAAGGGAAATTTTTTTGATCGACTAAAACACATTTTTCTTCTAAAATGATTAAAATCTATAACGTCCTAAAGTATTCTTTAATATCTCTACTTTACTTCAATATAATTTTAATTTCTGTAGCAAAATGAGAAGTTGCGTCCATTTTAATTTAAAGTTACTGACCCATTCTCCTTCTTATTTCTATAGAAAGGTTTTTTTTTTAGTCTTTATTTCTAAAGAAGATTGAATTTGTTGTACTATTGGATCATTATAATAATTATGCAGTCAATAGACCAGTAACAAACTGTACAAAACAAGCAGTCTGATCCTGGGCGGTATCGGTTTTATTTTATGTGTTGAAATTATTTTGGCTTAAAAAAATTGACGTTGCAATATCAATATGTGACTGAAATCAGAAGAAAACAATTTGCGTTTTGGCAGTATTGATGTGACCCGTACAGCACACTCCCGAATTTTAACGGTCCTGCATAAAACATTTTGTAAACATTGTGAGAAAAGGAGAAATACCAATATCCAGCACTGATTCCTTTTTCTACAATGTTTTCTACTCTTTTAAAGTGAAGAATATCAATTGAGCTACATTTGATTTATTTTCTGAAATTGCTTTTTTTTAAAGTTGGTGAAGACAAAAAGTTCTCCATATGGGTAAAAGTTTTAAAGTATTGACTTTTGAAAACACATGAGAGGGAGAATATACATGTGATCGGATTGAAAATAGCGAGGAAATTTGAATATGTGAGCTGTCGCCATAAAATACTTTTGAAAATGCATTAATCATCACACATTTGCAAGTAAAGAGCTAAAGAGAGAAGGCGGCAAATTGGACTTCCTTATACAAGATCTTGTTAAACTTGACTTTAAATCCTTATAAATAATCTCATAAAAAAATTCTGATCTTAGTTTTAACATTTAGTTTTAATTTATTCAATATACTAACATCATTCATTTACAACAACATATTGCGAAAAGGATTGAAATGAAAGCATCAAGGCTTATATAGTTCCTCTCCCTAATGAAGTCTGATTTTTTTCCTGATACTTTCTTTCCGATTACCCCGTATCAGTGTATCAATGTATACCATTACGTAACACCAATCAAGATACCCGATAGGCGTCTTATCTAACAGTGAGACTCGGTCATCATCGGAGAACTCCGGCACAATGCAAACGATCAGGGAAAAAGACAAAAAAATACGATAGTTGCTTTAAAAAAGTGTAAAAAGGACTAAAAATGTATTTTCTAAATGACTGAAAACTACGCCATATTAAAGAACAATAAATAAGCTTTCTGACTTCCCTGAAGATAAGTTTGATTTTCCGACACAATGTGCAGGCTGATTTATGTTTACCGTGTGCTCACAAAACCACTGACTTCTAAAAAATGACGAAATTATTTTAAACAGAACTGACCTATTGAACATAAAGGTTAAAAAGTACAATGTGTATTCGGTTGTTTTGTTTATGATAGATCAGACGATACCCGTGTGGTCTGATCTACTACCACACTTTCCCCAGTCTAATATACATGTACGTACATTGTACATGTATTTGTGACGATGCTATGCAAGACAATTACAATAAAATGCCGTCTGCTGACTATGTAATAGCTCTATGCTACAGGTTGGAGATTAATGTTTTCAAAAACATTGTAACAAGAGAAGCCTCTTCATAATATCCTTAACTTTGTGGGTAGCTATTCAGAAATAGATCCAACCGAAGTATTTTTACTATTGTACCATTTTTGTTGATAAATCAATAAAAATATCAGAGATTGAATTCAAAATCATGATGAAAAAATCAGAGATAAAATTCCAAAGATGCAGTAAACATATGTGCTGTTACATTTCGAGCGTTCGTGTCGCGCTCCTCCCCCGGCTTTAGTCTCATCATAAGAAACTTGTACTGCGGATATTTCTCTTTTTTTTTTTTAAATCATCAGGAACTGGCAATGTATGACTGCTCCAATATTCTAAAGTAATCATTTAGTTAAAATCTAAAATCTGAGTGTTCTTTTTTTTCCCCTTCATTTTCTTTTATTTAAAAAATTTCCTATCTTCATTTCCAACTCGATTTATCAATTTATCAATTGCCATTACGATGTTAGAGCGTAACTGGAACAAAATTGTCGTCAAAAATGAAAGGAAAACTTAATGCATATTAAAAAGCCAAAAGTAAAAATGGGCGACTCTAAAAAAATGCAATTTCATAAAGGGAATGACCGAATCTAAGTTGAGAGAACTTGTGACCAGACCCTTTTGCCTTGTCCTTTGATTGTGTATATTGTTCTATGTTGTAAATTTTATTCTTGCAAAATACTTGGCAATAAAATGTTTAAACTAAACTAAACTAATATTCTAAAGCAGTTGTAGACAACACAATAAACATGGCTCTAATTATTCAATTTGTTACTTTTTTTGTATCAATTAAGGCATGACAACATTGCTTGAAAAATAGCAAATGCTGGTCAAAAGCATTTCTACAACTGACCATAATTTTTCAAACGCGTGCTTTCGGTAAAATCTGAGGTAGATCAAATTGTAAGACCTGAAAGGAAAACAAATCCTACAAGTTTTGGTACCCCAGTAATTTACAACCCCAGATATCCCGCAGAGTTGTTTTCCAATAAACTGAAACCCTCTACACTCGAAGCGCGAAATTCGGGTTATAAGTGCAAAGGGTTTGTAGAGATCACCAGCCAATATATCAACCCGTATGTGATCGATTTCACGGCCAAAAGGGATCAAACTCTCATAATTTAATTGGCTTACATAGCGGTCAAATAACAGTTACCGGGTTTGATTTGCATGATAAAGTTGGCCATGATGTCAAGTAAATGACGTCATATTTCCATCTGACTGTAAGGCTTCAATTGAAGAGTTAAGATAAAAAAATCGGTCTTTCACTGGTTGTAACCATGAAATAACGAAAAGATTTTCGCCGATATTTTTCGATAATCTACTAGAAAGCATGAAATACAATGTACAATTTATCTCTATACTAGACAATAAAAAGACTCGTCAGAATTAACTCATACCTTTCTAAAAAGTAAATTGAAACTTTCAAACCAATACTTATCAACCCAAACTTTGCAACTTCAAGGGTATTCTCAGGGGAGGAGGAAAAATTAATTCTCTATCGGAATGTGCAGTCTGATCTTGATCTACACTGCCCCCAAAAGGATCTCGAGCTTAAAGGTTAAGAGTACTTGTAAACAATGAATAAAATGTGACACAGATGCTGGCATTTTGTCCATTAAAAGTTGAATGAATTGTTAAAAATGCATCAGCATTATCTCCCTATTTTACCTAAGAGACTATGCTGGCGTCTGACTTACTTCTTAGTATTGATATATTCGACTAAATAAATAGAAATTAGTGATTGGCCAAAAATGTTCACTTGTCTATTATAGTGGCCCAGACAGTTGCAAGCAACTTTAGGCCTTTTATCTTTACAAAAAAAAAAAAAATCAGATATTTCTTGTTACAACTATTTCAAGGCCATCGCACTCCGTGTCGTAAAACCACATCTTCGCAAGCCAAGGCTGACGATTCACTACGCTACTCTACTCTTGGCGGATCGAGCTTGATTCTTACATTTCTCCGATACGCTTTTTTATTGAATGCAGCCAGCTCTAACTGCAACGAATGAAATCGCTTGTAGGGTTTCATCTTTGATAAGATAGAACAAGGTCGCTACCTTTCGATTAGAAGGTAAACATGGAAACCCACGTAGATGTCTGCTTATCGCTTCATGTGTATTCGTACGCGGTTTGTGAAACGATATTTCATTGACATGTAAAGGGGGTAATAACCAACATCCAATAGAGGGCGCATCGCAGGAATCTCGAAATCGGGCTCAATCAGCCAAGGTAAGATCCACGTAGTGATCGTAACCTTTGCTCGCGAAGATGTAAAACCATGGAGTTGTTTGAACAGCAGACGTACATTGTTACATTTTTTTCATTTCTTTTTTTTTTTGTTTAGAAAAAGAATGGGCATAGGACCTTTTGAGACTTGAATTGTATCTTTAGTTCCCCTACACAGTCCTTCAAGAAAAGTAAAACAAATGTCATAAAAAATGGCTAGAGAACTCATATGATGCAACAGGAAAGATTATATAGGCCTATGATATTTACTTGTTGGCTATAAATTGACATACGTACTGTATATACATTGTGTTGAAATTGGTATATGAAAGTACCTTTCATTCTGCGCTGTCGTAGAAACGACTATAACATGAGTGAACCAATGACGTAAACAATGCTTTGTCCCTTTAATACATGTGATCATTATAATCTTTATTTTTTCAGGAATATCAAATACTATGCTATTTTTGCCTATTGTGACTACAATCGGAACATACTTCAAAAGACATCGAGGATTGGCTAATAGTATACATGTAAGCGGCTCATCTATTGGGTCCCTCGTTTTCGGACCGTTCTATACGGCATTGTTCGACCATTATGGTTACACAGGTACCATGATGATAGTTTCCGCCATATTATTTAATTCTATGATAAGTGGGTCTCTTATTCGGCCTGTTAGTTTTTATAAAAAGAAACAAAAGTGGAAGGAAATGAAATTGCTAAAAATAGAAAATACGCAAAATACGTCAGAAACCGTTTCTAAACACGAGAATGACAGAAAAGCTTTAATTCACGTTGGTCGCGTGCAAGACGAAAACGTTAAACATATCACATTACACGACGAGAAATATGCCGAAAAGTTTTCAAATAACACGTATGATCAAAAAGATGAAGAAATCGGTGAGAGAGGACAGTTACTGCGAACGTTTTCTGAGTATGACAGTCCTCCAACAAACATTCACGGCGGAAATCACTCGCCAAGTATGGTCAAACCGTTTTTATTCAACAGGACAATGTCATACGACCCCGACCGGGCAAAAGCAGGTGCATTTCCCTCACCAATGTTGGGTCGTTTGAGATCAAACACATCATCAAGTCGAAAAAGGGCTTTCTCTGAATTAAGTCAATCTAGTGTCATTGGAAACGTATTGGACTCAATTAGTCGGTCAAAAATAGCTTTATACGCAAGTGGTGACGTCATAAGTGAAACTATGAGTATTGGAAAATTGACGGAAATTGGATTAAGTGAAGAGCTTGGCTCTACGGCAAAAGACGACGAAAAAGAACAGGCAAGAAAGGAACCAACGAGTTGTACCAGCAAGGTCATAAAATTCTTCAAAACTGTTTTCGACATGTCTGTCTTTAACCCGGTTTATGTTCATTACTTATGTATGGCCGCTGTTTCTATATCCGGTTGCGTCATGATGAGTGTGTATTTGATACCATACGCAAAGGAAGTTGGTGCTACGAGCGGTGACGTCAGCGTCATTTTCATCGTCATCAGCTCAGTCGACCTTGTTAGCAGAATACTAAGTGGATTCATTGCTGACAGAAAATGGTTAAAACCAACAACAATTGTTGCCATTGCCCTTGGCATTATCGGCCTCGCTTGTCACGTGGTGAGGTTTTGTCAAGAGTTCTGGTCATTGGTTGTCTTTGCTGTCATTCAAGGTAAGTTGATGAATATAATTATGGATATTGTAGCGTAAACTTTAGAATGCTCTGTACTAGTTTAAGTCTTTACCACACAATCCCGACTTTTTACGACCTTGAGAAAGAAGCCTTTTGAAAACATTGTAGGAAAAGGAGAAAATGCTGGTAATCAGCATTTTCTTCTTTTCCAACAATGTTTTCTAAACTTCCCAAAACAAATGTTAGTTTTTGAGTCATGTTCAATTTTTTTCGTCAGCAAATGCTTTCAATTTGGACAAGTCTAAAATTTTGTCGTTTGGTAAAGAGTTAAGTCTGTGTTTTCCAACCATTCTAAAATGCAATCTAATCTTACAAGTAAAAAATAAAACAATTTCAGATTGCCTGAATATTTTGCTTTATCAAGTTGGTCATTTCTGTTCCATTTGGATTCGGTCTTTTTTGAATATTTACCAATATAATGTAATTGGAATAGACGGCGAAAACTACCTTTTTGCTTTATATTTATAAATTCCATGTGACATCATGTAATGATTTTCCTGGACGAACATGGCTGTAAATCGCACCAGATTGCGTTTTATTGAGTAAACTTTTATTCTATTTTGAAATTGAAAGGTTGTTATTTTGAAAAGTAGTCCGGTTCTGTACCCAGAATGCCCAAAATAGATACATGTGGCTGTGTAGTCGTAGAATGCCATCTAGCGGGAGATAATGACGTAACGGATCTACTTTTATTGCGGATGCACACTAAACTGACGATGATAGCGTAATATCCTTTGCTTCCATTTGATTCTTTTGCTGCCAAAGTAATAAAACCGTACTTCTTTCCGAGGGCTCATATCAAAACTGAAATGAAATATAGAGTTTCGGGTATCGTGTAGATTCAAGTAGTTTCAGGATTAGCAGACTCAGTGCTGTCTTTTCCTTTTCTACCTCGCCCACAAAAATTAACAATGTCTCCCTCGGCAGGTAAAACGTTACACAACACGATAAAGTCAGGACCCCCGAAAAAGTATTAATCAATTATAGAATCTCCCAAGTTGAAATGGGACAGCAAATATTTCTTCACTTAGAACCAACATATCCCAATCTCGCGAGATATCCATCACTGAACAAGCTTGTGTCTCAAAAACCGGCTATATCAGATCTCAGCAACCATAATGCAGGCTTTAGAACATTCTTATGTCTATGTAAGTGTATATTTATTTTCATAATCTAGGGGCATTTAGCGGCACCTATATATGTCTGTATAATGTGATTCTGATCGAGCAACAAGGTCTGGACAGATTCAAAAGTTCCCTCGGATTTACAGCAATGTGCCATGGAGTATCGATAGCTATATTTTTCCAACTAACAGGTACTTTCTGCTACAGTTTTCTATTACTGTTATTTGCAAGCCGTTTAATGAGACCCATTGCAGTTTTTGTGAGAAAGCGTAGAACGTGCAGGATGATATTTGATCTGCTCTTTCCGATTTCTTGTATCATAATTATATGAAACGGCCCTTAAAATGGTACATATATGTATATGGCTAGCAACACGCGAAAAGGGGCATTCAGACAAATTTGCGTAAAGCGTCGTCTCGGATTAGCCTGCGCTGTTTGGGCATGCTGATCCAAAACGACACTTTATGCATAAGTCCGAATGCCCTTTTTTTGCGAGTTGCAGGCCATATAAAGTGCATTACGGAGAAAAAGGCATTTTCTCCATTTCCCTCGTTTTCAAGAGGCTTCTATGTCAGGGTCATAAAAATCAGGGATTGTTTGGGAAAGGGTTAACAGCCACAAATACAGTCCGCCGAAACCCAGACTGACGATTTTTATCCTAAAGGCTTCACCACACAAGGTGACCGTGTAGCCTGAAGATTGGATAACACTTTCTGTGCAGTCTTAGCTTTATCTATGTCGTCCGCAAAAACTCATCTTTTTACCTATGGCGCTAAAAAAGATATTTTGTTTTGCGGGAGGGGGTCTTTTCAAATTTTATAAAGAAAAACGCAATTAAAAAAAAGTTTTATCACTGAATCTAACACTTAGACTTGTCCAAGTTCATGCCATCTACAGACGACAAATAAAATGCGGTACTTTGTTTCTGAAGGTCTACAAAACCTTGCTGGAATAGGAGAAAATGCTGATACCAGCATTATTGTTCTTTGTAAAATATGATTTCAGAAAACGTTCTCCTTAGGATCGTCAAAATACCGGAAACGGTTGAAGCACCATTTGCAGTATGGCCTGCAACGGGCTAAATAGGGCATTCGAATATTTCCGTAAAGTGTTGTTTCGAATTAGCCTGTGCATTTCGTGCAGGCTAATCTGAGACGGCACTTCACGACTACATTAGATTTTATTCTACATTAGACTTTCGCAAAGTAGAAAAATACATATGAACGGAAAGTGTCGTCATGGATTAGTCTGCTCGGACTGCGCAGGCTTATCCGAAACGACACTTTATGCAAATGTCCGAATGTCCTTTTTTGCATGTTGCAGGCCAATTTTTATAACCATTAGAGCTCAGATTACACGACTGTACAAAAAATTACTTCCATTTACAGGTCTTCTCAGAGACGTTAGCGGGAATTTCTACTACACTTTCCATTTGATCGGGGCACTACTTTTAACCGGAAGTGTACTGTCGTTTACACTTCCGCTGACATCATCATATTTCAAAAACCGGAAGTTGGCCAAGAAACAGGAAATCTGATGGCAAAGAATGGAATTTAATGTATTTGCAATCGTGTGCGGACTATTCGAATGAACAAAATTAGAAAAAAAAACTTCCAACCTTCAGCAAACTTCAGCACCTCTGCTGCATTCCGCTGTGTGATATATCGACACATTAATCCTTATTTTTTTTTTCTTTACCGGAAACAGACCCGTTTATCGCTAATATTATAAGATTCCACTTAACTCCTACCAAACGCAAAAATGGTAGACTGTTCCATATTAAAAGCATTTGCAGACGACAAACTAAAAGTGTTTACCAGCATTTTCTTCTTTTCCCACAAGGTTTTTAAAAGCTTTCTTTTCCGTTGTCTTGAAAACCAGGGCTTGTTGGCTTATATCAATGCATGGGTCATAATTTTGAATCATCAAAACTTGACTGTTCAACTATAATTGTGTTGAAAAACACTGTTAATACGTGTGCTTATTATACATTCTTTCACGAGATACAAATTTCAACGGCAGCTTTTACCGAGGGAGACGGATTGCATTAAATTTATATTAAAAAAAAATAAAGCTTTGCGAAACTTTTCCGTGATCTGTAGTTAATGGTAACCCTAAATTATTTCTCCTCAATTATTCTACTTGAAGAATTAACATTATCACCAAAAATTTACCTCGAAAAAACGACGCGTTCTCAAAAGTGACATGGAGGAAAAACGAATTAAGCCTGGAGCTTGTATTTCAATCTTCATTCTCTTAAGCACCTTTACAACCATGGCAGTCTTTTTCTTTCAGTAGTACATTTATGAAAACGATGTGGAAAAAGGAGAAATTGCACGTAATGTGTAGATCAAGATCGGGCTGCATGATACTTGCAGTCAGAGAGAGAGAGAGAGAGACAGAGATAGAGAGAGAGAGAGAGAGTTCAATGTCTTCACTGTCTCCTGTGCATTGTCCTACTTTAGGGACACGAATCATACAAATTCGCAAAGAAAAATCACCTGACATGGGGGAGGGGGGAGAGAATTTTACGATTTCAGTCGTGATTGACAGGGTTAAAGTTTTGTTTGCGTAAGAACTACAAAAGTCTTTAATCCGCATGTCAGAATCCGGACTATCCTTAAATCCATGATCGACTTATCAGCTTTATAAAGAGTTTATATTTTCCCCTACCACACTGATTCCCTGGTTTAGAACCTTTACCAAACAATTCCCGTTGTCTGCGCGTGTCATATTCTTCGACGATTCGACCTGTCTGCTATGACGGATCACCCATTCCCCCATATACCCGGGAAAAGTAGGGCTTATATCGAAGCTATTAGCCTATCACCCAAGCTTGTAGGGACTGCTATAATAAATGGTCGGTGCATGCTAACCGATCATAGCCGAATGAATGGCGCCAGGTAGCGTTTTATTGGGTATACGTTTATTTCATTTAAAATTCAAAGTAACATTTGTCGTTTTAGAAAATTACTCCCCTTAGACTATACCCAAAATGCTAAAATTAGATAGCTCTGTATCTGTAGAATGTCATCTAGCGGGAGATAATGATACAACTCCTTTTTCACGTCAGTCACTAAGAATCTGCCATGGCCCGTGTTCACCAACCATTCTAAATTGCGACTACTTGGTGTAGTCCATCAGAATGTAGAAAATTCTTGGGAACTAGACTCCGCATGATGTTAAGAACGGTTATTTTATATAGGCCATTGAAATTTCTATTTCGATACAGTCAGATCTTGAACTACCTTGTTCTTAAAGACGCCGTGATAAGTGCTTACCAGCGTAAGGATTTAACTCAAAGAGATCCGTCAATCCAACCTTTCATTTCCGTTCTAAGCCTACAGAATACGTCAAGTGGAAATCCTTCGGTTAATGAACAGTCGCTATTAAACACCACTCGTAAATCAATAAGGGATAATCGATTCTAACCATCCGGTATTTCATGGTGGAGAAGGCTTTTGAAAATTCACCAGTCTTCTAAATAACCTTACCCGGACAAGAATCGAACCGACATTCTGTGGGTTCTTAGGTAAAAATTCTACCAAGTCGATACAACAAATAACAGCATAGTAATACTGTGAAAGCGACAGCTTCAATTAGACCTGACTACATAGGTAATTTGAGAAATAAACCTTACTCTTAGAAACGGAAGATTTAGGCATCTGCAGAAAATATTGACCCATTGCAGCATTAGTCGATGCTTTATGCCAAAGGACCAGCCTACCCTTGGATTCAGTCGGTTTGTTGGACAAAACTGATTCCACAAATCCATAGTGATGTTATGACTTGCAAAGCATAATGCAGTACAGAAGTGCATTAAGTCCCTTTTGCTAGGCCATGGTTGAAATCGTTTCTACCCTTCGACTTTTGATTATTTTAACCCTTTCCCAAACGGCAAATTTTAGACCAGACGAAACTGAAAGCAATTTGCAGATGACAAATTAACAGTTGCTAAAAAGATTATTTTTCTATATGATAAGTTAAAAAACATTGTGGGAGAAGGAGAAAATGCTGGTGACCAGCATTTTCTCCTTTTCCAACAATGTTTTCAAAAGGCTTCTATTCCTGACCCGTAAAACCAGAGATTGTTTGGGAAAGGGTTAACTCATTGTCTGAAAATGCTTTTAAGGTAGTGGACCGTAATAGAATAGAGCTATTTTCACTATAATATTATTCTGCAAAATTTGCTATGAATAAAAAGGGGTGTTATTACACTACTTTAACTGAGCCATTTTTTCCTTCCCCCCCCCACCCCCCATAGAATTTCATTTATAAATCTAAAACCATTATATTCTCATTACAAAGGGAGATAATAATTACTCCCTTTTCTGGAAACTAACTAAAGTATCAACAAATAATTTCAAGACATACGTCAAAGGAATTTCTGGTGGGTTAAGAATATGCAAAAGTATTGTATCTGTATAAATCTGTATTTATTAACTATCAAGAATTTTTTTCCCATGCTGCACTAGAAGTGTTCTGGGTCTACTACCTTAACTTTTTACCAAACGAAAAAAATTTGGACTAATCCAATTTGAAAGCATTTGCAGACAACAAAATAAGTGTGAATCAAAAATTGATTCTTGATTTTGGGAGGGTAGAAAACATTGTTGGAAAAGGAGAAAATGCTGGTTACCAGCATTTTCTCCTTTTCCCACAATGTTTTCAAAAGGCTTCTAAATCAGGGTCGTTAAAAGTCGGGATTGTGTGGTAAAGAGTTAACCCTTTCCCAAACGACAAAATTTTAGACTAGTCTTAACTGAAAGCACTTGCAGATGACAAATGAAACTTAACTCAAAAACTGAAATTTGGTTACACGCATTTTCTCCTTTTCCCACAATGTTTTCAAAAGGCTTCTATCTTGGGGTCGTAAAAACCAGGGATTGTTTGGGAAAGGGTTAAGATGGACATATCAAAATTATTATTAAGAATTTAGTAAGTAAGATTTGCTGGGAGGCGTTTTTTTTTTTTTTATTATTATTTCGTTTACTACCTTATAGAACAGGGTGCAATAAAAAAATTACAGTACTCCTTCATACGCAGTTTTGTGGTCCTTCCTGAAGTAATATATTAAAATCCTTTTCCTAAGTTTTATCAACCCAGAGGAATGCTGCTTTTGAAACCACCATGGAAAGAGGAGAAAATGCTGGTAACCAGCATTTTCTCCTTTTTCCACAGTGTTTTCTTCCGCCTTTTAAAGATGAGTCCTACCTTTTTGAGCCACGTTTTGGCTTTTAGATAAACAGTCCCGTGTTTTTGCGAGACCTGATGATTTAATAAAAAGTGAAAACGTTGCAGGAAAATAAGGAAATGTTGATTTGCCTTTTTACCCCAGTTTCCCATTATGTTTTTGTCCTTTCCTTTGCGCTGAGATGGGTTGATACTTTTTAAAAATGCATTAAACCCCCTTTTTACAGAGCATAGAGGGATGATGTGTTGAGTTCGGTCAACCAATTTTGAAGTTTGATGGGTCCATAGTTCATTTATTAGAGGATTAGGCGAAGGGTTCAGTAAACAACACCTGGGTTAAAGTACTCAAAGTTTGTATCGAAATTATGAGTTAAAACTTTGCCTGGACATATTTGGACATACTTTGTTTTATTTGATCGTGTATGGATAAACTTTAGTGTTAACCCATTTTCTTCTTGAAATCGTATCTTAACCCTTTACCAAACAATCCCAGGTTTTTTTACGACCCTGAGATGGATGTCTTTTGAAAACATAGTGTGAAAAGGAGAAAATGCTGGTAACCAGTATTTTCTCCCTTTTTCCACATTTTTTTTTCAGTCCTGCTGGAAACGAATTTCAAATCTTGAGTTACCTTTATTTTCTCGTCTGCAATTACTTTCGATTTGGACTGGTCTAAAATTGTATTGTTTGGTAAAGAGTTTTAATTACCAAACAACTATGAATGAGAAAGAATTATATGAGACTATGTTAATTAATATCAAAATGAGTTTTGATTCCTTCGGATCGGCCGTAAGGACAAAGGATTGTTTGAGAAAGAATTGTGAACAAAATGTTTAAGACGAAAATAGGTTAACCCTTTGCATTGAATCTCAACTTTTTACAACTCTAAGCAAGGAAGATATTTTGGGACAAGAAAATGTCTCCTTTTCTACTATGCTTGAGATACAAATTCAAGTGTTAAATGGTGGAATTAGTCGCAGAAAGGACAGAAAATAATGCGGTAATATGAGAAAATTTTGGGTCCAACATTTTTCTCCTATTATCGCGATGTTTTATGAAGTATTCTTCTTTAGAGTCATCGAAAATACTGGACTATTTATATGTAAAGGGTTTACGGACAAGTAAAGGATATAGAGAGCAATAACTTTGTATCGAAATTATGAGTTACGATATTGAAGTTTTGTGATAGGAAGAAATATTGATGAAATCGTGATGGACTTTATTTAACACTTTACCAGCCGACAAAATTTGGACTTGAGCTACTCAATGGCAATTCAGCGCAGTCACTTAAGTAATTAATTGTGTTTTTGCAAAAAGAGAAAACACTGTGGGAAAAGGAGTAAAAGCTTTTTTCATAAGCCCCCTTTCTCAAGGTGGTTATGATTCGGGATTGTGTGCTAAAGAATAAAAATTCAGATTGGTTTGGTATGTTTAACTGTTTGGTGTTAAACGTCGTTTCCGGCATTATTTGTGTTATGTGATGGTGTCCATTGCATCTATCTAAGTGTTTCCTGGATTTTCTTCAAATAGAGTTACATGTACCTACCGTCTATAGTTCCGTCAAGGTCACTGGCTTCTGTTCCAAAAATTCATACAATGTAAAAGAACAAGACTGTGCTGCTTGCATATTTTTGAAGACAAGATTTCGAAAATTTAGACGATTTTGACGTAAAAGGTGATAAATAGATTTCAGAAGCTGGCTGGCATGTTGCCTCCGGTTTTCAAAGTGACTTCCGTCGAGAAAAAGTATAGACTTAGGAGTCAGAGTGCGCCTGCAGACAATAGGAAACACGTTTTCCAGAGGGTACCCAAATCCCAGTGTCGGCATCAAAGTGCCGCACATCAAACTAGAAATCAAAGTGATGTGAGTAGTCATAAGAGAAATCAAAGTAGTGTGAGTAACACAACATATAACTACAATGATGGAAATGAGTACCCAACAAGAATATTTCCCAAATATAAAGAGCTTGTCATAGCGGAACTCTTTCGATGGTCCAGTAAGTAACTACAGATCATTGTATTTGTTTGCATGGTGCCTTTCAATGAAACTTTAGACTTTATTCAAAGCTTAACCTGATATAATGTCGGTTTGCTTCCAAAACCTCGTAACTACAGCTTGTTACAAGCTGTAGTTTCGAGGTTTTGGAAGCAAACCGACGATAATAACTAAAATGAAACTTTCAGTCCGATAGAAAGCACCCAAATAGAGTTATTTCATTGATATTTTTGGGTAAATAGCTCCCTAGCGGACGGCGTTGATTCAAGATCAGACTGCAAATTCTGTGTAGTCTGATCTTAATCTTCACTGTCAGCAAAAGGTCCTTGAGTCGCGCTTAGTAGCCTATGGGTTAATTGCAAATAGAACAAGATTTGCCGTTAGAAAGATATACATGTACTAATACGTACACGTACTTGAAACATCGTAAGCAGCGACGTAGGAAGGATTTCAAGATTGGGGTGGGGGTGGGGGGGGGGGGGGGCTAACTTCGAAATACCGAGATTTTTTGCGTGGTTGTTTCATTGCGCTAAGAACTCGTATTTTAGTTACCATGATTTTCAAAATTATTAGGGGGGGGGGGGGGGCTCAGCGCCCCCCCCCCCCCCCACTAGTCCCCCCCTCCTTCCTACGGGCCTGGTAAGAAAGGAGAAAACGATGATAAGTATTGTTACGGGAGATATCACTCTTTCATGCACGGCTTCGTCCCGATTGAAATACAATACCTACCAACTGTGTTAACTATTCGAGGATGTTGTCAGCATGGGTTTAATTGATTCCCGCCAGATGCGGTTTGTTTTTCAGCTATGCATTTGTAGTCAGCTTTCATGTGCGTAAGAATTCGATCGAGTATTTTCTTAACTCTTTACCACACAATGCCCACTTTTAACGCACCGGAGAAAGAAAGCTTTTGAAAACATTGTTGGATAAGGAGAAAATGCTGGTAACCAGCATTTTCTCCTTTTTCCACAATGTTTTGTATCCTTCCCAAATTGAATTTCAAATTTTTTATTCATCTTTGATTTATTGTCTGCAAATGCTTTCTGTTTGGAACAGTCTAAAATTGTGTAGTTTGGTAAAGGGTTAAAAGACACGATTTTCAGGCTTGTGGATCAGCAGTATATTAAACATCGTAGTAAAAGGAAGAAAGAGTGGTTACACCCACAAGAATTTTAATTCCTCCTTTTGCCGCGATACTTTCTATTCTGCTGAACTTCACTGACAAGTAAGTAAAAGTAGGCCTGCAATATTTCGTAAAGTTTTAGGTTCAGGCATTTTTCTGGAAGTATTTCAGATATGCTCTGTTGGCCAGTGCACTAACGGATACGTATTGATCTCCAAATTCTTTTTATTTTCACTCTTTAACCAAAGATTGATAAAATGAGAACAAAATTTAATAAAAGGTTCGAATTGAAAGAGTTTATGAACGACGAATTAAAAGTTACCCAAAACATATTGAACCTAAATATATCTTTCAAAGGGTAGAAAACATTGTGGGAAAAGAAGAAAATGTTGGTTGCCAGTGCAGTATTCTTTCAAATGTGCTATCCCACATAACCATCGTCGAAACACTGGTCAGAGCTGGAAAAATTGGTCGAGTTGGGGATCGAACCCCTGTTTTAAGACCTGTACGTTACTGACTAAGTAGGGATTCGGCAAAAAAAAATCAGAAAATTTGCATTCAACAGATGGAGTGTAGCATTCATAGAGAAAATAAGATTATCAATTAAACCTCTTGTATGAACTAAAACCATTTAAGGTTACTTCCCATTGATAATGACACAATTACGGGTTTTTCAAATCTGAAACCCTGATCTGCGACTTCACTTGTTAGAACCTCGACTTACAGATTGAAGAAGGAAAAATTGCAAAGAAGACAGAACAAAACAAAACAAAAGTAAAATGAGAAAAAATTGTTGTATCTCCAATTTCGGGTAACAGGCACTTTGGCCGTTTTTCGTACAAAATTCACTACCCCTGGTATTTTCAAAATGGGGAAAAAAAATCTTGTATTAGACCACAGAAAGTAAATTAATTGAAATACAGTTGCTTATATCTTAAGCAAACGACCCCTTAACTTATTACCACATGACAAAATTTTAGACTGGTCCAAATTGAAAGCATTTGCAGACGACAAAATAAGGGCGACTGAAAAATTGAGATTTGTTCTAGGTAGGGTAGAAAACACTGTGGGAAAAGGAGAAAATGTAACCAGCATTTTCTCCTCTTCCCACAGTATTTTCAAAAAGTTTCTTTCTCAGGGGCGTCAAAAGTAGTGATTGTGTGGTAATGGGTTAAACATGGGTCATTGTCGAAATATAAATCGATAAAAAGTTTTCGTTTAAAAATTCCATAATAAAAGTTTATGTAACCATTAACCAAGCAACATGTAAACATCCGGTCTATTTCCCGTCCAATTTCATGATAAATGGTTAGGTAAATACCAACAAAGATTGCCCCAAAATGACATATAGTGGCTCATCCAAGCGGTCTCAAAACCCGTATGAGACCCTGGAAAGAATGTTAAACAAGACAACAATCAGTACGCAGCGTGTCGCTCATTCAAATATCATCGGTAAGTCGACTATCTTCAGCTGACCTTTCAACGACCACCCACCACAAATCCAAGATTTCTTTGAGAACTATCATTGAGTAAACAGCTGTTATCGTAAATGAATTTGACGCTTTGCCAGACTAAAAACTTGTAGAAAAGCGCCATCACTTGACTTTCAACTTTTTGTCGTCTGCGACAGTTTAAATTTTACTCAAAATATGATGGAGCTTGCTTTTAATGGGACCTTTAATGGAATCTTTACGCTAATAAGATTGTAGGAAAACAAGAAAATGCTAAATAGATCTACCATGCAGCATCTCTTCTTTTCTCACATTTTTTTTTCAAAAATCGTCTTGCATAGTTTCACTAATATGTACTCATATGGTTGTGTGGTTGTCCTTGATGAGGTAGAAAACTTTGTGGAAAAACAAGAAAATGCTAAATACTCACATTTTTTCCTGTTCTCACTCTCTTTTCAAAAGCTATCTTGCTTAGTGTTAGTAAAAGTCATGATTGTGTGGTAAAGGGTTAATGCTTTACTAGATGATAGACTTATCCAAAATGAAAGCTTTTGCAGACAATATTTGGCTGAAATAGCTGAATTTCTCTGAACTGTGGAAGGACTTTTGAAGAGTTTGCAGGCCAAGGAGAAACTGCTGATTACTAGGCTTTTCGCTTAACGGGCATTTGCCTGTTGTTACCACAATGTTTTCCACCCTTCCTAAACCAAATTTCAATTTTTCAGTCACAATTATTTTTTCGTCTGCAAATGCTTTCAATTTGGGCTAGTCTATAATTTTGTTGTTTTGTATAGAGTTGAAGAAGTGGTTAATGTTACTGACATTTTCAGCCACCAGAATTCCCTAATTTCTATCATCCAAGAATGTTCTGACTCAATTTTGAATACAGCACATTATGATATATGCAGTAAGCCCAAAAATAAGACTGCGCTATTTAAAATATTTCCAAATGAATCACATTAAAAAGTTTATGTACATATAAAGATCTATAATTTTGTTCAAGAAGTTGTATTGTAAAGTGTATAAAGGGTACACGAGGAAAGTCTTTGATAACTTTTTGAAAGATATGCTGATACACATTCTTACACTGGTATAGGTCTGTTGGACTTGAATATAGCACAGGACTTTGTGTAACCCTTTACCAAATATCCCAAGTTTTAATGATCCTATAAAAGATGATTATTGAAAACATTGTGTGAAAAGGAGAAAATGCTGGTAACCAGCATTTTCTCCTTTTCCCACAATGTTTTCTAAAGGTGTCTTTCTCGAGGTCATCAAAAGTAGAGATTGTGTGGTAATGGGTTTATCTAGGACTTGAGTTTATTACTCTTGCTAGTTGGGAATGTTATAGTAATATGTTACAGTTATAGTATAACTGAAATCAGAAACTTTTTTGCTGTAACTTGCAGTGTATAATGTATTTCTGATGAATATTACTGTGGATTATTAAGTTTATCTTTTTTATTACAAAAAATGCCAAAACGTATTGTTTCATTCAAACCTGGATCACAAATGCATGTATACAAAGGGGATGCATCATTTAAAACCATTGATTCGAAACGGGATAGTAAAAAAGCACAACCAACTGCAGGTAAAGTTCTTAGCCTTTCTTACCCACAATGCACTGGAACCGACTTAGTTGTTTTTGTAGATAGCATTGATCAAGATCCGACTGCACAGTAGGTACAGTCTGATTTTTGAACTACACTGTCCCTTACCATGTCAAATATTCTAATGAAAACAGTATTAAAATAGCTATACTTCATGCTATTTTTCCTTCTTAAAGTTATTACTTAAGTGCTTTGAAGATTAATTATTTTAGTGAGTGAAAAAAAAATAATCTAGACTTTGAGTCAGGAAAAACAATATTCAAGTAACTGATGTTTCAAGTCTGCTATTGGCAGGAATTTATCGAATTAAAGGAAAGTGTAGAGATTCAAGATTAGACTGCATTTTTTGTGTAGATTACCAAAACTTGATCAACACTGGCAGCAAAAGCCACTATGATTGCAAAAGATTTAATTTTTCTTGAAAAAATTTCTTTGTAGTTTAACTCTTTACCAAACGACAAAATTCTAGATTTGTCCAAATTGAAAGCATTTACAGACAACAAAATAAAAGTGACTGAAAATTTGAAAATGTTTTGGGAAGGGAAGAGAACATTGTGGGAAAAGGAGAAAATGCTGGTTACCAGCATTTTCTCCTTTTCCTACAATGCTTTAAAAAGTTATCATTGTGTTGTAAAGGGTTAATATGATATATCCTTTTCCCTCAGTGTTTTCAGAATGCTTCTTTCATAGGGTCCTTAAAAGTCTGGATAGCGTGGTAAAGACTTAATTCTTTACCAAACTACAAATTTTTGGATTGGACCAAATTCAAAGCAGATGTAGAACATATAAAATCTTCTTTGTTAATATGATGATTTCTGATCCTGAAAGGGTAGGAAATTTTGTGGGAAAAGGAGAAAATGCTGTTTACCAGCATTTTCTCCTTTTCCCCACAATGTTTTCTTTCTCAGGGTTGTTAAAAGTCAGAATTGTGTGGTTAAGAGTTAAGTAAAATTAATACTTGAAACAGACTAACAAATTGATATGAGCTAGGCTCATACCCAATGACTTATACTATAAGAGAGTGCCAAACGGTAATTTTATCTTTATTTTCTCCATCCCATGTTCACAGCCCACTTCTAAATCTTGTGTGTGCTGGGTTTCAGAGGTATCATGCAAGGGCTCTGATGTGTAATGCCTATGGACAGCCAACTGCCTCTAGTGGTGATAGAACCCAAGTCTACTAGATAATGAATCCTACACCCTAGGCACTGAGCTGTCCTCGTTAAGCTAGGTGCACTTTATTTTGTAGACTACAATCATTGCAACTGTTTTATGTTATGAAATGCAGTACGCATGGGTTAACAAGGATGGATTGAGTGATACAAGTACTCCCTATCAATACAAAGCAACAATAATATATTAAGTCTTTACCACACAGCAGTGTTTTAGACTGATAGAATTGAAAGCATTTACAGACAATAAATTATATGTGGCTCAAATGATTTGATTTGGTTTTGAATGGATAGAAAACACTGTGGGAAAGGGAGAAAATGCTGGTTACCAGCATTTTCTCTTTTTCCTACAGTGTTCTCAAAAGCTTCATTTCAAAGGTTCTTTAAAAGTTGGGGTTGTGTGATAAACAGTTAAGCATTTTTGTTTATTGTCTTTATATTCAGAGTTAGGAGGTCATATGGTATCATCAAAAGCAGGAGATTTTCAAGAAGAACATGAGCGGGAACTTCAGATTGCCGTAGATGAGGCTGAAGAACGAGCAACACGAGAACTGAGAGCGGCTCTAAAACGTCTAAGTCAAGACAAAGAGGAGGAAAAATCAAAAGCACTTCGGAATCAGAAAGAGGTTGGTGATGATGAATTTGCCTTTATTTATCGTCGCCACCGGTTGCCCATATGGGCGACGCCATAGGTGTAACTTCTATTACGCACACTACACACGTGCGTAATGTAAAAAAATCGAGAATAGGTCCTATGTTGCCTCTTTTCGCATATTCAACAGTTTGGACGTATTCTAAAACAACCAAGATCAGACTTATCTTGATTTTGCGGCTCCGATTCCATTTGGCGGCTTCCGAATTGCTCTTGTCACCTGCCTCAAAAATGGCCAACTTCGGCGTGCGTATAAATTATTTTTTCCTGGTTACGCCTATGGGCGACGCCCCCCTGAAGGCTGTTAGTATTAAGTTTTGCCTGGTTCTTTAACATCCTAGGTGTATAGCACTGTCACACAGGACCTCGGTTTAATGTCTCATCCAAAAGACTATCAGTAATTTTAGATGGCCAGCTGTGGGGATCAAACCCACACCCTCATGATCACGAGTCTAACGCTCTACCAACTGAGCTATGCCAGCTGGTCAAAAAAGACCAAAAGAGGTTACTATAGAGGTAGGTTAAATCTTTCTAGTCTAATAAATAGAGTGGCACTTTGGCAAAAAGGGGTTTAGTACATATCCGTGATCTGTCTACCAAGTGGGTCATCTCATAATTATGGCTCCATAGCATATATGACATGAAGTCACTCGAAAAGGCACAAACTGGACAATCCGTGCATCAATAAGATGAAAAACAGATCAAAGATAGTTCTGGTCAGTCCAAGATGACAGTTCAAAAGTTATTGTATAGTGAGGTAGAATGATCACTT
The DNA here is from genome assembly GCA_943736015.1 of Tridacna crocea. Classification (NCBI taxonomy): domain Eukaryota; kingdom Metazoa; phylum Mollusca; class Bivalvia; order Cardiida; family Cardiidae; genus Tridacna; species Tridacna crocea. Next base: position 33,442,106 of record OX031068.1, read on the forward strand.
TTCATACAGAAAATATCATAAAAGCAAAAAGTGTCAACCCTGGTCAGCCTGCGCGGATTGCGCAGTCTGACCAGGGTCAACACTTTTCGTATTTCACGGAAGATCCCTCTTTGCTTGACGGGTCACCTATGTTTTGTATAACAACCCACTGAATCATTTGTAGATTAGTCCTTTGACATGCAGAAAATTGACCAACAGCAAGGTTTTGACACAGGTCAGCCTTTGCAGACGACGCAGGCTGACAGGGCTTGATACTTTTTGCAGAAGTATAAACCCAGCTTTTCACAGTGAATTATGCATATGTGACCCGTCAAGCGAAAAGAGAAAATCTGGAAATTATGCTCATCGATTGAAAACAGACCAAAGATGAGTGTAAGTCAGTTTAAGTTGATAGTTCAAAACTGATTGTATAATATGGTGGGATGACCACTTTTCATACAGAAAATATCATAAAAGCAAAAAGTGTCAATCTGGGACTCAACCCTGATCAGCCTGCGCATTTTATGCAGGCTGACCAGGGTTGACACTTTTCACAGTTCCCAGAAGGTCGCTTTTTGCGTGACGGGTCACATATTTATTAATTTGTAGGTAGTCAGAGGAAATGTTTAGATGGATTAAAAATTTCCCAAAAGATTTTAATATCAGATGTAACCCTGCAGCCTCATGATTTTTATGAATTATATGAATCAAGCCAAATAATTTTAAAGATGCAACTTTACTAGGTTTCATCCGTTTTCTTAACCCTTTACCACACAATGATGACTTTTAACACCCTTGAGGAAGAAGCCTTTTGAAAACACTATGTTAGTAACCAGCATTTTCTCCTTTTCCCACAGTATTCTCTACAGAGTCACTATCAGGGTCAAATTTCACTGTTTGAATCACATTTAAATTGTTGTCTGCAAATGCTTTCAATTTGGACAAGATCAAAATTTCATCTTTATGTTATGAAACTATAAACATTCTTGTATCTTCATGCCAAACGTTACCCCTGATGATTGCAGGATCACACAGATTACAACAGATAGCAAATACATTTCATTCTCAATAGGCTATGAAAGGCATTAATTGTTGTCTAAATAAAAGTTTGTCTTCTGATGGCAGATTAGTTAACTCTTTACCAAACGACAAATCTATAGACTGGTCCAAATTGAAAGCATTTGCAGACAACAAAATAAATGTAACTGAAGAATCAAAATTTGATTTGGGAAGGGTAGAAAACATTGTGGGAAAAGGAGAAAATGCTGGTTACCAGCATTTTCTCCTTTTCCTACAATGTTTTCAGAAGTTGCCATTGTGTGATGAAGGGTTAATATAATATATTTCTTCATATGAAATTTCATATTCATTTCATTAAATAAGCCTTACATAGAAAAATACTCAACTCTTTCAGTGCTGTATTAACTCTGATTGTATAGATGACACAAGTGGATGGCATAGATAAAAGATCTGATTGCACATTCTGTGCAGTCTGATCTTGATCTTTGCCATTTACAAAAGTCAATGGATTCACTTATGGTACCGAAAAGCTTAAAATGATATTCTCCTGTATTTCACAGTATTATGAAAAACTTGCACGAAGGGTCGAAGAGCAACGAAACAGGGCCGAGGCAGAAAGAGAACGAGAACTAACGAAGAAACACATTCGAGAAAAAGAAGACGCTTTACAAAAACAGTGGCACGAATGTGAAAAATTAAAAGAAGAAGCCATCGCTGTTGCGTGTGAAGAGCTTGCCAGAAAACTCCGATATGAATTTGCCATCGAGAAAGACAAGGCAGTAGCTGAAGCTTTAAGAATTGCAAAGGTATGTTGGAGATCTCAGAGTATGATGCAACTTAACCCTTAATCCTTTCCCAAACAAGCCCTTGTTTTTACGTGTCTGCAGTACTACTCTTTGAAAACACTGTGGGAAAAGAAGAAATTGCTCATAACGACCAATTTCTCCTTTTCCCACAGTGTTTTCTACCTATTTGAAAAACATTCTGCCATTTTTATCAAATTTGAAATTGTTGTCTGCAAACTCTGTGAGTTTGGAAGAGTCTAAAGTTTGTTGTTTGGGAAAGGGTTAACCAAATGACAAAACTTTAGACTTGTCAGAATCTAAAGCAGTTGCAGAAGACAAAATAAACGCAATTCAAAAATTGAAATCAGTTTCCAACTGGGTAGAAAACATTGTTGGAAAAGGAGAAAATGCTGGTTACCCGCATTTTCTCCTTTTCCCACAATGTTTTCTATCTCAGGGTCGTAAAAACCCTGTTGTTTGGTAAAGGGTTAATTAACTCTTTACCCTTTTCTTGTACTCTTTACCCTTTTCCTTGTGATCAAATATAAACTTCCATATTTTTGTCTTGTTTTGTGAAGTTTTGAAGTCAAATTCTTACATGACACATCAATTCAGCTCTATAAACACAGAGCAATGAAAGCGTGGTAAAATCTATATTATTCTACTTCGGGTGAAATCATTCTGTATAGTGATGTCATTCTGTATAAAGTAAGTGAGTTATATCAATGGAATATAATCTGCATCTTGTGGATTGTTTGTTTTGCCTCATAACTCACAACTGTGGTTTATTTAATAATGATTAACTCTTTACCAAATAACATAATTTTAGACTATTCCAAATTGGAAGCACTTGCAGACAACAAAACTAATCTGACTTATAAACAGAAGTTTTTGTTTGGAAGGGAAGAAAACATTGTGGGAAATGGAGAAAATGCTGGTTACCAGCATTTTCTCCTTTTTTCTACAATGTTTTTAGAGGAATTTTTTCTCAGGGTCCTGAAAACCAGGGATTGTTAGGAGAAGGGGTAACCATGATAAAAAAAGAATATTTCTTGAATAAATCTTAGATTTATTTTTTCAACAGGAAAAATACCTCATCAGAGAGAAAAACACAATCGAAAAGACAAGGCGAGAATGTGCGGAGGAAGCAAGAAAAGAGGCTGAGCGTGTGAGAAAACTACATGAGGAAGAAATAGACAGGTTGAACCAAAGGTATGATAGACACGGTCACTATGACCAGCACTCTGGGAGAAGGGGATTTGATAAATCTCCTTGATACAGTGCTCTGAGCACATCATCACATAACTATGAAAGTATAAAACACTATTTTGTCTAATTTAACAAGAGATAAAGTCATGAGGTTGAATGGTGCTTTAACATGCAGAAAATTTCAAAATTTCACAAGTTGGTTTATGAGTTAACCCTTTACCACACAATCCCGACTTTTAACACCTCTGTGAAAGAAGCTTTTTGAAAACATTATGGGAAAAGGAAAAAATGCTGGTAACCAGCATTTTCTCCTTTGCTCTCAATGTTTTCTTTCCTTCCTAAAACAGATGTCACTTCTTTAGTCACATTTATTTCATGTCTTCAAATACTTCCAGTTTGGACTAGTCCAAAATTTTGTTGTTGGTAAAGAGTTAAATATTTGAATTGTGTTTTATGCTATCTTTTCACATAACTATCCTTGTTTTCAGTGTAATATACCCATTTTATGAATTTTCTTATCTTATACATGTTTGATATCACTTTAGTGTGACGTCATTTTTGACGTCATTCTGTACGTATTACATAGAAGTGCATTGGTCCTATGGATATTACCATGGGTCTATTTATGAATTTTTTTTACATCATCTAATCTATATTTTGTGAAATGTAGTTATATGATAAAAAGAATCTGACATTCGTGGACGTTTGAGATAAAATTTTATTAAACTTGTCAAGGAAAAATGTTATTAAGCTCGCCAAAGGCTCGCTTAATAAATTTCCCTTGACTTGTTAAATAAAATATTATCTCAAAAGCCCACTCATGTCAGGTCCTATATGTCACAATCCATAAATTCTATAAGGTCCAATCATGAAGTGTTTACCAGAGAACAAGACTTTAGATTTGTAGACAAGTCCAGTTCAAAAGCATTTGCATGTGACCTAGAAAAATATGGCTAAAACTCTGAAATTTGTCTTAAAAACAGTCCAAAAGAAGAGAAAATGCTAGCTACAAAATTGTTTCTCCTTTTCCTACTATTTTTCAAAAGCCTTCTTTTTCATGGTCATATAACATTCTATAAATACTCATCTATCTAATTTGGGCATCCTGGGTACAGAACCGAACCACTTTTCTATGCGACAACTGTTACTTTGAATTTCAAACTAAAATGAATGTTTACTCAATAAAATGCTACCTCGTGCAATTCACTCAGCTATGATCAGCAGTTTAGAGAAATCTGGAGCTAAAGCAGGTCTCATTTCTCCTCAAATGTATTGATAAAAGCTATTTTCCACGGTGCTACTTTATAGAGCGTAATATTACACTCTGTCTGCTTTCAGGGCTAGTGATGCATCATATAAGACAGTCGAATCTTCACATATTTACAATATACATATTGATGTAGCTTAAATGATGTGTTTAGGCTATGAAAGAGTAGAAAACTTTGTGGAAAAAGAAAAATATGCTGGTTACCAGCATTTTCTTCTTTTCCCACAATGTTTTCAAAAAGTTGTTTTCCTTTGAAGTCGTGAAAAGTTGGGATTATGCCGTAAAGAGTTGAAATTTGAACATGTAAAAATAATGTTCAACTTTGCATGCTTGTAGATATGAGTTGCTGGAGAAGAAATGGCTTCGGGAGATAGAGCACAGAATGAATGTTGAACAAGATTTCAGGGTACGTAAGATTAATTCATCTCTTTACGAGATGGCAAAATTGTAAAAACATGTATGTCTAAATTGAAGGCAATGGCAGAAGCTGCTCACAATGTGGAAATTGTTCTTGAGATCAGAATGAATCCTACGGCAATGACTATCATTGTTGTCACATGGTTGTGAGGTAGAGCATCGGCCTTTTCACCATATGGTCCAGAGTTTGATACTCGGGAGGGGGTTTCAACTTAAGATCGTTCATTGGCCCACACATTCAGCACAAGTACTGGTGTAGTTCCCTTGAAGAAGAATCAAGGGCAGTTTTACTTTAAGCTATTAGAACTTGTTTCTAAATCAGTGTAAAAAATATAGGGGATCTTACATGACTCAATCAATTAAATCCTCAGATTGTTGCTTGTATGGTGTTTAATGCCATTTTCAACATCATTTCAGTTATATCATGGCAACAGTGCACTTATCCATGCTTTCCTGAAGTCTCCTCTACCAGTGCTTCGCACAATTTTCTTTCCAAACCGCTGGGTGCTTTCCCACATAAGCATCATTGAAACAATGGTCAGTGGAGGGAGAGGAATGGATCCTGTTGCAAGGACTATCATCAATCCTTGGAAGGAAAGTTGCTGAGCTGGGGATCTAATCAGCCACCTCCTGTTTTTAATTCCTGTATGCTGCAGACTGAGCCACAGAGGCTCGGCTTACCTACAGATACAAGCTGATGTAAAGTAACAAAAATGGGCCACTCTCTCTGAAAAGGAGGCATAATGCATCTGCGAAAAGTATCGACCCATGTCAGCCTGCACAGTCCGCCCAGGCTGACCTGGCCCAAAACTTTTTGCTACTGGTCAAATTTCTGTATGTCAAAGGATCAGTCTACCTCGTGATTAAGTTATTTGTAAAAAGAGTGGCTATTAAGGATAAAACATGGATGTGATTGCTTCCTTGGTACCATAGATCACATAGATACTCATAGATCCTTCTCCTCAGATTGTGGCTTAAATATAATTATACCGACATCAAAGCCCCAAATAAGAGGGACTGATCATATTCTAAATTCATTCTTTCTCTTCCAAACCCTATGGTGTGGGTACTCCTTAGAATCGTCTCGATGAGACGATTTTAAGGAGTACCCATAACATAGGGTTTAGTGGAGAATAATCAAAATCTTTTTTTTTTTGACATCAAAATCACTCACTCTATCTGGAGCTCTGCTGACAGTGTATTGTTATGCAGTTTGATGAAACTTCTTTACAGACTTGATGCATGTTTACCTTTATTGTAATCGCCTACACAAACATTGTGTGCACACAGTTTAGTGAACAACAGCCACCTACTAAATTGGCAGATTTCTAGTCTGATAAGCAATTAACCCATTACAGGCTGAATCAGCCCTAGAGAAACTGAAAATCTAGAAGAAAGACCCAAATGAATGCAACATCAAAGCCAATTTTGTCCAGAATACCTAATCAATGCAGTGTTGGTCAAAGATCAGACTGCATGTTGCTAAAGCAACAATAGTTGTGGAAGGGGCTTTAACCATTTACCAAACAATGAAATTTAAGGCTTACCGGAATTGAAAGTATTCATGAAAGAGAAACTAAATATGGTCCAAACAATATGATTGGTTTTTGAAAGGATAGGGAACATTGTGTGAAAAGGAGGAAATGCTGGTTACCAGCATTTTCTCCTTTTCCCACAGTGCTTTCAAAAGCCTCCTTTCTCAGGGTCGTTAATACTTAGGATTGTCTGGTAAAGAGTTAAGGGACTAGAGTATAAGAGCAATTTATTTACGTCCGTATTTGCAGGAACTACAAGATGATTATAGACGATTCATGGATTACACGGATGGCATGTTCCACTCTGATTATCTGATGCAACTACGTCACATGGGCCAAAAACTTGCGGAAAAGCAGCTCGGCACTGTGTCATATGATGATATCGAGAAAGAATACGATGTGACATAGAATAATGTACAACATGTATACTCTTAACCAACGGCCCAGAGCAAGGAGCTAGGCTTTTGAAAACATTGTGGGAAAAGGAAAAAATGCTGCTAACCAGCATTTTCTCCTTTTCCTACAAAATTTTCCAACCTATTTAGGACAAACCTCAGCACTTTAGATATGTTAATGGTGTAGATTTGTACAATTCTGCTCTTTTGTCATTTGTTAAAGTGTTCACTCGCTAACAGAGAACAAAATTTTACACTTATCAAAATTGAAAACATCTGCAGATGACAAATAGAATGTAACTTAACTTAGGGAATTGTCAGCATTTTAAAGGATGGAAAATAAGTTGGGAAAAAAGGTTTTCTCCTTTTCCAACAATGATATTAACTCATTACCAAACGACATTATTTTAAACTGGTCCAAATTGAAAGCATTTGCAGACGACAAAATATAAGTGACTGAAAATTTGACATTTGTTTTGTGAAGGGTAGAAAACATTCTGGGAAAAGGAGAAAATGCTGGTTACCAGCATTTTCTCCTTTTCCCACAATGTTTTCTAAAGGCTTCTTTCTCGGGGGCGTCAAAAGTAGGGATTGTGTGGTAATGGGTTAAATAATAATTTAAAGCCTATTTTCTTAGTGCTCTGAGATAAAGGGATTGGCTTGCAAAAGGGAGTTGAAAGCAGTCCTAAATGTGTTGTAGCATGTTTGTTACTGGTTGATATGAAGTAATGTTGTCCAAGTTTTTTTTTTGACTGTATTCACCAAAAACTCTTGTGTATGTTTTAACCCTTTTCCACACGATGAAATTTTAGAGTGGTCCAAATTGAAAACATTGGCAGACAACATATTAAATGTGACTGAAAAATTCAAATTTGGTTTGGGAAGGGTAGAAAACATTGTGGGAAAAGGAGAAAATGCTGGTTACCAGCATTTCCTCCTTTTCCCACAATGTTTTCTAAAGGCTTCTTTGTCAGGGGCGTCAAAAGTAGGGATTGTGTGGTAAAGAGTTAAACCTTTCCCCAACAGTCCCTGATTTCGAAACCCTGAAAAAGAAAGCCTTCTGAAGACACTGTGAAAAAAGGAGAAAAATGCTGGTAGCGAGCATTTTCTCCTTTTCCCACAATGTTTGCTACCCTTTCTAAGCTTCCCATAATTCCTAGTTTTAATAATCAGAAGAAAGCCTTTTGAAAGTATTGTAGAAAAAGGAGAAAAATGCTGGTAACCAGCATTTTCTCTTTTTCCCACAATGTTTTCTACCCTTTCTAAGCTTCCCACACAATCCCTAGTTTTAATGACATGAAGAAGAAAACCTTTTGAAAGCATTGTCGGAAAAGGAGAAAATAAGGGTAACCAGCATTTTCTCCTTTTCCCATAATGTTTTCTACCCCTTTCTAAGGCCATTTTCTCCATTTGAGCCATACTAAACCCTTTACATAATAGATACTCATTTCTATGCATTGCTTGTAGAAGCTTTTAGAAAACATTGTGGCAAAAGGTGAAATTGCTCCTGACGAGCAATTTCACCTTTTGTCACAATGTTTTCTATGCTATCAAAGGGTGTCCTAAACACATAAAGAACGGCTGCGTCCTTGCTGTTATTTAGGGTCAATTAGAGATACCATAGAAATGGATTAAATTGCCACTGCTTTCAATTTGGACGAGTCTAACATTTTGTTGTTTGATATAGTTAGGCCCTGGTAACCAGCATTTTCTATCTTTCCCTCAATGTTTTCTATCAAAGAACATTTGCACCATCTTAGCCACAATGAAACTGTCATCTGAACAGGCTTTCAATTTGGCAAAGGCTAGAATTTTGATATTTAGTAAAAATGTTAATAATAAGACCAGCCTGGCCGAGACATTCTGTTAGTCTCGGAATTAAAATAATACGAGTTGCTTGTGATTATTACGTCCCTTATATTTGAGGTATGCTGTGTGAAAAGGGGGTTTAATGCATCTGCAAAAAGTATCGACATGTGTCAGACAGCACTATCCTTGCAGGCTGACCCGAGTGAAAACTTTCTGCTATTGGTCAATATTTTGCATGCCAAAGGGTAAGTCTACCTCATGATTTAGTCAGTTGTTCAACAAAATTGATTTTATGGACTCTTAATTAAATAATTATTAATTGCTTGGTGTAATCAGGTAGATGCAATTAACTCCCTTTTGCCAAAGAGCTTGTAATTTAGAGTGACAGGTGAATATGTTAGAACTGTATCAGCCTTGTGAAACCAACAGATATTTTATGTATTTTATGTTCTAGTCCGATGTAAAATTTGCAAGTCATGCTGTCATGTAATTTTCATGTACTTTCAGTGTCATATGTCACATGACAGCCATGTAATCTTCATGTAGTTTCAATCACATGTCTTGTGATCTTCATGTAGTTTCAGTGTCATGTATCATGTTTTCTTCATGTACATGTAGTTTCACTGTCATGTCATGTGATATTCATTTGGTTTGCACATGTCATGTACCGGTAGTCCTCATATAGTTTCAGGGTCACATGTCAAATGATCGTCCTGTAGTTTCAGTGGTGTACATGTATGTCGTGTGACACACAGTTTCAGCGAAATTTGTCCATTAATAGTCGTGATGATTAACTCTTTACCAAACAATCATGACTTTTTACACCCCTGTATAAGAAGCCTTTTGAAAACATTGTGGGAAAAGGAGAAATTGCTGGTAACCAGCATTTTCTCCTTTTCCCACAATGTTTTCTTCCCCATCCAAAACAAAAATCATTATTTCAGTTACATTTAATTTGTCGTCTGCACATCCTTTCAATTTGGACCAGTCTAATTTTTTGTCGTTTGGTAAAGAGTTAATGAGATATTGCACTTGTATGAGAACTATCAAGTGCATCAAAGCTCCAGATAAGAGGGAGTGATGGTCTTCTAAATCTGAGATTTCTTTTCAAAAGCTTATGTTGTGGGTACTCATTAGAATTGCCTCGATGAGCTGAATCTAATGAATACCCACAATATAGAGTTTTGAACAATGTACTGAACGTTTGAAACTGTTGGAAGAAGGTATTAAGTTTTTACACATCTAATCATATAAGCTTGCAGTATTGTTTGATTTGAATTTATATGTAATTATTTTTCTGATTTTTATATATATATATATATATATATGAAAAATTATTGTTTTCTATATTGCAATAATTTCGAATAATTATGCTTGTTAGTGCTGTGATAGGGGTTTGGGCATAAAATATTTGCATATCAGTATTCTTTCTGCAATTTAGCTAATTGGTTGCTGTAGAAGAACACAAAATTTGTTTTAGCTCTTTACCAAACAACAAAATTTTAGGCTGGTCCAAATTGAAAGCACTTGCAGACAACAAAATAAAAGTAACTCAGCAATTGAAACTTGTTTCCAGCAAGGTAGAAAACATTGTGGGAAAAAGGAGAAAATGCTCGTTACCAGCATTTTCTCCTTTTCCCACAATGTTTTCAAAAGGTGTCTATCGCAAGGATTCTTCAGTAAAGGGTTAAAGGTGGGTATTTAGAATTTTTACATCTCACCAAATTAAAAAATATATATATCACTGAAATTCATATGAAAAAATAATACAAATGATCAATAATTAAAGATTCATAAACTTACAAAAAAGAATTTTTTTGATGGTATTCCCTTAAAAGGCTACGTAGCCTCTTAAGATATTTTTAGATTTCCCGCCAAAAATCAATAATGCATTTTGGGAATGTCAAGTGACTTGCACATGACTCATAACGCTTAAATTCCATTTCATAACAAACATGTAATAATTTTTTTCCATAATGTCTTCTTCAGGCGCAATGTTTGAAATTTCGTCTGTGTATTCCTGTATGTAAATGAGCGAATTGATCATCTAAAAATAGAATGTGTCTCCCGAATGTGCCAACCTGGGCCGTAATAAATCTCAAATTTCTCCAGTTGTTGGATGGTTTTCTACTACTGGGGTTTTATGAATGAAAATTAAAAGGCTTTGGGAGTACATGACTGTATAAGGATGTTTTTTTTTTCATTTTTGTAAAATTTTCGTCTCCAAATCTTAAGGGCCACTTTAAGGGCCACCTGACAAAAAGGGGCTTAATGCAGCTCCATCTTTCACGATATCATGCAAGTCCTCACCTAATTATGGATTCATAATTGCCACTTTTTTAAAACCCTACTTGTGAGGTAGATTGGTCCCTAGACAAACAGAAAATTGCCAAATAGCAAAGACTTCCTGCCTAGGTCAGACTGCGCCAATTGAGCAGACTGAGCTGGGTTGATACTTTTCACAGATGCGTAAAGCCCCCTTTTCACAGAGCATGGCCCATTTGAATTGATGTAGATGTAATGCCCTGTGTCTTCATCTTAGTGCCAAGTAAAAATGACATTTTATTTCTATCTGTTGCATTACTGATAATTTTACCATCAAATCATCTCAAAAGAAAACCGCTATAACAAGGGCAGGTATGTACTTGAAAAATGTTTGATACCATACGGCTATTTTGATTCTTAAAAATATACGAGAGTGGTTCAGAAAGTCCTCGGTCTCACCCAGAAATATGGTGAGAATCTGGTTTTGTTTCACATAATGGCAAAATATAAGTCTACCTAAAATTTCAGACTTTTAGTGTCTTTTGTATGCAGATGACACACTTTGGATTTCACTCAGTAAGAAAGCTGCGCACTGGAGTTTTGTTGCTGCAGGATAATGCTCCTGTTCTCACAGCACAAGTGGCAGTCACAGACGCGGAAAGATATGGCTTTGAACTGTTGTCCCATGCACCTTACTCTCAAGATTTGGCACCATAAGACTTCTACCTATTCTCTAAACTTAAATCCCACTTGCGGAGCCGCCGTTTTGAGAGTGACAATGACGCCAGATGTGCTGTTGAAGGGTATCTTGGGGCTCAGACTGCAGACTTCTTCCGAGAAGGGATTCCAAAGCTTGAACATAGGTGGTCAAAGTGCATTGAAGTTCAGGGGGAATATGTTGAAAAATAATATAAAAACAATCTGTGTTTGAGGATGTTTTCTTGTTGAGGCCGAGAACTTTTCGAACTATCCTCATATTTATGCTCCTTTTCAACCTAGAATTTGTACTTCAAAGGCAAATGCGTCCAAGGCTTTAAGCACTGGCATTAGCTAGCCAGGTTTTTATTCTCTTGAGACCCTGCTTTCTGTTCTTTCTATACAGGCAAGTCTGAACATTTTAATTCCAGTAGAGTTAACCAGTTACTGTGCATGCACTTGTTCTTAGAGAATTGCCCTAAACAGAGAAATGCATAGAAAGTGATTACTTGCTATCAGCAATTACCTCTTGTCACACAGGATTTCCAAGCGGTGTCTATAGTCCAGGGCCCGTATTCACCAACCAGTCTTAAGAACAGTCTTAGTATTATTCTTCAGAATTTCGTCAGTGTGAAAGTAACAGAACTTCTGATTGGCTAAAGCATATGGTTTAGCCAATCAGAAGTTCTGCTACTTTCGCTGTCAGAAAATCTTGAAGAATAAGACAAAGAATGTTCTTATGAATGGTTGGTGAATACGGGCCCAGGTATCAAAAGTTGAGTCTGAAGAAATTGGTTTCATTTTATGCTTTCCAGTAGTTTATCAAGAAATAATAGTGGAATATTTTTAGATATTTCATGGTTACAACCAGTGAAAAATATCAATGTTAATCTTTCAGTGCCAAATACATTAACTTAATCTCTCTCAAGGGCTAGTGGTACAATCCCCTGAAACCTAGAGTGTAGAGATCTAATGGCAGACTGCTTGTCTGTGCAGTCTGATCTTGATTTATGCCATCTTTTAAAGCTCTACATTCTGCCTTTGAATCATGAAGAGCTGAGCAGTAATTGAATAACATGTTGATTATTGACACTTAAAAAAGCAAAATTAATATGAAAAAATAAAAAAAAAGTGGACTTGTTTTTTTTTCCCCACAATTTACTTACTTCCGTATTTTTTATCTTACTTTTAATTCCCTAACTCTTTTCCAAACAAGCCCCAAATTTAATGACCCTAAAGAGAGAAGGCTTTTGAAAATATTGTAGGAAAAGGAGAAAATACTGGTAACCAGTATTTTATCCTTTTTCCTGAAAGTTTTCTAGCCTGGGGAAGAAGCCTTTTGAAAACATTGTGGGAAAAGGAGAAAATGCTGCCAGCAGTTTCTCCTTTGCCTTCAATGTTTTCTACAATATCACTGACAAACTTTATCATTTGAGCATCATTTAAATTGTTCCCTGCAAAGGGTTAAATTTGCCCAAGTCTAGAATTTCATTGTTTGGTAAAGAGTTGAAGTACAATTCATGTAATTAAGGACCGCCGTTTTCCTGGATGTGGCCATATTCTTTCTACATATTCCACTCATAGCGCTAACTGGAACACAAAGAAAACATGACTGCCATGATATAACTGAAATATTGTTGAAAATACAACGCTGTCATGAAACTGTACAATCATCATTCCACTGCCAGGCATGTATAGAACCATCTGTTCCACAGGAAATCACCAAGTCTTCAATCCATGGATGCCATAAATGTTTAGAGACTAAAACAGAATCTGATTGGCTGTCACTGTTGATCACATGACCTTCATGTAAAAAGACTGGTTCTAAAACTCTCTCCTCATTATGTGCTGATTTCAAATTGTACAAGTATACACAACCATCAAAGCCTGTAACAGATATGAATAAAATTATAGGTATTTTACAATGAATTCCTTCTTGTTTGCTCATTACCAAAAAACAAATATTAGACCTCTGCAAATTGAAAACAATGGCAGACAACAACTGGAGTGTCACTAAAGTGAAGCCATTTGTCTTTTAACCCTTAACTGCACGATACTGACTTTTAACGACACTGGAAAAGAGGCCTTTTGAAAACATTGTGCAAACAGGAGAAGAAGCTGGTAACCAGCATTTTCTCCTTTTTCCCAAAATGTTTTCTATCCTATCAAAGAAAACTTACACCATTTCAGCCACATTGAAATTGTCATCTGCAAATGCTTTGAATTTGGACATGGCTAAAAGTTTATAGTCTGGTACAGGGCAAAAGGATAGAAACAATGAGAAAAAAGGAAAAAAATGCTGCAATACTGTGAATACAGCATTTTCTCATTTTGCAACAAATTTTTCGGAAGGCTTTTCAGTCCATGTCGTTAAAACTTGGGACATTATTGTTAAAATTTTACCACACATTCTTGCATTTTAAAGACCCTGGTTGACTGATTGATGGTGTTTAACACCGTTTTCAACATCATTTCATTGAAACTGCAGTGCCCAGTCTACCTATCCACACTTTTCTGGAGTCTCTTATCAGTTCTCTGAACCATTTTCTTTTCAAACCACTGGCTGCTTTCCCACTTAACCATCATTGAAACAATAGTCAGAAGTGGGAAGGGAATGAATCCTGTTGCAACCACCATCATTAACCTCAATGACCTTGGAAAGACTCCTTTTAAACCAGTATTTTGGGGAAAAAAGGTAAATGCTGGTAACCAGCATTTTCTCCCTTATCCACACTGTATTCTACCCTTTCAAAGCATCTGTCAGTTTTTGAAGTAAAGTTAGTTAGTCTGTTGCTTTTAATTTGGAGGACTGGAAAATTTTGTTGTTTGATAAAGGGTGAAGTATGCAGATCTGTGTAATTTTTAACCCTTTAACAAACGACCATATTTTAAACTTGTTCAAATTTGAAGCATTTGCAGATGAGAGATTAAAGGTTTAGGCCAAATGTGCGAGGCTGCCTTTGATAGGATAGAAACATTGCGGGAAAAGGAGAAAATGCTGGTAACCAGCATTTTCTCCTTTTCCCACAATGTTTTCAAAAAGCCTTTTCCCACAGGGTCATTTTCAAAACTCAGGACTGTGTGATCAACGTTAAAAAGGTTAAAGATACAGGACTTCAGAAAGCAAACAATAATAGTAATAAAAGAAAAATAAAATGAAAAGACAAATATTTACCTGAAACTGAAAATCTGTTGCCTCCTTGTGATTTCTGAAATTACAGAACACAGAAAATAAAATTAAGTTATGGCTTAGAACTGAAACAGCTCTAGTAAGAGATAGACAGTCGTCTTTTAGAATGCATTCTGACATCCCTTTCACCATACAAATTTCCTGTTCTTTTAAGCAAGATATTCAGGTAGAATAGTTCTTTGACATGCAAAAAAAATTTACAGATTGCAAAAAGTATCAACCTGTGTCAGTCTGCATGGACTGCAAAGGGTGGCATGGGTGGAAAATTTTTACAGATGCATTAACCCTTAATCACTTAATCCTGACTTTTAACACCTTCATGAAAGAAGCCTTTTGAAAACATTGTGGGAAAAGGCGAAAATGCTAGTAACATGGACATTTCAGTGAAATTCAAATTATGAAAGTTGTTTTCAAAACATTGCAAGACGACAAAGACTTAGTTTTCTGGGAAAATATCACAAAACTAAAAGAGTAGATCCAAGATCAGATGGCATCTTTTGTCTGCAAAGGACAGTCTGATCTTCATCTACTTTACTGATGAAATAAAACATTTACCTGAATACAAATGGATTCACATGTGCATCTAGTAGTCAAGCCTGTATCTGACCTTGTCACACTCTCACTTAGATTTCTTGTATCAAATTGGATCACTTCACCTTCTGAGGACATTAGTAACAAAGTATTTGATTGGCTAGAAATGTTTGACATTGTCCAATGAGCTGCAGACTTTCCACAGTTTTTATGCTGTTTAAAACTGTTTCTAGATCTAGTATCTGTGACGACAATATCACCAGATAGTTTGCAACATAAAAGTGCATCACTTGAGAGAAACTGTAAAGATGCAATTTGGCCAGAATTTTCCTCGTCTGTGACTGCAAAGGAAAAACATGGATTGTAAATTATATGAATTAACCCTTTACTCCATAGATACTCATTTCTATGCATTGCTTGTAGGAACCTTTGGAAAACATTGTGGCAAAAGGTGAAATTGCTCATGACGAGCAATTTCACCTTTTACCACAATGTTTTCTATGCTATCAAAAGGTGTCATATACATATAAGAAACAGCTTAATCCTTGCTGTTATTTAGAGTCAATTAGTATATCACAGAAATGCCTTATGGGGTAAAAGGTTAAAACAAGAACTATGGTAGAAAAAACTTAACTGAAGAAACTTGAATGCAAAATGAGCAATGCTCTGTGAAAAGGAGGCTCAATGCATCTGCAACAAGTTTCTTTCCAGTTTTGCCCACATAGTCCATACAATTTCCTGTATGTCCAAGAACCAGTCTACCTCATGATTACGTTGGTTGTTAAAAAAAGGGAGGATGCCATGGCTCCTAAAGAATATGATGGTTTCTTGGTATGATGGATTACAGAGATAAACTAAGCCTCCTTTTGCCAGAGTATTGCTCAAATGTAAGTAGACATTTCCAGTACAACAGGGCCATATGCCTATTTTAACCCTTTCTTAAATGACAAAATTTTTGACAAGTCCAAGTTGAAAACACTTGCAGATGATAACCTAAACGTAACTCAAAAATTGAAACTTGTTTCCAGGATGGTGGAAAACATTGTGGGAAAAGGAGAAAATGCTGGTTATCAGTATTTTCTCCTTTTCCCAATGTTTTCAAAAGGATTCTGTCTCAGGGTTGTAAAAACCAGGGATTGTTTGGGAAAGGGTTAAAGACTTATTTTCAAGACTGATCTAGACAAGAATATCTAAACAGTGTAGATCCAAAATCAGACTGCATGTTCCGTCTAGCCTGATCTTGATATAAACATACCAAAAGAGAAACTACTCACAATAGGTTTCAGAAAATATGCATCTGTTAAACCCTCCTACTGAATTTATTTTAAACATGACTGAAAACTTAATGCGAAACATAGCAGTTGCTAGTAATGATTGCTGGCAACTTTGTGAGAAAAGGAGCAAATTTAAAGTATCTGTTCCTTCTCCCATTATGTTTTCTGATGTATTGGTTAAAAGACTGAAGTTAAAATTCTTACCAAATGGACAGTCTATCTTCACAAATCTTTCTAGGTCAAGCGTTATGATGTTATTTAAAGATGAACCAATAGCAAGCTTTCTTACATTTTTGTCTGCACTAACAGCTATTTTGATTGGATAATCAGGCTGAAAGCTTTCTTTGATTGGTTTATATTCTCTCATCAGATCAGTTTCTTCATTTCCCATCTCCCAGATACTGGCACAGCCATTTTCTTGGGCGACAACACAATGTCTATTGCAAACAAAGTAAAACAATATTTCAAACATAGCCTAGAAACAATTCACATATTTACTTCCCATAATCTAAATGTCTGATCAATACTTATCAAAACATTTTGATTGGGTAGCTCAGAGCTTAGTGTATCCCAATTGTGACCTGGTAGTTGTGAGATGACATATCGAATGATGTTACAAAGATGATTTCTATCTTTGGTTAAAAAACAATGAATGTGGGAAATGGAGAAAATGCTGGTTACCATCATTTTCCCCTTTTTCCCACAATGTTTTCAAAAACCTTCTCTCATGGTTGGATGGTTATAAGGAGCTCAAACGATAGTATTTTTCTTGGAAAAGAAGTTGAACACAGTGAAAACTAGAAAAACATGCTTGCTTCCAGGAGTTCTCTCTCTTTCTTCTAAAACACAGGAATGCATAGAAAAGGATATCGAAGGAAATGGCAGTCAAGTGAAAGTTCCTCTGGCTACTTTTATTCCTGACTGGTATTTCCAAAATCAGTAAGACTGGTTCATGTGTGCAGTTAACCCTTTCCCAAACAAGCCCTGATTTTTAAGTGTGTTTAAATGGTTTTAATGGGATAACTCCGTACCACACAATCCTGACTTTTAATGACCCTGAGAAAGAAGCCTTTTGAAAACGTTATTGGAAAAAAAGAGAAAATGCTGGTAACCAGCACTTTCTCCTTTTCCAGCAATATTTTCTACCCTTCACAAAACACATTTCAAATTTTCAGTCACTCTTATTTTGTTGTCTACAAGTGCTTTCAATTTGGACCTGCCTAGATTTTTGTCGTTTGGTAGAGTAAACTACTGGACTAAAGAGAATCCTCCCTAACCCAGTGGTTAGGTATTGATCTTAAAAGGGATAAAGCCATGCAGTAAGGAAGGAGTGATCTCGTGTAACATATATTATCCGCATATTCTTTCTATTTGGACAAGTTCAAGACTGTTGTTTAGTAAAAAGATAAAATATAAATACCTTGAAGATGGTAGATGTTTGATCTCTGTGACTAACTGAGGGCTAAACCCGCCAGAGAGAACTCGAAAATCTCGGTCTTTCTTGATTTTCTGGAACAGAAATGGGGTCTCAGAGTCATGGATAACACTTTTCCACACAATCCAAAGTTTTAATGACCCTGAGAGAGGAAGGCATTTGAAAACATTGCAGGAAAAGGAGAAAATGCTGGTAATCAGCATTTTTTCCGTTTCCCACACTATTTTCTTGCTCTTTCAGAAAATGATATCATCCTTTGAGCAACATTTAAATTAATGCCTGCAGATTCTTTCAATTTGGAGTAGTCTAAATTTTTGCCATTTATATTTGAAAGGGGACAGCCAACATCTGACTTACAGGATGCCTTCGGTGGGCACATGTTCTTCATGAGTTCTAATCTACCAGTATGATGTTGTCCCAATGAAAAGTGCCACCCAGTACTTTGACAGACGGGGCACTATAAAATCAATCAACATGCCATTTTATCTTACAACCTTTTAATTTTGTCATTTATGGCAGAAAGGCTTCCACTAAATTTTCTGACAAATGGGCTCAACATCTGGGCTATGAATAGGACAAAAAAATCCTGCCGCATGATTCAGAAATAGTCGTCTGTCCCCCAATTTAATTGTGGGAGGGGGAGTTTAACTATTTACTAAGTGAAAACATTTTCAATATAAAAGCATTTGCAGACAGAAAAATCAATGTGACCCAGAGTTGGAAATTTGTTTTGGGTAGGACAGAAAACACTGGGGAAAAAGGAGAAAATGCTGGCTACCAGCATTTTCTCCTTTTCCCACAATGTTTTCAAAAGCCTCCTCTGTCAGGGTCAACAAAACTGTAGTAAAGTGTTGAAAACATCTTTTAACCAATGACTTATTAATTTTAGTTATATCGTGGTGGCAAATGCACCTAGACAAGCTTTCCTTGATTTTCTTTTTTACAGTACTCTCCACAATATTCTTTCCGAGCCACTGGCTGCTTTTCCACAAAACCATTGTCAAAACAATGATCAGCGGTGAGAGGCGAATGAATCCTGTTGCAATGACTATCATCAATCATAGGAGAGAAAATTGCCAAGCCAAGGATCGAATCAGCGACTCCCTGTCCTTGGGTCCTGTTTGCTACCAACTGGGCTACTGGGCTTGATTATAAAACATACATACTGAGTTCTGACTGTTCTGTATCACTTTATCAGGTAACAATAGCTCACAGATCTCATATTTACGACCTCTACTTGTTGTGACACAAAGACCTAGAAAGAATCAAACAAAACTAGACTAAACTGTATTTACCCTTTATCAAATGACAAATTTTAGTCTGGACCAAACTGAAACAGCTTGCAGATGACAAATTGAATGTAACTCAAAAATTGAAATTTGTTTCAAACAGGGACAGGTCTAAAATCTTGATGTGTCAAATCTTGAGGGTTTAATAATTCATACAAATATACAGCAAAGTCTTTCCATCATGATAAATTCTCCAAAGCTGATCAGAGAATATCAATACCTAGAGACACTGAAAGTAATTTTCTCCATCTATATAAAGAGGGAAAGAGCCATGTTCTTTCAAAAAGGGGTTTAACTTTTTAAGTCTATACCACACAATGCCAACTTTTGACGACCCTGGAAAAGACGCCTTTTACAGACATTATGGGAAAAGGAGAAAATGCTGGTAACCAGCATTTTCTCTTTTTCCCAGAATGTTTTCTACCCTATCAAAGAAAATTTGCACCATTTAAGCCAAAATGAAATTGTCAATCGCAAATGCTTTCAATTTGGACCAGTCTAAAATTTTGTTGTTTGGTAAAAGGTTAACAAATTATCCTGACTTTAAACAACCCTGAGAAAGAAGCCTTTTTGAAAATAAAAGCCTTTTGAAAATATTGTGGGAAAATAAGAAAATTCTGGTCACCAGCATTTTCTCCTTTTCTCACAATGTTTATTACCCTTCCTAGACCAAATCTCAATTTTTGAGTCACATTCATTTTGATATCTGCAAAATTAATGCTTTCATTTGGACCAGTCTATAATTTTGTCATTTGGTAAAGTGTATGCATCTCTGTCATGTATCATAACAGGCAAAGTCATCAATTTATAGTTGTGGATCCATAAAAACCATTTTATCTTACTATCAAATGAACCTGGAGGTCCTCTGATATGCAGAATATTGACAAAATAGCAAAAAGTTTTGACCCATGTCAGCCACTGCCATTTTTACCCATGTCAGTTTGCAATGGCCGACATGAGTCGATATGTTTGCATATTTATTGGGCCATCTTTCAACAAAGTATGACTTAAGTATTATTCACCTTTCCCATCCACCCAATCTACTGCTGTTATCCCATGCTGTAAGTCATACATCGACAAATTCTTGTACCTAAAATAAAGAACAAAAAAAGACTCCCATTTTCCAACCTTCCACAGAAAGGTTACTTTCTTTCAATCTTTTATCAAACAATCCCAAGTCTTACTTCTCTTTACCAACAACAAAATTTTGGAATAAACCAAATTCGAAGCATACTGTACCGTCTTAAGTCCATTCTAAATTTTCCAGTAGCAAAGGTAAAGTGCTATACTGCCTTTCTGTTTCATTGTTGCAATCTGCATCGCAGTGAAATGCAAGTTTAACTTAAGTAACTACCATGACTAAAGGCAGATTATAAAACCTTTCATCACCTTAAAAGCTTGTTGAAGTCGTTTATGACATGTAACTCTCGGGAATAAATACTGATAAAATTTATCGTGTGTGGCTGCTATTTTGATCGTTTTCGGGAATGTAACAGATGAGATGCAGTTTTCTCTTATGTTCAGCATTCAAATTGAAAATATTTGTATTTCAAGCGAACGATTATTAAATACACAAGCAACAGGCACGTTTAACTCATTACCAAACAAGAATATTTTAGGTTTGTCCTAATAGAAAGCATTTGCAGACGACTAAATAAAAGTGACTGAAAATTTGAAATTTGTTTTGTGAAGGGCAGAAAACATTGTGGGAAAAGGAGAAAATGTTGGTTACCAGCATTTTCTCCTTTTCCCACAATGTTTTCTAAAGGCCTCTTTCTCAGTGTCGTCAAAAGTAGGGATTGTGTGGTAATGGGTTAAGTCCTAGTTTTGTGCTCTTATTTGCGGAATCATGAGAGTTCAAATGTGCGCACAAAATCTGTGCCTAACTATCTACTGGTTTTCTCTCCATCATCTCCAGAGGGAACCAGTCAAAAAGTAACATCGCGTTTGGAGACCATTACATGATATGAAGGTGTATGCGAAGAACAGTAACAAAAATAGCACCGGAGCAGACACCTTCAGACTGAAGGTATGGTCAGTGGACATAACAGTAATTAAATCAATAGTAGGAATGCTGTTGTTCATATTCAACGCAATGGTTCACAAAAAATGGTCATGTCATTCAATACTTACTCCGCACGAAAAGTCAAATATTAAGGTTCATGTAAAGTGTTTATTTTGCTTAATTTCATACGTCAATAATTCTGTAATTATTAAAATTTGTCCAGGAAAACCATATATCAAATTAAAGCTCTGGATGAGTACAAGCTGTTTTACATAATTATACCTACTGGCCTTGCATAATAAAACTAAAACATTGCAGAAAAAGATGACATCGTTTAAAACCTACAAAATAATAATGACATAACAAAATTGCCTAAGTTTTGGAGAAAACATAGGCTATGGTACATACCAGGTACTGCTACTACCAAAAATCCTATAGTTTCTTTAAAAAGGCACATATTTAAGTCAGAAAGTTTGACATTTTTCCCTTATTGAATTGTCAACCATGTTTGACCTACTTTGTTTTAGTAACAGGTATGGTGTCTCCACAGGATCAAAATGTACAAGTGGTTGTGTGTAATAAACTTTCATTAGTATTACCTGAACAAATTGACATGAAATAAATGACCTCAATTACCATATATTACACGCTTGATTTATTGTTCTAACTTGGCTCCGGCTAATGTCGTCTGCATGCGGAACTATGTGCATGTTTCTAAACTCTTTATGCTGCTAATAGATTTATAGTGTTTTCAAAGAATACTTGAAATACCTGAAATAACCATTATATTGTTGGTTTAAATTGGTAATACATGGTGGGTGACTTAGATCTATGATGCACTTTCTATGCAGCCTGATCTTAATCTATGCCATCCGCAAAACCGTTTTATTTTGACTAAGGCGCAGTAAGGGTCAAACCCGACATTTACCGATAACAGTTTCCGTACAGTCCGATTATACCAGATGGTTTAAATATTCACGTTTTAATTACTCTTTGCATAAAGGTCAATTTCAGGTCAATTTATTCCAGTAATAATTTTAGAATAAAAATGACCTGTACAAGTGAAATTTCCATGTCCACTTACAAACCCTTTCTCAAAAACAGCACCCCACTACCCCATCACACACACAAAAACAACAATGAAAAAAATGCTTATGTCAAAAATTGATTCTAAATCCTATCTACCAGACTGGTGACACCTTTTGTAACTGCTGTTTTTGAGAAAGGGTTTGGACGTAGACATGGACATTTCACTTGTACAGGTCATTTTTATTTGTTTTATTATCTAAAATTACTAATGAAAGTTTATCATGCACAACCACTTGTACATTTTGATCCTGTGGAGACACCATACCTGTTACTAAAACAAAGTAGGTCAAACATGGTTGACAATTCAATAAGGGAAAAATGTCAAACTTTCTGACTTAAATATGTGCCTTTTTAAAGAAACTATAGGATTTTTGGTAGTAGCAGTACCTGGTATGTACCATAGCCTATGTTTTCTCCAAAACTTAAGCAATTTTGTTATGTCATTATTATTTTGTAGGTTTTAAACGATGTCATCTTTTTCTGCAATGTTTTAGTTTTATTATGCAAGGCCAGTAGGTATAATTATGTAAAACAGCTTGTACTCATCCAGAGCTTTAATTTGATATATGGTTTTCCCGGACAAATTTTAATAATTACAGAATTATTGACGTATGAAATTAAGCAAAATAAACACTTTACATGAACCTTAACTTGGGTTCGGAAACAGGTGTTGGCCGACCCCTGGCCATTAAGAAATACTTGCTGTACTTTGATATTTCAATGCGAAAATCCTTGTAATGGATACATTTCGACATGTCAGTTCTCTTGGTGTAAATGAATAGTTAAAGGCAATATATAAATACGTTTTGATAGAGTCAAAGAGCCAATCGTCGTAGTCCATTTTCTCTTGAATGTATGATGCAGTCCTCCGGCTCTGCTGAAGGAAATAACAAGTTTTTTGGAAGTTGCCTGAAGGATTCTTTAAACCGAAGTAGGGTCAATCCGGGTAAATACGGACGATTTTTACACAGCTCACTTCGCCAGTCAACCACTGTTACTATGTGAAAGCCATGACCCCTATAACCTATGAGTTAACATTTTAAGACCTTCCCCTTTGATATTTTCGCTATATTGTATAGTTTACTCCGCCCGAGATACTGCGAAAATGCAGTTGAAGTTACATAGTCGAATCCGGGTAAATACGGACATGAGGGGTGAAGTACGGACACAGACTGGAAAATTACGGACACCCCACTTTAAACGGGTTAAATACGGTATTGCTTGGCACAAGTTATTTTTCCTTTCCCTACTATGTTTTCAAAAGAACAATACTGCCAAAACCTAATAAAACAATGGATTGTTTGTGGCCTAAACGGACAATAATAGCAATAGATCTAGCACAACCTGCACATTAGGCAGGACAACAGTTACAAAATGCAGTGAAATGAAAAATCATTCCGGTAGCCCGTACATCTGTGGCTTAATTTTATTTAATGCGTCTAATTTCTGAAAAGTATTGGATTCTACTTGTGCGGCTCGAGCTATAAATTAACTTCTAGGTATCGTCTTTTTCAAATATTTGATAAACATGAATTTTGTAGATATTTTGTGTAAGTGTCCGTAATTTTACAGTGTGTTCAAACGACTAGTTTAATACGGACAGTTGTCTTTTTCTTCTTTATTTCTGCTAATGTGTATTTTGCCATTATTTTGATGATTTATTACTTTTCTTCAATCATTTGTCATAGTTCTATACACCGTTACGGCTTAGTGAAAAAGGTCTTTAACTTAAGAAATGGTTCAAGTACCTGTCAGAGTTGTAGCACAAATCTTTAAATTCAAGCATAGTTGAGAAAGGGCGAATCAAGTCTGACACTAAATGTGCTTGTATCATCACATAAACTTAATCGTCATCAAAAATAGCGCACTGACACAGAAATAAGATGGGAGTGCTATATATAGATTGTGGCATGGATATTGGGAGTTGAAATACGCTCTGGTATTTTCCAAAAATATGGTGCATGTCCGTATTTATACCTCTGTCCGTATTTACCCGGATTGACCCTACGTTAATAACAATAAGTAATATTGTTCCAATTGTTCTAGGTATTGATAGTCTTTGTACAAGCTTTCTCTCGTACGCCTTCACAAGGGAACAAAACAGTTCCCCGACACAAGTTTTGGAGACAGCTCCCCGACACTTTCGTTTCATGGAAAATGACCTTTTATACTGTAGAATTAAAGGTGGGTATTTAGAAATTATATATATATCACTGAAATTCATATGAAAAAGTAATACAAATCATCAATAATTAAGATTTATAAAATTACAAAAAAAGATATTTTGATGGTATTCCCTTAAAAGGCTACGTAGCCTTTTAAGCCATTTTTAGATTTCGCACCAAAAATCAATAAAGCATTTCGGGAGTGCCTAGTGACTAGCACGTATAGCACTAAAATTCCATTACATAACAAACATGTAATACTTATTTTCCATAGTGTCTTCTTCGGACGCTATGTTTGAAACTTTGTTTGTGTATTCCTGTATGTAAATGAACGAATTGATCATCTAAAAATAGAACGTGTCTCCCGTCGGTGTCGACCTGGGCTGTAGTAAATCTCTAATTTCTCGTGTTGTTGGACGGTTTTCGACTACTGGGGTTTTATGAATGAAAATTGAAAGTCTTTGGGAGTATAAAGATGATTTTTTTTGCATTTTTGTACAAATTTTAGTCTATGGGAGTATAAAGATGGTTTTTTTTGCATTTTTGTACAATTTTCGTCCCAAGATCTGAAAGGCCACCTTTAACACAATTATAATTGATAATCACGACAAATTGAAATATTCGTGGATAATTGATGTTGTGATCGAATTATCTGTATCCTGTGAAGAAGATTGCTATATATAAATTGACTGGTAGTTATTGTCTCATGGATGAATTCACAACAAATCACGGCTGTATTGAACATAAGACAATAGTTTAAAGGGACTTTTAGCCAGCATCAAAAATGATAAAAGAATAGAGAGAATTTTGTGTTGTAGTTTAGTTACATGTAGGCCTATAGATATGCTTTCCCCTGTGATATACAAATAAGCCTACAGTAGAGAGGGCGAGGTGGTGGGTGTTTACCGAGTGAAATACCTTTTCTGTTTATCTTGTACACTTAATTGGACAATTTTACATAGGCCTACATGTATATTGTAGTTCTTTCTCTATATGCACAGCATTTTGGAGAATGTACATGTATTTCGATAATGTCTTGATATTTTGAGACAATAGGCTGTCAAATTTTTCCGTCATATAGTTATCAAGTTATAGACGTTACCACAATGATCAAATGTACTCGCCAATCAAATACATGAAGAAAGACTTCAATTAGTTACAGAAGATAATTTATCTATATAATCCCTTTTAAAAAATTCTTTTTATATACGATAACGATCTATTTTGTTGTTTGACATCGAACAAAAGTGTACGGGAATAGGCATTCGGAGCACCTCGGGCAATCTTTCGATCCAGCCTCGGATCATTATCTCCCGCTAGATGGCATTCTATAAATACATGACATGCGCAGACAACGAGCCTCGGATGTATGCCGACGGAATAATATGTTAAAAAACTTGACATGCATCGCCGGAAGCGGTTATTCGACAGATACTCCCCACTACATAGTTATCGGGATGTCCAAATGACGTCAACTAGTAACCATTTCGAATGACAACAAATCCTGTAGAATGACGATAACTCTAACTAAAGCAGCATAAATGGCTGAATTTAGGGCTTGCTTGCATTCATTACGCACTTGAAAAATTGGGCTGGATCGAAAGATTGGCCGAGATTTTCCGAATGTTTGCGCGATAATGACGTCATTGTATTTCTTGTTATGGGGTGTTGTTGTTCCTTCCGGAAGTAGTCTGTCCGCATACATGTATCCGAGGCTTGATTCGTAGAATTGACCGAGGTGTTCCGAATCGTCATTCATAAAACCCCAGTGGTCGAAAACCATCCGACAACACGAGAATTTAGAGATTTACTACGGCCAAGGTCGACATCGACGGGAAACACGTTCTATTTTTACATGAACAACTTGCTCATTTACATACCAGAAATACACAGACGAAGCTTCAAACATAGTGTCCGAAGAAGATATTATGAAAAATAATTTCATGTTTATTATGTAATGGAATTTAAGCGTCATTAGTCACGTGCCAGTCACTTAACATTCCCACAGTGCATTTTTTCATATTTGGCGCGAAATCATAAAATAGCTTAAGAGGCTACGTAGCCTTTTAAGGGAATACAATCAAAAAAATTTTTTTTGGTAATTTTATGATTCTTAATTATTGATGATTTGTATTGTTTTTTTCATATAAATTTGAGTTATGTATATATTTTTTGATTTGGTGTGATGTAAAAATTCCAAGTACCCACCTTCAATCTATGACTATCGTAACGACGAAGGCCTGTTCAAATTTTAAACGTCTCTTTCCATCTAAAAATGGTGGTGTAAGTTTCATTTTTTTTTTCTAGAAATATGTGCTAAAGCTGTTTTCGTTTTAAAGCTGGTAAAGGGTTAGCCTTCGATCTCGGTATATCACTGCAGTAGTGGCTGACACATGGTCTTTCCTAAACACAAACACACACATGTCATAAAAATGAGTCTGTCCTGTTTAATTTTCACTTTATCATTCGTAAGTACGGTAAACATGATTTGGAGTAATCAACGTTTTTTACATAGGGTAAGTCCATTCTCATTTTTGAGTTCCGAAAACTTTTTTTTGTTTTCAAATGCATTTTTATTGATTCCCGATTTAACTACATGTGCAGTTCGCTTTTCATTTTCTTTTTTAAATTATTGTCTTATAAATCTAAGGCAGTTCGCTAGAAATAATCATTTCTTTCTCGCTGTTAATAATGTAGTCTGTACACGAAAGTTTCTATGAAAACCAAAAGGTGACAGCACTTGAACTATAACTCTTTTCTCTGTAGGATACCGGAAAATTGATAAATTGACAGTTTTTGCCTCTTCGAAAGAGATAATGGATACTACTACTGACAAGGCCAAAATTTGGCATATTTATCGTTTTTACGGTGAAATTCATTTATAAAATGTCACCAAATAACTATACGGGTATATTAAAGTTGGCGTTTGCTTTCACCTTCTCCCTTGTTGCTATCACGTGATCAACGAAAATGCCCGGATGTCCGACGCTATGAATTGTCCATATATTATCTCCCGCTAGATGGCATTCTATAAATACTCATCTATCTGATATGGGCATCCTGGGTATAGACTGGTTACCTCCCCTGATACACTACGTGTATAGGGACAGGTACAGGCTAAATCGAAACGGGGCGAATTCTGCCCGTATTATGCGAGGTAACTGTGCAAGTAGTAACTTAGAGTAGCGTCTCTTGATTTTTGTGTGTATGTTTTTGGTGGGTGTAAAAAGCAATAGCTATGAAAATAATTTTCGATATTACTGTCTTTTAAAGTGATTGTTTTGTGATCATAATATAATTACTTATGCACGGTATCATTTCAACAAACGATAGGTGAATGTCTAAAATTTGATAGAAAAAAAAAATGTTAATGATTATAAGAGTATTATTTGATTATTATGTTTATAATAAAAGCTAAATCAATGAATACATGAAAAATTTTCAAGTGCTGATGTTGAACTTTTACTAAAAAAATTAACATCAAAATAAAAAATATAATGCACAAGATTGTACTTGATAAAGCAGAAAGGGTAATAAGATAATCAATTATCTTGTAAATTGAATTGTAGGTTACAATTCTCAAAGATTAAAGTCTGTTGTCCCTTTGAAGAAGCCTGCAGAGATAAGCCTAGGGGCAATAAAACACATGTGGTGTCTAATCATCATTTAATTCTCCCTTAACATTTAATTTCTTTGTTTTGTAAGGAATAAAGAAGCATGTTTCAACATTTACTAACAAGTGTTTGGGGGAAAAAAATTAAAAGGGGGGAAAATTGCTTGCCGAATATTTATGTATTACTCAGTTGTTCAGATGTCTAATAGTCAAAAAATTAAATGAATAAAGAATTTAGAGAGGATTTGAAATAAAAGTATCTAATTAACCCATTACCAGACGACCAAATTTTAGACTAGTCCAAATTGAAACAAATTGCAGACGACATTTTAAAGAGCATTTAAATTGAAAATAAGTACTATATAGGGTAGAAAAATTTGTGAGAAAAGGAGAAATCGCTTGTTACAAGTAGTTTCTCCTTTTCTCACAATGGAATGTCCAGATTTCCCTCTTCTTTTTATCTAAAAAAAAAAAGATCATTCTAGATGGAAAAGGTCCTTTTATCTGAAAGTTATAAATTATGCTCTATGAATACCTGTATTCTATTATTTATTAATAACATAATAATCAAAATAAGAATGAAATAAAGTCAACTGAGCACATTGTCAGGTTACTCGATATATGTTTCGAGCCGTTTCATTGGCCGTATCAATTATCCAATCACAGGGCACGGTACGATTAGCTTGTGCCTGTTGTAATACACGGTATACAACGGTGGCCAGAGCCGAACCACTTTCCTACGCGACAACCGTTACTTTGAATTCAAAACAAAAAAAAAATAGGTTTACCCGATAAAACGCTACCTTGTGCAATTCACTCAACTATGATCACCAGTTCTGAGAAATCTGTTGCTAAAGCAGGACTCATTTCTCCTCAAACGTATTGATACGTAAAAGATATTTTCAACATTGCTACTTTATAGAGCGTAATATTATTAAAGTCAGCCCGCTTTCGGGGCTAGTAGTGATGCGTCATATAAGACAGTCGAATCTTCGAAGATTACGGTGTCAAATTACGACGCATTTCAGCAAAAATAAAAAATGGAGAATTTCAAAGGCTTTTATCATAAGTACACATGCATGAAAAATCAAGTTCCTATATACCATTAGAAAGGTTATTACCTAAGATTTAATTTGATGCTAATTTTATTAAAATTTACCGACAAATAAAATATTTAGCGAGGGGGCCGTTAGGGCCGGGAATTATGGCCTATTTCTTTTATTGGGGCCGGGGAATACACATACCCGGGGAACTGTCCCCAAATCTGTCGAGGCTGTCTCCAAAACTTGTATCGGGAAAATTTCTTGTCGGGCAACTGTCTTGAAACCCTTCACACTATACTGACATAGCTAAATTAAGTCAATAGTGTCAGATCAAAACGGAAGATTCAACTGGGAACAGTTCCACGATGACAACCGTAAAACTAGAGGCGTTTGAGCGCCTGTATCGCTCCACAGGCCTGATTTTTCTGTAACGGTGAAGAGAAGTTTTTAACAATTACCATTCATTCCTGCATTTTAGGTCACTAAAGAAAAAAAGCTATGAAAAACACTGTGAGAAAAGAAGAAAATAAAAGTAACCTGCATTTTCTTAGTTTTACACAATACCTTTAGTTTTACACAATTTCTACCCTTTTTTGATACAAGTTTTACTAATTTGAAGATTTATTATGTTGTCTGCAACATCTTTCAATTATGGCCAGTTATAAAAAAATTGTCTTCTGGTTATAGTTAACTCATTACCATATGACAACGTACATTTTAGGGTTGTCCAAATGGAAAGCATTTGTAGATGAAAAAATAAAAGTGACTGAAAATTTGAAAGTTGTTCTGTGACGGGTAGATAACATTGTGGGTAAAGGTTACCAGCATTTTCTCCGTTTCCCACAATGTTTTCTAAAGTCTTCTTTGTCAGGGATCAGTTTGATTGGATAACAAAATGCCTTATCACAACAGTAAAGCCCTGTCCCTCTTTGTACCAGGTCACCAGTAAGTCAATAAACCTTTACCAGAGCTAATCAAAGTGCAGAGTTTCTCTTGTTTTACATGAAAAGGATTATAGATTATGTAAAGCAACCATCTTTAACTCTTTACCAAATGATAAAATTTGGGATGTGACCAAACTGAAAGCATTTGCAGACAACAAATTAAACATTGATGAAATGATGATTTCCCTCTGATTACCAGCATTTTCTCCTTTTCCAAGAGTGTTTTCCAAAGATTTCTTCTTAAGGATAGTTAAAAGTCAGGATTGTATGGTAAAGACTTACCACCATAGGAACTAAGCTGCAATACAACAATGAAATCCAACAAATAGTTTGAGAGAAGAAATTTTTCAAAGATTTTACTTTATGTCATACAAAGAAAATGAGTCTCCCATAAAAGCCATGTTTTTTGACAGATCTCTTTTTTTTGAAGAATTCTGTAGACCTCTATCTAAGGAACATTCCTGCAAAATAATAATGCAATCCAATAAGCAGTTTGACTGAAGAAGACTTTTAAAGGTTTTTTACTTTGGTTGCAATAGCAACCAGAATTCTTCATGGAACACAATTATTTGAAGGAATTTGAAAGAAGATCACCTAAGGAACATTCCTGTGAAATTTGGTAAAAATCCAGTCAATAGTTTCTGAGGATAAGTTTTTTTAAAGAAAAAGTTTAAGGATGCATGCACAGACTAACCGACAGACGGCGCACGACGGACACAACACCATGACAATAGCTCGTTGGCCTTTGGCCAGTGGAGCTAAAAAAACTGAATGCTTTGTAGAGTAAACTGAAATCAAAATGGGCTTCTTCTATTTAACCCCTTTACCAAACAATCCCTGGTTTTTACGACCCTGAGATATACCCCGTAAGCCTTTTGAAAACTGTGGGAAAAGGAGAAAATGCTGTTAATCAGCATTTTCTCCTTTTCCCACAACATTTTCTACCCTGCTGGAAACAAATTTCAATTTTTCAATTGGTTGGTTGGTTTGTTGTATTGGGGTTTAACGCCACTTTAATAGCTAAGGTCATATCATGGCGGTCGGAGACGCACATGTGCTTCCTGGTTTTCTCACACCGGTACTAACACAACTTTCTTTCCAAAGCCGCCGACTACTTTTCTCACAAGTTTAAGCAGAGGTGAGAGGCGAATATACGCCGGAAAGAAAGTTCGCCTCAACCCTGTATTGAACTCACAACCACCAGGTCATGAGTCCGACATGCTCACCACTGAGCCAGCCGGGCGGGCCAATTTTTCAATACCTTGCCATACTTTCCTGGAGCTTCTATTTAATTAACCAGGACTTTGCAGAAAGCTTTTCCCAAGCCTTGTCTTGCTTTCTCACATAACTCGTAGCTGATCATAGTAAAGGGAGGAATGAATGTTGTCACAAAGACTATCATCAGTCCTTGGAAAAACATTGGCAAGGTCTCATTGTGCTACCAGGCTTTGGTTGTTTGGTACAAAGACAAACAATTTTACCAAACACTTCCGACTTTTAGCTGGTAGCCATCATTTTCTCCTTTTTCTGCAATGTTTCCCACCCTATCATGGCCAAATACCTGTGATGTGTTGTTTGATTTGAGCATGCTTCTTCAACCTTGTATAGACCAGTATGCTTATCTTACTAAGGTCACTTATTCCAAATTGGCTAGTCTGATAGTACTTTCAGTACTTTAACTTTTTTCCCAGTCTTGAATGTTACTTTCTCAAGAATGACTGATTTAACCCTTTACCAGACGACAAAATTTTAGCCCTGACCAAACTGAAACTATTTGCAGACCACAATTTCAATGTGGCTCAAGTGTTTACCAGCATTTTCTCCATTTCCCACAATGTTTTCTAAAGCCCTATTTGTCAGTGTCGTCAAAATTTGTCAGTATGTGGTAAAGGGTTAAGAATAGCTTATCTTTTCATAGCCATAGATAGACTTGGAAAAGAGATTGCAATTCAAAGGAGGAATTTGAAAGAGGACCACCTAAGGAACATCTTCGAAATTTGGTAAAAATCCAATCAGTAGTTTCTGAGGAGAAGTTTTTTAAAGAAAAAGTTTACGGACGCATGCACGGACAAACGGACGGACAGACAGATAGACGCACGACAGACACAATGCCATGACAATAGCTCGCTGGCCTTTGGCCAGTGGAGCTAAAAAAAACACTTAAAGACTGTGTATATGTAATCTTAACCACGCAATGCTTGTGATTAGCAAATTTCAAGAAAGCACTTTTGATAAGTTTTTTCCCTCTTTACTAACTGGTCTTATGCAAACACAGAAATTAGGTGCCATTCCACATTACAGATTGTCTTCATCTCTGTCAATACCTGGACATATGCATTATCTTGGCATTGTGCCTGGTCTGGAACCTCAGGTGTTTGCTGCAATTACAGCATACTTTATTTGATAACAATGTGGTTTAGATTGGTTGTATTGGGGTTCAATGCCACTTTAACAGCTTAGATCATATCATGGCGATCGGTGACACACATATGTTTCCAGTACTAACACAACTTTCTCTCCAAAGCCACCTACTACTTTTCTCACATGCTTCAGCAGAGGTGAGAGGCGAAGATACGCCAGAAAGAAAGTTCCCCTCAACTGGGTATCAAACTCACAACCACCAGGTCATGAGCCCTACACGCTCACCAGTGAGCCACCCGGCGGGCAAACATGGTTTAGATGCAGAGAATTGATAATATGGCTGATTAAGTTTTGATTCAGATCAGCCTGGGCTATCTGCATAGGCTGACCTGGGTCGATTCTTTTCCCTATCAGTCAATTTTCGGTCTGTCAAAGGCTCAGTCTACCTCATGATTAAGTTGGTTGTAAAAAAGTGGGTACATGATGGCTTGCTTGGTTCAATGGATCACCAAGATGCATTAAGCTCCATTATGTCAGATCATGACTCTTATACAAATGTAAAGATAGTGGACAGTGCAGTTTCAATATTAGACTACAAGTTCTATGCAATCTGATCTTGACCTAAACTATGTGCAAAAGCAACTTGCATTGATCCTATCTCTCCAAGTTGATAAAATTTTGGACTAGTACAGATTGAAAGCATAAACTTTGCAGACAACAAAATAAATGTGAATCAAAAATTGAATTTTGAATTGGAAAAGGTGGAAAACATTGTGGGAAAAGGAGAAAATGCTGGTTACCAGCATTTTCTCCTTTTTCCACAATGTTTTCAAAGGCTTTCTTCCTCAGGGTTGTTGAAAGTATGGATTTGTGGTAAAGAATTAAATATGACCCATGCCCTGTGAAAAGGGACCTTAATTTAACTGCGAAAAGTAAAGACTGAGCTGGGCCGAAACTTTTTGCCATCATTCAATTTTCTGTATTCCTAAGGACCACTTTTCCTCTAGATTCAATCATTCATTACACTAAGTGAATTTTATGGATCCCAAATTATGTGATGACCTGCTCCCCAGTTTTTGCAACCCTAAGACAGAAGCCTTTTGAAAACATTTGTGGAAAAAGGAGCCAATGCTGGTTACTAGGGTTTTCTCCTTTTCACACAATGTTTTCTACCCAGTTGGAAACAAATTTGAGTTATATTCTACTCAACTTTTGCTAGGGATCAAAACAAAAAATGAATAATTTTTTTCCAAATTTATTCAAACAAAAGCAAGTTAATTTCATCTATGGTCATAGTAAAGGAAATCAATATCAAATAAACATAATGAAGTTCTTTCAAACATCGTGGAATGCGAAAAACAAAAACTAGAGGCGCTTGAGCGCCTGTATCGCTCCACAGGCCTGACTTTTCTCTAAAGGTGAAGAGAAGTTCTTAACAATTACCATTCATTCCTGCATTTTAGGTCACTAAAGAAAAAAGCTATGAAAAACATTGTGAGAAAAGAAGAAAATAAAAGTAATCTACATTTTCTTAGTTTTACACAATAATTTCTACCCTTTTTGATACAAGTTTTACTAATTTGAAGATTTATTATGTTGTCTGCAACATCTTTCAATTATGGCCAGTTATAAAAAAATTGTCTTCTGGTTATTGTTAACTCATTACCAAATGACAACATTTTAGGGTTGTCCAAATAGAAAGCATTTGTAGATGAAAAAATAAAAGTGACTGAAAATTTGAAAGTTGTTTTGTGAAGGTAGATAACATTGTGGGAAACGGTTACCAGCATTTTCTCCTTTTCCCACAATGTTTCTGAAGTCTTCTTTGTCAGGGATCAGTTTGATTGGATAACAAAATGCCTTCCAACAACAGTAAAGCCCTGTCCCTCTTTGTATCAGGTCACCAGTAGGTCAACAAACCTTTACCAGAACTAATCAAAGTGCAGAGGTTCTCTTGTTTTATATGAAAAGGATTATAGATTATGTAAAGCAACCATCTTTAACTCTTTACCAAATGACAAAATTTGGGATGTGACCAAACTGAAAGCATTTGCAGACAACAAATTAAACATTGATGAAATGATTATATCTCTCTTTGATAGAGTAGAAAACACTGAGGGAAAAGGAGAAAATGCTGATTACCAGCATTTTCTCCTTTTCCAAGAGTGTTTTCCGAAAACTTCTTCTTTAGGGTAGTTAAAAGTCAGGATTGTATGGTAAAGACTTACCACCATAGGAACTAATCTGCAATACAACAATGAAATCAAAACAAGTAGTTTGAGAGAAGAAATTCTTCAAAGATTTTACTTTATACCATAAAAGGAAAATGAGTCTCCCATAAAAGCCATGTTTTTTGACGGATCTTTTTTTTCTTTTTTTCTTTTAAGGAATTCTGTAGACCTCTATCTAAGGAACATTCCTGCAAAATAATAATGCTATCGAATTAGCGTTTTGGGAGGAGAAGATTTTTAAAGGTTTTTTACTTTGATTGCCATGGCAACCAGAATTATTCATGGAACACAATTATTTTGAGGAATCTGAAAGAGGACCACCTAAGGAAAATTCCTGTGAAATTTGGTAAAAATCCAGTCAATAGTTTCTGAAGAGAAGTTTTTTAAAGAAAAAGTTTACGGATGCACGCACAGACGAACGGACGGAAGGACGGACTCATGACGGACACAACGTAATGACAATAGCTCGCTGCCCTTTGGCCAGTGGAACTAAAAACTGGATTTGCCCATTCAAAAAAAAAAAAGCAATATTCTGATTTTGATCCCTAGCAAAAGTTGAGTAGTATAATGTTTCTAGTCGTCTGCAAAATCTTTCAGCTTGGACCAGTCTAAAATTTTGTCGATTTTTTAAAGGGTTTGTCTTCTTTTGCAAGAGCATGACTCATTTACATGAAATAGTGGACATTAAGAGTCTGTGTTCTATGTGGTCTAATCTTGATCTACAGTATTATATTTAAGTTGATCTTACTTCTCCAAGTTGTGTGTAGTCATATCTATGTTTACAGTTGAAAACATACAGGTTGTGTTGCATTTGATAAGCTCTGGGCTCTTAAGGATTCTTCCATTCCAATACCAAACCAATAGTCTATCATTACCTGTAAAACAGTGTGTAAGGTGGAAAAAATAAATAAGATAATAAAGAAAAGTATGAAATCTTGATTATTCTATAAACAAGTTATAAACAATCTCTTCAAAACTGCTGCTTTACCCCAAACAAAACAACCTGTGTTTTAACCCTTTATCCCGTAAGGCATCTCTATGGTTTCTCTAATTTACCCTAAATAACAGCAAGGATGAAGCCGTTTTTATGGTATATGACACCTTCTGATAGCATAGAAAACATTGTGACAAAAGGTGAAATTGCTTATCACGAGCAATTTCACCTTTTACCACAATGTTTTCCAAAGGCTCCTACAAGCAATGCGTAGAAATAAGTATGTATGGAATATAGGGTTAATGATCATGAGAAAGAAGACTTATGAAAATATTGTAGGAAAAGGAGAAAATGCTGGTAACCAGCATTTACTCCTTTCCTACAATGCTTTCTACCTTCTCAGAGACAAATCCCAGCATTGAAGCCACATTCAGTGTTTATTCTTTCAATTGCTTTCAAAGGCCAAAGCAAACACTTTGTCATCTGGCACAGAATTAAATACAAGTCTATTTATTTTCAGGAATTTTTACTTTTTGCAATAAACTCTTTACCATACAACCCTGACTCTTAACGAACCTGAGTAAGAAAACCTTTGAAAACATTGTGAGAAATGGAGAAAATGCTGGAAACCAGCATTTTCACCTTTTCCCACAATGTTTTCTACCCTTTCCAAATCAAATTTCATTTTTTGATTCACATTTATTTTGTCATCTGCAAGTACTTTCAATTTGGACTGGTCTAAAATTTTGTCGTTTGGTAAAGAGTTAACCATTTTTCTTGCATCTGCAGCTCAGCATAAAAATCCCAAAATATTTTAAAAAATTTCTGCACATTTTTTTGTAGTCTTTAAGAAAACAGCCCCCTTTCTGACAAAAATCTGTTGAGCTGCATTGGATTTGTCATCTTCAAATGATTTGGGTTTGGATGAGTCTAAAATTTTGTTGTGGTTTCTGTGAGGTAGAGCATTGGCCTCATAAGCCAAGGGTCTCAAGTTCGATATGTGGGAGCAGGTGTCAACTTTGGGATTTTTCAATGGCCCACATATTCTGCATGAGTACTGATGTAGTTCTCAGGAAGCAGAATCTAAAACAATAAGTGTAAGTTGTAAGAACTTGTTTCTCAATCGACATAAAATAAATTTGCTTAACTCTTTACCACACCACAAAATTTAAGTTTAATCCAAATTCAAAGCATTTGCAGACCACAAAATTAACGTGGCTCAAAAATGATATTTGATTTGGGAAGGGTTAGAAAACATTATGGAAAAAGAGAAAATGCTGGTTAGCAGCATTTTCTCCTATTCCCGCATTGTTTTGAAAAGGTTTCTTCTAGCTGTTAGGGTTGTTAAAGTCGGGATTGTGTGGTAATGGGTTAACTCTTTACCAAACAATCCCTGGTTTTTACGACCCTGAGATAGAAGTCTTTTGAAAACATTGTGGGAAAAGGAGAAAATGCTGGTAACCAGCATTTTCTCCTTTTTCCACAATGTTTTCTACCCTGCTGGAAACAAATTTCAATTTTTGACTTACATTTATTTTGTGGTCTGCAAGTGCTTTCAATTTGGACCAGTCTAAAATTTTGTTGTGTGGTAAAGGGTTAAACTAAACTAAATTTTGTTGTGTGGGAAAGGGTTAAAACTGTTATTTATTTTGATTTTATAGTGAAATAAGTCCAATCCAGCTCAAAGGATTATTTCTATCTTAAAATGATAGAAAACATTGTGAAAAAAGGAGAATATGCTTGTAGCCAGCATTTTCTCCCTTTTCCACAATATTTTCAAATGCTCCTCAGTCAAAGTTGTAAAAACCTCTGATTGTTTGGAAAAGCTTAAATGTAGTTATAGAGGAAAGGGTAATACATAAAATGAAGGGTAGATAGAGTGACTGTGTACATCAAGTAGATTTTTAAAGTTTCAGCCTTTACCAGATGACAAAATTTTAAACCAATCCAAATTGAAAGCATTTTGTAGATGACCAATTCAATGTGGCTCAAACGGTGCAATTGCATGGTGATAGGGTAGAAAACATTGTGGGAAAAGGAGAAAATGCTGGTTACTATTTTCTCCTTTGCCCACAATGCTTTCAAATGGCTTCTTTCCAAAGATCATCAAAAGTCATCGTTGTGTGGTTAAGGGTTAAATGTTTAAATGTTTCATTTGAGCAAAGAGTCCTCTGTGTGTGTGTGTGTGTTATCTATTTGGAGGGTTGTGCTTGTTGCTTCAGCACATGGATTCTGTAAATCATGGGATAGCAAGTCATGTTTAGCTATAAAATGAGGGGACAGCAAGCATCTTTGGACATGTATTTTTTCCAAGGGATATACCTGAATAGTATGTGGCAGTACTGGAAAGAGTTCTGGCGTAAGCTTTATCTTGGAGATTTTCAGTTTTAGAGCATATTTTTTGAGGGTAGACTTTGAAACCATTGATTGTTGAAAGGTTGTCCTGTTTTTTACTAGTTGGACAGTGCTGAAGAAGGAGCAGTGCTGTTTTTCTTGCAGTGCAATTATGGGTTGCAGAAGCATGTTGCTGAAATTTATAAATACTGTATTGATTTTATGTTTTGGTACTTATGGCTTCGTATACCGGTATAGTATTTTTAAAGCATTCTCCTCAAGAATCATGCAGGCCCTGTGGAAATGGTGACAAGTGATTTTTTCAGAATACCAAAAAAAGTTAGCGCAGTTGATTCCTTTAGTCACAAAAGTCCAAAAGCCAATGGGAAACTTTTATTGTCATGCTGTTACCATGGCAATGGCCACTGAAAGTTTTTGCCCCCAGAAACATTTTTTCCTTTTTAAAACTTGAAAAATTATGCACTTTGAAGTTAATGCAAAATATTTGTCACCAAAAGTCAAGTGAGTTGAGCTATCATAACATAATCACCCATGTATTGGCTTTCAATATCAAGAATGCAAAAGTAAAAATAAGTTTTCAGAGTGTGCTTCTATGGCAACGAACAATGGATGTATTTTGTTGGTTGGTTGGTTGGTTGTATTGGGGTTTTACGCCACTTTAACAGCTAAGGTCATATCATGGCGGTCGGCGACGCACTTGTGTCTCCTGGCTTTCTCACACCGGTACTTACACTACTTTCTTTCCAAAGCCACCGACTACTTTTCTCACATGCTTCAGCAGAGGTGAGAGGCGAAAATACGCCAGGAAGAAAGTTCGCCTCAACCGGGTATCGAACTCACAACCACCAGGTCATGAGTCCGACACGCTCACCACTGAGCCACCCGGGCGGGCGATGTATTTTATACCTCTGCTGGTGGCTTAAATAGACAAATTTCTATCTCAATTATCTCCTAACAGCAAAGCTAGGATTCAAGGTTTCAGTATTAGACATATAGACTAATGTAACGGGTCACAAATGAAAAAATAAAAAAGGTCAAAATGTTTTTAGCTCAGGTAACCGTGGCAACCAAAGTGGTAACACATTTGTAAAATTTGGAACATGCCGTGTTTCATGCAATAAAATGACCACTAAACACAATTATGTGAGCATCAGTTAATATGACATATGAAGCATTAATACAAGTATAAAAAGCTGCATACAAGATATTTTGGTTTTGTGTCTTAATTTGGTATCCATAGCAACCTGAATGTCGATACTAGCACAAAACTGCAGTTTTTGCTCATTTTTAAAGTATCATTGTAGACACTAGAATAAGTAAAATGAGTAACTTTGGTGTAAGAATAGCTACTAATCTAAGGTGTTGTCATTGAAAATATAACAATGAGCATATCATATCATACTCCATGTTACCATGGCAGCCAAAGCAGCATATCATAAAATTGAGAAAATACCGTTATCCATTGAATATAATGAACAACAATTAGGAAATATTCATACCCCTCTAAATAATGATGGTTCATGGCGTGTCAGTTTTCATTTACAAAGCAGCATACATGCTAATTATCCCCCACCAAAAAGGCAGCCAGGGATCTGGTAATAGTAGCTTTCTGTCCGTCTGTCTGTCCGTTCTTCTGTCATTCCATCTCTCCCACCTTGCATCTCACTTTCTATTCTGGAGCATAAGAGAAAAAGTATTTAACATATAACCATGAAACTTCACAGATGGATAGATCTCACAAGAAAGAAGTGTAGTGCATAAGAATCATTCAACTTGATTGCATACTTTAGGAGTTTTGCCCTTTATTTTTGTCACTTAAATTTTGTCTAGAGCATAACTCAAAAACTATAACAGGTGTACTCCCACACTCTTTGTTTGTTTGTTTTTTTCAAAATCAGTGTGCTTCAAGCCATTAATAAGATAAACAAACTGTGCAAGTTTCATCAAAATCTGACAACAAATGTGGACTTCATCGCGTAAACAAGAAAAAGACAGACAGACACATGACAGAAACCTTACCACGACAAAAGCTCGGCTGGCTTTCAGCCAGTAGAGCCAGAAATTACTGGTAACCATGGTTACTTAACTGTTTAAAGAGCATTTAAAGCATTTCCTTTCAGATATTTGGTTTATTAAAATGTTTTTGGAACTCATCAAATCTTTTTTAGTCAATGGAAGAAGATCCTTTGCACTGACTTTGCTATATTTTATGGGGATGAGTTTACTGTCTCTGCTGCCAGGGGAACATTTCTTTTTCTGAGGTGTTGAATACTTTTGATATTTTGTATGTGCATTACAGATATGGATTATTTGAAGTACGTTTAATTTGTTCAGATGCCTCTTAGCTGGAAGGAGTTAATTTGCTTTAAATAAGCTATTATTTGTGATGGTTCGTTGATATGGTTGCCATGGTAACATATAATCTGGCCATTAAATTATTTCTTTTACATTCTGATATTGACAAACCGATGTGGGTAATTTGAGTAATTATTACTTATCAGTGTAATCCTTTGTTAATGGGGGGGTAGTTTATTTTGAATGTGCTGGTTGTCGTTAAAATCGCGAACTGTTGAATAGCTTGTTTGCCATGGTAACTATTATTTGGATTGTTGCAGAACTTAAATTTTTCTTTATTGCTTGAACAGATGTGGATCAATCTAATATGTAAATACAATGTAAATATTTCTCTTTGCAGAAGAGAGATAATTTGCTTTGAAATTGCCATTTTTTGTAAAATCACTGACGGACTAATAGTTTTGTTGCCATTGTTACAAAAATTATAGACATTTTGAGTTTTTTTATGTTGGCAGTGAAAATTCAGATGTTGCTCATTTAGGCACTTTATGTATTTTTCATATGCACCTTTATTGTTGGAAGATAATTTGGTTTGAAAATGTCCAAAATGGAAGTTTGATTCTGTTGCTATGCAAAACAATGCAAGTTACATTTTTTACTTTTCTGTGTAATTTCGAGAACTAATCATGTCCTCCTTTTAACATAAGTACAATGTAGTAGTATAGATATTCTAAATGGGCGGTAGTGAACTTTGAATGTGCTGATTTTTGTTAAAATCGAGAACTGCTGGATAGTATGGTTTCCATGGTAACTTATATCTGGATTGTTGCAGAACTTTTTTCTTCTTTATTGGTTGAACAGGGTTGTTGAAAGTCAGGATTGTATAGAAAAGGATTAAATGGTAAAGATATAATTAGGGGTACATTCATCATAGCTGTTATTTTTTGCATTTTATTGAATAAAAAGAACTACTTCATTCTTTAATTCTTTGACAATCTAACAAAATTTGGAATCTAACAAACTAAAAGTATATGCAGATGTATTATAGATCTAATGGAGTTCAAACGGAAATTTCTCTATGATAAAGTAGAAAACATTGCAAGGAAATTGGAAAATGTTGGTAACCACCATTTTCTACTTACCTTGCAATTTCCTCTGAGGCTTTACATGTATCTGTCGTAGTCCAAACTGGAATCTAGGCAGATCCGGAATCTGCCTAGACCAAATTGGAATTCTATTTTGGTCCAGACCAAATCAGAATTCTACTTTGGTCTAGACAGATTCCAGATCTGCCTAGACCAAATTAGGATTCCAGTTTGGCTAGGCAGATCCAGAATCTGCCTAGACCAAATTGGAATTTTTAATTTAAACCCCAAATTAAAAGAGGCAGTTAATCAGAAATTCAGAGTAAGAATAAATTTTGAATGTTTTGTACTTTAGCAGGAAAAAAAATGTAGGAAATGGAGCATATGTGGGGAAAAAAAGATATTTCTTTAACTAGAAATACATGTATATCTTAGTTGTAATTATATGTGGATCGGTTTGATTTAATAGAAAGAAATCATGAAAGAATCCAAAAATGAAGTAGTAAGCATTGTAGGAAAATATTTGTTTTCCTAAGAATTCTACCACAGAGTTGTAGTTGTAAACCTGTTTTATTTTTTGTAGGACTGATATTATAGAAATGAGAAAAGTGAGAAATAAATCTAGTAGAAATTATGGTGGAAAAAGGAGAATTGTTCATACTGTATACTCTTTATATTTTTTCCCAATAAATGGTAATTAACCTTTTCCCAAACAATCCCTGGTTTTTACGGGTCTAGAATAGTAGCCTTTTGAAAACATTGTGGGAAAAGGAGAAAATGCCGGTAACCAGCATTTTCTCCTTTTCCCACAATGTTTACTACCCTGTCATAGACAGAAATCATCTTTTCAGCAAGAGTTGAATTGTCGTCTGCAAATGCTTTCAATTTGGTCTAATCCAAAAGTTTGTCGTTTGGGAAAGGGTTAATAATATGTGATGGGTCAACCTGGCACAAGTATGATATGTGAAGTGAAAGTTGACATTGTCAAAATGATGTTAACCCTTTACCACTCAATACTGACTCTTAACGAACCTGGAAAAGGAAACTTTTGAAAACTTTATGCGGAAAGAAGAAAATTCTGGTAACTTGCATTTTCTCCTGTTCCCACAATATTTTCTACCTATCAAGGAAAAAATGCTCAATCTTAACCACATTGAAATCGTTGTCTGCACATAATTTCAATTTGGACAAAGCTAAAACTTTGTCATCTGGTAAAGGGTTAACTGCCAAATTAGTTACCTGTAAAAGTGTGAATGTGTGATATCTTTTTGACCAATCACACATACAGGAACCATCTGGCAACCCTTTACATGTAATAAGAGAGATCACAGACAGTGTACATATATCTGGGTAAATAGTTTTCAAACATGTGACAGTTTGTTAGATAGGTAAACATATCAACTTGCAGAAAATCCCCTGAAGTGAAATTTTAGTCTTGGTTAGCTAACGCAGTCAGTGCAGCCTGACCAGATTTGATACTTATTGCAATTTCTGGATGGTCCTTTTTAGCTCACCTGAGCACAACGTGCTCAGGGGGAGCTATTGTGACCGGTCATCGTCCGGCGTCCGTCCGTCCGTCCGTCCGTCCGTCCGTGCGTCCGTCCGTCCATCTGTCCGTCCGTCCGTTAACAATTTCTTTAAAAATCTTCTCCTCCAAAACCAGAAGGCCAATCTTGATAAAACTTGGCAGGAATGTTCCTTGGGTGAAGCTCTACAAAAATTGTTAAAAGAATTTAATTCCAACAAAAACTCTGGTTGCCATGGCAACAAAATGGCTGAAAATGGAAAAAATCTTTAAAAATCTTCTTGTGACAAACCATAAGGCCGGGAGCACTCATATTTTGTATGAAGCATCATTGGGTAACCCTTTACCAAAATTGTTAAAATTATTCCCCTGGGGTCGTATTTGGGCTTTGCTCGGGCGCACCCTATTTTACATAGAAACAAAGAAGGAAAGCTTTAAAAAATCTTCTTCTGACAAACCATAATGGCTAGAGC
Source organism: Tridacna crocea (assembly GCA_943736015.1). Classification (NCBI taxonomy): domain Eukaryota; kingdom Metazoa; phylum Mollusca; class Bivalvia; order Cardiida; family Cardiidae; genus Tridacna; species Tridacna crocea. Next base: position 33,485,320 of record OX031068.1, read on the forward strand.
ATTCATATTTGGTATGTAGCATTATCTGATGTTCCTCTACCAAAATTGTTAAAATTATTCCTCTGCTGTCATATTTGGGCTCTGCCCGGGCGCACCCTATTTTAAAATCTTTAAAAATCTTCTTGTGACAAAACATAAGGTTGGGAGCATTCATATTTTGTTTGAAACATCATTGGGTGACCCCTTACCAAAATTGTTAAAATCATTCCCATGGGGTCATATTTGGGCTTTGCCCGGGCGCACCCTATTTTACATAGAAATTTAGAAGGAAATCTTTAAAACTTCTTCTGGTGACAAATCATAATGGCTAGAACATTCCTATTTAGTGTGTAGCATTAACTGATGATCTTCTACCAAAATTGTTGAAATTATCCTTCTGTGGTCATATTTGGGCTCTGCCCGGGCGCACCCTATTTTACAATCTTTAAAAATCTTCTTGTGACAAACCATAAGGCGGAGGGCGTTCATATTTTGTTTGAAGCATTATTGGGTGACCCCTTACCAAAATTGTTAAAATTATTCCCCTTGGGTCATATTTGGGCTTTGCCCGGGCACACCCTATTTTACATAGAAACAAAGAAGGAAACCTTTAATAAATCTTTTTCTGACAAACCGTAATGGCTAGAGCATTCATATTTGCTATGTAGCAAAATCTGATAATCTTCTACTAAAATTGCTAGAATTATCCCTTTGCGGTCATATTTGGGCTCTGCCCGGGCGCACCCTACTTTACATAGAAACAAAGAAGGAAATCTTTTATAAATTTATTTGTGACAAACCATAAAGGCTAGAGCATTCATATTTTGCATGTAGCATCATCTAGTGACCCTTTATAAAAATAATTAAAATTATCCCCTTGGGGTCATATTTTGACTCTGTGCCCTGGTGCACACTATTTCACATGGAATCATAGAAGGAAATTTTTAAAATCAGTTCCATCTAAAAAGGAGAAATTGTTTGTAACAAGCAATTTCTCCTTTCTCACAATCTTTTCTACCATATAGATCACTTATTTTTCATTTTAGATACATTTTAAAATGTTGTCTGCAATTTGTTTCAATTTGGAACGGTCTAAAATTTTGTCGTCTGGTAATGGCTAAACTACAAGTCAAAAAGGGAACAAGACACTGTGAAGAGAAAAATTGATGATAAGCAGCAGCTTTTAGCTCCACTGGCCAAAGACAAAGAAGAAAATCTGTAAACATATTTTTGTGACAAACCCCAGGGTATGCCTTATTTGAAAAGAATTAATCGCCTGCCCTTGATAAACCATGTAAGTTACAAATATACTCAGGTGAGCGATATAGGACCATCATGGTCCTCTTGTTTAAATTAAGGGTCATATTTACTAAACCACTTTTGTTTTTGAAATACTACATTGTACTTAATTGCTTTAATCATGAATAATAAATGCCAAAATAAAAAAAAATAATAATGACAATAAAATGTAGACAAAAGACCAAACTTTAATAATGTACACGCTGATCTTTGTCTACACTTCCTAAAAACATATGATTTAAGTTGGGAACTACATAAATAGAAGAAAGAGGATAAATTCATAACTTACTACTTTTTTTTTTCCTTTTGTATAAATATGTTTACTTAATATAGCATTTATAGAAAAAGGTATAAAAATCAAATCAGGTGATAAAGATTTTTTTTTGGTTAAAATGGGTATTTACTGAAAAGATTCTAAAAAACAAAAGATTCCAATTTGGTCTAGGCAGATCCTGTATCTGCCTAGCCAAACTGGAATTCTAATTTGGCCTAGGCAGATCTGGAATCTGCCTAGACCAAACAAGAATTCTATTTTGGTCTAGACCAAATAAGAATTCTAATTTGGCCTAGGCAGATTCCAGATCTGCCTAGGCCGATTCCGGATCTGCCTGGATTCCAGTTTGGACTACGACATATCTTTTAGGATCATAAAGCTTGGGCTTGTGTGGTACCTAGCAGGTTAAAGTTTCATATTCTGTATATACATGTAATTTGTATGCCAAATGATAAAAAGAAAACAATTACGTATTTGATTCATTACTTTTATACAAAGCAAGTGACTATAATCATAATTTAATTTAAACATTTCTATTATAATTGTAATTTATGGATTTCTTTTCGAAATAATTGAATTAAAGTCTGGTCATATTTTATGTAGTTGACCATTTTAGGAAATTTCTATAGTTGACCATATTAAGCACACTACGTTTAACTCTTTCCCAAACGACAAAATTTTAGATTGTTCCAAACTGAAAGCACTTGCAGACAACAATATAAATGTAAATCAAAAATTGAAAATTGTTTCGAGCAGGGTAGAAAACAATGTGGGAAAAGGAGACTATGCTGGTTACCAGCATTGTCTCCTTTTCCGACAATGTTTTCAAAAGGCTTCTATCTCAGGGTCTTAAAAAAAAGAAGGGATTGTTTGGTAAAGGGTTAAGTAAGGTCAATTAGTTAACTATAGTCAATGTAAGGTCAATTATAACATAGTTAACTATGGTCAACAACGTTCAAACTACGGTCACAACATTGTAGTTAACTGTAACAAATTTTTTGAAACGTAATTTCAATCTATGTTTATTACTACGTAGATCTATGGTGAACTACGTGTAACTATGTTCAACTATTTTTGATATGTTTAATTACAGCCATCTTATGGTCATTCCCCAGTACGGTCAGCTATGGAAGGTAGGACCATAGCTTTATACATACATGTACATTCCTTTCGTTATAGGCAAGGTTGGCAAAAAGCTGGTCAATACTGGTTAAAACCGGTCATTACTGGTCAATAGTGGTCAATTGGAGTGGTTTATTGGGTCATTTAACCCATTACCACACAATCCCTGCTTTTGACGCCCCTGATAAAGAAGCCTTTTGAAAACACTGTGGGAAAAGGAGAAAATGCTGGTAACCAGCATTTTCTCCTTTTCCCACAGTGTTTTCTACCCTTCCCAGAACAAATTTCAATTTTTCAGTCACCTTTATTTTGTCGTCTGCAAATGCTTTCAATTTGGACCAGTCTAAAATTTTCTTGTGTGGTAAAGAGTTAAATCACAGACTTACATGTATACCTGTCCTGTTTCTAAACTAGTCTTAGAAGCTCTCCCCCTACATCTTGCACTGAAGGTATATTCTATGAATAGGGTCCTTTTTTTATTGGATCATAATTCAAAAGACATTATTGCGCTCAACTAAAGAGGTTGATTGGATTGACCCCCTTTTTTTAGAACTAACATGCAGGTCAGTTCTTTTCAACCAAGAACTTTTATCATCATTCCTTATAGGTTAGATAACTGTTTATCATTCTAAGGTTTTAAAAATTTAGATCATTTATCATAGTCTTTAGACATAAAAAATCAGAGGTAGCATCAAAAAGAAGCTAATTTGAAATTTTCATTAATAATTGCAGAAAAAAAGTGTCACCCATGGGTAAACATGTGAAATACACAATGTCATTAAACGAGGCATATTGAGGTATGCATGAAGAAGGTGTAACTGATTCAATAAAACAATAGTGATACATTTGTGTCTGAGGCACTTTTAAGTGTCTACACTTTTAAACTGTAGACAAAACACATTAAAAGATGTGAAAGTTGCCCCTTTCTATCCCAGTGGGTGTTGCTTAAATTACAAAAATTATGTATCCCTATTTGGGGTATTAAACTTGACATCAGGCCTCATTCCTATAGTGTGAAATACTGACTTATATGCAATCAAGATAATGTCTTATCATCAAGCACTTACTTAACCCTTTACTCCATAGATACTCATTTCTACGCACTGCTTGTAGGAGCCTTTTGAAAACATTGTGGCAAAAGGTGAAATTTCTTGTGACGAGCAATTTCACCTTTTGTCACAATGTTTTCTATGCTATCAAAAGGTGTCATATACACATAAGAGACAGCTTCATCCTTGCTGTTATTTAGGGTCAATTTGAGATACCTTAGAACGCCTTATGGGGTAAAGGGTTAAGGTGTCAACAATGAAACCTAAAGACCTTACTAGGAACTTTCATAGAGGGGAAAACTGGCAAAAGTCAATTAATAAGTAGCCTTGGCTGGAACAAAACATTTTTTCCACTCAACTCTTTCATATTTGTGAATTAACCAAACTTGTCGTGTGGAGAGTGGTGCTTAAGTGCACGACTGTTGTGCGAATAAGAACGGTTATCGGCATGACGGTCGTGCCGATATCCTCCATTAATTAGGCATGACCATCATGCGGATAGCCTCAGCCCTTTTTTATATCATACAGTATTCCAGAAGACATTATAATTGGTCAACTGAAGAGGTTGACTGGATTGACTGTCATATTTGACCTTATTTGGCCTGCAACATGTGAAAAAGAGTATTTTAACATTTGCGTCAAGAGTCATCTCTGATTAGCCTGTGCAGTCCGCGCAGGCTAAACTGAGACGACTCTTTCTATTCTAACACAATTTTCTGTTTTGTGCAAGTCTGCTGTAACACAATTGGTTGGTTGGTTGTGTTGGGGTTTAACGCCACTTTAACAGCTAAGGTCATATCATGGCGGTCGGTGACGCACATGTGTTTCCTGGCTTTCTCATTTGTAACACAAAATTGAATATTGTCATAAAGTGTTGTCTTGGATCAGTCTGCGTGGATTGCAAGTCTGGTCAATGACAACAATTTACACATACATGTATGAATGAAAGCCCATCCCTATCTATTGCAAGCCATATACACTAATACAGGTACATGTATCTTCTTTCCAACCAATGTTTATTAGCAATTCGTTATATAGATCTAGTCTTAGACCGTGTTCAATGAATAATCATTCTATCATGGTTTATATACGGCAGTAGTGAATTATAAATCACAATCGGTAATCCACGGGGGGAAGGTTTTCTATTAGGTTTCAATGAATAGAACGGAACAAAATGGTGGAAATGCACACAGGAAATCGGCCAGGAATTCTCACCCATTTTCAAACCCTTTTTCCAAATTTCACCAAAAAATGTTATACACTGTATCTTGTAATAATTACAGTCACGGCCATCATATGACATAAGCTTTTAAGAAGGCGATTAATTCTAAACAATCAACCAATCAAACTACAATTTCTGAAATTAGTCCAACCTGTTTCGTGCTTGCAAACTTCTGTATATCCGTCTTCACTTCACTTTCTGTTCATTTGGAGCAAACATATCATTATAGTTTCGATTATAGTTTCGAATTGGCCAGGGCCAAAATTATAAATAATAGAGAAAGATAATTTTTTCATCCAATTCTGATAAGAAGAAAACTTAATACACACATGAATTGTGCAAGAAGGTGATTTCTACCGTTCCTTTTGCCCAAGTTTGAACCAAAATGCGAAACGGAGGTGAAGGCTTTGGCTGTAGCTGTCACAACACTATAACGCAAAATCGACTATCTTTAAAGCTTCAGTGATTGCTTAATCGCAGGCCATTGGCTTTTCTGCCTCTTGCTTTCTAAAGTAAATCCCAAGTCAAAAAATAACAACAAAATAAACAATAAGATGTAAGGATAAACAGGGTCAATAAAAAAATTCCTATTGCTTAGTCCTATTGCCTCATAAAAATGTAAAATTCTCTCTCAGTTACTTCCTATTGCATATATCAAAAGGCATCATTGTGCGGTAAAAGGTTAATAAGAATAAACAGATATTCCCCCCCTTCCCATCAGCCAATCAAATCTCTTCCCTCTCTGAAATTATCCAATCAGAGAAGCTTTAAGGAAATCAGAATGAAAACCAACAGCCAATCAGAGAAGACTTTAGAAATTTCAACAGCCAATCAGAGAGCTTTAAATTCGCGCCAAAATGGCGCCCTAATTTATCGATTTAAAACAGTAAAAAAAAACGGCATAAAAGTGGATTTAAAGTCTTCTTTAAAGGCTGCTGTGCAGTCCTTGGCAAACTGCCATCCACACATGCCAGATTTCATTGAATATGGGCACACATTTAAGAAAATAGGGGCGTAGAAGGCCATGTTTTGGTCTTTTCATGCCTCTTGCAAGAATTACTTCCCTTTATTCCTCGATGCACCCCCCCTCCCCAGCTCATATGTTTTGGTCTTTTCAAGCCTCTTGCAAGAATTACTTCCCTTTAACCCTCGATGCACCCCCCTCCCCAGCCCTTTACTGGATTTGCTTTTTTAACTCAGCCCACAAGAAATGCTGCACATTGAAACTTTCAATAGACCAAAGTGATCAATGTACAGTGAAAAAAAAAAAACAACAACAGAAATTAATGTGACAAGTGGCTAAAAAAAGACTGAAAACTCTTTTCAGTTACTTCCTATTGCATATATCAAACAATGGCAATTGAATTGTAATTTTTCTAATCTCTTCAATCCGCAACAAGAAACCCAGTTACATTGACTACCATCTCATGTTTTGGTCTTTTCAAGCCCCTTGCAAGAATTACTTCCCTTTAACCCTCGATGCACCCCCCCCTTCCCAGCCCTTTACTTGATTTGCTTTTCTAACCCGGCCCACAAGAAATGCTGCACATTGAAACTTTCAATAGACCAAGGTGATCAATGTACAGTGTAAAAAGAAAAACCAGAAATTAATGCGACAAGTGGCTAAAAAAGGACTGAAAACTCTTTCAGTTACTTCCTATTGCATATATCAAACAATGGCAACTGAAGTGTAATTTTTCTAATCTCTTCAAACCGCAACAAGAAACCCAGTTACATTGACTACCGTCACATATGTGCCAGTTACGCTCATGCGAAAACCCCAGAAAATAATGCGACAAGTGGCTAAAAAATGACTGAAAGCTCTTTCAGGAGCAACTGCTTCTTATTGCATAAATCAAACAAAAGGAACTAAATTTTCGAGGTGTATTTTTTTTCTCCAATCTCTTTATACCGTGACGAGAAATCCATTTACGTTGACTACCGTCTCATAGGTGCCGGTTACGTGCCCGCGAAAATCGAATTACAGAACATTTCATAGCAGACGACACCTGTTGCTTAATAGGTCAAATATAGGGAACTTAGTTTCTAATATCTGTTTTTTATTTCTGCAATCTTTTTTTACCCCGACAACAAACCCTTTTAGGTTGTCTGTTGTCTCGCAGGTGCCACTTACATACCCGCAAAAACATGAAAAATCGACTTACGGAATATTTTATAGCAGACGCCAACTGTTGCTTAAGTCAATTATATGGATTTTTTTTTTCTTTTTCTCTCACTAGGGCCATTGGTTTGGTTACGGTGACCATCTCACGCATACGTGACTGTTACGTGCTGCGCATAAAATCGTAAAATCAACTTCAACACTTTATGAGGCAACTGATACCTATTGTACAATTCAATGACAGGTAAACAAAATTTTTCCCTGTTTTCTTACCAGGGTCATGAAAACATTGAACCAATTTTGACGACCGCGCGAGTCGAAAGTCAATTTTATGTTTAATCGCTGCGCAAAAATATAAAATTCCGAAGCAACCGTTTGCTGTTGCGGAAACTTTCTATGATAAAAAAAATCTAGAAGTAGGCCATAAAGATACAATAAGATGTAAGAATAACTAAAAATCAATTCCTTCTTTGATAGGGTAGAAAACATTGTGGGAAAAGGAGAAAATGCTGGTAACCTGCATTGTCTCCTTTCCTCAGATTATTTTCAAAAGCCTTCTCTTTCAGGGGTGTTAAAAGGCATCATTGTGCGGTAAAAGGTTAATAAGAATAAACAGATATTCCCCCCCTTCCCATCAGCCAATCAAATCTCTTCCCTCTCTGAAATTATCCAATCAGAGAAGCTTTAAGGAAATCAGAATGAAAACCAACAGCCAATCAGAGAAGACTTTAGAAATTTCAACAGCCAATCAGAGAGCTTTAAATTCGCGCCAAAATGGCGCCCTAATTTATCGATTTAAAACAGTAAAAAAAAAACGGCATAAAAGTGGATTTAAAGTCTTCTTTAAAGGCTGCTGTGCAGTCCTTGGCAAACTGCCATCCACACATGCCAGATTTCATTGAATATGGGCACACATTTAAGAAAATAGGGGCGTAGAAGGCCATGTTTTGGTCTTTTCATGCCTCTTGCAAGAATTACTTCCCTTTATTCCTCGATGCACCCCCCCTCCCCAGCTCATATGTTTTGGTCTTTTCAAGCCTCTTGCAAGAATTACTTCCCTTTAACCCTCGATGCACCCCCCTCCCCAGCCCTTTACTGGATTTGCTTTTTTAACTCAGCCCACAAGAAATGCTGCACATTGAAACTTTCAATAGACCAAAGTGATCAATGTACAGTGAAAAAAAAAAAACAACAACAGAAATTAATGTGACAAGTGGCTAAAAAAAGACTGAAAACTCTTTTCAGTTACTTCCTATTGCATATATCAAACAATGGCAATTGAATTGTAATTTTTCTAATCTCTTCAATCCGCAACAAGAAACCCAGTTACATTGACTACCATCTCATGTTTTGGTCTTTTCAAGCCCCTTGCAAGAATTACTTCCCTTTAACCCTCGATGCACCCCCCCCTTCCCAGCCCTTTACTTGATTTGCTTTTCTAACCCGGCCCACAAGAAATGCTGCACATTGAAACTTTCAATAGACCAAGGTGATCAATGTACAGTGTAAAAAGAAAAACCAGAAATTAATGCGACAAGTGGCTAAAAAAGGACTGAAAACTCTTTCAGTTACTTCCTATTGCATATATCAAACAATGGCAACTGAAGTGTAATTTTTCTAATCTCTTCAAACCGCAACAAGAAACCCAGTTACATTGACTACCGTCACATATGTGCCAGTTACGCTCATGCGAAAACCCCAGAAAATAATGCGACAAGTGGCTAAAAAATGACTGAAAGCTCTTTCAGGAGCAACTGCTTCTTATTGCATAAATCAAACAAAAGGAACTAAATTTTCGAGGTGTATTTTTTTTCTCCAATCTCTTTATACCGTGACGAGAAATCCATTTACGTTGACTACCGTCTCATAGGTGCCGGTTACGTGCCCGCGAAAATCGAATTACAGAACATTTCATAGCAGACGACACCTGTTGCTTAATAGGTCAAATATAGGGAACTTAGTTTCTAATATCTGTTTTTTATTTCTGCAATCTTTTTTTACCCCGACAACAAACCCTTTTAGGTTGTCTGTTGTCTCGCAGGTGCCACTTACATACCCGCAAAAACATGAAAAATCGACTTACGGAATATTTTATAGCAGACGCCAACTGTTGCTTAAGTCAATTATATGGATTTTTTTTTTCTTTTTCTCTCACTAGGGCCATTGGTTTGGTTACGGTGACCATCTCACGCATACGTGACTGTTACGTGCTGCGCATAAAATCGTAAAATCAACTTCAACACTTTATGAGGCAACTGATACCTATTGTACAATTCAATGACAGGTAAACAAAATTTTTCCCTGTTTTCTTACCAGGGTCATGAAAACATTGAACCAATTTTGACGACCGCGCGAGTCGAAAGTCAATTTTATGTTTAATCGCTGCGCAAAAATATAAAATTCCGAAGCAACCGTTTGCTGTTGCGGAAACTTTCTATGATAAAAAAAATCTAGAAGTAGGCCATAAAGATACAATAAGATGTAAGAATAACTAAAAATCAATTCCTTCTTTGATAGGGTAGAAAACATTGTGGGAAAAGGAGAAAATGCTGGTAACCTGCATTGTCTCCTTTCCTCAGATTATTTTCAAAAGCCTTCTCTTTCAGGGGTGTTAAAAGGCATCATTGTGCGGTAAAAGGTTAATAAGAATAAACAGATATTCCCCCCCTTCCCATCAGCCAATCAAATCTCTTCCCTCTCTGAAATTATCCAATCAGAGAAGCTTTAAGGAAATCAGAATGAAAACCAACAGCCAATCAGAGAAGACTTTAGAAATTTCAACAGCCAATCAGAGAGCTTTAAATTCGCGCCAAAATGGCGCCCTAATTTATCGATTTAAAACAGTAAAAAAAAACGGCATAAAAGTGGATTTAAAGTCTTCTTTAAAGGCTGCTGTGCAGTCCTTGGCAAACTGCCATCCACACATGCCAGATTTCATTGAATATGGGCACACATTTAAGAAAATAGGGGCGTAGAAGGCCATGTTTTGGTCTTTTCATGCCTCTTGCAAGAATTACTTCCCTTTATTCCTCGATGCACCCCCCCTCCCCAGCTCATATGTTTTGGTCTTTTCAAGCCTCTTGCAAGAATTACTTCCCTTTAACCCTCGATGCACCCCCCTCCCCAGCCCTTTACTGGATTTGCTTTTTTAACTCAGCCCACAAGAAATGCTGCACATTGAAACTTTCAATAGACCAAAGTGATCAATGTACAGTGAAAAAAAAAAAACAACAACAGAAATTAATGTGACAAGTGGCTAAAAAAAGACTGAAAACTCTTTTCAGTTACTTCCTATTGCATATATCAAACAATGGCAATTGAATTGTAATTTTTCTAATCTCTTCAATCCGCAACAAGAAACCCAGTTACATTGACTACCATCTCATGTTTTGGTCTTTTCAAGCCCCTTGCAAGAATTACTTCCCTTTAACCCTCGATGCACCCCCCCCTTCCCAGCCCTTTACTTGATTTGCTTTTCTAACCCGGCCCACAAGAAATGCTGCACATTGAAACTTTCAATAGACCAAGGTGATCAATGTACAGTGTAAAAAGAAAAACCAGAAATTAATGCGACAAGTGGCTAAAAAAGGACTGAAAACTCTTTCAGTTACTTCCTATTGCATATATCAAACAATGGCAACTGAAGTGTAATTTTTCTAATCTCTTCAAACCGCAACAAGAAACCCAGTTACATTGACTACCGTCACATATGTGCCAGTTACGCTCATGCGAAAACCCCAGAAAATAATGCGACAAGTGGCTAAAAAATGACTGAAAGCTCTTTCAGGAGCAACTGCTTCTTATTGCATAAATCAAACAAAAGGAACTAAATTTTCGAGGTGTATTTTTTTTCTCCAATCTCTTTATACCGTGACGAGAAATCCATTTACGTTGACTACCGTCTCATAGGTGCCGGTTACGTGCCCGCGAAAATCGAATTACAGAACATTTCATAGCAGACGACACCTGTTGCTTAATAGGTCAAATATAGGGAACTTAGTTTCTAATATCTGTTTTTTATTTCTGCAATCTTTTTTTACCCCGACAACAAACCCTTTTAGGTTGTCTGTTGTCTCGCAGGTGCCACTTACATACCCGCAAAAACATGAAAAATCGACTTACGGAATATTTTATAGCAGACGCCAACTGTTGCTTAAGTCAATTATATGGATTTTTTTTTTCTTTTTCTCTCACTAGGGCCATTGGTTTGGTTACGGTGACCATCTCACGCATACGTGACTGTTACGTGCTGCGCATAAAATCGTAAAATCAACTTCAACACTTTATGAGGCAACTGATACCTATTGTACAATTCAATGACAGGTAAACAAAATTTTTCCCTGTTTTCTTACCAGGGTCATGAAAACATTGAACCAATTTTGACGACCGCGCGAGTCGAAAGTCAATTTTATGTTTAATCGCTGCGCAAAAATATAAAATTCCGAAGCAACCGTTTGCTGTTGCGGAAACTTTCTATGATAAAAAAAATCTAGAAGTAGGCCATAAAGATACAATAAGATGTAAGAATAACTAAAAATCAATTCCTTCTTTGATAGGGTAGAAAACATTGTGGGAAAAGGAGAAAATGCTGGTAACCTGCATTGTCTCCTTTCCTCAGATTATTTTCAAAAGCCTTCTCTTTCAGGGGTGTTAAAAGGCATCATTGTGCGGTAAAAGGTTAATAAGAATAAACAGATATTCCCCCCCTTCCCATCAGCCAATCAAATCTCTTCCCTCTCTGAAATTATCCAATCAGAGAAGCTTTAAGGAAATCAGAATGAAAACCAACAGCCAATCAGAGAAGACTTTAGAAATTTCAACAGCCAATCAGAGAGCTTTAAATTCGCGCCAAAATGGCGCCCTAATTTATCGATTTAAAACAGTAAAAAAAACGGCATAAAAGTGGATTTAAAGTCTTCTTTAAAGGCTGCTGTGCAGTCCTTGGCAAACTGCCATCCACACATGCCAGATTTCATTGAATATGGGCACACATTTAAGAAAATAGGGGCGTAGAAGGCCATGTTTTGGTCTTTTCATGCCTCTTGCAAGAATTACTTCCCTTTATTCCTCGATGCACCCCCCCCTCCCCAGCTCATATGTTTTGGTCTTTTCAAGCCTCTTGCAAGAATTACTTCCCTTTAACCCTCGATGCACCCCCCTCCCCAGCCCTTTACTGGATTTGCTTTTTTAACTCAGCCCACAAGAAATGCTGCACATTGAAACTTTCAATAGACCAAAGTGATCAATGTACAGTGAAAAAAAAAAAACAACAACAGAAATTAATGTGACAAGTGGCTAAAAAAAGACTGAAAACTCTTTTCAGTTACTTCCTATTGCATATATCAAACAATGGCAATTGAATTGTAATTTTTCTAATCTCTTCAATCCGCAACAAGAAACCCAGTTACATTGACTACCATCTCATGTTTTGGTCTTTTCAAGCCCCTTGCAAGAATTACTTCCCTTTAACCCTCGATGCACCCCCCCCCTTCCCAGCCCTTTACTTGATTTGCTTTTCTAACCCGGCCCACAAGAAATGCTGCACATTGAAACTTTCAATAGACCAAGGTGATCAATGTACAGTGTAAAAAGAAAAACCAGAAATTAATGCGACAAGTGGCTAAAAAAGGACTGAAAACTCTTTCAGTTACTTCCTATTGCATATATCAAACAATGGCAACTGAAGTGTAATTTTTCTAATCTCTTCAAACCGCAACAAGAAACCCAGTTACGTTGACTACCGTCACATATGTGCCAGTTACGCTCATGCGAAAACCCCAGAAAATAATGCGACAAGTGGCTAAAAAATGACTGAAAGCTCTTTCAGGAGCAACTGCTTCTTATTGCATAAATCAAACAAAAGGAACTAAATTTTCGAGGTGTATTTTTTTTCTCCAATCTCTTTATACCGTGACGAGAAATCCATTTACGTTGACTACCGTCTCATAGGTGCCGGTTACGTGCCCGCGAAAATCGAATTACAGAACATTTCATAGCAGACGACACCTGTTGCTTAATAGGTCAAATATAGGGAACTTAGTTTCTAATATCTGTTTTTTATTTCTGCAATCTTTTTTTACCCCGACAACAAACCCTTTTAGGTTGTCTGTTGTCTCGCAGGTGCCACTTACATACCCGCAAAAACATGAAAAATCGACTTACGGAATATTTTATAGCAGACGCTAACTGTTGCTTAAGTCAATTATATGGATTTTTTTTTTCTTTTTCTCTCACTAGGGCCATTGGTTTGGTTACGGTGACCATCTCACGCATACGTGACTGTTACGTGCTGCGCACAAAATCGTAAAATCAACTTCAACACTTTATGAGGCAACTGATACCTATTGTACAATTCAATGACAGGTAAACAAAATTTTTCCCTGTTTTCTTACCAGGGTCATGAAAACATTGAACCAATTTTGACGACCGCGCGAGTCAAAAGTCAATTTTATGTTTAATCGCTGCGCAAAAATATAAAATTCCGAAGCAACCGTTTGCTGTTGCGGAAACTTTCTATGATAAAAAAAATCTAGAAGTAGGCCATAAAGATACAATAAGATGTAAGAATAACTAAAAATCAATTCCTTCTTTGATAGGGTAGAAAACATTGTGGGAAAAGGAGAAAATGCTGGTAACCTGCATTGTCTCCTTTCCTCAGATTATTTTCAAAAGCCTTCTCTTTCAGGGGTGTTAAAAGGCATCATTGTGCGGTAAAAGGTTAATAAGAATAAACAGATATTCCCCCCCTTCCCATCAGCCAATCAAATCTCTTCCCTCTCTGAAATTATCCAATCAGAGAAGCTTTAAGGAAATCAGAATGAAAACCAACAGCCAATCAGAGAAGACTTTAGAAATTTCAACAGCCAATCAGAGAGCTTTAAATTCGCGCCAAAATGGCGCCCTAATTTATCGATTTAAAACAGTAAAAAAAAACGGCATAAAAGTGGATTTAAAGTCTTCTTTAAAGGCTGCTGTGCAGTCCTTGGCAAACTGCCATCCACACATGCCAGATTTCATTGAATATGGGCACACATTTAAGAAAATAGGGGCGTAGAAGGCCATGTTTTGGTCTTTTCATGCCTCTTGCAAGAATTACTTCCCTTTATTCCTCGATGCACCCCCCCCTCCCCAGCTCATATGTTTTGGTCTTTTCAAGCCTCTTGCAAGAATTACTTCCCTTTAACCCTCGATGCACCCCCCTCCCCAGCCCTTTACTGGATTTGCTTTTTTAACTCAGCCCACAAGAAATGCTGCACATTGAAACTTTCAATAGACCAAAGTGATCAATGTACAGTGAAAAAAAAAAACAACAACAGAAATTAATGTGACAAGTGGCTAAAAAAAGACTGAAAACTCTTTTCAGTTACTTCCTATTGCATATATCAAACAATGGCAATTGAATTGTAATTTTTCTAATCTCTTCAATCCGCAACAAGAAACCCAGTTACATTGACTACCATCTCATGTTTTGGTCTTTTCAAGCCCCTTGCAAGAATTACTTCCCTTTAACCCTCGATGCACCCCCCCCTTCCCAGCCCTTTACTTGATTTGCTTTTCTAACCCGGCCCACAAGAAATGCTGCACATTGAAACTTTCAATAGACCAAGGTGATCAATGTACAGTGTAAAAAGAAAAACCAGAAATTAATGCGACAAGTGGCTAAAAAAGGACTGAAAACTCTTTCAGTTACTTCCTATTGCATATATCAAACAATGGCAACTGAAGTGTAATTTTTCTAATCTCTTCAAACCGCAACAAGAAACCCAGTTACGTTGACTACCGTCACATATGTGCCAGTTACGCTCATGCGAAAACCCCAGAAAATAATGCGACAAGTGGCTAAAAAATGACTGAAAGCTCTTTCAGGAGCAACTGCTTCTTATTGCATAAATCAAACAAAAGGAACTAAATTTTCGAGGTGTATTTTTTTTCTCCAATCTCTTTATACCGTGACGAGAAATCCATTTACGTTGACTACCGTCTCATAGGTGCCGGTTACGTGCCCGCGAAAATCGAATTACAGAACATTTCATAGCAGACGACACCTGTTGCTTAATAGTCAAATATAGGGAACTTAGTTTCTAATATCTGTTTTTTATTTCTGCAATCTTTTTTTACCCCGACAACAAACCCTTTTAGGTTGTCTGTTGTCTCGCAGGTGCCACTTACATACCCGCAAAAACATGAAAAATCGACTTACGGAATATTTTATAGCAGACGCCAACTGTTGCTTAAGTCAATTATATGGATTTTTTTTTTCTTTTTCTCTCACTAGGGCCATTGGTTTGGTTACGGTGACCATCTCACGCATACGTGACTGTTACGTGCTGCGCATAAAATCGTAAAATCAACTTCAACACTTTATGAGGCAACTGATACCTATTGTACAATTCAATGACAGGTAAACAAAATTTTTCCCTGTTTTCTTACCAGGGTCATGAAAACATTGAACCAATTTTGACGACCGCGCGAGTCGAAAGTCAATTTTATGTTTAATCGCTGCGCAAAAATATAAAATTCCGAAGCAACCGTTTGCTGTTGCGGAAACTTTCTATGATAAAAAAAATCTAGAAGTAGGCCATAAAGATACAATAAGATGTAAGAATAACTAAAAATCAATTCCTTCTTTGATAGGGTAGAAAACATTGTGGGAAAAGGAGAAAATGCTGGTAACCTGCATTGTCTCCTTTCCTCAGATTATTTTCAAAAGCCTTCTCTTTCAGGGGTGTTAAAAGGCATCATTGTGCGGTAAAAGGTTAATAAGAATAAACAGATATTCCCCCCCTTCCCATCAGCCAATCAAATCTCTTCCCTCTCTGAAATTATCCAATCAGAGAAGCTTTAAGGAAATCAGAATGAAAACCAACAGCCAATCAGAGAAGACTTTAGAAATTTCAACAGCCAATCAGAGAGCTTTAAATTCGCGCCAAAATGGCGCCCTAATTTATCGATTTAAAACAGTAAAAAAAACGGCATAAAAGTGGATTTAAAGTCTTCTTTAAAGGCTGCTGTGCAGTCCTTGGCAAACTGCCATCCACACATGCCAGATTTCATTGAATATGGGCACACATTTAAGAAAATAGGGGCGTAGAAGGCCATGTTTTGGTCTTTTCATGCCTCTTGCAAGAATTACTTCCCTTTATTCCTCGATGCACCCCCCCTCCCCAGCTCATATGTTTTGGTCTTTTCAAGCCTCTTGCAAGAATTACTTCCCTTTAACCCTCGATGCACCCCCCTCCCCAGCCCTTTACTGGATTTGCTTTTTTAACTCAGCCCACAAGAAATGCTGCACATTGAAACTTTCAATAGACCAAAGTGATCAATGTACAGTGAAAAAAAAAAAACAACAACAGAAATTAATGTGACAAGTGGCTAAAAAAAGACTGAAAACTCTTTTCAGTTACTTCCTATTGCATATATCAAACAATGGCAATTGAATTGTAATTTTTCTAATCTCTTCAATCCGCAACAAGAAACCCAGTTACATTGACTACCATCTCATGTTTTGGTCTTTTCAAGCCCCTTGCAAGAATTACTTCCCTTTAACCCTCGATGCACCCCCCCCTTCCCAGCCCTTTACTTGATTTGCTTTTCTAACCCGGCCCACAAGAAATGCTGCACATTGAAACTTTCAATAGACCAAGGTGATCAATGTACAGTGTAAAAAGAAAAACCAGAAATTAATGCGACAAGTGGCTAAAAAAGGACTGAAAACTCTTTCAGTTACTTCCTATTGCATATATCAAACAATGGCAACTGAAGTGTAATTTTTCTAATCTCTTCAAACCGCAACAAGAAACCCAGTTACATTGACTACCGTCACATATGTGCCAGTTACGCTCATGCAAAAACCCCAGAAAATAATGCGACAAGTGGCTAAAAAATGACTGAAAGCTCTTTCAGGAGCAACTGCTTCTTATTGCATAAATCAAACAAAAGGAACTAAATTTTCGAGGTGTATTTTTTTTCTCCAATCTCTTTATACCGTGACGAGAAATCCATTTACGTTGACTACCGTCTCATAGGTGCCGGTTACGTGCCCGCGAAAATCGAATTACAGAACATTTCATAGCAGACGACACCTGTTGCTTAATAGGTCAAATATAGGGAACTTAGTTTCTAATATCTGTTTTTTATTTCTGCAATCTTTTTTTACCCCGACAACAAACCCTTTTAGGTTGTCTGTTGTCTCGCAGGTGCCACTTACATACCCGCAAAAACATGAAAAATCGACTTACGGAATATTTTATAGCAGACGCCAACTGTTGCTTAAGTCAATTATATGGATTTTTTTTTCTTTTTCTCTCACTAGGGCCATTGGTTTGGTTACGGTGACCATCTCACGCATACGTGACTGTTACGTGCTGCGCACAAAATCGTAAAATCAACTTCAACACTTTATGAGGCAACTGATACCTATTGTACAATTCAATGACAGGTAAACAAAATTTTTCCCTGTTTTCTTACCAGGGTCATGAAAACATTGAACCAATTTTGACGACCGCGCGAGTCAAAAGTCAATTTTATGTTTAATCGCTGCGCAAAAATATAAAATTCCGAAGCAACCGTTTGCTGTTGCGGAAACTTTCTATGATAAAAAAAATCTAGAAGTAGGCCATAAAGATACAATAAGATGTAAGAATAACTAAAAATCAATTCCTTCTTTGATAGGGTAGAAAACATTGTGGGAAAAGGAGAAAATGCTGGTAACCTGCATTGTCTCCTTTCCTCAGATTATTTTCAAAAGCCTTCTCTTTCAGGGGTGTTAAAAGGCATCATTGTGCGGTAAAAGGTTAATAAGAATAAACAGATATTCCCCCCCTTCCCATCAGCCAATCAAATCTCTTCCCTCTCTGAAATTATCCAATCAGAGAAGCTTTAAGGAAATCAGAATGAAAACCAACAGCCAATCAGAGAAGACTTTAGAAATTTCAACAGCCAATCAGAGAGCTTTAAATTCGCGCCAAAATGGCGCCCTAATTTATCGATTTAAAACAGTAAAAAAAAACGGCATAAAAGTGGATTTAAAGTCTTCTTTAAAGGCTGCTGTGCAGTCCTTGGCAAACTGCCATCCACACATGCCAGATTTCATTGAATATGGGCACACATTTAAGAAAATAGGGGCGTAGAAGGCCATGTTTTGGTCTTTTCATGCCTCTTGCAAGAATTACTTCCCTTTATTCCTCGATGCACCCCCCCCTCCCCAGCTCATATGTTTTGGTCTTTTCAAGCCTCTTGCAAGAATTACTTCCCTTTAACCCTCGATGCACCCCCCTCCCCAGCCCTTTACTGGATTTGCTTTTTTAACTCAGCCCACAAGAAATGCTGCACATTGAAACTTTCAATAGACCAAAGTGATCAATGTACAGTGAAAAAAAAAAACAACAACAGAAATTAATGTGACAAGTGGCTAAAAAAAGACTGAAAACTCTTTTCAGTTACTTCCTATTGCATATATCAAACAATGGCAATTGAATTGTAATTTTTCTAATCTCTTCAATCCGCAACAAGAAACCCAGTTACATTGACTACCATCTCATGTTTTGGTCTTTTCAAGCCCCTTGCAAGAATTACTTCCCTTTAACCCTCGATGCACCCCCCCCTTCCCAGCCCTTTACTTGATTTGCTTTTCTAACCCGGCCCACAAGAAATGCTGCACATTGAAACTTTCAATAGACCAAGGTGATCAATGTACAGTGTAAAAAGAAAAACCAGAAATTAATGCGACAAGTGGCTAAAAAAGGACTGAAAACTCTTTCAGTTACTTCCTATTGCATATATCAAACAATGGCAACTGAAGTGTAATTTTTCTAATCTCTTCAAACCGCAACAAGAAACCCAGTTACGTTGACTACCGTCACATATGTGCCAGTTACGCTCATGCGAAAACCCCAGAAAATAATGCGACAAGTGGCTAAAAAATGACTGAAAGCTCTTTCAGGAGCAACTGCTTCTTATTGCATAAATCAAACAAAAGGAACTAAATTTTCGAGGTGTATTTTTTTTCTCCAATCTCTTTATACCGTGACGAGAAATCCATTTACGTTGACTACCGTCTCATAGGTGCCGGTTACGTGCCCGCGAAAATCGAATTACAGAACATTTCATAGCAGACGACACCTGTTGCTTAATAGTCAAATATAGGGAACTTAGTTTCTAATATCTGTTTTTTATTTCTGCAATCTTTTTTTACCCCGACAACAAACCCTTTTAGGTTGTCTGTTGTCTCGCAGGTGCCACTTACATACCCGCAAAAACATGAAAAATCGACTTACGGAATATTTTATAGCAGACGCCAACTGTTGCTTAAGTCAATTATATGGATTTTTTTTTTCTTTTTCTCTCACTAGGGCCATTGGTTTGGTTACGGTGACCATCTCACGCATACGTGACTGTTACGTGCTGCGCATAAAATCGTAAAATCAACTTCAACACTTTATGAGGCAACTGATACCTATTGTACAATTCAATGACAGGTAAACAAAATTTTTCCCTGTTTTCTTACCAGGGTCATGAAAACATTGAACCAATTTTGACGACCGCGCGAGTCGAAAGTCAATTTTATGTTTAATCGCTGCGCAAAAATATAAAATTCCGAAGCAACCGTTTGCTGTTGCGGAAACTTTCTATGATAAAAAAAATCTAGAAGTAGGCCATAAAGATACAATAAGATGTAAGAATAACTAAAAATCAATTCCTTCTTTGATAGGGTAGAAAACATTGTGGGAAAAGGAGAAAATGCTGGTAACCTGCATTGTCTCCTTTCCTCAGATTATTTTCAAAAGCCTTCTCTTTCAGGGGTGTTAAAAGGCATCATTGTGCGGTAAAAGGTTAATAAGAATAAACAGATATTCCCCCCCTTCCCATCAGCCAATCAAATCTCTTCCCTCTCTGAAATTATCCAATCAGAGAAGCTTTAAGGAAATCAGAATGAAAACCAACAGCCAATCAGAGAAGACTTTAGAAATTTCAACAGCCAATCAGAGAGCTTTAAATTCGCGCCAAAATGGCGCCCTAATTTATCGATTTAAAACAGTAAAAAAAACGGCATAAAAGTGGATTTAAAGTCTTCTTTAAAGGCTGCTGTGCAGTCCTTGGCAAACTGCCATCCACACATGCCAGATTTCATTGAATATGGGCACACATTTAAGAAAATAGGGGCGTAGAAGGCCATGTTTTGGTCTTTTCATGCCTCTTGCAAGAATTACTTCCCTTTATTCCTCGATGCACCCCCCCCTCCCCAGCTCATATGTTTTGGTCTTTTCAAGCCTCTTGCAAGAATTACTTCCCTTTAACCCTCGATGCACCCCCCTCCCCAGCCCTTTACTGGATTTGCTTTTTTAACTCAGCCCACAAGAAATGCTGCACATTGAAACTTTCAATAGACCAAAGTGATCAATGTACAGTGAAAAAAAAAAAACAACAACAGAAATTAATGTGACAAGTGGCTAAAAAAAGACTGAAAACTCTTTTCAGTTACTTCCTATTGCATATATCAAACAATGGCAATTGAATTGTAATTTTTCTAATCTCTTCAATCCGCAACAAGAAACCCAGTTACATTGACTACCATCTCATGTTTTGGTCTTTTCAAGCCCCTTGCAAGAATTACTTCCCTTTAACCCTCGATGCACCCCCCCCCTTCCCAGCCCTTTACTTGATTTGCTTTTCTAACCCGGCCCACAAGAAATGCTGCACATTGAAACTTTCAATAGACCAAGGTGATCAATGTACAGTGTAAAAAGAAAAACCAGAAATTAATGCGACAAGTGGCTAAAAAAGGACTGAAAACTCTTTCAGTTACTTCCTATTGCATATATCAAACAATGGCAACTGAAGTGTAATTTTTCTAATCTCTTCAAACCGCAACAAGAAACCCAGTTACGTTGACTACCGTCACATATGTGCCAGTTACGCTCATGCGAAAACCCCAGAAAATAATGCGACAAGTGGCTAAAAAATGACTGAAAGCTCTTTCAGGAGCAACTGCTTCTTATTGCATAAATCAAACAAAAGGAACTAAATTTTCGAGGTGTATTTTTTTTCTCCAATCTCTTTATACCGTGACGAGAAATCCATTTACGTTGACTACCGTCTCATAGGTGCCGGTTACGTGCCCGCGAAAATCGAATTACAGAACATTTCATAGCAGACGACACCTGTTGCTTAATAGGTCAAATATAGGGAACTTAGTTTCTAATATCTGTTTTTTATTTCTGCAATCTTTTTTTACCCCGACAACAAACCCTTTTAGGTTGTCTGTTGTCTCGCAGGTGCCACTTACATACCCGCAAAAACATGAAAAATCGACTTACGGAATATTTTATAGCAGACGCCAACTGTTGCTTAAGTCAATTATATGGATTTTTTTTTTCTTTTTCTCTCACTAGGGCCATTGGTTTGGTTACGGTGACCATCTCACGCATACGTGACTGTTACGTGCTGCGCACAAAATCGTAAAATCAACTTCAACACTTTATGAGGCAACTGATACCTATTGTACAATTCAATGACAGGTAAACAAAATTTTTCCCTGTTTTCTTACCAGGGTCATGAAAACATTGAACCAATTTTGACGACCGCGCGAGTCAAAAGTCAATTTTATGTTTAATCGCTGCGCAAAAATATAAAATTCCGAAGCAACCGTTTGCTGTTGCGGAAACTTTCTATGATAAAAAAAATCTAGAAGTAGGCCATAAAGATACAATAAGATGTAAGAATAACTAAAAATCAATTCCTTCTTTGATAGGGTAGAAAACATTGTGGGAAAAGGAGAAAATGCTGGTAACCTGCATTGTCTCCTTTCCTCAGATTATTTTCAAAAGCCTTCTCTTTCAGGGGTGTTAAAAGGCATCATTGTGCGGTAAAAGGTTAATAAGAATAAACAGATATTCCCCCCCTTCCCATCAGCCAATCAAATCTCTTCCCTCTCTGAAATTATCCAATCAGAGAAGCTTTAAGGAAATCAGAATGAAAACCAACAGCCAATCAGAGAAGACTTTAGAAATTTCAACAGCCAATCAGAGAGCTTTAAATTCGCGCCAAAATGGCGCCCTAATTTATCGATTTAAAACAGTAAAAAAAAACGGCATAAAAGTGGATTTAAAGTCTTCTTTAAAGGCTGCTGTGCAGTCCTTGGCAAACTGCCATCCACACATGCCAGATTTCATTGAATATGGGCACACATTTAAGAAAATAGGGGCGTAGAAGGCCATGTTTTGGTCTTTTCATGCCTCTTGCAAGAATTACTTCCCTTTATTCCTCGATGCACCCCCCCCTCCCCAGCTCATATGTTTTGGTCTTTTCAAGCCTCTTGCAAGAATTACTTCCCTTTAACCCTCGATGCACCCCCCTCCCCAGCCCTTTACTGGATTTGCTTTTTTAACTCAGCCCACAAGAAATGCTGCACATTGAAACTTTCAATAGACCAAAGTGATCAATGTACAGTGAAAAAAAAAAACAACAACAGAAATTAATGTGACAAGTGGCTAAAAAAAGACTGAAAACTCTTTTCAGTTACTTCCTATTGCATATATCAAACAATGGCAATTGAATTGTAATTTTTCTAATCTCTTCAATCCGCAACAAGAAACCCAGTTACATTGACTACCATCTCATGTTTTGGTCTTTTCAAGCCCCTTGCAAGAATTACTTCCCTTTAACCCTCGATGCACCCCCCCCTTCCCAGCCCTTTACTTGATTTGCTTTTCTAACCCGGCCCACAAGAAATGCTGCACATTGAAACTTTCAATAGACCAAGGTGATCAATGTACAGTGTAAAAAGAAAAACCAGAAATTAATGCGACAAGTGGCTAAAAAAGGACTGAAAACTCTTTCAGTTACTTCCTATTGCATATATCAAACAATGGCAACTGAAGTGTAATTTTTCTAATCTCTTCAAACCGCAACAAGAAACCCAGTTACGTTGACTACCGTCACATATGTGCCAGTTACGCTCATGCGAAAACCCCAGAAAATAATGCGACAAGTGGCTAAAAAATGACTGAAAGCTCTTTCAGGAGCAACTGCTTCTTATTGCATAAATCAAACAAAAGGAACTAAATTTTCGAGGTGTATTTTTTTTCTCCAATCTCTTTATACCGTGACGAGAAATCCATTTACGTTGACTACCGTCTCATAGGTGCCGGTTACGTGCCCGCGAAAATCGAATTACAGAACATTTCATAGCAGACGACACCTGTTGCTTAATAGTCAAATATAGGGAACTTAGTTTCTAATATCTGTTTTTTATTTCTGCAATCTTTTTTTACCCCGACAACAAACCCTTTTAGGTTGTCTGTTGTCTCGCAGGTGCCACTTACATACCCGCAAAAACATGAAAAATCGACTTACGGAATATTTTATAGCAGACGCCAACTGTTGCTTAAGTCAATTATATGGATTTTTTTTTTCTTTTTCTCTCACTAGGGCCATTGGTTTGGTTACGGTGACCATCTCACGCATACGTGACTGTTACGTGCTGCGCATAAAATCGTAAAATCAACTTCAACACTTTATGAGGCAACTGATACCTATTGTACAATTCAATGACAGGTAAACAAAATTTTTCCCTGTTTTCTTACCAGGGTCATGAAAACATTGAACCAATTTTGACGACCGCGCGAGTCGAAAGTCAATTTTATGTTTAATCGCTGCGCAAAAATATAAAATTCCGAAGCAACCGTTTGCTGTTGCGGAAACTTTCTATGATAAAAAAAATCTAGAAGTAGGCCATAAAGATACAATAAGATGTAAGAATAACTAAAAATCAATTCCTTCTTTGATAGGGTAGAAAACATTGTGGGAAAAGGAGAAAATGCTGGTAACCTGCATTGTCTCCTTTCCTCAGATTATTTTCAAAAGCCTTCTCTTTCAGGGGTGTTAAAAGGCATCATTGTGCGGTAAAAGGTTAATAAGAATAAACAGATATTCCCCCCCTTCCCATCAGCCAATCAAATCTCTTCCCTCTCTGAAATTATCCAATCAGAGAAGCTTTAAGGAAATCAGAATGAAAACCAACAGCCAATCAGAGAAGACTTTAGAAATTTCAACAGCCAATCAGAGAGCTTTAAATTCGCGCCAAAATGGCGCCCTAATTTATCGATTTAAAACAGTAAAAAAAACGGCATAAAAGTGGATTTAAAGTCTTCTTTAAAGGCTGCTGTGCAGTCCTTGGCAAACTGCCATCCACACATGCCAGATTTCATTGAATATGGGCACACATTTAAGAAAATAGGGGCGTAGAAGGCCATGTTTTGGTCTTTTCATGCCTCTTGCAAGAATTACTTCCCTTTATTCCTCGATGCACCCCCCCTCCCCAGCTCATATGTTTTGGTCTTTTCAAGCCTCTTGCAAGAATTACTTCCCTTTAACCCTCGATGCACCCCCCTCCCCAGCCCTTTACTGGATTTGCTTTTTTAACTCAGCCCACAAGAAATGCTGCACATTGAAACTTTCAATAGACCAAAGTGATCAATGTACAGTGAAAAAAAAAAAACAACAACAGAAATTAATGTGACAAGTGGCTAAAAAAAGACTGAAAACTCTTTTCAGTTACTTCCTATTGCATATATCAAACAATGGCAATTGAATTGTAATTTTTCTAATCTCTTCAATCCGCAACAAGAAACCCAGTTACATTGACTACCATCTCATGTTTTGGTCTTTTCAAGCCCCTTGCAAGAATTACTTCCCTTTAACCCTCGATGCACCCCCCCCTTCCCAGCCCTTTACTTGATTTGCTTTTCTAACCCGGCCCACAAGAAATGCTGCACATTGAAACTTTCAATAGACCAAGGTGATCAATGTACAGTGTAAAAAGAAAAACCAGAAATTAATGCGACAAGTGGCTAAAAAAGGACTGAAAACTCTTTCAGTTACTTCCTATTGCATATATCAAACAATGGCAACTGAAGTGTAATTTTTCTAATCTCTTCAAACCGCAACAAGAAACCCAGTTACATTGACTACCGTCACATATGTGCCAGTTACGCTCATGCAAAAACCCCAGAAAATAATGCGACAAGTGGCTAAAAAATGACTGAAAGCTCTTTCAGGAGCAACTGCTTCTTATTGCATAAATCAAACAAAAGGAACTAAATTTTCGAGGTGTATTTTTTTTCTCCAATCTCTTTATACCGTGACGAGAAATCCATTTACGTTGACTACCGTCTCATAGGTGCCGGTTACGTGCCCGCGAAAATCGAATTACAGAACATTTCATAGCAGACGACACCTGTTGCTTAATAGGTCAAATATAGGGAACTTAGTTTCTAATATCTGTTTTTTATTTCTGCAATCTTTTTTTACCCCGACAACAAACCCTTTTAGGTTGTCTGTTGTCTCGCAGGTGCCACTTACATACCCGCAAAAACATGAAAAATCGACTTACGGAATATTTTATAGCAGACGCCAACTGTTGCTTAAGTCAATTATATGGATTTTTTTTTCTTTTTCTCTCACTAGGGCCATTGGTTTGGTTACGGTGACCATCTCACGCATACGTGACTGTTACGTGCTGCGCACAAAATCGTAAAATCAACTTCAACACTTTATGAGGCAACTGATACCTATTGTACAATTCAATGACAGGTAAACAAAATTTTTCCCTGTTTTCTTACCAGGGTCATGAAAACATTGAACCAATTTTGACGACCGCGCGAGTCAAAAGTCAATTTTATGTTTAATCGCTGCGCAAAAATATAAAATTCCGAAGCAACCGTTTGCTGTTGCGGAAACTTTCTATGATAAAAAAAATCTAGAAGTAGGCCATAAAGATACAATAAGATGTAAGAATAACTAAAAATCAATTCCTTCTTTGATAGGGTAGAAAACATTGTGGGAAAAGGAGAAAATGCTGGTAACCTGCATTGTCTCCTTTCCTCAGATTATTTTCAAAAGCCTTCTCTTTCAGGGGTGTTAAAAGGCATCATTGTGCGGTAAAAGGTTAATAAGAATAAACAGATATTCCCCCCCTTCCCATCAGCCAATCAAATCTCTTCCCTCTCTGAAATTATCCAATCAGAGAAGCTTTAAGGAAATCAGAATGAAAACCAACAGCCAATCAGAGAAGACTTTAGAAATTTCAACAGCCAATCAGAGAGCTTTAAATTCGCGCCAAAATGGCGCCCTAATTTATCGATTTAAAACAGTAAAAAAAAACGGCATAAAAGTGGATTTAAAGTCTTCTTTAAAGGCTGCTGTGCAGTCCTTGGCAAACTGCCATCCACACATGCCAGATTTCATTGAATATGGGCACACATTTAAGAAAATAGGGGCGTAGAAGGCCATGTTTTGGTCTTTTCATGCCTCTTGCAAGAATTACTTCCCTTTATTCCTCGATGCACCCCCCCCTCCCCAGCTCATATGTTTTGGTCTTTTCAAGCCTCTTGCAAGAATTACTTCCCTTTAACCCTCGATGCACCCCCCTCCCCAGCCCTTTACTGGATTTGCTTTTTTAACTCAGCCCACAAGAAATGCTGCACATTGAAACTTTCAATAGACCAAAGTGATCAATGTACAGTGAAAAAAAAAAACAACAACAGAAATTAATGTGACAAGTGGCTAAAAAAAGACTGAAAACTCTTTTCAGTTACTTCCTATTGCATATATCAAACAATGGCAATTGAATTGTAATTTTTCTAATCTCTTCAATCCGCAACAAGAAACCCAGTTACATTGACTACCATCTCATGTTTTGGTCTTTTCAAGCCCCTTGCAAGAATTACTTCCCTTTAACCCTCGATGCACCCCCCCCTTCCCAGCCCTTTACTTGATTTGCTTTTCTAACCCGGCCCACAAGAAATGCTGCACATTGAAACTTTCAATAGACCAAGGTGATCAATGTACAGTGTAAAAAGAAAAACCAGAAATTAATGCGACAAGTGGCTAAAAAAGGACTGAAAACTCTTTCAGTTACTTCCTATTGCATATATCAAACAATGGCAACTGAAGTGTAATTTTTCTAATCTCTTCAAACCGCAACAAGAAACCCAGTTACGTTGACTACCGTCACATATGTGCCAGTTACGCTCATGCGAAAACCCCAGAAAATAATGCGACAAGTGGCTAAAAAATGACTGAAAGCTCTTTCAGGAGCAACTGCTTCTTATTGCATAAATCAAACAAAAGGAACTAAATTTTCGAGGTGTATTTTTTTTCTCCAATCTCTTTATACCGTGACGAGAAATCCATTTACGTTGACTACCGTCTCATAGGTGCCGGTTACGTGCCCGCGAAAATCGAATTACAGAACATTTCATAGCAGACGACACCTGTTGCTTAATAGTCAAATATAGGGAACTTAGTTTCTAATATCTGTTTTTTATTTCTGCAATCTTTTTTTACCCCGACAACAAACCCTTTTAGGTTGTCTGTTGTCTCGCAGGTGCCACTTACATACCCGCAAAAACATGAAAAATCGACTTACGGAATATTTTATAGCAGACGCCAACTGTTGCTTAAGTCAATTATATGGATTTTTTTTTTCTTTTTCTCTCACTAGGGCCATTGGTTTGGTTACGGTGACCATCTCACGCATACGTGACTGTTACGTGCTGCGCATAAAATCGTAAAATCAACTTCAACACTTTATGAGGCAACTGATACCTATTGTACAATTCAATGACAGGTAAACAAAATTTTTCCCTGTTTTCTTACCAGGGTCATGAAAACATTGAACCAATTTTGACGACCGCGCGAGTCGAAAGTCAATTTTATGTTTAATCGCTGCGCAAAAATATAAAATTCCGAAGCAACCGTTTGCTGTTGCGGAAACTTTCTATGATAAAAAAAATCTAGAAGTAGGCCATAAAGATACAATAAGATGTAAGAATAACTAAAAATCAATTCCTTCTTTGATAGGGTAGAAAACATTGTGGGAAAAGGAGAAAATGCTGGTAACCTGCATTGTCTCCTTTCCTCAGATTATTTTCAAAAGCCTTCTCTTTCAGGGGTGTTAAAAGGCATCATTGTGCGGTAAAAGGTTAATAAGAATAAACAGATATTCCCCCCCTTCCCATCAGCCAATCAAATCTCTTCCCTCTCTGAAATTATCCAATCAGAGAAGCTTTAAGGAAATCAGAATGAAAACCAACAGCCAATCAGAGAAGACTTTAGAAATTTCAACAGCCAATCAGAGAGCTTTAAATTCGCGCCAAAATGGCGCCCTAATTTATCGATTTAAAACAGTAAAAAAAACGGCATAAAAGTGGATTTAAAGTCTTCTTTAAAGGCTGCTGTGCAGTCCTTGGCAAACTGCCATCCACACATGCCAGATTTCATTGAATATGGGCACACATTTAAGAAAATAGGGGCGTAGAAGGCCATGTTTTGGTCTTTTCATGCCTCTTGCAAGAATTACTTCCCTTTATTCCTCGATGCACCCCCCCTCCCCAGCTCATATGTTTTGGTCTTTTCAAGCCTCTTGCAAGAATTACTTCCCTTTAACCCTCGATGCACCCCCCTCCCCAGCCCTTTACTGGATTTGCTTTTTTAACTCAGCCCACAAGAAATGCTGCACATTGAAACTTTCAATAGACCAAAGTGATCAATGTACAGTGAAAAAAAAAAAACAACAACAGAAATTAATGTGACAAGTGGCTAAAAAAAGACTGAAAACTCTTTTCAGTTACTTCCTATTGCATATATCAAACAATGGCAATTGAATTGTAATTTTTCTAATCTCTTCAATCCGCAACAAGAAACCCAGTTACATTGACTACCATCTCATGTTTTGGTCTTTTCAAGCCCCTTGCAAGAATTACTTCCCTTTAACCCTCGATGCACCCCCCCCTTCCCAGCCCTTTACTTGATTTGCTTTTCTAACCCGGCCCACAAGAAATGCTGCACATTGAAACTTTCAATAGACCAAGGTGATCAATGTACAGTGTAAAAAGAAAAACCAGAAATTAATGCGACAAGTGGCTAAAAAAGGACTGAAAACTCTTTCAGTTACTTCCTATTGCATATATCAAACAATGGCAACTGAAGTGTAATTTTTCTAATCTCTTCAAACCGCAACAAGAAACCCAGTTACATTGACTACCGTCACATATGTGCCAGTTACGCTCATGCAAAAACCCCAGAAAATAATGCGACAAGTGGCTAAAAAATGACTGAAAGCTCTTTCAGGAGCAACTGCTTCTTATTGCATAAATCAAACAAAAGGAACTAAATTTTCGAGGTGTATTTTTTTTCTCCAATCTCTTTATACCGTGACGAGAAATCCATTTACGTTGACTACCGTCTCATAGGTGCCGGTTACGTGCCCGCGAAAATCGAATTACAGAACATTTCATAGCAGACGACACCTGTTGCTTAATAGGTCAAATATAGGGAACTTAGTTTCTAATATCTGTTTTTTATTTCTGCAATCTTTTTTTACCCCGACAACAAACCCTTTTAGGTTGTCTGTTGTCTCGCAGGTGCCACTTACATACCCGCAAAAACATGAAAAATCGACTTACGGAATATTTTATAGCAGACGCCAACTGTTGCTTAAGTCAATTATATGGATTTTTTTTTCTTTTTCTCTCACTAGGGCCATTGGTTTGGTTACGGTGACCATCTCACGCATACGTGACTGTTACGTGCTGCGCACAAAATCGTAAAATCAACTTCAACACTTTATGAGGCAACTGATACCTATTGTACAATTCAATGACAGGTAAACAAAATTTTTCCCTGTTTTCTTACCAGGGTCATGAAAACATTGAACCAATTTTGACGACCGCGCGAGTCAAAAGTCAATTTTATGTTTAATCGCTGCGCAAAAATATAAAATTCCGAAGCAACCGTTTGCTGTTGCGGAAACTTTCTATGATAAAAAAAATCTAGAAGTAGGCCATAAAGATACAATAAGATGTAAGAATAACTAAAAATCAATTCCTTCTTTGATAGGGTAGAAAACATTGTGGGAAAAGGAGAAAATGCTGGTAACCTGCATTGTCTCCTTTCCTCAGATTATTTTCAAAAGCCTTCTCTTTCAGGGGTGTTAAAAGGCATCATTGTGCGGTAAAAGGTTAATAAGAATAAACAGATATTCCCCCCCTTCCCATCAGCCAATCAAATCTCTTCCCTCTCTGAAATTATCCAATCAGAGAAGCTTTAAGGAAATCAGAATGAAAACCAACAGCCAATCAGAGAAGACTTTAGAAATTTCAACAGCCAATCAGAGAGCTTTAAATTCGCGCCAAAATGGCGCCCTAATTTATCGATTTAAAACAGTAAAAAAAAACGGCATAAAAGTGGATTTAAAGTCTTCTTTAAAGGCTGCTGTGCAGTCCTTGGCAAACTGCCATCCACACATGCCAGATTTCATTGAATATGGGCACACATTTAAGAAAATAGGGGCGTAGAAGGCCATGTTTTGGTCTTTTCATGCCTCTTGCAAGAATTACTTCCCTTTATTCCTCGATGCACCCCCCCCTCCCCAGCTCATATGTTTTGGTCTTTTCAAGCCTCTTGCAAGAATTACTTCCCTTTAACCCTCGATGCACCCCCCTCCCCAGCCCTTTACTGGATTTGCTTTTTTAACTCAGCCCACAAGAAATGCTGCACATTGAAACTTTCAATAGACCAAAGTGATCAATGTACAGTGAAAAAAAAAAACAACAACAGAAATTAATGTGACAAGTGGCTAAAAAAAGACTGAAAACTCTTTTCAGTTACTTCCTATTGCATATATCAAACAATGGCAATTGAATTGTAATTTTTCTAATCTCTTCAATCCGCAACAAGAAACCCAGTTACATTGACTACCATCTCATGTTTTGGTCTTTTCAAGCCCCTTGCAAGAATTACTTCCCTTTAACCCTCGATGCACCCCCCCCTTCCCAGCCCTTTACTTGATTTGCTTTTCTAACCCGGCCCACAAGAAATGCTGCACATTGAAACTTTCAATAGACCAAGGTGATCAATGTACAGTGTAAAAAGAAAAACCAGAAATTAATGCGACAAGTGGCTAAAAAAGGACTGAAAACTCTTTCAGTTACTTCCTATTGCATATATCAAACAATGGCAACTGAAGTGTAATTTTTCTAATCTCTTCAAACCGCAACAAGAAACCCAGTTACGTTGACTACCGTCACATATGTGCCAGTTACGCTCATGCGAAAACCCCAGAAAATAATGCGACAAGTGGCTAAAAAATGACTGAAAGCTCTTTCAGGAGCAACTGCTTCTTATTGCATAAATCAAACAAAAGGAACTAAATTTTCGAGGTGTATTTTTTTTCTCCAATCTCTTTATACCGTGACGAGAAATCCATTTACGTTGACTACCGTCTCATAGGTGCCGGTTACGTGCCCGCGAAAATCGAATTACAGAACATTTCATAGCAGACGACACCTGTTGCTTAATAGTCAAATATAGGGAACTTAGTTTCTAATATCTGTTTTTTATTTCTGCAATCTTTTTTTACCCCGACAACAAACCCTTTTAGGTTGTCTGTTGTCTCGCAGGTGCCACTTACATACCCGCAAAAACATGAAAAATCGACTTACGGAATATTTTATAGCAGACGCCAACTGTTGCTTAAGTCAATTATATGGATTTTTTTTTTCTTTTTCTCTCACTAGGGCCATTGGTTTGGTTACGGTGACCATCTCACGCATACGTGACTGTTACGTGCTGCGCATAAAATCGTAAAATCAACTTCAACACTTTATGAGGCAACTGATACCTATTGTACAATTCAATGACAGGTAAACAAAATTTTTCCCTGTTTTCTTACCAGGGTCATGAAAACATTGAACCAATTTTGACGACCGCGCGAGTCGAAAGTCAATTTTATGTTTAATCGCTGCGCAAAAATATAAAATTCCGAAGCAACCGTTTGCTGTTGCGGAAACTTTCTATGATAAAAAAAATCTAGAAGTAGGCCATAAAGATACAATAAGATGTAAGAATAACTAAAAATCAATTCCTTCTTTGATAGGGTAGAAAACATTGTGGGAAAAGGAGAAAATGCTGGTAACCTGCATTGTCTCCTTTCCTCAGATTATTTTCAAAAGCCTTCTCTTTCAGGGGTGTTAAAAGGCATCATTGTGCGGTAAAAGGTTAATAAGAATAAACAGATATTCCCCCCCTTCCCATCAGCCAATCAAATCTCTTCCCTCTCTGAAATTATCCAATCAGAGAAGCTTTAAGGAAATCAGAATGAAAACCAACAGCCAATCAGAGAAGACTTTAGAAATTTCAACAGCCAATCAGAGAGCTTTAAATTCGCGCCAAAATGGCGCCCTAATTTATCGATTTAAAACAGTAAAAAAAAACGGCATAAAAGTGGATTTAAAGTCTTCTTTAAAGGCTGCTGTGCAGTCCTTGGCAAACTGCCATCCACACATGCCAGATTTCATTGAATATGGGCACACATTTAAGAAAATAGGGGCGTAGAAGGCCATGTTTTGGTCTTTTCATGCCTCTTGCAAGAATTACTTCCCTTTATTCCTCGATGCACCCCCCCTCCCCAGCTCATATGTTTTGGTCTTTTCAAGCCTCTTGCAAGAATTACTTCCCTTTAACCCTCGATGCACCCCCCTCCCCAGCCCTTTACTGGATTTGCTTTTTTAACTCAGCCCACAAGAAAAGCTGCACATTGAAACTTTCAATAGACCAAAGTGATCAATGTACAGTGAAAAAAAAAACAACAACAACAGAAATTAATGTGACAAGTGGCTAAAAAAAGACTGAAAACTCTTTTCAGTTACTTCCTATTGCATATATCAAACAATGGCAATTGAATTGTAATTTTTCTAATCTCTTCAATCCGCAACAAGAAACCCAGTTACATTGACTACCATCTCATGTTTTGGTCTTTTCAAGCCCCTTGCAAGAATTACTTCCCTTTAACCCTCGATGCACCCCCCCCTTCCCAGCCCTTTACTTGATTTGCTTTTCTAACCCGGCCCACAAGAAATGCTGCACATTGAAACTTTCAATAGACCAAGGTGATCAATGTACAGTGTAAAAAGAAAAACCAGAAATTAATGCGACAAGTGGCTAAAAAAGGACTGAAAACTCTTTCAGTTACTTCCTATTGCATATATCAAACAATGGCAACTGAAGTGTAATTTTTCTAATCTCTTCAAACCGCAACAAGAAACCCAGTTACGTTGACTACCGTCACATATGTGCCAGTTACGCTCATGCGAAAACCCCAGAAAATAATGCGACAAGTGGCTAAAAAATGACTGAAAGCTCTTTCAGGAGCAACTGCTTCTTATTGCATAAATCAAACAAAAGGAACTAAATTTTCGAGGTGTATTTTTTTTCTCCAATCTCTTTATACCGTGACGAGAAATCCATTTACGTTGACTACCGTCTCATAGGTGCCGGTTACGTGCCCGCGAAAATCGAATTACAGAACATTTCATAGCAGACGACACCTGTTGCTTAATAGTCAAATATAGGGAACTTAGTTTCTAATATCTGTTTTTTATTTCTGCAATCTTTTTTTACCCCGACAACAAACCCTTTTAGGTTGTCTGTTGTCTCGCAGGTGCCACTTACATACCCGCAAAAACATGAAAAATCGACTTACGGAATATTTTATAGCAGACGCCAACTGTTGCTTAAGTCAATTATATGGATTTTTTTTTTCTTTTTCTCTCACTAGGGCCATTGGTTTGGTTACGGTGACCATCTCACGCATACGTGACTGTTACGTGCTGCGCATAAAATCGTAAAATCAACTTCAACACTTTATGAGGCAACTGATACCTATTGTACAATTCAATGACAGGTAAACAAAATTTTTCCCTGTTTTCTTACCAGGGTCATGAAAACATTGAACCAATTTTGACGACCGCGCGAGTCAAAAGTCAATTTTATGTTTAATCGCTGCGCAAAAATATAAAATTCCGAAGCAACCGTTTGCTGTTGCGGAAACTTTCTATGATAAAAAAAATCTAGAAGTAGGCCATAAAGATACAATAAGATGTAAGAATAACTAAAAATCAATTCCTTCTTTGATAGGGTAGAAAACATTGTGGGAAAAGGAGAAAATGCTGGTAACCTGCATTGTCTCCTTTCCTCAGATTATTTTCAAAAGCCTTCTCTTTCAGGGGTGTTAAAAGGCATCATTGTGCGGTAAAAGGTTAATAAGAATAAACAGATATTCCCCCCCTTCCCATCAGCCAATCAAATCTCTTCCCTCTCTGAAATTATCCAATCAGAGAAGCTTTAAGGAAATCAGAATGAAAACCAACAGCCAATCAGAGAAGACTTTAGAAATTTCAACAGCCAATCAGAGAGCTTTAAATTCGCGCCAAAATGGCGCCCTAATTTATCGATTTAAAACAGTAAAAAAAACGGCATAAAAGTGGATTTAAAGTCTTCTTTAAAGGCTGCTGTGCAGTCCTTGGCAAACTGCCATCCACACATGCCAGATTTCATTGAATATGGGCACACATTTAAGAAAATAGGGGCGTAGAAGGCCATGTTTTGGTCTTTTCATGCCTCTTGCAAGAATTACTTCCCTTTATTCCTCGATGCACCCCCCCCTCCCCAGCTCATATGTTTTGGTCTTTTCAAGCCTCTTGCAAGAATTACTTCCCTTTAACCCTCGATGCACCCCCCTCCCCAGCCCTTTACTGGATTTGCTTTTTTAACTCAGCCCACAAGAAATGCTGCACATTGAAACTTTCAATAGACCAAAGTGATCAATGTACAGTGAAAAAAAAAAAACAACAACAGAAATTAATGTGACAAGTGGCTAAAAAAAGACTGAAAACTCTTTTCAGTTACTTCCTATTGCATATATCAAACAATGGCAATTGAATTGTAATTTTTCTAATCTCTTCAATCCGCAACAAGAAACCCAGTTACATTGACTACCATCTCATGTTTTGGTCTTTTCAAGCCCCTTGCAAGAATTACTTCCCTTTAACCCTCGATGCACCCCCCCCCTTCCCAGCCCTTTACTTGATTTGCTTTTCTAACCCGGCCCACAAGAAATGCTGCACATTGAAACTTTCAATAGACCAAGGTGATCAATGTACAGTGTAAAAAGAAAAACCAGAAATTAATGCGACAAGTGGCTAAAAAAGGACTGAAAACTCTTTCAGTTACTTCCTATTGCATATATCAAACAATGGCAACTGAAGTGTAATTTTTCTAATCTCTTCAAACCGCAACAAGAAACCCAGTTACGTTGACTACCGTCACATATGTGCCAGTTACGCTCATGCGAAAACCCCAGAAAATAATGCGACAAGTGGCTAAAAAATGACTGAAAGCTCTTTCAGGAGCAACTGCTTCTTATTGCATAAATCAAACAAAAGGAACTAAATTTTCGAGGTGTATTTTTTTTCTCCAATCTCTTTATACCGTGACGAGAAATCCATTTACGTTGACTACCGTCTCATAGGTGCCGGTTACGTGCCCGCGAAAATCGAATTACAGAACATTTCATAGCAGACGACACCTGTTGCTTAATAGGTCAAATATAGGGAACTTAGTTTCTAATATCTGTTTTTTATTTCTGCAATCTTTTTTTACCCCGACAACAAACCCTTTTAGGTTGTCTGTTGTCTCGCAGGTGCCACTTACATACCCGCAAAAACATGAAAAATCGACTTACGGAATATTTTATAGCAGACGCTAACTGTTGCTTAAGTCAATTATATGGATTTTTTTTTTCTTTTTCTCTCACTAGGGCCATTGGTTTGGTTACGGTGACCATCTCACGCATACGTGACTGTTACGTGCTGCGCACAAAATCGTAAAATCAACTTCAACACTTTATGAGGCAACTGATACCTATTGTACAATTCAATGACAGGTAAACAAAATTTTTCCCTGTTTTCTTACCAGGGTCATGAAAACATTGAACCAATTTTGACGACCGCGCGAGTCAAAAGTCAATTTTATGTTTAATCGCTGCGCAAAAATATAAAATTCCGAAGCAACCGTTTGCTGTTGCGGAAACTTTCTATGATAAAAAAAATCTAGAAGTAGGCCATAAAGATACAATAAGATGTAAGAATAACTAAAAATCAATTCCTTCTTTGATAGGGTAGAAAACATTGTGGGAAAAGGAGAAAATGCTGGTAACCTGCATTGTCTCCTTTCCTCAGATTATTTTCAAAAGCCTTCTCTTTCAGGGGTGTTAAAAGGCATCATTGTGCGGTAAAAGGTTAATAAGAATAAACAGATATTCCCCCCCTTCCCATCAGCCAATCAAATCTCTTCCCTCTCTGAAATTATCCAATCAGAGAAGCTTTAAGGAAATCAGAATGAAAACCAACAGCCAATCAGAGAAGACTTTAGAAATTTCAACAGCCAATCAGAGAGCTTTAAATTCGCGCCAAAATGGCGCCCTAATTTATCGATTTAAAACAGTAAAAAAAACGGCATAAAAGTGGATTTAAAGTCTTCTTTAAAGGCTGCTGTGCAGTCCTTGGCAAACTGCCATCCACACATGCCAGATTTCATTGAATATGGGCACACATTTAAGAAAATAGGGGCGTAGAAGGCCATGTTTTGGTCTTTTCATGCCTCTTGCAAGAATTACTTCCCTTTATTCCTCGATGCACCCCCCCCTCCCCAGCTCATATGTTTTGGTCTTTTCAAGCCTCTTGCAAGAATTACTTCCCTTTAACCCTCGATGCACCCCCCTCCCCAGCCCTTTACTGGATTTGCTTTTTTAACTCAGCCCACAAGAAATGCTGCACATTGAAACTTTCAATAGACCAAAGTGATCAATGTACAGTGAAAAAAAAACAACAACAACAGAAATTAATGTGACAAGTGGCTAAAAAAAGACTGAAAACTCTTTTCAGTTACTTCCTATTGCATATATCAAACAATGGCAATTGAATTGTAATTTTTCTAATCTCTTCAATCCGCAACAAGAAACCCAGTTACATTGACTACCATCTCATGTTTTGGTCTTTTCAAGCCCCTTGCAAGAATTACTTCCCTTTAACCCTCGATGCACCCCCCCCTTCCCAGCCCTTTACTTGATTTGC
Organism: Tridacna crocea; assembly: GCA_943736015.1. Taxonomy (NCBI): domain Eukaryota; kingdom Metazoa; phylum Mollusca; class Bivalvia; order Cardiida; family Cardiidae; genus Tridacna; species Tridacna crocea. The sequence continues at coordinate 33,522,359 of OX031068.1, forward strand.
TTTTCTAACCCGGCCCACAAGAAATGCTGCACATTGAAACTTTCAATAGACCAAGGTGATCAATGTACAGTGTAAAAAGAAAAACCAGAAATTAATGCGACAAGTGGCTAAAAAAGGACTGAAAACTCTTTCAGTTACTTCCTATTGCATATATCAAACAATGGCAACTGAAGTGTAATTTTTCTAATCTCTTCAAACCGCAACAAGAAACCCAGTTACGTTGACTACCGTCACATATGTGCCAGTTACGCTCATGCGAAAACCCCAGAAAATAATGCGACAAGTGGCTAAAAAATGACTGAAAGCTCTTTCAGGAGCAACTGCTTCTTATTGCATAAATCAAACAAAAGGAACTAAATTTTCGAGGTGTATTTTTTTTCTCCAATCTCTTTATACCGTGACGAGAAATCCATTTACGTTGACTACCGTCTCATAGGTGCCGGTTACGTGCCCGCGAAAATCGAATTACAGAACATTTCATAGCAGACGACACCTGTTGCTTAATAGGTCAAATATAGGGAACTTAGTTTCTAATATCTGTTTTTTATTTCTGCAATCTTTTTTTACCCCGACAACAAACCCTTTTAGGTTGTCTGTTGTCTCGCAGGTGCCACTTACATACCCGCAAAAACATGAAAAATCGACTTACGGAATATTTTATAGCAGACGCCAACTGTTGCTTAAGTCAATTATATGGATTTTTTTTTTCTTTTTCTCTCACTAGGGCCATTGGTTTGGTTACGGTGACCATCTCACGCATACGTGACTGTTACGTGCTGCGCATAAAATCGTAAAATCAACTTCAACACTTTATGAGGCAACTGATACCTATTGTACAATTCAATGACAGGTAAACAAAATTTTTCCCTGTTTTCTTACCAGGGTCATGAAAACATTGAACCAATTTTGACGACCGCGCGAGTCAAAAGTCAATTTTATGTTTAATCGCTGCGCAAAAATATAAAATTCCGAAGCAACCGTTTGCTGTTGCGGAAACTTTCTATGATAAAAAAAATCTAGAAGTAGGCCATAAAGATACAATAAGATGTAAGAATAACTAAAAATCAATTCCTTCTTTGATAGGGTAGAAAACATTGTGGGAAAAGGAGAAAATGCTGGTAACCTGCATTGTCTCCTTTCCTCAGATTATTTTCAAAAGCCTTCTCTTTCAGGGGTGTTAAAAGGCATCATTGTGCGGTAAAAGGTTAATAAGAATAAACAGATATTCCCCCCCTTCCCATCAGCCAATCAAATCTCTTCCCTCTCTGAAATTATCCAATCAGAGAAGCTTTAAGGAAATCAGAATGAAAACCAACAGCCAATCAGAGAAGACTTTAGAAATTTCAACAGCCAATCAGAGAGCTTTAAATTCGCGCCAAAATGGCGCCCTAATTTATCGATTTAAAACAGTAAAAAAAACGGCATAAAAGTGGATTTAAAGTCTTCTTTAAAGGCTGCTGTGCAGTCCTTGGCAAACTGCCATCCACACATGCCAGATTTCATTGAATATGGGCACACATTTAAGAAAATAGGGGCGTAGAAGGCCATGTTTTGGTCTTTTCATGCCTCTTGCAAGAATTACTTCCCTTTATTCCTCGATGCACCCCCCCCTCCCCAGCTCATATGTTTTGGTCTTTTCAAGCCTCTTGCAAGAATTACTTCCCTTTAACCCTCGATGCACCCCCCTCCCCAGCCCTTTACTGGATTTGCTTTTTTAACTCAGCCCACAAGAAATGCTGCACATTGAAACTTTCAATAGACCAAAGTGATCAATGTACAGTGAAAAAAAAAAAACAACAACAGAAATTAATGTGACAAGTGGCTAAAAAAAGACTGAAAACTCTTTTCAGTTACTTCCTATTGCATATATCAAACAATGGCAATTGAATTGTAATTTTTCTAATCTCTTCAATCCGCAACAAGAAACCCAGTTACATTGACTACCATCTCATGTTTTGGTCTTTTCAAGCCCCTTGCAAGAATTACTTCCCTTTAACCCTCGATGCACCCCCCCCTTCCCAGCCCTTTACTTGATTTGCTTTTCTAACCCGGCCCACAAGAAATGCTGCACATTGAAACTTTCAATAGACCAAGGTGATCAATGTACAGTGTAAAAAGAAAAACCAGAAATTAATGCGACAAGTGGCTAAAAAAGGACTGAAAACTCTTTCAGTTACTTCCTATTGCATATATCAAACAATGGCAACTGAAGTGTAATTTTTCTAATCTCTTCAAACCGCAACAAGAAACCCAGTTACGTTGACTACCGTCACATATGTGCCAGTTACGCTCATGCGAAAACCCCAGAAAATAATGCGACAAGTGGCTAAAAAATGACTGAAAGCTCTTTCAGGAGCAACTGCTTCTTATTGCATAAATCAAACAAAAGGAACTAAATTTTCGAGGTGTATTTTTTTTCTCCAATCTCTTTATACCGTGACGAGAAATCCATTTACGTTGACTACCGTCTCATAGGTGCCGGTTACGTGCCCGCGAAAATCGAATTACAGAACATTTCATAGCAGACGACACCTGTTGCTTAATAGGTCAAATATAGGGAACTTAGTTTCTAATATCTGTTTTTTATTTCTGCAATCTTTTTTTACCCCGACAACAAACCCTTTTAGGTTGTCTGTTGTCTCGCAGGTGCCACTTACATACCCGCAAAAACATGAAAAATCGACTTACGGAATATTTTATAGCAGACGCCAACTGTTGCTTAAGTCAATTATATGGATTTTTTTTTTCTTTTTCTCTCACTAGGGCCATTGGTTTGGTTACGGTGACCATCTCACGCATACGTGACTGTTACGTGCTGCGCATAAAATCGTAAAATCAACTTCAACACTTTATGAGGCAACTGATACCTATTGTACAATTCAATGACAGGTAAACAAAATTTTTCCCTGTTTTCTTACCAGGGTCATGAAAACATTGAACCAATTTTGACGACCGCGCGAGTCAAAAGTCAATTTTATGTTTAATCGCTGCGCAAAAATATAAAATTCCGAAGCAACCGTTTGCTGTTGCGGAAACTTTCTATGATAAAAAAAATCTAGAAGTAGGCCATAAAGATACAATAAGATGTAAGAATAACTAAAAATCAATTCCTTCTTTGATAGGGTAGAAAACATTGTGGGAAAAGGAGAAAATGCTGGTAACCTGCATTGTCTCCTTTCCTCAGATTATTTTCAAAAGCCTTCTCTTTCAGGGGTGTTAAAAGGCATCATTGTGCGGTAAAAGGTTAATAAGAATAAACAGATATTCCCCCCCTTCCCATCAGCCAATCAAATCTCTTCCCTCTCTGAAATTATCCAATCAGAGAAGCTTTAAGGAAATCAGAATGAAAACCAACAGCCAATCAGAGAAGACTTTAGAAATTTCAACAGCCAATCAGAGAGCTTTAAATTCGCGCCAAAATGGCGCCCTAATTTATCGATTTAAAACAGTAAAAAAAACGGCATAAAAGTGGATTTAAAGTCTTCTTTAAAGGCTGCTGTGCAGTCCTTGGCAAACTGCCATCCACACATGCCAGATTTCATTGAATATGGGCACACATTTAAGAAAATAGGGGCGTAGAAGGCCATGTTTTGGTCTTTTCATGCCTCTTGCAAGAATTACTTCCCTTTATTCCTCGATGCACCCCCCCCTCCCCAGCTCATATGTTTTGGTCTTTTCAAGCCTCTTGCAAGAATTACTTCCCTTTAACCCTCGATGCACCCCCCTCCCCAGCCCTTTACTGGATTTGCTTTTTTAACTCAGCCCACAAGAAATGCTGCACATTGAAACTTTCAATAGACCAAAGTGATCAATGTACAGTGAAAAAAAAAAAACAACAACAGAAATTAATGTGACAAGTGGCTAAAAAAAGACTGAAAACTCTTTTCAGTTACTTCCTATTGCATATATCAAACAATGGCAATTGAATTGTAATTTTTCTAATCTCTTCAATCCGCAACAAGAAACCCAGTTACATTGACTACCATCTCATGTTTTGGTCTTTTCAAGCCCCTTGCAAGAATTACTTCCCTTTAACCCTCGATGCACCCCCCCCTTCCCAGCCCTTTACTTGATTTGCTTTTCTAACCCGGCCCACAAGAAATGCTGCACATTGAAACTTTCAATAGACCAAGGTGATCAATGTACAGTGTAAAAAGAAAAACCAGAAATTAATGCGACAAGTGGCTAAAAAAGGACTGAAAACTCTTTCAGTTACTTCCTATTGCATATATCAAACAATGGCAACTGAAGTGTAATTTTTCTAATCTCTTCAAACCGCAACAAGAAACCCAGTTACGTTGACTACCGTCACATATGTGCCAGTTACGCTCATGCGAAAACCCCAGAAAATAATGCGACAAGTGGCTAAAAAATGACTGAAAGCTCTTTCAGGAGCAACTGCTTCTTATTGCATAAATCAAACAAAAGGAACTAAATTTTCGAGGTGTATTTTTTTTCTCCAATCTCTTTATACCGTGACGAGAAATCCATTTACGTTGACTACCGTCTCATAGGTGCCGGTTACGTGCCCGCGAAAATCGAATTACAGAACATTTCATAGCAGACGACACCTGTTGCTTAATAGGTCAAATATAGGGAACTTAGTTTCTAATATCTGTTTTTTATTTCTGCAATCTTTTTTTACCCCGACAACAAACCCTTTTAGGTTGTCTGTTGTCTCGCAGGTGCCACTTACATACCCGCAAAAACATGAAAAATCGACTTACGGAATATTTTATAGCAGACGCCAACTGTTGCTTAAGTCAATTATATGGATTTTTTTTTTCTTTTTCTCTCACTAGGGCCATTGGTTTGGTTACGGTGACCATCTCACGCATACGTGACTGTTACGTGCTGCGCATAAAATCGTAAAATCAACTTCAACACTTTATGAGGCAACTGATACCTATTGTACAATTCAATGACAGGTAAACAAAATTTTTCCCTGTTTTCTTACCAGGGTCATGAAAACATTGAACCAATTTTGACGACCGCGCGAGTCAAAAGTCAATTTTATGTTTAATCGCTGCGCAAAAATATAAAATTCCGAAGCAACCGTTTGCTGTTGCGGAAACTTTCTATGATAAAAAAAATCTAGAAGTAGGCCATAAAGATACAATAAGATGTAAGAATAACTAAAAATCAATTCCTTCTTTGATAGGGTAGAAAACATTGTGGGAAAAGGAGAAAATGCTGGTAACCTGCATTGTCTCCTTTCCTCAGATTATTTTCAAAAGCCTTCTCTTTCAGGGGTGTTAAAAGGCATCATTGTGCGGTAAAAGGTTAATAAGAATAAACAGATATTCCCCCCCTTCCCATCAGCCAATCAAATCTCTTCCCTCTCTGAAATTATCCAATCAGAGAAGCTTTAAGGAAATCAGAATGAAAACCAACAGCCAATCAGAGAAGACTTTAGAAATTTCAACAGCCAATCAGAGAGCTTTAAATTCGCGCCAAAATGGCGCCCTAATTTATCGATTTAAAACAGTAAAAAAAACGGCATAAAAGTGGATTTAAAGTCTTCTTTAAAGGCTGCTGTGCAGTCCTTGGCAAACTGCCATCCACACATGCCAGATTTCATTGAATATGGGCACACATTTAAGAAAATAGGGGCGTAGAAGGCCATGTTTTGGTCTTTTCATGCCTCTTGCAAGAATTACTTCCCTTTATTCCTCGATGCACCCCCCCCTCCCCAGCTCATATGTTTTGGTCTTTTCAAGCCTCTTGCAAGAATTACTTCCCTTTAACCCTCGATGCACCCCCCTCCCCAGCCCTTTACTGGATTTGCTTTTTTAACTCAGCCCACAAGAAATGCTGCACATTGAAACTTTCAATAGACCAAAGTGATCAATGTACAGTGAAAAAAAAAAAACAACAACAGAAATTAATGTGACAAGTGGCTAAAAAAAGACTGAAAACTCTTTTCAGTTACTTCCTATTGCATATATCAAACAATGGCAATTGAATTGTAATTTTTCTAATCTCTTCAATCCGCAACAAGAAACCCAGTTACATTGACTACCATCTCATGTTTTGGTCTTTTCAAGCCCCTTGCAAGAATTACTTCCCTTTAACCCTCGATGCACCCCCCCCTTCCCAGCCCTTTACTTGATTTGCTTTTCTAACCCGGCCCACAAGAAATGCTGCACATTGAAACTTTCAATAGACCAAGGTGATCAATGTACAGTGTAAAAAGAAAAACCAGAAATTAATGCGACAAGTGGCTAAAAAAGGACTGAAAACTCTTTCAGTTACTTCCTATTGCATATATCAAACAATGGCAACTGAAGTGTAATTTTTCTAATCTCTTCAAACCGCAACAAGAAACCCAGTTACGTTGACTACCGTCACATATGTGCCAGTTACGCTCATGCGAAAACCCCAGAAAATAATGCGACAAGTGGCTAAAAAATGACTGAAAGCTCTTTCAGGAGCAACTGCTTCTTATTGCATAAATCAAACAAAAGGAACTAAATTTTCGAGGTGTATTTTTTTTCTCCAATCTCTTTATACCGTGACGAGAAATCCATTTACGTTGACTACCGTCTCATAGGTGCCGGTTACGTGCCCGCGAAAATCGAATTACAGAACATTTCATAGCAGACGACACCTGTTGCTTAATAGGTCAAATATAGGGAACTTAGTTTCTAATATCTGTTTTTTATTTCTGCAATCTTTTTTTACCCCGACAACAAACCCTTTTAGGTTGTCTGTTGTCTCGCAGGTGCCACTTACATACCCGCAAAAACATGAAAAATCGACTTACGGAATATTTTATAGCAGACGCCAACTGTTGCTTAAGTCAATTATATGGATTTTTTTTTTCTTTTTCTCTCACTAGGGCCATTGGTTTGGTTACGGTGACCATCTCACGCATACGTGACTGTTACGTGCTGCGCATAAAATCGTAAAATCAACTTCAACACTTTATGAGGCAACTGATACCTATTGTACAATTCAATGACAGGTAAACAAAATTTTTCCCTGTTTTCTTACCAGGGTCATGAAAACATTGAACCAATTTTGACGACCGCGCGAGTCAAAAGTCAATTTTATGTTTAATCGCTGCGCAAAAATATAAAATTCCGAAGCAACCGTTTGCTGTTGCGGAAACTTTCTATGATAAAAAAAATCTAGAAGTAGGCCATAAAGATACAATAAGATGTAAGAATAACTAAAAATCAATTCCTTCTTTGATAGGGTAGAAAACATTGTGGGAAAAGGAGAAAATGCTGGTAACCTGCATTGTCTCCTTTCCTCAGATTATTTTCAAAAGCCTTCTCTTTCAGGGGTGTTAAAAGGCATCATTGTGCGGTAAAAGGTTAATAAGAATAAACAGATATTCCCCCCCTTCCCATCAGCCAATCAAATCTCTTCCCTCTCTGAAATTATCCAATCAGAGAAGCTTTAAGGAAATCAGAATGAAAACCAACAGCCAATCAGAGAAGACTTTAGAAATTTCAACAGCCAATCAGAGAGCTTTAAATTCGCGCCAAAATGGCGCCCTAATTTATCGATTTAAAACAGTAAAAAAAACGGCATAAAAGTGGATTTAAAGTCTTCTTTAAAGGCTGCTGTGCAGTCCTTGGCAAACTGCCATCCACACATGCCAGATTTCATTGAATATGGGCACACATTTAAGAAAATAGGGGCGTAGAAGGCCATGTTTTGGTCTTTTCATGCCTCTTGCAAGAATTACTTCCCTTTATTCCTCGATGCACCCCCCCCTCCCCAGCTCATATGTTTTGGTCTTTTCAAGCCTCTTGCAAGAATTACTTCCCTTTAACCCTCGATGCACCCCCCTCCCCAGCCCTTTACTGGATTTGCTTTTTTAACTCAGCCCACAAGAAATGCTGCACATTGAAACTTTCAATAGACCAAAGTGATCAATGTACAGTGAAAAAAAAAAAACAACAACAGAAATTAATGTGACAAGTGGCTAAAAAAAGACTGAAAACTCTTTTCAGTTACTTCCTATTGCATATATCAAACAATGGCAATTGAATTGTAATTTTTCTAATCTCTTCAATCCGCAACAAGAAACCCAGTTACATTGACTACCATCTCATGTTTTGGTCTTTTCAAGCCCCTTGCAAGAATTACTTCCCTTTAACCCTCGATGCACCCCCCCCTTCCCAGCCCTTTACTTGATTTGCTTTTCTAACCCGGCCCACAAGAAATGCTGCACATTGAAACTTTCAATAGACCAAGGTGATCAATGTACAGTGTAAAAAGAAAAACCAGAAATTAATGCGACAAGTGGCTAAAAAAGGACTGAAAACTCTTTCAGTTACTTCCTATTGCATATATCAAACAATGGCAACTGAAGTGTAATTTTTCTAATCTCTTCAAACCGCAACAAGAAACCCAGTTACGTTGACTACCGTCACATATGTGCCAGTTACGCTCATGCGAAAACCCCAGAAAATAATGCGACAAGTGGCTAAAAAATGACTGAAAGCTCTTTCAGGAGCAACTGCTTCTTATTGCATAAATCAAACAAAAGGAACTAAATTTTCGAGGTGTATTTTTTTTCTCCAATCTCTTTATACCGTGACGAGAAATCCATTTACGTTGACTACCGTCTCATAGGTGCCGGTTACGTGCCCGCGAAAATCGAATTACAGAACATTTCATAGCAGACGACACCTGTTGCTTAATAGGTCAAATATAGGGAACTTAGTTTCTAATATCTGTTTTTTATTTCTGCAATCTTTTTTTACCCCGACAACAAACCCTTTTAGGTTGTCTGTTGTCTCGCAGGTGCCACTTACATACCCGCAAAAACATGAAAAATCGACTTACGGAATATTTTATAGCAGACGCCAACTGTTGCTTAAGTCAATTATATGGATTTTTTTTTTCTTTTTCTCTCACTAGGGCCATTGGTTTGGTTACGGTGACCATCTCACGCATACGTGACTGTTACGTGCTGCGCATAAAATCGTAAAATCAACTTCAACACTTTATGAGGCAACTGATACCTATTGTACAATTCAATGACAGGTAAACAAAATTTTTCCCTGTTTTCTTACCAGGGTCATGAAAACATTGAACCAATTTTGACGACCGCGCGAGTCAAAAGTCAATTTTATGTTTAATCGCTGCGCAAAAATATAAAATTCCGAAGCAACCGTTTGCTGTTGCGGAAACTTTCTATGATAAAAAAAATCTAGAAGTAGGCCATAAAGATACAATAAGATGTAAGAATAACTAAAAATCAATTCCTTCTTTGATAGGGTAGAAAACATTGTGGGAAAAGGAGAAAATGCTGGTAACCTGCATTGTCTCCTTTCCTCAGATTATTTTCAAAAGCCTTCTCTTTCAGGGGTGTTAAAAGGCATCATTGTGCGGTAAAAGGTTAATAAGAATAAACAGATATTCCCCCCCTTCCCATCAGCCAATCAAATCTCTTCCCTCTCTGAAATTATCCAATCAGAGAAGCTTTAAGGAAATCAGAATGAAAACCAACAGCCAATCAGAGAAGACTTTAGAAATTTCAACAGCCAATCAGAGAGCTTTAAATTCGCGCCAAAATGGCGCCCTAATTTATCGATTTAAAACAGTAAAAAAAACGGCATAAAAGTGGATTTAAAGTCTTCTTTAAAGGCTGCTGTGCAGTCCTTGGCAAACTGCCATCCACACATGCCAGATTTCATTGAATATGGGCACACATTTAAGAAAATAGGGGCGTAGAAGGCCATGTTTTGGTCTTTTCATGCCTCTTGCAAGAATTACTTCCCTTTATTCCTCGATGCACCCCCCCCTCCCCAGCTCATATGTTTTGGTCTTTTCAAGCCTCTTGCAAGAATTACTTCCCTTTAACCCTCGATGCACCCCCCTCCCCAGCCCTTTACTGGATTTGCTTTTTTAACTCAGCCCACAAGAAATGCTGCACATTGAAACTTTCAATAGACCAAAGTGATCAATGTACAGTGAAAAAAAAACAACAACAACAGAAATTAATGTGACAAGTGGCTAAAAAAAGACTGAAAACTCTTTTCAGTTACTTCCTATTGCATATATCAAACAATGGCAATTGAATTGTAATTTTTCTAATCTCTTCAATCCGCAACAAGAAACCCAGTTACATTGACTACCATCTCATGTTTTGGTCTTTTCAAGCCCCTTGCAAGAATTACTTCCCTTTAACCCTCGATGCACCCCCCCCTTCCCAGCCCTTTACTTGATTTGCTTTTCTAACCCGGCCCACAAGAAATGCTGCACATTGAAACTTTCAATAGACCAAGGTGATCAATGTACAGTGTAAAAAGAAAAACCAGAAATTAATGCGACAAGTGGCTAAAAAAGGACTGAAAACTCTTTCAGTTACTTCCTATTGCATATATCAAACAATGGCAACTGAAGTGTAATTTTTCTAATCTCTTCAAACCGCAACAAGAAACCCAGTTACGTTGACTACCGTCACATATGTGCCAGTTACGCTCATGCGAAAACCCCAGAAAATAATGCGACAAGTGGCTAAAAAATGACTGAAAGCTCTTTCAGGAGCAACTGCTTCTTATTGCATAAATCAAACAAAAGGAACTAAATTTTCGAGGTGTATTTTTTTTCTCCAATCTCTTTATACCGTGACGAGAAATCCATTTACGTTGACTACCGTCTCATAGGTGCCGGTTACGTGCCCGCGAAAATCGAATTACAGAACATTTCATAGCAGACGACACCTGTTGCTTAATAGGTCAAATATAGGGAACTTAGTTTCTAATATCTGTTTTTTATTTCTGCAATCTTTTTTTACCCCGACAACAAACCCTTTTAGGTTGTCTGTTGTCTCGCAGGTGCCACTTACATACCCGCAAAAACATGAAAAATCGACTTACGGAATATTTTATAGCAGACGCCAACTGTTGCTTAAGTCAATTATATGGATTTTTTTTTTCTTTTTCTCTCACTAGGGCCATTGGTTTGGTTACGGTGACCATCTCACGCATACGTGACTGTTACGTGCTGCGCATAAAATCGTAAAATCAACTTCAACACTTTATGAGGCAACTGATACCTATTGTACAATTCAATGACAGGTAAACAAAATTTTTCCCTGTTTTCTTACCAGGGTCATGAAAACATTGAACCAATTTTGACGACCGCGCGAGTCAAAAGTCAATTTTATGTTTAATCGCTGCGCAAAAATATAAAATTCCGAAGCAACCGTTTGCTGTTGCGGAAACTTTAACTTTCTATGATAAAAAAAATCTAGAAGTAGGCCATAAAGATACAATAAGATGTAAGAATAACTAAAAATCAATTCCTTCTTTGATAGGGTAGAAAACATTGTGGGAAAAGGAGAAAATGCTGGTAACCTGCATTGTCTCCTTTCCTCAGATTATTTTCAAAAGCCTTCTCTTTCAGGGGTGTTAAAAGGCATCATTGTGCGGTAAAAGGTTAATAAGAATAAACAGATATTCCCCCCCTTCCCATCAGCCAATCAAATCTCTTCCCTCTCTGAAATTATCCAATCAGAGAAGCTTTAAGGAAATCAGAATGAAAACCAACAGCCAATCAGAGAAGACTTTAGAAATTTCAACAGCCAATCAGAGAGCTTTAAATTCGCGCCAAAATGGCGCCCTAATTTATCGATTTAAAACAGTAAAAAAAACGGCATAAAAGTGGATTTAAAGTCTTCTTTAAAGGCTGCTGTGCAGTCCTTGGCAAACTGCCATCCACACATGCCAGATTTCATTGAATATGGGCACACATTTAAGAAAATAGGGGCGTAGAAGGCCATGTTTTGGTCTTTTCATGCCTCTTGCAAGAATTACTTCCCTTTATTCCTCGATGCACCCCCCCCTCCCCAGCTCATATGTTTTGGTCTTTTCAAGCCTCTTGCAAGAATTACTTCCCTTTAACCCTCGATGCACCCCCCTCCCCAGCCCTTTACTGGATTTGCTTTTTTAACTCAGCCCACAAGAAATGCTGCACATTGAAACTTTCAATAGACCAAAGTGATCAATGTACAGTGAAAAAAAAAAACAACAACAGAAATTAATGTGACAAGTGGCTAAAAAAAGACTGAAAACTCTTTTCAGTTACTTCCTATTGCATATATCAAATAATGGCAATTGAATTGTAATTTTTCTAATCTCTTCAATCCGCAACAAGAAACCCAGTTACATTGACTACCATCTCATGTTTTGGTCTTTTCAAGCCCCTTGCAAGAATTACTTCCCTTTAACCCTCGATGCACCCCCCCCTTCCCAGCCCTTTACTTGATTTGCTTTTCTAACCCGGCCCACAAGAAATGCTGCACATTGAAACTTTCAATAGACCAAGGTGATCAATGTACAGTGTAAAAAGAAAAACCAGAAATTAATGCGACAAGTGGCTAAAAAAGGACTGAAAACTCTTTCAGTTACTTCCTATTGCATATATCAAACAATGGCAACTGAAGTGTAATTTTTCTAATCTCTTCAAACCGCAACAAGAAACCCAGTTACGTTGACTACCGTCACATATGTGCCAGTTACGCTCATGCGAAAACCCCAGAAAATAATACGACAAGTGGCTAAAAAATGACTGAAAGCTCTTTCAGGAGCAACTGCTTCTTATTGCATAAATCAAACAAAAGGAACTAAATTTTCGAGGTGTATTTTTTTTCTCCAATCTCTTTATACCGTGACGAGAAATCCATTTACGTTGACTACCGTCTCATAGGTGCCGGTTACGTGCCCGCGAAAATCGAATTACAGAACATTTCATAGCAGACGACACCTGTTGCTTAATAGGTCAAATATAGGGAACTTAGTTTCTAATATCTGTTTTTTATTTCTGCAATCTTTTTTTACCCCGACAACAAACCCTTTTAGGTTGTCTGTTGTCTCGCAGGTGCCACTTACATACCCGCAAAAACATGAAAAATCGACTTACGGAATATTTTATAGCAGACGCCAACTGTTGCTTAAGTCAATTATATGGATTTTTTTTTTCTTTTTCTCTCACTAGGGCCATTGGTTTGGTTACGGTGACCATCTCACGCATACGTGACTGTTACGTGCTGCGCATAAAATCGTAAAATCAACTTCAACACTTTATGAGGCAACTGATACCTATTGTACAATTCAATGACAGGTAAACAAAATTTTTCCCTGTTTTCTTACCAGGGTCATGAAAACATTGAACCAATTTTGACGACCGCGCGAGTCAAAAGTCAATTTTATGTTTAATCGCTGCGCAAAAATATAAAATTCCGAAGCAACCGTTTGCTGTTGCGGAAACTTTCTATGATAAAAAAAATCTAGAAGTAGGCCATAAAGATACAATAAGATGTAAGAATAACTAAAAATCAATTCCTTCTTTGATAGGGTAGAAAACATTGTGGGAAAAGGAGAAAATGCTGGTAACCTGCATTGTCTCCTTTCCTCAGATTATTTTCAAAAGCCTTCTCTTTCAGGGGTGTTAAAAGGCATCATTGTGCGGTAAAAGGTTAATAAGAATAAACAGATATTCCCCCCCTTCCCATCAGCCAATCAAATCTCTTCCCTCTCTGAAATTATCCAATCAGAGAAGCTTTAAGGAAATCAGAATGAAAACCAACAGCCAATCAGAGAAGACTTTAGAAATTTCAACAGCCAATCAGAGAGCTTTAAATTCGCGCCAAAATGGCGCCCTAATTTATCGATTTAAAACAGTAAAAAAAACGGCATAAAAGTGGATTTAAAGTCTTCTTTAAAGGCTGCTGTGCAGTCCTTGGCAAACTGCCATCCACACATGCCAGATTTCATTGAATATGGGCACACATTTAAGAAAATAGGGGCGTAGAAGGCCATGTTTTGGTCTTTTCATGCCTCTTGCAAGAATTACTTCCCTTTATTCCTCGATGCACCCCCCCCTCCCCAGCTCATATGTTTTGGTCTTTTCAAGCCTCTTGCAAGAATTACTTCCCTTTAACCCTCGATGCACCCCCCTCCCCAGCCCTTTACTGGATTTGCTTTTTTAACTCAGCCCACAAGAAATGCTGCACATTGAAACTTTCAATAGACCAAAGTGATCAATGTACAGTGAAAAAAAAAAAAAACAACAGAAATTAATGTGACAAGTGGCTAAAAAAAGACTGAAAACTCTTTTCAGTTACTTCCTATTGCATATATCAAATAATGGCAATTGAATTGTAATTTTTCTAATCTCTTCAATCCGCAACAAGAAACCCAGTTACATTGACTACCATCTCATGTTTTGGTCTTTTCAAGCCCCTTGCAAGAATTACTTCCCTTTAACCCTCGATGCACCCCCCCCTTCCCAGCCCTTTACTTGATTTGCTTTTCTTACCCGGCCCACAAGAAATGCTGCACATTGAAACTTTCAATAGACCAAGGTGATCAATGTACAGTGTAAAAAGAAAAACCAGAAATTAATGCGACAAGTGGCTAAAAAAGGACTGAAAACTCTTTCAGTTACTTCCTATTGCATATATCAAACAATGGCAACTGAAGTGTAATTTTTCTAATCTCTTCAAACCGCAACAAGAAACCCAGTTACGTTGACTACCGTCACATATGTGCCAGTTACGCTAATGCGAAAACCCCAGAAAATAATGCGACAAGTGGCTAAAAAATGACTGAAAGCTCTTTCAGGAGCAACTGCTTCTTATTGCATAAATCAAACAAAAGGAACTAAATTTTCGAGGTGTATTTTTTTTCTCCAATCTCTTTATACCGTGACGAGAAATCCATTTACGTTGACTACCGTCTCATAGGTGCCGGTTACGTGCCCGCGAAAATCGAATTACAGAACATTTTATAGCAGACGACACCTGTTGCTTAATAGGTCAAATATAGGGAACTTAGTTTCTAATATCTGTTTTTTATTTCTGCAATCTTTTTTTACCCCGACAACAAACCCTTTTAGGTTGTCTGTTGTCTCGCAGGTGCCACTTACATACCCGCAAAAACATGAAAAATCGACTTACGGAATATTTTATAGCAGACGCCAACTGTTGCTTAAGTCAATTATATGGATTTTTTTTTTCTTTTTCTCTCACTAGGGCCATTGGTTTGGTTACGGTGACCATCTCACGCATACGTGACTGTTACGTGCTGCGCATAAAATCGTAAAATCAACTTCAACACTTTATGAGGCAACTGATACCTATTGTACAATTCAATGACAGGTAAACAAAATTTTTCCCTGTTTTCTTACCAGGGTCATGAAAACATTGAACCAATTTTGACGACCGCGCGAGTCAAAAGTCAATTTTATGTTTAATCGCTGCGCAAAAATATAAAATTCCGAAGCAACCGTTTGCTGTTGCGGAAACTTTCTATGATAAAAAAAATCTAGAAGTAGGCCATAAAGATACAATAAGATGTAAGAATAACTAAAAATCAATTCCTTCTTTGATAGGGTAGAAAACATTGTGGGAAAAGGAGAAAATGCTGGTAACCTGCATTGTCTCCTTTCCTCAGATTATTTTCAAAAGCCTTCTCTTTCAGGGGTGTTAAAAGGCATCATTGTGCGGTAAAAGGTTAATAAGAATAAACAGATATTCCCCCCCTTCCCATCAGCCAATCAAATCTCTTCCCTCTCTGAAATTATCCAATCAGAGAAGCTTTAAGGAAATCAGAATGAAAACCAACAGCCAATCAGAGAAGACTTTAGAAATTTCAACAGCCAATCAGAGAGCTTTAAATTCGCGCCAAAATGGCGCCCTAATTTATCGATTTAAAACAGTAAAAAAAACGGCATAAAAGTGGATTTAAAGTCTTCTTTAAAGGCTGCTGTGCAGTCCTTGGCAAACTGCCATCCACACATGCCAGATTTCATTGAATATGGGCACACATTTAAGAAAATAGGGGCGTAGAAGGCCATGTTTTGGTCTTTTCATGCCTCTTGCAAGAATTACTTCCCTTTATTCCTCGATGCACCCCCCCTCCCCAGCTCATATGTTTTGGTCTTTTCAAGCCTCTTGCAAGAATTACTTCCCTTTAACCCTCGATGCACCCCCCTCCCCAGCCCTTTACTGGATTTGCTTTTTTAACTCAGCCCACAAGAAATGCTGCACATTGAAACTTTCAATAGACCAAAGTGATCAATGTACAGTGAAAAAAAAAAACAACAACAGAAATTAATGTGACAAGTGGCTAAAAAAAGACTGAAAACTCTTTTCAGTTACTTCCTATTGCATATATCAAACAATGGCAATTGAATTGTAATTTTTCTAATCTCTTCAATCCGCAACAAGAAACCCAGTTACATTGACTACCATCTCATGTTTTGGTCTTTTCAAGCCCCTTGCAAGAATTACTTCCCTTTAACCCTCGATGCACCCCCCCCTTCCCAGCCCTTTACTTGATTTGCTTTTCTAACCCGGCCCACAAGAAATGCTGCACATTGAAACTTTCAATAGACCAAGATGATCAATGTACAGTGTAAAAAGAAAAACCAGAAATTAATGCGACAAGTGGCTAAAAAAGGACTGAAAACTCTTTCAGTTACTTCCTATTGCATATATCAAACAATGGCAACTGAAGTGTAATTTTTCTAATCTCTTCAAACCGCAACAAGAAACCCAGTTACGTTGACTACCGTCACATATGTGCCAGTTACGCTCATGCGAAAACCCCAGAAAATAATGCGACAAGTGGCTAAAAAATGACTGAAAGCTCTTTCAGGAGCAACTGCTTCTTATTGCATAAATCAAACAAAAGGAACTAAATTTTCGAGGTGTCTTTTTTTTCTCCAATCTCTTTATACGTGACGAGAAATCCATTTACGTTGACTACCGTCTCATAGGTGCCGGTTACGTGCCCGCGAAAATCGAATTACAGAACATTTCATAGCAGACGACACCTGTTGCTTAATAGGTCAAATATAGGGAACTTAGTTTCTAATATCTGTTTTTTATTTCTGCAATCTTTTTTTACCCCGACAACAAACCCTTTTAGGTTGTCTGTTGTCTCGCAGGTGCCACTTACATACCCGCAAAAACATGAAAAATCGACTTACGGAATATTTTATAGCAGACGCCAACTGTTGCTAAGTCAATTATATGGATTTTTTTTTTCTTTTTCTCTCACTAGGGCCATTGGTTTGGTTACGGTGACCATCTCACGCATACGTGACTGTTACGTGCTGCGCATAAAATCGTAAAATCAACTTCAACACTTTATGAGGCAACTGATACCTATTGTACAATTCAATGACAGGTAAACAAAATTTATCCCTGTTTTCTTACCAGGGTCATGAAAACATTGAACCAATTTTGACGACTCGCGCGAGTCAAAAGTCAATTTATGTTTAATCGCTGCGCAAAAATATAAAATTCCGAAGCAACCGTTTTGCTGTTGCGGAAACTTTCTATGATAAAAAAAATCTAGAAGTAGGCCATAAAGATACAATAAGATGTAAGAATAACTAAAAATCAATTCCTTCTTTGATAGGGTAGAAAACATTGTGGGAAAAGGAGAAAATGCTGGTAACCTGCATTGTCTCCTTTCCTCAGATTATTTTCAAAAGCCTTCTCTTTCAGGGGTGTTAAAAGGCATCATTGTGCGGTAAAAGGTTAATAAGAATAAACAGATATTCCCCCCCTTCCCATCAGCCAATCAAATCTCTTCCCTCTCTGAAATTATCCAATCAGAGAAGCTTTAAGGAAATCAGAATGAAAACCAACAGCCAATCAGAGAAGACTTTAGAAATTTCAACAGCCAATCAGAGAGCTTTAAATTCGCGCCAAATGGCGCCCTAATTTATCGATTTAAAACAGTAAAAAAAAACGGCATAAAAGTGGATTTAAAGTCTTCTTTAAAGGCTGCTGTGCAGTCCTTGGCAAACTGCCATCCACACATGCCAGATTTCATTGAATATGGGCACACATTTAAGAAAATAGGGGCGTAGAAGGCCATGTTTTGGTCTTTTCATGCCTCTTGCAAGAATTACTTCCCTTTATTCCTCGTGCACCCCCCCCTCCCCAGCTCATATGTTTTGGTCTTTTCAAGCCTCTTGCAGAAATTACTTCCCTTTAACCCTCGATGCACCCCCCTCCCCAGCCCTTTACTGGATTTGCTTTTTTAACTCAGCCCACAAGAAATGCTGCACATTGAAACTTTCAATAGACCAAAGTGATCAATGTACAGTGAAAAAAAAAACAACAACAGAAATTAATGTGACAAGTGGCTAAAAAAAAGACTGAAAACTCTTTTCAGTTACTTCCTATTGCATATATCAAACAATGGCAATTGAATTGTAATTTTTCTAATCTCTTCAATCCGCAACAAGAAACCCAGTTACATTGACTACCATCTCATGTTTTGGTCTTTTCAAGCCCCTTGCAAGAATTACTTCCCTTTAACCCTCGATGCACCCCCCCCCTTCCAGCCCTTACTTGATTTGCTTTTCTAACCCGGCCCACAAGAAATGCTGCACATTGAAACTTTCAATAGACCAAGGTGATCAATGTACAGTGTAAAAAGAAAAACCAGAAATTAATGCGACAAGTGGCTAAAAGGACTGAAAACTCTTCAGTTACTTCCTATTGCATATATCAAACAATGGCAACTGAAGTGTAATTTTCTAATCTCTTCAAACCGCAACAAGAAACCCAGTTACGTTGACTACCGTCACATATGTGCCAGTTACGCTCATGCGAAAACCCCAGAAAATAATGCGACAAGTGGCTAAAAAATGACTGAAAGCTCTTTCAGGAGCAACTGCTTCTTATTGCATAAATCAAACAAAAGGAACTAAATTTTCGAGGTGTATTTTTTATCTCCAATCTCTTTATACCGTGACGAGAAATCCATTACGTTGACTACCGTCTCATAGGTGCCGGTACGTGCCCGCGAAAATCGAATTACAGAACATTTCATAGCAGACGACACCTGTTGCTTAATAGGTCAAATATAGGGAACTTAGTTTCTAATATCTGTTTTTTATTTCTGCAATCTTTTTTTACCCCGACAACAAACCCTTTTAGGTTGTCTGTTGTCTCGCAGGGTGCCACTTACATACCCGCAAAAACATGATAAATCGACTTACGAATATTTTATAGCAGACGCCAACTGTTGCTTAAGTCAATTTTATGGATTTTTTTTTTCTTTTTCTCTCACTAGGGCCATTGGTTTGGTTACGGTGACCATCTCACGCATACGTGACTGTTACGTGCTGCGCATAAAATCGTAAAATCAACTTCAACACTTTATGAGGCAACTGATACTATTGTACTATTCAATGACAGGTAAACAAAATTTTCCCTGTTTTCTTACCAGGGTTCATGAAAACATTGAACCAATTTTGACGACCGCGCGAGTCAAAAGTCAATTTTATGTTTAATCGCTGCGCAAAAATATAAAATTCCGAAGCAACCGTTTGCTGTTGCGGAAACTTTCTATGATAAAAAAATCTAGAAGTAGGCCATAAAGATACAATAAGATGTAAGAATAACTAAAAATCAATTCCTTCTTTGATAGGGTAGAAAACATTGTGGGAAAAGGAGAAAATGCTGGTAACCTGCATTGTCTCCTTTCCTCAGATTATTTTCAAAAGCCTTCTCTTTCAGGGGTGTTAAAAGTCATCATTGTGCGGTAAAAGGTTAATAAGAATAAACAGAAATTCCCCCCCTTCCCATCAGCCAATCAAATCTCTTCCCTCTCTGAAATTATCCAATCAGAGAAGCTTTAAGGAAATCAGAATGAAAACCAACAGCCAATCAGAGAAGACTTTAGAAATTTCAACAGCCAATCAGAGAGCTTTAAATTCGCGCCAAAATGGCGCCCTAATTTATCGATTTAAAACAGTAAAAAAAAACGGCATAAAAGTGGATTTAAAGTCTTCTTTAAAGGCTGCTGTGCAGTCCTTGGCAAACTGCCATCCACACATGCCAGATTTCATTGAATATGGGCACACATTTAAGAAAATAGGGGCGTAGAAGGCCATGTTTTGGTCTTTTCATGCCTCTTGCAAGAATTACTTCCCTTTATTCCTCGATGCACCCCCCCTCCCCAGCTCATATGTTTTGGTCTTTTCAAGCCTCTTGCAAGAATTACTTCCCTTTAACCCTCGATGCACCCCCCTCCCCAGCCCTTTACTGGATTTGCTTTTTTAACTCAGCCCACAAGAAATGCTGCACATTGAAACTTTCAATAGACCAAAGTGATCAATGTACAGTGAAAAAAAAAAACAACAACAGAAATTAATGTGACAAGTGGCTAAAAAAAGACTGAAAACTCTTTTCAGTTACTTCCTATTGCATATATCAAACAATGGCAATTGAATTGTAATTTTTCTAATCTCTTCAATCCGCAACAAGAAACCCAGTTACATTGACTACCATCTCATGTTTTGGTCTTTTCAAGCCCCTTGCAAGAATTACTTCCCTTTAACCCTCGATGCACCCCCCCCTTCCCAGCCCTTTACTTGATTTGCTTTTCTAACCCGGCCCACAAGAAATGCTGCACATTGAAACTTTCAATAGACCAAGATGATCAATGTACAGTGTAAAAAGAAAAACCAGAAATTAATGCGACAAGTGGCTAAAAAAGTACTGAAAACTCTTTCAGTTACTTCCTATTGCATATATCAAACAATGGCAACTGAAGTGTAATTTTTCTAATCTCTTCAAACCGCAACAAGAAACCCAGTTACGTTGACTACCGTCACATATGTGCCAGTTACGCTCATGCGAAAACCCCAGAAAATAATGCGACAAGTGGCTAAAAAATGACTGAAAGCTCTTTCAGGAGCAACTGCTTCTTATTGCATAAATCAAACAAAAGGAACTAAATTTTCGAGGTGTATTTTTTTTCTCCAATCTCTTTATACCGTGACGAGAAATCCATTTACGTTGACTACCGTCTCATAGGTGCCGGTTACGTGCCCGCGAAAATCGAATTACAGAACATTTCATAGCAGACGACACCTGTTGCTTAATAGGTCAAATATAGGGAACTTAGTTTCTAATATCTGTTTTTTATTTCTGCAATCTTTTTTTACCCCGACAACAAACCCTTTTAGGTTGTCTGTTGTCTCGCAGGTGCCACTTACATACCCGCAAAAACATGAAAAATCGACTTACGGAATATTTTATAGCAGACGCCAACTGTTGCTTAAGTCAATTATATGGATTTTTTTTTTCTTTTTCTCTCACTAGGGCCATTGGTTTGGTTACGGTGACCATCTCACGCATACGTGACTGTTACGTGCTGCGCATAAAATCGTAAAATCAACTTCAACACTTTATGAGGCAACTGATACCTATTGTACAATTCAATGACAGGTAAACAAAATTTTTCCCTGTTTTCTTACCAGGGTCATGAAAACATTGAACCAATTTTGACGACCGCGCGAGTCAAAAGTCAATTTTATGTTTAATCGCTGCGCAAAAATATAAAATTCCGAAGCAACCGTTTGCTGTTGCGGAAACTTTCTATGATAAAAAAAATCTAGAAGTAGGCCATAAAGATACAATAAGATGTAAGAATAACTAAAAATCAATTCCTTCTTTGATAGGGTAGAAAACATTGTGGGAAAAGGAGAAAATGCTGGTAACCTGCATTGTCTCCTTTCCTCAGATTATTTTCAAAAGCCTTCTCTTTCAGGGGTGTTAAAAGGCATCATTGTGCGGTAAAAGGTTAATAAGAATAAACAGATATTCCCCCCCTTCCCATCAGCCAATCAAATCTCTTCCCTCTCTGAAATTATCCAATCAGAGAAGCTTTAAGGAAATCAGAATGAAAACCAACAGCCAATCAGAGAAGACTTTAGAAATTTCAACAGCCAATCAGAGAGCTTTAAATTCGCGCCAAAATGGCGCCCTAATTTATCGATTTAAAACAGTAAAAAAAACGGCATAAAAGTGGATTTAAAGTCTTCTTTAAAGGCTGCTGTGCAGTCCTTGGCAAACTGCCATCCACACATGCCAGATTTCATTGAATATGGGCACACATTTAAGAAAATAGGGGCGTAGAAGGCCATGTTTTGGTCTTTTCATGCCTCTTGCAAGAATTACTTCCCTTTATTCCTCGATGCACCCCCCCCTCCCCAGCTCATATGTTTTGGTCTTTTCAAGCCTCTTGCAAGAATTACTTCCCTTTAACCCTCGATGCACCCCCCTCCCCAGCCCTTTACTGGATTTGCTTTTTTAACTCAGCCCACAAGAAATGCTGCACATTGAAACTTTCAATAGACCAAAGTGATCAATGTACAGTGAAAAAAAAAAACAACAACAGAAATTAATGTGACAAGTGGCTAAAAAAAGACTGAAAACTCTTTTCAGTTACTTCCTATTGCATATATCAAACAATGGCAATTGAATTGTAATTTTTCTAATCTCTTCAATCCGCAACAAGAAACCCAGTTACATTGACTACCATCTCATGTTTTGGTCTTTTCAAGCCCCTTGCAAGAATTACTTCCCTTTAACCCTCGATGCACCCCCCCCTTCCCAGCCCTTTACTTGATTTGCTTTTCTAACCCGGCCCACAAGAAATGCTGCACATTGAAACTTTCAATAGACCAAGATGATCAATGTACAGTGTAAAAAGAAAAACCAGAAATTAATGCGACAAGTGGCTAAAAAAGGACTGAAAACTCTTTCAGTTACTTCCTATTGCATATATCAAACAATGGCAACTGAAGTGTAATTTTTCTAATCTCTTCAAACCGCAACAAGAAACCCAGTTACGTTGACTACCGTCACATATGTGCCAGTTACGCTCATGCGAAAACCCCAGAAAATAATGCGACAAGTGGCTAAAAAATGACTGAAAGCTCTTTCAGGAGCAACTGCTTCTTATTGCATAAATCAAACAAAAGGAACTAAATTTTCGAGGTGTATTTTTTTTCTCCAATCTCTTTATACCGTGACGAGAAATCCATTTACGTTGACTACCGTCTCATAGGTGCCGGTTACGTGCCCGCGAAAATCGAATTACAGAACATTTCATAGCAGACGACACCTGTTGCTTAATAGGTCAAATATAGGGAACTTAGTTTCTAATATCTGTTTTTTATTTCTGCAATCTTTTTTTACCCCGACAACAAACCCTTTTAGGTTGTCTGTTGTCTCGCAGGTGCCACTTACATACCCGCAAAAACATGAAAAATCGACTTACGGAATATTTTATAGCAGACGCCAACTGTTGCTTAAGTCAATTATATGGATTTTTTTTTTCTTTTTCTCTCACTAGGGCCATTGGTTTGGTTACGGTGACCATCTCACGCATACGTGACTGTTACGTGCTGCGCATAAAATCGTAAAATCAACTTCAACACTTTATGAGGCAACTGATACCTATTGTACAATTCAATGACAGGTAAACAAAATTTTTCCCTGTTTTCTTACCAGGGTCATGAAAACATTGAACCAATTTTGACGACCGCGCGAGTCAAAAGTCAATTTTATGTTTAATCGCTGCGCAAAAATATAAAATTCCGAAGCAACCGTTTGCTGTTGCGGAAACTTTCTATGATAAAAAAAATCTAGAAGTAGGCCATAAAGATACAATAAGATGTAAGAATAACTAAAAATCAATTCCTTCTTTGATAGGGTAGAAAACATTGTGGGAAAAGGAGAAAATGCTGGTAACCTGCATTGTCTCCTTTCCTCAGATTATTTTCAAAAGCCTTCTCTTTCAGGGGTGTTAAAAGGCATCATTGTGCGGTAAAAGGTTAATAAGAATAAACAGATATTCCCCCCCTTCCCATCAGCCAATCAAATCTCTTCCCTCTCTGAAATTATCCAATCAGAGAAGCTTTAAGGAAATCAGAATGAAAACCAACAGCCAATCAGAGAAGACTTTAGAAATTTCAACAGCCAATCAGAGAGCTTTAAATTCGCGCCAAAATGGCGCCCTAATTTATCGATTTAAAACAGTAAAAAAAACGGCATAAAAGTGGATTTAAAGTCTTCTTTAAAGGCTGCTGTGCAGTCCTTGGCAAACTGCCATCCACACATGCCAGATTTCATTGAATATGGGCACACATTTAAGAAAATAGGGGCGTAGAAGGCCATGTTTTGGTCTTTTCATGCCTCTTGCAAGAATTACTTCCCTTTATTCCTCGATGTACCCCCCCCTCCCCAGCTCATATGTTTTGGTCTTTTCAAGCCTCTTGCAAGAATTACTTCCCTTTAACCCTCGATGCACCCCCCTCCCCAGCCCTTTACTGGATTTGCTTTTTTAACTCAGCCCACAAGAAATGCTGCACATTGAAACTTTCAATAGACCAAAGTGATCAATGTACAGTGAAAAAAAAAAACAACAACAGAAATTAATGTGACAAGTGGCTAAAAAAAGACTGAAAACTCTTTTCAGTTACTTCCTATTGCATATATCAAACAATGGCAATTGAATTGTAATTTTTCTAATCTCTTCAATCCGCAACAAGAAACCCAGTTACATTGACTACCATCTCATGTTTTGGTCTTTTCAAGCCCCTTGCAAGAATTACTTCCCTTTAACCCTCGATGCACCCCCCCCTTCCCAGCCCTTTACTTGATTTGCTTTTCTAACCCGGCCCAAAAGAAATGCTGCACATTGAAACTTTCAATAGACCAAGATGATCAATGTACAGTGTAAAAAGAAAAACCAGAAATTAATGCGACAAGTGGCTAAAAAAGTACTGAAAACTCTTTCAGTTACTTCCTATTTCATATATCAAACAATGGCAACTGAAGTGTAATTTTTCTAATCTCTTCAAACCGCAACAAGAAACCCAGTTACGTTGACTACCGTCACATATGTGCCAGTTACGCTCATGCGAAAACCCCAGAAAATAATGCGACAAGTGGCTAAAAAATGACTGAAAGCTCTTTCAGGAGCAACTGCTTCTTATTGCATAAATCAAACAAAAGGAACTAAATTTTCGAGGTGTATTTTTTTTCTCCAATCTCTTTATACCGTGACGAGAAATCCATTTACGTTGACTACCGTCTCATAGGTGCCGGTTACGTGCCCGCGAAAATCGAATTACAGAACATTTCATAGCAGACGACACCTGTTGCTTAATAGGTCAAATATAGGGAACTTAGTTTCTAATATCTGTTTTTTATTTCTGCAATCTTTTTTTACCCCGACAACAAACCCTTTTAGGTTGTCTGTTGTCTCGCAGGTGCCACTTACATACCCGCAAAAACATGAAAAATCGACTTACGGAATATTTTATAGCAGACGCCAACTGTTGCTTAAGTCAATTATATGGATTTTTTTTTTCTTTTTCTCTCACTAGGGCCATTGGTTTGGTTACGGTGACCATCTCACGCATACGTGACTGTTACGTGCTGCGCATAAAATCGTAAAATCAACTTCAACACTTTATGAGGCAACTGATACCTATTGTACAATTCAATGACAGGTAAACAAAATTTTTCCCTGTTTTCTTACCAGGGTCATGAAAACATTGAACCAATTTTGACGACCGCGCGAGTCAAAAGTCAATTTTATGTTTAATCGCTGCGCAAAAATATAAAATTCCGAAGCAACCGTTTGCTGTTGCGGAAACTTTCTATGATAAAAAAAATCTAGAAGTAGGCCATAAAGATACAATAAGATGTAAGAATAACTAAAAATCAATTCCTTCTTTGATAGGGTAGAAAACATTGTGGGAAAAGGAGAAAATGCTGGTAACCTGCATTGTCTCCTTTCCTCAGATTATTTTCAAAAGCCTTCTCTTTCAGGGGTGTTAAAAGGCATCATTGTGCGGTAAAAGGTTAATAAGAATAAACAGATATTCCCCCCCTTCCCATCAGCCAATCAAATCTCTTCCCTCTCTGAAATTATCCAATCAGAGAAGCTTTAAGGAAATCAGAATGAAAACCAACAGCCAATCAGAGAAGACTTTAGAAATTTCAACAGCCAATCAGAGAGCTTTAAATTCGCGCCAAAATGGCGCCCTAATTTATCGATTTAAAACAGTAAAAAAAACGGCATAAAAGTGGATTTAAAGTCTTCTTTAAAGGCTGCTGTGCAGTCCTTGGCAAACTGCCATCCACACATGCCAGATTTCATTGAATATGGGCACACATTTAAGAAAATAGGGGCGTAGAAGGCCATGTTTTGGTCTTTTCATGCCTCTTGCAAGAATTACTTCCCTTTATTCCTCGATGCACCCCCCCTCCCCAGCTCATATGTTTTGGTCTTTTCAAGCCTCTTGCAAGAATTACTTCCCTTTAACCCTCGATGCACCCCCCTCCCCAGCCCTTTACTGGATTTGCTTTTTTAACTCAGCCCACAAGAAATGCTGCACATTGAAACTTTCAATAGACCAAAGTGATCAATGTACAGTGAAAAAAAAAAACAACAACAGAAATTAATGTGACAAGTGGCTAAAAAAAGACTGAAAACTCTTTTCAGTTACTTCCTATTGCATATATCAAACAATGGCAATTGAATTGTAATTTTTCTAATCTCTTCAATCCGCAACAAGAAACCCAGTTACATTGACTACCATCTCATGTTTTGGTCTTTTCAAGCCCCTTGCAAGAATTACTTCCCTTTAACCCTCGATGCACCCCCCCCTTCCCAGCCCTTTACTTGATTTGCTTTTCTAACCCGGCCCACAAGAAATGCTGCACATTGAAACTTTCAATAGACCAAGGTGATCAATGTACAGTGTAAAGAGAAAAACCAGAAATTAATGCGACAAGTGGCTAAAAAAGGACTGAAAACTCTTTCAGTTACTTCCTATTGCATATATCAAACAATGGCAACTGAAGTGTAATTTTTCTAATCTCTTCAAACCGCAACAAGAAACCCAGTTACGTTGACTACCGTCACATATGTGCCAGTTACGCTCATGCGAAAACCCCAGAAAATAATGCGACAAGTGGCTAAAAAATGACTGAAAGCTCTTTCAGGAGCAACTGCTTCTTATTGCATAAATCAAACAAAAGGAACTAAATTTTCGAGGTGTATTTTTTTTCTCCAATCTCTTTATACCGTGACGAGAAATCCATTTACGTTGACTACCGTCTCATAGGTGCCGGTTACGTGCCCGCGAAAATCGAATTACAGAACATTTCATAGCAGACGACACCTGTTGCTTAATAGGTCAAATATAGGGAACTTAGTTTCTAATATCTGTTTTTTATTTCTGCAATCTTTTTTTACCCCGACAACAAACCCTTTTAGGTTGTCTGTTGTCTCGCAGGTGCCACTTACATACCCGCAAAAACATGAAAAATCGACTTACGGAATATTTTATAGCAGACGCCAACTGTTGCTTAAGTCAATTATATGGATTTTTTTTTTCTTTTTCTCTCACTAGGGCCATTGGTTTGGTTACGGTGACCATCTCACGCATACGTGACTGTTAGGTGCTGCGCATAAAATCGTAAAATCAACTTCAACACTTTATGAGGCAACTGATACCTATTGTACAATTCAATGACAGGTAAACAAAATTTTTCCCTGTTTTCTTACCAGGGTCATGAAAACATTGAACCAATTTTGACGACCGCGCGAGTCAAAAGTCAATTTTATGTTTAATCGCTGCGCAAAAATATAAAATTCCGAAGCAACCGTTTGCTGTTGCGGAAACTTTCTATGATAAAAAAAATCTAGAAGTAGGCCATAAAGATACAATAAGATGTAAGAATAACTAAAAATCAATTCCTTCTTTGATAGGGTAGAAAACATTGTGGGAAAAGGAGAAAATGCTGGTAACCTGCATTGTCTCCTTTCCTCAGATTATTTTCAAAAGCCTTCTCTTTCAGGGGTGTTAAAAGGCATCATTGTGCGGTAAAAGGTTAATAAGAATAAACAGATATTCCCCCCCTTCCCATCAGCCAATCAAATCTCTTCCCTCTCTGAAATTATCCAATCAGAGAAGCTTTAAGGAAATCAGAATGAAAACCAACAGCCAATCAGAGAAGACTTTAGAAATTTCAACAGCCAATCAGAGAGCTTTAAATTCGCGCCAAAATGGCGCCCTAATTTATCGATTTAAAACAGTAAAAAAAACGGCATAAAAGTGGATTTAAAGTCTTCTTTAAAGGCTGCTGTGCAGTCCTTGGCAAACTGCCATCCACACATGCCAGATTTCATTGAATATGGGCACACATTTAAGAAAATAGGGGCGTAGAAGGCCATGTTTTGGTCTTTTCATGCCTCTTGCAAGAATTACTTCCCTTTATTCCTCGATGCACCCCCCCCTCCCCAGCTCATATGTTTTGGTCTTTTCAAGCCTCTTGCAAGAATTACTTCCCTTTAACCCTCGATGCACCCCCCTCCCCAGCCCTTTACTGGATTTGCTTTTTTAACTCAGCCCACAAGAAATGCTGCACATTGAAACTTTCAATAGACCAAAGTGATCAATGTACAGTGAAAAAAAAAAACAACAACAGAAATTAATGTGACAAGTGGCTAAAAAAAGACTGAAAACTCTTTTCAGTTACTTCCTATTGCATATATCAAACAATGGCAATTGAATTGTAATTTTTCTAATCTCTTCAATCCGCAACAAGAAACCCAGTTACATTGACTACCATCTCATGTTTTGGTCTTTTCAAGCCCCTTGCAAGAATTACTTCCCTTTAACCCTCGATGCACCCCCCCCTTCCCAGCCCTTTACTTGATTTGCTTTTCTAACCCGGCCCACAAGAAATGCTGCACATTGAAACTTTCAATAGACCAAGATGATCAATGTACAGTGTAAAAAGAAAAACCAGAAATTAATGCGACAAGTGGCTAAAAAAGGACTGAAAACTCTTTCAGTTACTTCCTATTGCATATATCAAACAATGGCAACTGAAGTGTAATTTTTCTAATCTCTTCAAACCGCAACAAGAAACCCAGTTACGTTGACTACCGTCACATATGTGCCAGTTACGCTCATGCGAAAACCCCAGAAAATAATGCGACAAGTGGCTAAAAAATGACTGAAAGCTCTTTCAGGAGCAACTGCTTCTTATTGCATAAATCAAACAAAAGGAACTAAATTTTCGAGGTGTATTTTTTTTCTCCAATCTCTTTATACCGTGACGAGAAATCCATTTACGTTGACTACCGTCTCATAGGTGCCGGTTACGTGCCCGCGAAAATCGAATTACAGAACATTTCATAGCAGACGACACCTGTTGCTTAATAGGTCAAATATAGGGAACTTAGTTTCTAATATCTGTTTTTTATTTCTGCAATCTTTTTTTACCCCGACAACAAACCCTTTTAGGTTGTCTGTTGTCTCGCAGGTGCCACTTACATACCCGCAAAAACATGAAAAATCGACTTACGGAATATTTTATAGCAGACGCCAACTGTTGCTTAAGTCAATTATATGGATTTTTTTTTTCTTTTTCTCTCACTAGGGCCATTGGTTTGGTTACGGTGACCATCTCACGCATACGTGACTGTTACGTGCTGCGCATAAAATCGTAAAATCAACTTCAACACTTTATGAGGCAACTGATACCTATTGTACAATTCAATGACAGGTAAACAAAATTTTTCCCTGTTTTCTTACCAGGGTCATGAAAACATTGAACCAATTTTGACGACCGCGCGAGTCAAAAGTCAATTTTATGTTTAATCGCTGCGCAAAAATATAAAATTCCGAAGCAACCGTTTGCTGTTGCGGAAACTTTCTATGATAAAAAAAATCTAGAAGTAGGCCATAAAGATACAATAAGATGTAAGAATAACTAAAAATCAATTCCTTCTTTGATAGGGTAGAAAACATTGTGGGAAAAGGAGAAAATGCTGGTAACCTGCATTGTCTCCTTTCCTCAGATTATTTTCAAAAGCCTTCTCTTTCAGGGGTGTTAAAAGGCATCATTGTGCGGTAAAAGGTTAATAAGAATAAACAGATATTCCCCCCCTTCCCATCAGCCAATCAAATCTCTTCCCTCTCTGAAATTATCCAATCAGAGAAGCTTTAAGGAAATCAGAATGAAAACCAACAGCCAATCAGAGAAGACTTTAGAAATTTCAACAGCCAATCAGAGAGCTTTAAATTCGCGCCAAAATGGCGCCCTAATTTATCGATTTAAAACAGTAAAAAAAACGGCATAAAAGTGGATTTAAAGTCTTCTTTAAAGGCTGCTGTGCAGTCCTTGGCAAACTGCCATCCACACATGCCAGATTTCATTGAATATGGGCACACATTTAAGAAAATAGGGGCGTAGAAGGCCATGTTTTGGTCTTTTCATGCCTCTTGCAAGAATTACTTCCCTTTATTCCTCGATGCACCCCCCCTCCCCAGCTCATATGTTTTGGTCTTTTCAAGCCTCTTGCAAGAATTACTTCCCTTTAACCCTCGATGCACCCCCCTCCCCAGCCCTTTACTGGATTTGCTTTTTTAACTCAGCCCACAAGAAATGCTGCACATTGAAACTTTCAATAGACCAAAGTGATCAATGTACAGTGAAAAAAAAAAACAACAACAGAAATTAATGTGACAAGTGGCTAAAAAAAGACTGAAAACTCTTTTCAGTTACTTCCTATTGCATATATCAAACAATGGCAATTGAATTGTAATTTTTCTAATCTCTTCAATCCGCAACAAGAAACCCAGTTACATTGACTACCATCTCATGTTTTGGTCTTTTCAAGCCCCTTGCAAGAATTACTTCCCTTTAACCCTCGATGCACCCCCCCCTTCCCAGCCCTTTACTTGATTTGCTTTTCTAACCCGGCCCACAAGAAATGCTGCACATTGAAACTTTCAATAGACCAAGGTGATCAATGTACAGTGTAAAGAGAAAAACCAGAAATTAATGCGACAAGTGGCTAAAAAAGGACTGAAAACTCTTTCAGTTACTTCCTATTGCATATATCAAACAATGGCAACTGAAGTGTAATTTTTCTAATCTCTTCAAACCGCAACAAGAAACCCAGTTACGTTGACTACCGTCACATATGTGCCAGTTACGCTCATGCGAAAACCCCAGAAAATAATGCGACAAGTGGCTAAAAAATGACTGAAAGCTCTTTCAGGAGCAACTGCTTCTTATTGCATAAATCAAACAAAAGGAACTAAATTTTCGAGGTGTATTTTTTTTCTCCAATCTCTTTATACCGTGACGAGAAATCCATTTACGTTGACTACCGTCTCATAGGTGCCGGTTACGTGCCCGCGAAAATCGAATTACAGAACATTTCATAGCAGACGACACCTGTTGCTTAATAGGTCAAATATAGGGAACTTAGTTTCTAATATCTGTTTTTTATTTCTGCAATCTTTTTTTACCCCGACAACAAACCCTTTTAGGTTGTCTGTTGTCTCGCAGGTGCCACTTACATACCCGCAAAAACATGAAAAATCGACTTACGGAATATTTTATAGCAGACGCCAACTGTTGCTTAAGTCAATTATATGGATTTTTTTTTTTCTTTTTCTCTCACTAGGGCCATTGGTTTGGTTACGGTGACCATCTCACGCATACGTGACTGTTACGTGCTGCGCATAAAATCGTAAAATCAACTTCAACACTTTATGAGGCAACTGATACCTATTGTACAATTCAATGACAGGTAAACAAAATTTTTCCCTGTTTTCTTACCAGGGTCATGAAAACATTGAACCAATTTTGACGACCGCGCGAGTCAAAAGTCAATTTTATGTTTAATCGCTGCGCAAAAATATAAAATTCCGAAGCAACCGTTTGCTGTTGCGGAAACTTTCTATGATAAAAAAAATCTAGAAGTAGGCCATAAAGATACAATAAGATGTAAGAATAACTAAAAATCAATTCCTTCTTTGATAGGGTAGAAAACATTGTGGGAAAAGGAGAAAATGCTGGTAACCTGCATTGTCTCCTTTCCTCAGATTATTTTCAAAAGCCTTCTCTTTCAGGGGTGTTAAAAGGCATCATTGTGCGGTAAAAGGTTAATAAGAATAAACAGATATTCCCCCCCTTCCCATCAGCCAATCAAATCTCTTCCCTCTCTGAAATTATCCAATCAGAGAAGCTTTAAGGAAATCAGAATGAAAACCAACAGCCAATCAGAGAAGACTTTAGAAATTTCAACAGCCAATCAGAGAGCTTTAAATTCGCGCCAAAATGGCGCCCTAATTTATCGATTTAAAACAGTAAAAAAAACGGCATAAAAGTGGATTTAAAGTCTTCTTTAAAGGCTGCTGTGCAGTCCTTGGCAAACTGCCATCCACACATGCCAGATTTCATTGAATATGGGCACACATTTAAGAAAATAGGGGCGTAGAAGGCCATGTTTTGGTCTTTTCATGCCTCTTGCAAGAATTACTTCCCTTTATTCCTCGATGCACCCCCCCCTCCCCAGCTCATATGTTTTGGTCTTTTCAAGCCTCTTGCAAGAATTACTTCCCTTTAACCCTCGATGCACCCCCCTCCCCAGCCCTTTACTGGATTTGCTTTTTTAACTCAGCCCACAAGAAATGCTGCACATTGAAACTTTCAATAGACCAAAGTGATCAATGTACAGTGAAAAAAAAAAACAACAACAGAAATTAATGTGACAAGTGGCTAAAAAAAGACTGAAAACTCTTTTCAGTTACTTCCTATTGCATATATCAAACAATGGCAATTGAATTGTAATTTTTCTAATCTCTTCAATCCGCAACAAGAAACCCAGTTACATTGACTACCATCTCATGTTTTGGTCTTTTCAAGCCCCTTGCAAGAATTACTTCCCTTTAACCCTCGATGCACCCCCCCCTTCCCAGCCCTTTACTTGATTTGCTTTTCTAACCCGGCCCACAAGAAATGCTGCACATTGAAACTTTCAATAGACCAAGATGATCAATGTACAGTGTAAAAAGAAAAACCAGAAATTAATGCGACAAGTGGCTAAAAAAGGACTGAAAACTCTTTCAGTTACTTCCTATTGCATATATCAAACAATGGCAACTGAAGTGTAATTTTTCTAATCTCTTCAAACCGCAACAAGAAACCCAGTTACGTTGACTACCGTCACATATGTGCCAGTTACGCTCATGCGAAAACCCCAGAAAATAATGCGACAAGTGGCTAAAAAATGACTGAAAGCTCTTTCAGGAGCAACTGCTTCTTATTGCATAAATCAAACAAAAGGAACTAAATTTTCGAGGTGTATTTTTTTTCTCCAATCTCTTTATACCGTGACGAGAAATCCATTTACGTTGACTACCGTCTCATAGGTGCCGGTTACGTGCCCGCGAAAATCGAATTACAGAACATTTCATAGCAGACGACACCTGTTGCTTAATAGGTCAAATATAGGGAACTTAGTTTCTAATATCTGTTTTTTATTTCTGCAATCTTTTTTTACCCCAACAACAAACCCTTTTAGGTTGTCTGTTGTCTCGCAGGTGCCACTTACATACCCGCAAAAACATGAAAAATCGACTTACGGAATATTTTATAGCAGACGCCAACTGTTGCTTAAGTCAATTATATGGATTTTTTTTTTCTTTTTCTCTCACTAGGGCCATTGGTTTGGTTACGGTGACCATCTCACGCATACGTGACTGTTACGTGCTGCGCATAAAATCGTAAAATCAACTTCAACACTTTATGAGGCAACTGATACCTATTGTACAATTCAATGACAGGTAAACAAAATTTTTCCCTGTTTTCTTACCAGGGTCATGAAAACATTGAACCAATTTTGACGACCGCGCGAGTCAAAAGTCAATTTTATGTTTAATCGCTGCGCAAAAATATAAAATTCCGAAGCAACCGTTTGCTGTTGCGGAAACTTTCTATGATAAAAAAAATCTAGAAGTAGGCCATAAAGATACAATAAGATGTAAGAATAACTAAAAATCAATTCCTTCTTTGATAGGGTAGAAAACATTGTGGGAAAAGGAGAAAATGCTGGTAACCTGCATTGTCTCCTTTCCTCAGATTATTTTCAAAAGCCTTCTCTTTCAGGGGTGTTAAAAGGCATCATTGTGCGGTAAAAGGTTAATAAGAATAAACAGATATTCCCCCCCTTCCCATCAGCCAATCAAATCTCTTCCCTCTCTGAAATTATCCAATCAGAGAAGCTTTAAGGAAATCAGAATGAAAACCAACAGCCAATCAGAGAAGACTTTAGAAATTTCAACAGCCAATCAGAGAGCTTTAAATTCGCGCCAAAATGGCGCCCTAATTTATCGATTTAAAACAGTAAAAAAAACGGCATAAAAGTGGATTTAAAGTCTTTTGTAAAGGCTGCTGTGCAGTCCTTGGCAAACTGCCATCCACACATGCCAGATTTCATTGAATATGGGCACACATTTAAGAAAATAGGGGCGTAGAAGGCCATGTTTTGGTCTTTTCATGCCTCTTGCAAGAATTACTTCCCTTTATTCCTCGATGCACCCCCCCTCCCCAGCTCATATGTTTTGGTCTTTTCAAGCCTCTTGCAAGAATTACTTCCCTTTAACCCTCGATGCACCCCCCTCCCCAGCCCTTTACTGGATTTGCTTTTTTAACTCAGCCCACAAGAAATGCTGCACATTGAAACTTTCAATAGACCAAAGTGATCAATGTACAGTGAAAAAAAAAAACAACAACAGAAATTAATGTGACAAGTGGCTAAAAAAAGACTGAAAACTCTTTTCAGTTACTTCCTATTGCATATATCAAACAATGGCAATTGAATTGTAATTTTTCTAATCTCTTCAATCCGCAACAAGAAACCCAGTTACATTGACTACCATCTCATGTTTTGGTCTTTTCAAGCCCCTTGCAAGAATTACTTCCCTTTAACCCTCGATGCACCCCCCCCCTTCCCAGCCCTTTACTTGATTTGCTTTTCTAACCCGGCCCACAAGAAATGCTGCACATTGAAACTTTCAATAGACCAAGGTGATCAATGTACAGTGTAAAAAGAAAAACCAGAAATTAATGCGACAAGTGGCTAAAAAAGGACTGAAAACTCTTTCAGTTACTTCCTATTGCATATATCAAACAATGGCAACTGAAGTGTAATTTTTCTAATCTCTTCAAACCGCAACAAGAAACCCAGTTACGTTGACTACCGTCACATATGTGCCAGTTACGCTCATGCGAAAACCCCAGAAAATAATGCGACAAGTGGCTAAAAAATGACTGAAAGCTCTTTCAGGAGCAACTGCTTCTTATTGCATAAATCAAACAAAAGGAACTAAATTTTCGAGGTGTATTTTTTTTCTCCAATCTCTTTATACCGTGACGAGAAATCCATTTACGTTGACTACCGTCTCATAGGTGCCGGTTACGTGCCCGCGAAAATCGAATTACAGAACATTTCATAGCAGACGACACCTGTTGCTTAATAGGTCAAATATAGGGAACTTAGTTTCTAATATCTGTTTTTTATTTCTGCAATCTTTTTTTACCCCAACAACAAACCCTTTTAGGTTGTCTGTTGTCTCGCAGGTGCCACTTACATACCCGCAAAAACATGAAAAATTGACTTACGGAATATTTTATAGCAGACGCCAACTGTTGCTTAAGTCAATTATATGGATTTTTTTTTTCTTTTTCTCTCACTAGGGCCATTGGTTTGGTTACGGTGACCATCTCACGCATACGTGACTGTTACGTGCTGCGCATAAAATCGTAAAATCAACTTCAACACTTTATGAGGCAACTGATACCTATTGTACAATTCAATGACAGGTAAACAAAATTTTTCCCTGTTTTCTTACCAGGGTCATGAAAACATTGAACCAATTTTGACGACCGCGCGAGTCAAAAGTCAATTTTATGTTTAATCGCTGCGCAAAAATATAAAATTCCGAAGCAACCGTTTGCTGTTGCGGAAACTTTCTATGATAAAAAAAATCTAGAAGTAGGCCATAAAGATACAATAAGATGTAAGAATAACTAAAAATCAATTCCTTCTTTGATAGGGTAGAAAACATTGTGGGAAAAGGAGAAAATGCTGGTAACCTGCATTGTCTCCTTTCCTCAGATTATTTTCAAAAGCCTTCTCTTTCAGGGGTGTTAAAAGGCATCATTGTGCGGTAAAAGGTTAATAAGAATAAACAGATATTCCCCCCCTTCCCATCAGCCAATCAAATCTCTTCCCTCTCTGAAATTATCCAATCAGAGAAGCTTTAAGGAAATCAGAATGAAAACCAACAGCCAATCAGAGAAGACTTTAGAAATTTCAACAGCCAATCAGAGAGCTTTAAATTCGCGCCAAAATGGCGCCCTAATTTATCGATTTAAAACAGTAAAAAAAACGGCATAAAAGTGGATTTAAAGTCTTCTTTAAAGGCTGCTGTGCAGTCCTTGGCAAACTGCCATCCACACATGCCAGATTTCATTGAATATGGGCACACATTTAAGAAAATAGGGGCGTAGAAGGCCATGTTTTGGTCTTTTCATGCCTCTTGCAAGAATTACTTCCCTTTATTCCTCGATGCACCCCCCCCTCCCCAGCTCATATGTTTTGGTCTTTTCAAGCCTCTTGCAAGAATTACTTCCCTTTAACCCTCGATGCACCCCCCTCCCCAGCCCTTTACTGGATTTGCTTTTTTAACTCAGCCCACAAGAAATGCTGCACATTGAAACTTTCAATAGACCAAAGTGATCAATGTACAGTGAAAAAAAAAAACAACAACAGAAATTAATGTGACAAGTGGCTAAAAAAAGACTGAAAACTCTTTTCAGTTACTTCCTATTGCATATATCAAACAATGGCAATTGAATTGTAATTTTTCTAATCTCTTCAATCCGCAACAAGAAACCCAGTTACATTGACTACCATCTCATGTTTTGGTCTTTTCAAGCCCCTTGCAAGAATTACTTCCCTTTAACCCTCGATGCACCCCCCCCTTCCCAGCCCTTTACTTGATTTGCTTTTCTAACCCGGCCCACAAGAAATGCTGCACATTGAAACTTTCAATAGACCAAGATGATCAATGTACAGTGTAAAAAGAAAAACCAGAAATTAATGCGACAAGTGGCTAAAAAAGGACTGAAAACTCTTTCAGTTACTTCCTATTGCATATATCAAACAATGGCAACTGAAGTGTAATTTTTCTAATCTCTTCAAACCGCAACAAGAAACCCAGTTACGTTGACTACCGTCACATATGTGCCAGTTACGCTCATGCGAAAACCCCAGAAAATAATGCGACAAGTGGCTAAAAAATGACTGAAAGCTCTTTCAGGAGCAACTGCTTCTTATTGCATAAATCAAACAAAAGG
Source organism: Tridacna crocea (assembly GCA_943736015.1). Taxonomy (NCBI): domain Eukaryota; kingdom Metazoa; phylum Mollusca; class Bivalvia; order Cardiida; family Cardiidae; genus Tridacna; species Tridacna crocea. The sequence continues at coordinate 33,559,392 of OX031068.1, forward strand.
AACTAAATTTTCGAGGTGTATTTTTTTTCTCCAATCTCTTTATACCGTGACGAGAAATCCATTTACGTTGACTACCGTCTCATAGGTGCCGGTTACGTGCCCGCGAAAATCGAATTACAGAACATTTCATAGCAGACGACACCTGTTGCTTAATAGGTCAAATATAGGGAACTTAGTTTCTAATATCTGTTTTTTATTTCTGCAATCTTTTTTTACCCCGACAACAAACCCTTTTAGGTTGTCTGTTGTCTCGCAGGTGCCACTTACATACCCGCAAAAACATGAAAAATCGACTTACGGAATATTTTATAGCAGACGCCAACTGTTGCTTAAGTCAATTATATGGATTTTTTTTTTCTTTTTCTCTCACTAGGGCCATTGGTTTGGTTACGGTGACCATCTCACGCATACGTGACTGTTACGTGCTGCGCATAAAATCGTAAAATCAACTTCAACACTTTATGAGGCAACTGATACCTATTGTACAATTCAATGACAGGTAAACAAAATTTTTCCCTGTTTTCTTACCAGGGTCATGAAAACATTGAACCAATTTTGACGACCGCGCGAGTCAAAAGTCAATTTTATGTTTAATCGCTGCGCAAAAATATAAAATTCCGAAGCAACCGTTTGCTGTTGCGGAAACTTTCTATGATAAAAAAAATCTAGAAGTAGGCCATAAAGATACAATAAGATGTAAGAATAACTAAAAATCAATTCCTTCTTTGATAGGGTAGAAAACATTGTGGGAAAAGGAGAAAATGCTGGTAACCTGCATTGTCTCCTTTCCTCAGATTATTTTCAAAAGCCTTCTCTTTCAGGGGTGTTAAAAGGCATCATTGTGCGGTAAAAGGTTAATAAGAATAAACAGATATTCCCCCCCTTCCCATCAGCCAATCAAATCTCTTCCCTCTCTGAAATTATCCAATCAGAGAAGCTTTAAGGAAATCAGAATGAAAACCAACAGCCAATCAGAGAAGACTTTAGAAATTTCAACAGCCAATCAGAGAGCTTTAAATTCGCGCCAAAATGGCGCCCTAATTTATCGATTTAAAACAGTAAAAAAAACGGCATAAAAGTGGATTTAAAGTCTTTTGTAAAGGCTGCTGTGCAGTCCTTGGCAAACTGCCATCCACACATGCCAGATTTCATTGAATATGGGCACACATTTAAGAAAATAGGGGCGTAGAAGGCCATGTTTTGGTCTTTTCATGCCTCTTGCAAGAATTACTTCCCTTTATTCCTCGATGTACCCCCCCTCCCCAGCTCATATGTTTTGGTCTTTTCAAGCCTCTTGCAAGAATTACTTCCCTTTAACCCTCGATGCACCCCCCTCCCCAGCCCTTTACTGGATTTGCTTTTTTAACTCAGCCCACAAGAAATGCTGCACATTGAAACTTTCAATAGACCAAAGTGATCAATGTACAGTGAAAAAAAAAAACAACAACAGAAATTAATGTGACAAGTGGCTAAAAAAGACTGAAAACTCTTTTCAGTTACTTCCTATTGCATATATCAAACAATGGCAATTGAATTGTAATTTTTCTAATCTCTTCAATCCGCAACAAGAAACCCAGTTACATTGACTACCATCTCATGTTTTGGTCTTTTCAAGCCCCTTGCAAGAATTACTTCCCTTTAACCCTCGATGCACCCCCCCCTTCCCAGCCCTTTACTTGATTTGCTTTTCTAACCCGGCCCAAAAGAAATGCTGCACATTGAAACTTTCAATAGACCAAGATGATCAATGTACAGTGTAAAAAGAAAAACCAGAAATTAATGCGACAAGTGGCTAAAAAAGTACTGAAAACTCTTTCAGTTACTTCCTATTTCATATATCAAACAATGGCAACTGAAGTGTAATTTTTCTAATCTCTTCAAACCGCAACAAGAAACCCAGTTACGTTGACTACCGTCACATATGTGCCAGTTACGCTCATGCGAAAACCCCAGAAAATAATGCGACAAGTGGCTAAAAAATGACTGAAAGCTCTTTCAGGAGCAACTGCTTCTTATTGCATAAATCAAACAAAAGGAACTAAATTTTCGAGGTGTATTTTTTTTCTCCAATCTCTTTATACCGTGACGAGAAATCCATTTACGTTGACTACCGTCTCATAGGTGCCGGTTACGTGCCCGCGAAAATCGAATTACAGAACATTTCATAGCAGACGACACCTGTTGCTTAATAGGTCAAATATAGGGAACTTAGTTTCTAATATCTGTTTTTTATTTCTGCAATCTTTTTTTACCCCGACAACAAACCCTTTTAGGTTGTCTGTTGTCTCGCAGGTGCCACTTACATACCCGCAAAAACATGAAAAATCGACTTACGGAATATTTTATAGCAGACGCCAACTGTTGCTTAAGTCAATTATATGGATTTTTTTTTTCTTTTTCTCTCACTAGGGCCATTGGTTTGGTTACGGTGACCATCTCACGCATACGTGACTGTTACGTGCTGCGCATAAAATCGTAAAATCAACTTCAACACTTTATGAGGCAACTGATACCTATTGTACAATTCAATGACAGGTAAACAAAATTTTTCCCTGTTTTCTTACCAGGGTCATGAAAACATTGAACCAATTTTGACGACCGCGCGAGTCAAAAGTCAATTTTATGTTTAATCGCTGCGCAAAAATATAAAATTCCGAAGCAACCGTTTGCTGTTGCGGAAACTTTCTATGATAAAAAAAATCTAGAAGTAGGCCATAAAGATACAATAAGATGTAAGAATAACTAAAAATCAATTCCTTCTTTGATAGGGTAGAAAACATTGTGGGAAAAGGAGAAAATGCTGGTAACCTGCATTGTCTCCTTTCCTCAGATTATTTTCAAAAGCCTTCTCTTTCAGGGGTGTTAAAAGGCATCATTGTGCGGTAAAAGGTTAATAAGAATAAACAGATATTCCCCCCCTTCCCATCAGCCAATCAAATCTCTTCCCTCTCTGAAATTATCCAATCAGAGAAGCTTTAAGGAAATCAGAATGAAAACCAACAGCCAATCAGAGAAGACTTTAGAAATTTCAACAGCCAATCAGAGAGCTTTAAATTCGCGCCAAAATGGCGCCCTAATTTATCGATTTAAAACAGTAAAAAAAACGGCATAAAAGTGGATTTAAAGTCTTCTTTAAAGGCTGCTGTGCAGTCCTTGGCAAACTGCCATCCACACATGCCAGATTTCATTGAATATGGGCACACATTTAAGAAAATAGGGGCGTAGAAGGCCATGTTTTGGTCTTTTCATGCCTCTTGCAAGAATTACTTCCCTTTATTCCTCGATGCACCCCCCCCTCCCCAGCTCATATGTTTTGGTCTTTTCAAGCCTCTTGCAAGAATTACTTCCCTTTAACCCTCGATGCACCCCCCTCCCCAGCCCTTTACTGGATTTGCTTTTTTAACTCAGCCCACAAGAAATGCTGCACATTGAAACTTTCAATAGACCAAAGTGATCAATGTACAGTGAAAAAAAAAAACAACAACAGAAATTAATGTGACAAGTGGCTAAAAAAAGACTGAAAACTCTTTTCAGTTACTTCCTATTGCATATATCAAACAATGGCAATTGAATTGTAATTTTTCTAATCTCTTCAATCCGCAACAAGAAACCCAGTTACATTGACTACCATCTCATGTTTTGGTCTTTTCAAGCCCCTTGCAAGAATTACTTCCCTTTAACCCTCGATGCACCCCCCCCTTCCCAGCCCTTTACTTGATTTGCTTTTCTAACCCGGCCCACAAGAAATGCTGCACATTGAAACTTTCAATAGACCAAGGTGATCAATGTACAGTGTAAAAAGAAAAACCAGAAATTAATGCGACAAGTGGCTAAAAAAGGACTGAAAACTCTTTCAGTTACTTCCTATTGCATATATCAAACAATGGCAACTGAAGTGTAATTTTTCTAATCTCTTCAAACCGCAACAAGAAACCCAGTTACGTTGACTACCGTCACATATGTGCCAGTTACGCTCATGCGAAAACCCCAGAAAATAATGCGACAAGTGGCTAAAAAATGACTGAAAGCTCTTTCAGGAGCAACTGCTTCTTATTGCATAAATCAAACAAAAGGAACTAAATTTTCGAGGTGTATTTTTTTTCTCCAATCTCTTTATACCGTGACGAGAAATCCATTTACGTTGACTACCGTCTCATAGGTGCCGGTTACGTGCCCGCGAAAATCGAATTACAGAACATTTCATAGCAGACGACACCTGTTGCTTAATAGGTCAAATATAGGGAACTTAGTTTCTAATATCTGTTTTTTATTTCTGCAATCTTTTTTTACCCCGACAACAAACCCTTTTAGGTTGTCTGTTGTCTCGCAGGTGCCACTTACATACCCGCAAAAACATGAAAAATCGACTTACGGAATATTTTATAGCAGACGCCAACTGTTGCTTAAGTCAATTATATGGATTTTTTTTTTCTTTTTCTCTCACTAGGGCCATTGGTTTGGTTACGGTGACCATCTCACGCATACGTGACTGTTACGTGCTGCGCATAAAATCGTAAAATCAACTTCAACACTTTATGAGGCAACTGATACCTATTGTACAATTCAATGACAGGTAAACAAAATTTTTCCCTGTTTTCTTACCAGGGTCATGAAAACATTGAACCAATTTTGACGACCGCGCGAGTCAAAAGTCAATTTTATGTTTAATCGCTGCGCAAAAATATAAAATTCCGAAGCAACCGTTTGCTGTTGCGGAAACTTTCTATGATAAAAAAAATCTAGAAGTAGGCCATAAAGATACAATAAGATGTAAGAATAACTAAAAATCAATTCCTTCTTTGATAGGGTAGAAAACATTGTGGGAAAAGGAGAAAATGCTGGTAACCTGCATTGTCTCCTTTCCTCAGATTATTTTCAAAAGCCTTCTCTTTCAGGGGTGTTAAAAGGCATCATTGTGCGGTAAAAGGTTAATAAGAATAAACAGATATTCCCCCCTTCCCATCAGCCAATCAAATCTCTTCCCTCTCTGAAATTATCCAATCAGAGAAGCTTTAAGGAAATCAGAATGAAAACCAACAGCCAATCAGAGAAGACTTTAGAAATTTCAACAGCCAATCAGAGAGCTTTAAATTCGCGCCAAAATGGCGCCCTAATTTATCGATTTAAAACAGTAAAAAAAACGGCATAAAAGTGGATTTAAAGTCTTCTTTAAAGGCTGCTGTGCAGTCCTTGGCAAACTGCCATCCACACATGCCAGATTTCATTGAATATGGGCACACATTTAAGAAAATAGGGGCGTAGAAGGCCATGTTTTGGTCTTTTCATGCCTCTTGCAAGAATTACTTCCCTTTATTCCTCGATGCACCCCCCCCTCCCCAGCTCATATGTTTTGGTCTTTTCAAGCCTCTTGCAAGAATTACTTCCCTTTAACCCTCGATGCACCCCCCCCTCCCCAGCCCTTTACTGGATTTGCTTTTTTAACTCAGCCCACAAGAAATGCTGCACATTGAAACTTTCAATAGACCAAAGTGATCAATGTACAGTGAAAAAAAAAAACAACAACAGAAATTAATGTGACAAGTGGCTAAAAAAAGACTGAAAACTCTTTTCAGTTACTTCCTATTGCATATATCAAACAATGGCAATTGAATTGTAATTTTTCTAATCTCTTCAATCCGCAACAAGAAACCCAGTTACATTGACTACCATCTCATGTTTTGGTCTTTTCAAGCCCCTTGCAAGAATTACTTCCCTTTAACCCTCGATGCACCCCCCCCTTCCCAGCCCTTTACTTGATTTGCTTTTCTAACCCGGCCCACAAGAAATGCTGCACATTGAAACTTTCAATAGACCAAGGTGATCAATGTACAGTGTAAAAAGAAAAACCAGAAATTAATGCGACAAGTGGCTAAAAAAGTACTGAAAACTCTTTCAGTTACTTCCTATTGCATATATCAAACAATGGCAACTGAAGTGTAATTTTTCTAATCTCTTCAAACCGCAACAAGAAACCCAGTTACGTTGACTACCGTCACATATGTGCCAGTTACGCTCATGCGAAAACCCCAGAAAATAATGCGACAAGTGGCTAAAAAATGACTGAAAGCTCTTTCAGGAGCAACTGCTTCTTATTGCATAAATCAAACAAAAGGAACTAAATTTTCGAGGTGTCTTTTTTTTCTCCAATCTCTTTATACCGTGACGAGAAATCCATTTACGTTGACTACCGTCTCATAGGTGCCGGTTACGTGCCCGCGAAAATCGAATTACAGAACATTTCATAGCAGACGACACCTGTTGCTTAATAGGTCAAATATAGGGAACTTAGTTTCTAATATCTGTTTTTTATTTCTGCAATCTTTTTTTACCCCGACAACAAACCCTTTTAGGTTGTCTGTTGTCTCGCAGGTGCCACTTACATACCCGCAAAAACATGAAAAATCGACTTACGGAATATTTTATAGCAGACGCCAACTGTTGCTTAAGTCAATTATATGGATTTTTTTTTTCTTTTTCTCTCACTAGGGCCATTGGTTTGGTTACGGTGACCATCTCACGCATACGTGACTGTTACGTGCTGCGCATAAAATCGTAAAATCAACTTCAACACTTTATGAGGCAACTGATACCTATTGTACAATTCAATGACAGGTAAACAAAATTTTTCCCTGTTTTCTTACCAGGGTCATGAAAACATTGAACCAATTTTGACGACCGCGCGAGTCAAAAGTCAATTTTATGTTTAATCGCTGCGCAAAAATATAAAATTCCGAAGCAACCGTTTGCTGTTGCGGAAACTTTCTATGATAAAAAAAATCTAGAAGTAGGCCATAAAGATACAATAAGATGTAAGAATAACTAAAAATCAATTCCTTCTTTGATAGGGTAGAAAACATTGTGGGAAAAGGAGAAAATGCTGGTAACCTGCATTGTCTCCTTTCCTCAGATTATTTTCAAAAGCCTTCTCTTTCAGGGGTGTTAAAAGGCATCATTGTGCGGTAAAAGGTTAATAAGAATAAACAGATATTCCCCCCCTTCCCATCAGCCAATCAAATCTCTTCCCTCTCTGAAATTATCCAATCAGAGAAGCTTTAAGGAAATCAGAATGAAAACCAACAGCCAATCAGAGAAGACTTTAGAAATTTCAACAGCCAATCAGAGAGCTTTAAATTCGCGCCAAAATGGCGCCCTAATTTATCGATTTAAAACAGTAAAAAAAACGGCATAAAAGTGGATTTAAAGTCTTCTTTAAAGGCTGCTGTGCAGTCCTTGGCAAACTGCCATCCACACATGCCAGATTTCATTGAATATGGGCACACATTTAAGAAAATAGGGGCGTAGAAGGCCATGTTTTGGTCTTTTCATGCCTCTTGCAAGAATTACTTCCCTTTATTCCTCGATGCACCCCCCCCTCCCCAGCTCATATGTTTTGGTCTTTTCAAGCCTCTTGCAAGAATTACTTCCCTTTAACCCTCGATGCACCCCCCTCCCCAGCCCTTTACTGGATTTGCTTTTTTAACTCAGCCCACAAGAAATGCTGCACATTGAAACTTTCAATAGACCAAAGTGATCAATGTACAGTGAAAAAAAAAAAACAACAACAGAAATTAATGTGACAAGTGGCTAAAAAAAGACTGAAAACTCTTTTCAGTTACTTCCTATTGCATATATCAAACAATGGCAATTGAATTGTAATTTTTCTAATCTCTTCAATCCGCAACAAGAAACCCAGTTACATTGACTACCATCTCATGTTTTGGTCTTTTCAAGCCCCTTGCAAGAATTACTTCCCTTTAACCCTCGATGCACCCCCCCCTTCCCAGCCCTTTACTTGATTTGCTTTTCTAACCCGGCCCACAAGAAATGCTGCACATTGAAACTTTCAATAGACCAAGATGATCAATGTACAGTGTAAAAAGAAAAACCAGAAATTAATGCGACAAGTGGCTAAAAAAGTACTGAAAACTCTTTCAGTTACTTCCTATTGCATATATCAAACAATGGCAACTGAAGTGTAATTTTTCTAATCTCTTCAAACCGCAACAAGAAACCCAGTTACGTTGACTGCCGTCACATATGTGCCAGTTACGCTCATGCGAAAACCCCAGAAAATAATGCGACAAGTGGCTAAAAAATGACTGAAAGCTCTTTCAGGAGCAACTGCTTCTTATTGCATAAATCAAACAAAAGGAACTAAATTTTCGAGGTGTATTTTTTTTCTCCAATCTCTTTATACCGTGACGAGAAATCCATTTACGTTGACTACCGTCTCATAGGTGCCGGTTACGTGCCCGCGAAAATCGAATTACAGAACATTTCATAGCAGACGACACCTGTTGCTTAATAGGTCAAATATAGGGAACTTAGTTTCTAATATCTGTTTTTTATTTCTGCAATCTTTTTTTACCCCGACAACAAACCCTTTTAGGTTGTCTGTTGTCTCGCAGGTGCCACTTACATACCCGCAAAAACATGAAAAATCGACTTACGGAATATTTTATAGCAGACGCCAACTGTTGCTTAAGTCAATTATATGGATTTTTTTTTTCTTTTTCTCTCACTAGGGCCATTGGTTTGGTTACGGTGACCATCTCACGCATACGTGACTGTTACGTGCTGCGCATAAAATCGTAAAATCAACTTCAACACTTTATGAGGCAACTGATACCTATTGTACAATTCAATGACAGGTAAACAAAATTTTTCCCTGTTTTCTTACCAGGGTCATGAAAACATTGAACCAATTTTGACGACCGCGCGAGTCAAAAGTCAATTTTATGTTTAATCGCTGCGCAAAAATATAAAATTCCGAAGCAACCGTTTGCTGTTGCGGAAACTTTCTATGATAAAAAAAATCTAGAAGTAGGCCATAAAGATACAATAAGATGTAAGAATAACTAAAAATCAATTCCTTCTTTGATAGGGTAGAAAACATTGTGGGAAAAGGAGAAAATGCTGGTAACCTGCATTGTCTCCTTTCCT